>CANTUR010000212.1:0-1224320 GCA_947683625.1 Mallotus nudiflorus
TAGCAGAAAAAAAAGAGAGAAAAACAGAGAAAGAAGAGAAGAGAATAGCAAGGAAGGAAAAGAAAAAAAATTTGGCTTGTATCTATTTGACCAACTTTGGTCTAAAAAGAATATATATATATATATATATACAACAATAATAATAATACTAGCACTAGTTAAAATAATACTACAAATAATAAATAATAAACAATAATAATGCCATGAATAAAATATTAGGACAATTAAAATTATAAAATATGTGCATAAATTAAAATGATGTAAAAATAATAATATCATTAGTTCTCGAATAAAATTTTAAATTTAGTAGTTAAATATAATAATTTTAATCTCACAATTATAACAATATAAAATAAAGATAATTAATATTGTTGAAACCCTCAATATTTACACATAAAAAATGTATAGTTTAAAAATATTCGGGTTATTACAGCTGCATACTGCTGCCTTTTTTTTTTCTAAATTTGTGTATTTGAGTTACATTTACCGCCTCATTCTCATTTTCTTTTTTGTTCGTATAATTTCTTTTGTTCTTTGGATCCTTTTGATAATCAAACTATATATTTTGAATCTATTCAATGCTGATATACGGTTTTGTTGTTGCAATTGTTGATTTTATATAATCTCCATTTTTTTATTTGTCATTTAATAGAGTACACTGCTAAGGAGTTCCAATTATGTTCCAATATTAATTAATTCTCCTGTATAAATATTTAAAATTTATTTGAGTTTAATTTTTAATAGGAACATGATTAATATAAAACAAAATATTATGCATTAAAGATTCTCATACATTTATATCATTATATTATGTAAAATTTCAATTTGTACTATTATTTATTTTTTATATAATATAAATAATAGAAGTTTATTAGGAATTTTCATATTAAATACTTTTATGAAGTTTTAGGGTTCAGTGCTATCATTGTTAAGGAATGATAATATCGTTATCATTGATTGTTCATTTCAATACTATTTTTAATTATTTATTGATTTACTTGTGTTTATTTTTTATTTACTTATTTCTTTATTTTCCTAAATAGATTTTTGATTAACTATTCGGTATATATGAATTGTTGTGAATGTGGTTAATGTGCCATAAGAAGTGCATTTTTGTGTAAGTAAAGATGTAGTATGGTGTTTAGGGGGATATATTGGAAGTGTTTTTTTTTTTCAATCATTTTATAAATAATATTTGACTAGATCCATATATATAATCTTATTGTAGACATTTTTATAAATGTACGATAAAATGAGTGTAAATCACATGTGGATTAATAATGTATGGATGAAGTGGTGGAGCAAAAGGTGGAATTATGAGTTTAAGAACTGCAAGAAAAAATGAATGAAGACATGCAAATATATAAAGAGCAAGTACAACGTGATCAACAAAAGATGAATGAAGATATGAGAAAATATAAAGAGCAAGTCAAACGTGATCAATGTGAAATGCAGGAACACATGGAGAAGTTTATGCATCTGTTTTCACAATCTCAACCTAGCTCTCAGCTTCCAACATTTACAGGTTCAAATCATGATGATACCAGTCCATAATTGTTTTGCATAATTGATGTTGTTAATTTGGTTAACTAATGTTGTTAAGTTGTGTGGGTTTTATGTTTGGAACAATGTATTGAATTTATGGTTGTTTTGAAATAGATGTGTAATGTTATAAAAAATATGTAATGGTATCTGATTTCAATTATTTGTCTAAATTTCTAAATTACTATAATTTGATTTCAAACAATATTTAATGTTATATTAGGTACTAAATTTGAGTTCAAGGAAAAAATATGAATTTAATTTTTTTTTTCAGTTTCCTAAATTAATAACGGATTTAATTATCCGTCGTTAAAATTAGCGACGGAATTAGAAAATTCGTCACTAATTTTAGCAACAACTAATTACATCTGTCACTCTTTTTAGTGACGAATCGCTAATTTCACTAATAGATTTTTAAAATCCATCACTAATTTAATGACGAATTTTGAATTCCGCCAATAAAATCTAGCAACGGAAAAAAATTCATCGCGAATTCCATCGCTAAAATGCTTGTTTTTTGTAGTGTAACTTGTAAGCAGTAGACTCATCAACCGAATACAACATAGAAAAAAAACAAATAAATGTATAAAATGTACAAAATTGACAATAATGATAAAAATGAGAGCTTTTTGAGGACCCTAAAGAAAGTGAGAAGCATGGATTGTCATGACCTGAACCCAAAAGGGGCACGTGATCGGCACTAGGGAATGAGAATACATAAAGTACCCGAAACTCATAGTAAGCTTTAAGGAAATTTTCAATAAAATGAAGATGATAAACAAATGAAATAACTAAATAAAGAGAGGAAGGCACAAATGAATTAAAATCCAAAATAATCTTAGATAAAATATATAATAATAATCTTTATGTACAAGTTCTTCATACATATGACAATAAAAAAATACAACATAATAGTTAACTATTCCACTAGTAATCCAGTGTTCTAGATTTAAAATACATACATGATAATAATATATATTAGATAAACCTACATAAAATAGTCAGAGAAGAAGAAACTTGGCGTAAAGTAAGCCGACTAATAAGTGACTCTCGAGATCCTAAAAAATAATTGAGAGTAGTCAGACCTCACTAAGTAAGTTAATAAAAGAAATGTATATAGTATAAAAATCTCATTTAAAATATATGTATGAAAATAAGGAATTTATCATTTATCATTTAAACTATTTAATTTTATCGAAATCCTCTTTTACCGAAATAAAGTATTTAAAATCATAAATTAGTTTATAAAATACAATAAGCTTCCTTAAATCATTTTATAAGAAAACTAGGCAGAACCCTAATCCATAATTTTAATAGCCTTATGGATCTCTTAAAATCCAAAGACTGCCGGTTACCCGAGAGCAAAACATCAATCGAGCTACCAACCATAGTCAATTTCACTTAAACCGATATTTATTAGCAGTTCTTGAGAATAAACCATCACCGAGCTACCAGTCTCAGTAAAATATAAATCATGCTCGAGAGCAAAGTATCACCGAGCCATATACTTTCACCAATCACTCTCAATTTTATCAGTGCGCACACGGTCCTGATGAAACCCATCAGGTAGCCTGTTATATCGTAGTTTATTTTAAAATAAATAAACATGAATGAAACAAGGAAGATTACAATAAAACAAAATAAAATTTACTAATCATGTGAAAATTTAACATAAACATGCTAATATAACCATAACAATGATAGGAGAATTTAATCCAAATATATTCTTATAATGATATAATTCTTTATTAAATTCTCCCATTTATCAAAATCAATAAATTTATATTTAATATAATTATCCTACACACAGTTCAATTATTAACTTATAGGTGAAATGTGCTCCTCTGCATAGTCGCACTTGACCACGACCTATTGACTCGACTACAAGTGCGGCTAAAGAAAATAAATAAATAATAGGAAATTAAAACAAAATCTAAAAATTCTAGATTTCTAAAAAAAGATTGGATTAAAATACAATTCTACTAAAATAGACTTAAAGTCACATTTTACAAGAAATCTATCAAAAATTTGGCAGAGTTTCCTTTGTAAAATGGTGTCACGACCCAAAACAGGGGCCATGACCGGTGCTAGGGAACGGGAATTCTTTCGAATCCGGAACCCGTAGCAAGCCTAAAAATAAAATAAACATGCAATAATAATAATAATATCACAATTAAATAAAATACTATGCAGCGGAATAAAATCATAAATATCAAAATAATATCCACTAACTTTATTTAAATCAAATCCTCATCATCACATATATATAAACTCCTTTAATACAAATCCAGTTCAAAGATAATACAACATCTCTTTAATAATTTAGTGACTACTACAGTGTCTAGATAAAATCAAAACTCAAGACTCAGATAAGCAATTTACATAAAGAAGCCGGGACGGAAGAAATCCGACGTACAGGCCTGCTACTGAGGTCTGAAGATGATGACTCTCCTGAAAAATTAGTCAACGGAGGGGAGTCTGTAATATCCCGTGTTTTTTTAAAAATATTTTTACACTGTACCGGGATATACAGTGTCAATAATTTTTATGCATTATACGATATTTTTATGAGTTAATATGTATTTTAAACCTATTTTAATTACTGTGTCTTATATACAGTGTTTTACGTAAAATTTTCCCGGGACTTTCATTTTCGGGGAAATTTTCACGTAAACAATGTATTATTAATTATTTTAAATGTATTTACGGGTTTGCATGAACTCATACATATTTTAAATTATTAAATAAAGTCTGTGTGTGTATATTTATTTAATTAGGGTTTATTATTACCCTAATATTTTATTATTTATTTATTATTATTTTATTATTTTATTTATTATTAAATTATTATAATTTATTATTTTATTATTATTTATTTATTAATATTTAATTATTTTAATTTTTTTTTCTTTTTATTTTTTTCTTTTTCTTTCTTCTTTTTCTTTTTCTTTTTCTTTCTTTTTCTTTTTCTTTTTCTTTCCTTTTCTTTCTTTTTCTTTTTCTTCTTCTTCTTCTTTCTCTCCCGCGGACGCCGACCACCATTTTCTCACCGCCGTTTCTCCCTCCTCCGGCCACCGTTTTCGACACCGCCGGTCTCTATCTTCTCCTTGAGCTCTGGTGAGTGTTATTCTAGCTTTGGTTTGAGCTAAAATGGTCTAGAATTGCTTAGGTTTCGATTTGAAAATTTCGGCCTCTTTGGGTTTTCGATTTTTTTGAGCTTCGATTTGGTTGATTCATGGAAAATTCCTTCACAAATGTTGTTCCTGGCAGCTTAATCTTCATTTATGAATTTTTGTAGAATTTTTGGAGATTTTTTGGATTTTTGGGTATTTTTGAATATTTTAATATTATTTTCTAATTTTCGGAAATTAATTATTTAAATTATGAAATTGGAGTTTATGGTTGAATTGGGTGTTGAAATGAATTATAGGAATTTATTTGGAATTTTTATGAATTTCTAAGTATTTATTTTTAATTATTGAAGTTTATGTGATTTTGTAAAATTAAGTTAATTGTGTTTTAAATTGAATTTAATTGGTTAATTGAGTTTAAATATTAATATTATTGATAAATATGTTGAGAAAATTAATTTTGGATAATTGTATGATTTTTGGTGAATTTTTGAAGTAATTTAAGTATATTTATATATATAGGGGTATTTTGGTAATTTTACCCTAAATTGTCTAAAAATGTAATTTAATTGGTTTTAATATTTATTTAAGGTATAAAAATGATTTCTACAAAATATTTGGTATTTTTAACTAATTAAAACCATTTTTCGGGAATTATTTTCAATTATATATATAATATACGGTTTTTCTAATAAAATGAGTTTTAATCGGTTTTTATAGTGTTTCAAGGTCAATTATGTAATTTTTATTTATAAAATGTATTTTTATGATTTAAGGATATTTTTGGTATATTTGAATATATATTCTGTGTTTGTGGACCCCGGTCGACAGATTGTAGTCTGGAGTCCGACCGAGGGGTTGTGATTGATTGTGGTGTTTATTTTTGAAGTGTATTTTCTTTGCAGGGTCGGCTCTACTCTTTTGAGTAGAGAGATGTCCGTTTTACAGGGGAGGTTCTGTCGAATTTCCGTAGAATTCTCGTAAAACGTGATATCCAGTCGAACCCTAATTTCCGATTCTGTGTTGAATACTCTAGATTGAATTCTAGGATTTCTATTAGGGTTATTCTGATATCGATTAATTATTTCTTGTTTAGTTGCGCCGAGACCGAGGGTTAGTGGACCAGGCCCGTCGGACCTGTCTCGTGGAGCGCATTAGGTGAGTTACTATATTATATATATATGCTTAGGATGCATGATTTAGAAAATGCATGTTTTATTTTGACTAAATATGCATAAATAACATGATTTATATTCAAGTATGTTTTTGGTATATTTTTGGTATATAATAAATTATATACATGTTTTATTAATAAAATATATTTAAAATGTTTTTAAATATATTTTTAGTTTAATTCATGATTTGATTGGATTTATTTGACATATATATACTCAAAATATACCTGGTTTATGTTTGGTATATTTTCGGTATATATATGGTTTATATTGCTATTTCATTTATATCCATGCATCATTTATTTTTGTGAATGAATGTTTTATATTTAAGAATGAAGGATATCAATAGAACGTGCTACCTAGTGGGCAGCACTAGGACCGAGTACGTACCGGTACGCCTATAGCTTTAGGCTATATTACTAACTTATTTGTGGATATTGAATTGATTATGATTATTGATATGTGTGAGATGTGGTTTGGGTGTGATTGCTGGAGCTCGGTTGACCAAGTGTCTCGGGGCCAATCACATTGGCAGTCAGACTGCTGGAGCTCGGTTGACTTAGTGTCTCGGGGCCAGTCTACTGTCCATATGGATTAAGTGGATATATTTGGAATCAGTGAGCCTGTATGGCTAGAGTGTTGTTTAACACTATTTTCTGAGGTTGTGATATTCTAGGGTTCTATGTGATCCTTCATAAAAGTTGATTTTCAGATAAAATATATAAAATGATTTTTATTGCATCTGTGTGCAATTGCCTGTATATATACATATTATATATATATACTGTTGACTGTATGCATTATCACTTAGTGTGTATGTATATATATTATAGTAATTCACTCAGTGAGGTCTGACTCCCCTCCGTTGACTATTTTTCAGGAGAGTCAACTTCCTCAGACCTCAGTAGCAGGTCGATACGCCAGATTTCTTCCGCCCCCGGCTTCTTTATGTAAATTGTATACTTGAGTCTTATTTATTTTATCTAGACACTGCAGTAGTTGTGATTTTCAGTAGTTGTGAATTAAAGTATTTGTTTTAAAGAGATGTATTATAGTAAAACTGGATTTGTATAAAGATTATACATTTATGAGATTATATATGTGATGTGATGAGTTTTTGAATTGAATCCAGTTGATATGGATGATATTGTAATATTTATGATTTTATTTTCCGCTGCATATTATATTTTTATTGTTATTATTGCATATTTATTTTATTTTTAGGCTTGCTACGGGTTCCGGATTCGAAAGAATTCCCGTTCCCTAGCGCCGGTCATGGCCCCTGTTTTGGGTCGTGACAAAGTTGGTATCAGAGCGAAGTTCGTATCTGAGTGGAGTTCTGTGTCAAGGCTTAGTTATGTGAGTTGTGGCCCTAGTTTTAAAGTTGTGTTTTCTGTTGGACTACTGCAGTGTATTAGGTTCGAGTATGTCTTGATGAGTATTCCTTGCTGTAGTTTTCAGCGTTATTCCTCCATTGTCTGTTTTGTCTGAATCTTTCCGTTTGTCTTTTCAGAATGAGGAGGCGAGCGCGTGTCGCTCCACCGGTCGTTGAGGCCGAGGATGATGAGTCTTTTCAGGACGAGGTTTTACCTCCTGAGCCGCCAGTTAGACGTAGAGGTCGTGGCAGGGGTAGACCTCAAGGAGCGGCAGGTCGCCGTAGGCAGAGAGAGTTACAGGATGAGGAGCCTGTTGAGCCTGAGTTTGATGTTCCTGTTCCTCCAGTTGTTCAGCCTGTTCAGCCCTGCCTATCAGCAGGGTATGTCTGACCCTGAGGCAGCTTTGTTCTATGCCAGAGTTGGCAGGATTGCTTTTGATGGGACTTCCGATCCTTTAGATTTTTTGCATGCGATTGAGACTAGGACTCGGACTGCTCATACCGAGTACCAGCGGATCATGATTGTTGAGTTGTCTGTTGAGGGACCAGCCTTGGATTGGTTCATTCAGATGATCCAGCCCTACATGATGACGATGACGTGGGCTCAGTTTCGAGAGCGATTCATGAGGAGATTTTGTCCAGAGCCTCTTTGTTTGAGCTATCGTCTTCGTTTGACCAGTATTTCTCGTGGAGATCGATCTGTAGAGGAGTATACCCGAGAGTTCCTTCGTCTGGGTAGATATGCTGAGGATTTGATGCGAGATCAGTATTTCGCTGTTACTACATATGTTACTGGTTTGGGTTCAGCTTTTGCTGGTATGCCTACAGCAGGTCTTACTCTTGAGTCTGTGATTGAGCTAGCTAAGGAGATCGAGCTGAGATTAGTTAGGCAGGGAGCGATGCCTGATTATTACCAGTTGGGAGTTCAGTCGAGTGGATCGCAGGCTACTCCATATTCGAGTTTTCATGTTGGTTCGAGTAGTCAGCAACGAGGTTCGACTCAGCAGAGTCAAAGACAACAGCAGCGAGTGCATCGGAGCAGTAGACATGGCCGTGGAGGTCAGCGTAGATCATTCAGATTTGGGTCAGGTGCTTCGAGCAGCAGCAGTGGTCGTAGTTCTGGATTAGCGGCCAGTGGTTTGTCAGACTTGTGGTAGAGTCCATCAGGGACCGTGTTATCTGACACCGTTGACATGTTTCAGATGTGGGCAGACAGGACATTTTGCCAGATCGTGTCCTTATTCTGGGTATCAGCAGCAGCAGATTCCGCAATTCCCACAGCAGTCGATTGCTAGTGCAGCGCCCGTGCCATTTCAGTTACCACCAGCTCAGCATCAGAGTTCTACTCAGTTTGTTCCACAGCAGAGTCGTGGTAGAGGTACTAGAGGAGGTGCCAGAGGTGTTGGCCAGGCTTCTACCAGTCAGCAGGGAGGTCGAGGCCAGGCCAGAGTTTTTCATCTGACTCAGCAGGATGCTCAGGCATCTAATGCAGTCGTGGCAGGTATTCTTTCTGTTTGTTACCTGGATGCTTTGGTTTTGTTTGATCCGGGTGCCACGCATTCATTTGTTTCTCCCATTTTTGCTTCTAAATCTTATTGGCAAGCTTCGAGGATGGCTTTTCCTTTGTCTGTTGCCACTCCTCTGAGTGATTCTTTGGACGCCGATATTGTTCTTTCTGGTTGTCCAGTTCTCGTGGGAGATAGAGAATTACCCGCTGATTTGATTTTGTTGGATGTGATGGAGTTTGATGTTATTTTGGGAATGGATTGGTTATCTCAGCAGTTTGTCGTGGTTGATTGCAGGAATAAGGAGGTGATTTTCAGAATTCCTGGTGAAGTAGAATTTAAGTTTGTTGGTGACAGGAGTTCAGCACCTCAGAATCTTATTTCTGTTATTTCAGCTAGGAAGTTATTGAGGAAAGGTTGTCAGGGGTATTTGGCATTGGTCAGGGATACGTCAGTGGAGAAGTTGTCACTCATAGATGTTCCTGTTGCTTGTGAGTTTCCTGATGTTTTTCCCGAGGAGTTGCCAGGTTTACCACCTCATAGAGAGATTGAGTTCTGTATAGATGTGGTACCAGGTACTACTCCTATATCTATGCCACCTTATCGTATGGCTCCTGCAGAGTTGAGAGAGTTGAAGGAGCAGTTGCAAGAGTTGTTGGATAAAGGCTTCGTTAGACCTAGTGTTTCCCCTTGGGGTGCACCAGTCTTGTTTGTGAAGAAGAAGGATGGTACCCTGAGACTGTGCATTGACTACAGAGAGCTTAATAAGGTGATAGTGAAGAACAAGTATCCCTCTCCGAGGATAGATGATTTATTTGATCAGCTCCAGGGTGCACAGTTCTTTTCTAAGGTTGACTTGAGGTCGGGTTATCATCAGCTGCGGATCAGTGAAGCTGATATTCCTAAGACAGCATTCCGCACTCGATATGGTCATTATGAGTTTCTGGTGATGTCTTTTGGTTTGACTAATGCACCAGCAGCTTTTATGGACCTGATGAACAGAGTATTCCGACCGTATGTGGATCAGTTTGTGGTAGTCTTCATTGATGATATACTAGTATATTCGAGGAGTATGGAAGAGCACGTATATCATTTGAGGATTGTACTACAGACACTGAGAGATCATCAGCTTTATGCTAAATTCTCGAAGTGTGATTTCTGGATGGAGAGTGTTTCTTTTCTTGGACACGTAGTGTCTAAAGAAGGTATTCAGGTTGATCCACAGAAGATTGAGGCAGTATCTGAGTGGCCTAGACCTACTTCAGTTACTGAGATTCGGAGTTTTCTGGGTTTAGCCGGGTATTATAGGCGGTTTGTGCAGGATTTTTCCAGGATAGCAGCCCCTATGACTCGCTTGACTCAGAAGAATGTTAGATTCGAGTGGTCAGAAGCTTGTGAGAATAGTTTTTAGTTGTTGAAGGAGAAGTTGACCACAGCGCCAGTATTAGCTTTGCCTAATAGTGTGGATAAGTTCATAGTTTACTGTGATGCCTCTAGAATTGGTCTTGGTTGTGTGTTGATGCAGAATGGAAGGGTGATAGCCTATGCTTCGAGGCAGTTGAAGAAGCATGAGCAGAACTATCCTACACATGATCTAGAGATGGCTGCAGTGATCTTTGCTTTGAAGATTTGGAGACATTATTTGTACGGGGTGACTTGTGAGATATTTACTGATCACAAGAGCCTTAAGTACATTTTCCAGCAGCGAGATTTGAATCTGAGGCAGAGAAGATGGTTGGAACTGTTGAAGGATTATGATTGTGAGATTCTTTACCATCCGGGTAAAGCTAATGTGGTAGCAGATGCCTTGAGTAAGAAGTCCTCAGGTAGTCTTGCTCACATCGGTGTGGAGAGGAGACCATTGATCCAGGAGTTGCATCTGATGGTGGATCAAGGTCTGATGATGAAGATTAGTAGATCAGGTGGACTGTTAGCTCAGTTTAAAGTACGATCTGTACTGAGGGATAGGATTAAAGCAGCTCAGAGCCGAGATCCTATTCTGGAAGAGCTTGCAGAGAATGTCAGAGCAGGGAAGTTCACTGATTTCACACTCGATGATGATGGTGTGTTGTGGATCAGTGGTAGATTGTGTGTTCCTGATGTGGATGATTTGAGAGAGGAGATTTTAGAGGAAGCACATTCTACAGCTTACAGCGTTCATCCAGGTGTTACTAAGATGTACCACAGTATCAGAGATTTATACTGGTGGGATGGATTGAAGAAGGATGTTGCTGATTATATTGCTAAGTGCTTGACGTGTCAGCAAGTGAAAGCCGAACATCAGAAGCCTTCTGGGAAGCTTCAGCCTCTTCCTATTCCCGAGTGGAAGTGGGAAAGGATAGCTATGGATTTTGTGGTCGGTCTACCTCGTTCGAAGGATGGATACGATTCCATCTGGGTGATTGTAGACAGATTGATGAAGTCTGCACATTTCTTGCCTGTGAAAACCACATATTCAGTTGCTAGATTGGCGAAGTTGTACGTGAAGCATATTGTGTGCCTTCATGGAGTACCTGTGTCCATTGTGTCAGATAGAGGTTCAGTGTTCACTTCTCGTTTTTGGCAGAAGTTACAGGAAGCGATGGGCACTAGGTTGGATTTCAGTACTGCTTTTCATCCTCAGACAGATGGTCAGTCTGAGAGGATGATCCAGACACTGAAAGATATGTTGAGAATGTGTGTCTTGGATTTGAGAGGTAGCTGGGATGATCATTTGTCGCTTGTTGAGTTTGCATATAATAACAGCTACCATAGCAGTATTGGCATGGCACCATATGAGGCGTTGTATGGAAGGAAGTGTAGATCCCCTTTGAGTTGGGATGAGATTGGTGAGAGAGCTTTGACTGGACCAGAGATGGTTCAGGATGCTGCAGAGAAAGTCACCGTGATCAAGCGTAGATTAGAGACCGCAGTTAGTAGACAGAAGAGTTATGCGGATCCTAGGCGCAGAGATGTGGAGTTTCAGGTTGGAGATTTCGTTTTTCTGAAAGTATCTCCGATGAAGGGTGTGATGAGATTTGGCAGGAAGGGTAAGTTAGCACCGAGATATATTGGACCGTTTGAGATTCTGGAGAGAATTGGCACTGTTGCATATCGGTTGGATTTGCCTCCGAGTATGTCACAGGTGCATCCAGTATTTCATATCTCGATGTTGAGGAAGTATATCTCAGATCCTTCACACGTGTTGCAACCTGACAGTGTGGAAGTGAGTGAAGATTTGACGTTTGTGGAAGAACCTGTGGCGATCGTTGATTTTCAAGTTCGACAGTTGCGATCGAAGCAGATTCCGATGGTCAAGGTTTTGTGGCGTAGCGACAGAGTTGAAGAGCATACGTGGGAGACTGAAGCTGAGATGCGAGCTTCTTACCCGTATCTCTTTCCTTCCTGATTCTGTAATCTTGTTTTTAGAATTCGGGGACGAATTCTTGTAAGGGGGGAAGACTGTAATATCCCGTGTTTTTTTAAAAATATTTTTACACTGTACCGGGATATACAGTGTCAATAATTTTTATGCATTATACGATATTTTTATGAGTTAATATGTATTTTAAACCTATTTTAATTACTGTGTCTTATATACAGTGTTTTACGTAAAATTTTCCCGGGACTTTCATTTTCGGGGAAATTTTCACGTAAACAATGTATTATTAATTATTTTAAATGTATTTACGGGTTTGCATGAACTCATACATATTTTAAATTATTAAATAAAGTCTGTGTGTGTATATTTATTTAATTAGGGTTTATTATTACCCTAATATTTTATTATTTATTTATTATTATTTTATTATTTTATTTATTATTAAATTATTATAATTTATTATTTTATTATTATTTATTTATTAATATTTAATTTTTTTAATTTTTTTTTATTTTTATTTTTTTCTTTTTCTTTCTTCTTTTCTTTTTCTTTTTCTTTCTTTTTCTTTTTCTTTTTCTTTCCTTTTCTTTCTTTTTCTTTTTCTTCTTCTTCTTCTTTCTCTCCCGCGGACGCCGACCACCATTTTCTCACCGCCGTTTCTCCCTCCTCCGGCCACCGTTTTCGACACCGCCGGTCTCTATCTTCTCCTTGAGCTCCGGTGAGTGTTATTCTAGCTTTGGTTTGAGCTAAAATGGTCTAGAATTGCTTAGGTTTCGATTTGAAAATTTCGGCCTCTTTGGGTTTTCAATTTTTTTGAGCTTCGATTTGGATGATTCATGGAAAATTCCTTCACAAATGTTGTTCCTGGTAGCTTAATCTTCATGTATGAATTTTTGTAGAATTTTTGGAGATTGTTTGGATTTTTGGGTATTTTTGAATATTTTAATATTATTTTCTAATTTTCGGAAATTAATTATTTAAATTATGAAATTGGATTTTATGGTTGAATTGGGTGTTGAAATGAATTATAGGAATTTATTTGGAATTTTTATGAATTTCTAAGTATTTATTTTTAATTATTGAAGTTTATGTGATTTTGTAAAATTAAGTTAATTGTGTTTTAAATTGAATTTAATTGGTTAATTGAGTTTAAATATTAATATTATTGATAAATATGTTGAGAAAATTAATTTTGGATAATTGTATGATTTTTGGTGAATTTTTGAAGTAATTTAAGTATATTTATATATATAGGGGTATTTTGGTAATTTTACCCTAAATTGTCTAAAAATGTAATTTAATTGGTTTTAATATTTATTTAAGGTATAAAAATGATTTCTACAAAATATTTGGTATTTTTAACTAATTAAAACCATTTTTCAGGAATTATTTTCAATTATATATATAATATACGGTTTTTCTAATAAAATGAGTTTTAATCGGTTTTTATAGTGTTTCAAGGTCAATTATGTAATTTTTATTTATAAAATGTATTTTTATGATTTAAGGATATTTTTGGTATATTTGAATATATATTCTGTGTTTGTGGACCCCGGTCGACAGATTGTAGTCTGGAGTCCGACCGAGGGGTTGTGATTGATTGTGGTGTTTATTTTTGAAGTGTATTTTCTTTGCAGGGTCGGCTCTACTCTTTTGAGTAGAGAGATGTCCGTTTTACAGGGGAGGTTCTGCCGAATTTCCGGTAGAATTCTCGTAAAACATGATATCCAGTCGAACCCTAATTTTCGATTCTGTGTTGAATACTCTAGATTGAATTCTAGGATTTCTGTTAGGGTTATTCTGATATCGATTAATTATTTCTTGTTTAGTTGCGCCGAGACCGAGGGTTAGTGGACCAGGCCCGTCGGACCCGTCTCGTGGAGCGCATTAGGTGAGTTACTATATTATATATATATGCTTAGGATGCATGATTTAGAAAATGCATGTTTTATTTTGACTAAATATGCATAAATAACATGATTTATATTCAAGTATGTTTTTGGTATATTTTTGGTATATAATAAATTATATACATGTTTTATTAATAAAATATATTTAAAATGTTTTTAAATATATTTTTAGTTTAATTCATGATTTGATTGGATTTATTTGACATATATATACTCAAAATATACCTGGTTTATGTTTGGTATATTTTCGGTATATATATGGTTTATATTGCTATTTCATTTATATCCATGCATCATTTATTTTTGTGAATGAATGTTTTATATTTAAGAATGAAGGATATCAATAGAACGTGCTACCTAGTGGGCAGCACTAGGACCGAGTACGTACCGGTATGCCTATAGCTTTAGGCTATATTACTAACTTATTTGTGGATATTGAATTGATTATGATTATTGATATGTGTGAGATGTGGTTTGGGTGTGATTGCTGGAGCTCGGTTGACCAAGTGTCTCGAGGCCAATCACACTGGCAGTCAGACTGCTGGAGCTCGGTTGACTTAGTGTCTCGGGGCCAGTCTACTGTCCATATGGATTAAGTGGATATATTTGGAATCAGTGAGCCTGTATGGCTAGAGTGTTGTTTAACACTATTTTCTGAGGTTGCGATATTCTAGGGTTCTATGTGATCCTTCATAAAAGTTGATTTTCAGATAAAATATATAAAATGATTTTTATTGCATCTGTGTGCAATTGCCTGTATATATACATATTATATATATACTATTGACTGTATGCATTATCACTTAGTGTATATGTATATATATTATAGTAATTCACTCAGTGAGGTCTGACTCCCCTCCGTTGACTATTTTTCAGGAGAGTCAACTTCCTCAGACCTCAGTAGCAGGTCGATACGCCGGATTTCTTCCGCCCCGGCTTCTTTATGTAAATTGTATACTTGAGTCTTATTTATTTTATCTAGACACTGCAGTAGTTGTGATTTTCAGTAGTTGTGAATTAAAGTATTTGTTTTAAAGAGATGTATTATAGTAAAACTGGATTTGTATAAAGATTATACATTTATGAGATTATATATGTGATGTGATGAGTTTTGAATTGAATCCAGTTGATATGGATGATATTGTAATATTTATGATTTTATTTTCCGCTGCATATTATATTTTTATTGTTATTATTGCATATTTATTTTATTTTTAGGCTTGCTACGGGTTCCGGATTCGAAAGAATTCCCGTTCCCTAGCGCCGGTCATGGCCCCTGTTTTGGGTCGTGACAGAGTCAGACCTCACTGAGTGAATTACTATAATATATATACATGCATACTAAATGTCAATGCACACAATCAAAGTATATATCTAATATGTATGTATACAAGCAAATACACACAGATGCAGTAAAATCATTTTATATATATTATTAAAAATCACAGTTGATGAAGGATCAAATAGAACCCTATGATATCGTAACCTCAAATTGTAATATCTCGTGTTTTTAAATATTTTTACACTGTACCGGGATATGCAGTGTCAATAATTTTTGTATATATATTATGATATTTTTACGAGTTAATATGTATTTAAAACCTATTTTAAATACTGTGTTTTACCTACAGTACTTTACGTAAAATTTTCTCGGGACTTGCATTTTCGGGGAAATTTTCACGTAAACAATGTATTATTAATTATTTTAAATATATTTTCGGACTTGCATGGACTCATACGTATTTTTAAATTACTAAATAAAGACTATGTGTGTAATTATTTATTTAATTAGGGTTTAATATATATTACCCTAATATTTTATTATTTATTTATTTATTTATTGTTATTTAATTATTTTATTTATTATTAAATTATTAAAATTTTTATTTATTATTATTTTATTATTATTTAATTATTTTATTTTCTTTTTCTTTTTCTTTTTCTTTTTTTTTTCTTTGCTTTTTTTTCTTTTCTTTTCTTTCTTTCTTTCTTTCTTTTTCTTTTTTCTTCTTCTTCTTCTTTTCTTCTCTCCCGCGCCCGACCATCACCATTCTTCCTTCCCCTCACCGTCTGCAACTCCGGCCACCTACCGTCGGTGTGCCTCCCAGCTTGCCACCGTCGTTCCCAGCCGTCCCCCGCCGCCAGCAGCTCCCTTCCCCGGCGCCGGCAGCTCCATTCTTCCTCTTTTGGCCGAAATCGTTCCTTCGCCGTTTCTCCCTCCTCCGGCCACCGTTTTTGACACCGCCGGTCTCTTTCTTCTCCTTGAGGTCCGGTGAGTGTGATTCTAGCTTTGGTTTGAGCTTAAATGGTCTAGAATTGGTTAGGTTTTGATTTTTTAATTTCGGCCTATTAGGGTTTTTGATTTTTTTGAGCTTCGAATTGATTGATTCATGAAAACTCCCTTCACAAATGTTGATCCTAGTAGCTCAATCTACATGTATGAATTTTTGTAGAATTTTTGGAGATTTTTTGGATTTTTGGGTATTTTTGAATATTTTAATATTATTTTCTAATTTTTGGAAATTAATTATTTAAATTATTAAATTGGAGTTTATGGTTAAATTAGGTGTTGAAATGAATTATAGGAATTTATTTGGAATTTTTATGAATTTCTAAGTATTTATTTTGAATTATTGAAGTTTATGTGATTTTGAGAAATTAGGGTTAATTGTATTTTTATTTGAATTTAATTGGTTAATTGGGTTTTATTATTAATATTATTGATAAATATGTTGAGAAAATTAATTTTGGATAATTGTATAATTTTTGGTGAATTTTTGAAGTAATTTAGGTATATTTATATATATATGGGTATTTTGGTAATTTTACCCTAAATTGGCTAAAAATGTAATTTAATTGGTTTTAATAGTTATTTAAGGTAAAAAAATGATTTCTATAAATTATTTGGTATTTTTAACTAATTAAAACTATTTTTCGTAAATTATTTTCAATTATATATATAATATACGGTTTTTCAAATAAAATGAGTTTTTATCGGTTTTTACTATGTTTAAAGGTTAATTATGTAATTTCTACTTATAAAATGTGTTTCTATGTAATAAGGATATTTTTGATATTTTCATAATTATTCTGTGTTTGTGGACCCCGGTCGGTAGATTGTAGTCTGGAGTCCGACCGAGGGGTTGTGAATGAGTTGTGGTATTTATTTTCGAAGTGTGTTTCTTTGCAGGGTCGGCTCTACTCTTTTGAGTAGAGAGATGTCCGTTTTACAAGGGAGGTTCTGTCGAATTTTCGGTAGAATTCTCGTAAAACGTGATATCCGATCGAACCCTAATTCTGTTTCCATATTTAAATACTCTAGATCGAATTCTAGGATTTCTGTTAGGGTTATTCTAATGTCGATTATTTATTTCTTATTTAGTTGCGCCGAGACCGAGGGCTAGTGGACCAGGCCCGTCGGACCCGTCTCGTGGAGCGCACTAGGTGAGTTACTATACTATATATATATATATATATGTTTAGGATGCATGATTTAGAAATGCATGTTTTATGTTGATTAAATATGCATAAATAATTTGATTATTTCTTAAGTTTATATTAAGTATATTTTTGGTTTATTTTTGGTATATAATAAATTATATACATGTTTTATTAATAAAATATATTTAAAATGTTTTTAAATATATTTTTAGTTTAATTTATGATTTGATTGAATTTATTTGACGTATATATACTCGAAATATACCTGGTTTATGTTTGGTATATTTCCGGTATATATATGGTTTATATTGTTGTTTTATTTAAATTCATGCATCATTTAATTGTGAATGAATGATTTATTTATTAATGAAGGATATCGATAAAACGTGCTACCTAGTGGGCAGCACTAGGACCGAGTACGTACCGGTACGCCTATAGTATTTAGGCTATAATACTAACTTAATTGTGGATATTGATTGATTGTGATTATTGATATGTGTGAGATGTGGTTTGGGGTGTGATTGCTGGAGCTCGGTTGACCAAGTGTCTCGGGGCCAATCACACTGGCAGTCAAACTGCTGGAGCTCGATTGACTTAGTGTCTCGGGGCCAGTCTACTGTCTAAATGGATTAAGTGGATATATTTGGATTAAGTGAGCCTGTATGGCTAGAGTGTTGTCTAACACTATTTCCGAGGTTGCGATATTCTAGGGTTCTATGTGATCCTTCATAAAAGATGATTTTCAATGAAATATATAAAATGATTCTTATTGCATCTGTGTGTAATTGCCTGTATATATATATATTAGATATATACTGTTGACTGTATGCATTATCATTTAGTGTGTATGTATATATATTATAGTAATTCACTCAGTGAGGTCTGACTCCCCTCCGTTGACTATTTTTCAGGAGAGTCAACATCCTCAGACCTCAATAGCAGGTCGATACGCCGGATTTCTTCCGCCCCGGCTTCTTTGTGTAAATTATCTACTTGAGTCTTATTTATTTTATCTAGACACTGCAGTAGTTGTGAATTAAAGTATTGGATTCATGTATCTTATATTTTAAAGAGATGTATTATATTGAAACTGGATTTGTATTAAAGATTATATATCTATGAGATAAAATTTGATTTAAATCCAGTTGATGTGAATAATATTATGATATTATGATTTTTGTTTCCGCTGCATAATATATGATTATTGTTATTATTGCATGATTTATTTTATTTTTAGGCTTACTACGAGTTCCGGATTCGAAAGAATTCCCGTTCCCTAGCGCCGGTCATGACTCCTGTTTTGGGTCGTGACACAAATAGTGTTAGACAACACTCTAGCCATACAGGCTCACTTATTCCAAATATATTCACTTAATCCATTTAGACAGTAGACTGGCCCCGAGACACTAAGTCAATCGAGCTCCAGCAGTCTAACTGTCAGTGTGATTGGCCCCGAGACACTTGGTCAATCGAGCTCCAGCAATCACACTCCCAAATCCTTTCTCACACATCAATTAATCAAATTCAATTAATATCCACAAATAGTTAGTGATATAGCCTAAATGCTATAAGTGTACCGGTACATACTCAGTCCTAGTGCTGCCCACTAGGTAGCACGTTCTATTGATATCCTTCATTAATAAATATAAAACATTCATTCACAAATAAATGATGCATGAATTTAAATAAAATAACAATATAAACCATATATATACTGGAAATATACCAAAAGTAAACCAGGTATATTTCGAGTATATTTACGTCAAATAAATCCAATCAAATTACAAATTAAGCTAGAAATATATTTAAAAATATTTTAAATATAATTTATTAATAAAACATGCATATAATTTAATATATACCAAAAATAAACCAAAAATAAACCAAAAGTAAACTAAAAATAAACTTAAATACTAATCAAATTATTTATGCATATTTAATTAAAATAAAACATACATTTCTAAATCATGCACCCTAAACACATATATATATAAAATAGTAACTCACACTTAGTGCGCTCCTCGAGATGGATCCGACGGGCCTGGTCCACTAAGCCTCGATCTAGGCGCAACTAAACAAACAATAACGACAAGAATCAGAATAAATCTAACAGAAAATCCTAGAAACTCGATCTAGAATATTAGACACAGAAACAGAATTAGGTTCGACCGGATATCACGTTTTACGAGAATTCTACCAAAAATTCGACAGAACCTCCCCTGTAAAATGGACATCTCTCTACTCAAAGAGTAGAGCCGATCCTGCAAAGAAACACACTTTGAAAAACAAGCTCAAAACACAACCAAAATCCCTCAGTCAGACTCCAAACTACAGTCTACCGACCGAGGTCCACAATTCACGGAATAATTTCAGAATTACCAAAAATACCCTTATAACATAGAAATTCATTTTATAAGTAGAAATTACATAATTAGCCTTAAAACACAGTAAAAACCGATAAAAACTCATTTTATTAGTAAAATCGTATATTATATATATAATTGAAAATAATTCACGAAAATTAGTTTTAATTAGTTAAAAATACTAAATAATTTTTAGAAATCATTTTTATACCTTAAATAACCATTAAAAGCGATTAAATTACATTTTTAGCCAATTTCATGTAAAATTACCAAAATGCCCATATATATATAAATATACTAAAATTACTTCAAAAATTCACCAAAAATTATATAATTATCCAAAATTAATTTTCTCTCAACATATTTATCAATAATATCAATAATTAAACTCAATTAACCAATTAATTTCAATTAAAAACACAATTAACCCTATTTTTCAAAAATTCCATAAACTAATTAAATTCAAAATAAATACATAGAAATTCATAAAAATTCCAAATAAATTCCTATAATTCATTTCAACACCTATATTTATCATAAAACACAATTTCATAATTTAATTAATTAATTTCCGAAAATTAGAAAATAATATTAAAATATTCAAAAATACCCAAAAATCAAAATAATCCCCAAAAATTCTACAAAAATTCATACATGTATATTAAGCTAAGGGGAACAACATTTGTGAAGGAATTTATCATGAATCAACAAGAAAAATTCAAAAAAAATCAAAAACCTAATTCGTCCAAAATGAAAAAAAATTGAAAAACAAGGAATTCAAGGGAATTTGAGCTCAAACCAAAGCTAGAATCAAGATTACCGTTGCTTGAGGAGTCCAAAGACACCAAAAACACGAAGTTTGGTGGCCGGAGGAGGAAGAAACGTTGAAGCTTGGATTTCGGCCAAAAATGGCAGAAACGAAGCTACTCGTTGCCGGAGAAGAAGACTAGGGGCGGCGGAGCAAGCTGGAAGTGAAGGTGGCACGGTGGGAGGCGTAGTGACGGTAGGTGATCGGGAGTAGTAGCGGTGAGGGAGGTTGGGTCCGATGGAAAAGGAAGAAGGAAGAAAAGAAAAAGAAAGGAAAAGAAAAAGAAAAGAAAGAAAAAGAAAAAAGAAAAAGAAAAAGAAAAAAGAAAAATAATAAAAAAAATATATATTTTAATATAGTATATTAATAAAATACTTGGAAAAATGACACACCACACATTTAATAGTTTAATAATTTATATACTACATAAAAATAATTAACTAACAATAAACCAAATAAATAAATAATAAAATATTAGGGTAATAAATTAAACCCTAATTAAATAAATATATACACACATAGACTTTATTTAGTATTTTAAAAATATGTATGAGTTCATGCAATTATGGAAATTCATTTAAAATAATTAAATATAAATAGTTTATGTATCAATTTCCCCGAAAATGCAAGTCCTGGGAAAATTTTACGTAAAGTACTTAAAATAATATAAAATAATTAAAAAATCAATTTTAATTAAACAACAACTCATGAAATATCAATATCATATATAAGATTTATTAACACTACATATCCCGATGCAGTATAAAAATATTTAAAAACACGGGATATTACAAATGGATATCTCTTTACACAAAGTAGAGTCAACCCTGCATAAAAAAACACTTCAAATAATCGCAACAACTCCAAATCTCAAGTTGGGCCCTCGAACTGCATTCAATGCCCAACTAAGAACCAATTTCACAAATCACAATATAAATCAATAAAATTCCATTTAAATATCAAAATTAATTTATTTACACAAATAAAGCATAAAAGACATTTGTTTATAAAATAATTAATAAAATTCACATTAAAATCAATTTTTGCTATAAAGGTCCTCATTCAAATTTTTGAAATTAATTAGCATTTAGTTACCAAAAATTAATTAAATTATTTAATTATATAATTAAGCAACCAAAAACTCATTTAAATCATAAAAATCATAAATACTATTTTATTCGGATATTATTCCAATGATTACTAATAATAAGCTAAAAATAGAAATTAATTCATAAAAATTAATTTAATATTATTTATTACTCAAAAATTATCCAAAACATCATAATTTCAATTGAAACATAAAATTTACCAATTTATACTAATTTTCTCAAAAATTGATTTTTGACATAAATATTCAAAAATTTGTAATAAAAATTTGTTACATAATTTTAATAAACTTCCTTAACGAAACTTGCTTAAAATAATTAGCAGAATTTATTAAAAATATAAAAATTTTCCGGCTCAAGAATAGTGTCAGGAATAGTAAACCAAGATCCGAAAAGTCAAAAAATTCCTAAAAATTCACAAAAATAATTTTTGGAAACCTTACAATGCATACAATAATCAATCCTAAACAACCAACATCAAATAAACTCAATTTAAGCTTCAATTTCATAATTTAATAAAAATTCCCAAATTTAAATTTTGTGAAATTAGAGTTGTTACCAGTTAAATTTCTCAAAATTGATCGAGGATTATCGAAGACTGAGTTGAAAGGTTCGATTCGAGCCTAAGAATGACAGAAAAAGTCGTTGGTCTCCCCTTTAATTTTTGGCACAATTGAGAGATCAAGGGAAGAAGAAGAAGAAGGAGCTCCAATGACCGTGAAAGTTGCTAGTGGTGGCGAGGGCTTCTGCTAGTGGTGACGTGACAAGCTGGAGCAACTACAACAGCTATGGGTGGCGGTGGTTGACGGTGGTGCGCGCGGGAGGATGAAAATCAAGAAAAAAAAGAAAAGAAAGGAAGAAAGAGAAAGAGAAGAAAAAGAAAAGGAAAAAAAATCTTTTATGTATATTTTTTTTATTAAAAGTATAAAGGACACAATAATATAATTTATGCTCAAATACTCAAATAACTACTAAAATTAAATTATTAATACTAAAATAATATTTAACCCCCAAAAGTCAAATTAAATCCCACTAAAATTAAATATCACAATTTAATATAATAATAGTATAAAATAAAATAATTATTAACATTGCATATCTTGAAATTTAATTTCTTAATTTAATTCATGAAAATTTAAGTCTTTACATGGATTGAGATAAAACATGAAAGGGTTTATTTAAAGCACACTACACTCCATATATATATATATATATTAGTTAGATGTCTCTTCTTCTATATATGTTTACTGTTAATTGCTACTCAATAAATGAAGTACATAGCTATATAGTGATAAAGAAGCTACATGAAGCTTAGACAATGGACTGCACAGAGAATATCGAAGAAAAGAAAAAGAAAATAGGCCTTACAATGAGCAAGAGTACAAAATTACTAAATGCTTTTGGAATAATGTTTTTAGAAAACATTTCCTACTCCATTTCCATGTGTTCCATATGTATAGCAAGAGTAGACATGGAAAACATTTTTAGAAAATAAAAACCCGAAGCAAAAGCAAAATTAAAGATAGAGAGCTGTCGAAGAGTAGTAGGAGGGGAGATAGCTATGAAAATACAAAGAAGAAGTGAGAACAAAATTTAGGTTTTCAAGCAAGTAAATGATTGAAAAGACAATGGGCCACCAGAATGTGATGCTATTTTTGAATGGTTTAAGGGCAAAAACGTCTTTTGTTCAATCATTTCAAGTAAGGGCCACTATTTACGAAAGCAGTGGCAAATTTTAAAAGAGCATGAAATTGAGGGCTACAAAATGTACTGTTATTAGAATAGTGAAATTGGCAATTGAGCTTTATATATATTAGTAGATTCTATCTTATTTTCTTAAAATAAGTTGTAGGTTATCTAGCTTTAAGGTTTTATTCTTGTTTTGCTTCCCTTTTGTGGGTATTTTGCTTTCTCTCTTGAAATTTTTATGGGTATGCAAGGAAGAACTAAAGTTGGTGTTAATTCGAAGAAGAAGAACTTTACTTTTAAAAAGATTCTTGAGTTGGCTTACCCAATTTTCAAGAGTTTTATTATAAGTTGCAAAATGGGTTTTGCCACATCCATTATATTATTGAGGATGTTGAAGTATTAGTCTAGTTTTCTATCCGAAATTCAATTTTTTCATATCAAGTTTGGCACTCTTGTTTGTCAAAAATCAAATCCTCTTAATGCGGCACAGTTATATCAATATAACTGTGGTTGTATTTATTTTATGTTTATTTCTTCTTCTGCTTCTTCTTTTTTTTTTTTTATGATCTTTCTTTTAGGAGCAAAATTAGCTTATATAGTTTGTATTTGTTCTAAATCTTGCTCTCTTTCTTGTACTTAAAGTTTAATTAATTATATAATTTTCTTTTGGCAAAAAGAAAAAAAGGAATATGGCTTATTGATGTTTCCATTCGACATTTTCCAATTCTTTAATAGTAAAGACATTACATAGACAAAAACTTGATATCTACCTTGGCAAATATTTGAACTGAAACTTGATTGGTTCAAAACATTACACAGATAGAATAGAAGTACGGACACAAACTCAAATCTTGATTGGCATTCAGAGTTTCAGACACTTAGGGTGTCTTTACTTTTGGAGAATTATTTTCTGTTTTCATTTTTCAATTTTAAAAAAAAATGAAAACTTTTCTTTTTTATAAAAAAGTTGTAAAAAATGTTTACTTGTTAGAAATTGAAAATTATTTTTCATTTTTTGAAAACGAAAAAATGTGTTTACTTATTTTCATCTACAACTTATTTTTCAAAATAGATAGATAATAATACGCAGCAAAGTAGAGATATAATATATGACTTGAAAAGTAGAGTTTATTTTGTTTTCTAATACTCAAATAAATAATAAATAATTAATAAAAAAATTAAAAAAATTCACAATGAAAATAACGTGTTTTCACTTTATATTTTTAATGAGAAATTTTTTTAAAACAATAAAAATTTATTTTACACTTTTCTCTTAAAATTGTGAAAATAGTGAAAACAGTTTTCAAGTGAAAAATTTTTAAAAATATCCAAAGCAAACACAAAATTCTATTTTATATTTTTTATTTTCATTTTAAAAATTTCCTAAAAAATTAAAGTAATTTTCTCTAAATAAACACACTTTCGATTTACTTTGGGTAAATGATCTTGTAATTTATGGGCCTTAAGGATAGTTTCTATATATGGGCCATAAGGATGTAATTTGCATATGTCAACCTCGAGCCATATTTCTTTTTTTAATGATTTCAGCTAAAAAATGTTAGGTCACATCAATAACCCAAATTGATTAGAAAACCCGAAACCAACCCCAACATTGACAGTAATCCGACCGATTGATTTTTAATATTTATTCAGTTTGGTTCGGCTTTTCATTTTCTTCTTTCAAAACCGATAGATTTTCAAGTTTCATCACCTGATCCACCTCGATTTGCCTGGTACATACCCCCTAATACCTTTTTTTGAGGATCGACATCTTGTAACTAATTTATTTATTTATTGTTTTTATAATTTTAAAATTGACACAAGGACATTTTCGTAAAATGTTGCTATCAATGACACTTTACATGTTATTAGTAAGCCACATATAACTTTATCCTATATAATATGTACGGTGATTATTGATCTAGTGGGGCATGACACCAACAGTATGTTGCGCCTTACTGAAATTTCAAAATAGCCCTCAAAAGTGTTTTGCACAAAACATTATGTTAGGGACAAAAGTGTATTTGCAAATTTTCTTTGTCTTTAACGGCTGCGACACATTTGATAAGAAGTCCAAGTTAGACCACATGGATGAAAAAAGAAATTTTACAGTGTTATGATACATGATGTCAATAAACTAATTTCCTGTAATAGTAGGTAAAAAAGGTAGGTGTTAAATTTTTATCCAAAATGATATTTATAATAAGTAATATTGTATAATTTTTGTAACTATTTAACAACGATTTTTTATACTTAATTTTTCTCTTTATGTTTAATAATATTATCCTTTTCTTTAATCAATTTAATTATATTATAAGTTTAGTAAAAATAATAGTGACTTATAAAATACATAATAGCATATAAGTTTACATCATAATTAAGAATATTAACTCGAGAATCATTATATATATATATATATATATATATATAAAATTTAATATGTGTGATAGTTTAAAAATAATAAAAGTACTTACTATTTTTTTATTTTAATAGATATTTACTTTTTTTAATAAATACTCCAACTTTAAAATAATTAACTATGTACTAAAATAAAATATTTTCAAATAATAATAATAATAGTAATAATAATAATAATAAAAGAGATAAAAATTTCATTTTAAAAAGATATATCTATTATTATATTTTTATATTAAAATAATATATATAGAGTTTAGAAAATATGTCTTTGGTTATTTTATTGAGAAAATATCTAGTTTGACTCATTCCTTTCTTTTATAGCTTTCATTATTTTTCTTTTCCAAATTGGCCGAAAACGTCATTTCCCATGTTCTTGTTTTTCATTTTTGGCCTTCCTATATTCATTTACAGAAATGTTCATTGGGCAAGGTTGCTCTTCTATATTCATTTACAGATATATTCTCGTAGCAAGCAAGCATATAAATATAGATCGAAGGCTTCATTTTAAAGCTGTGAAATAGTTCATTCTATCCTTATTTTTACTTTTTTCTTTTTTTTTTAACAAATATTCTTATTTTTTTAATTATTAGTTTCACTCGTTGGTTAATTTAAAATTTTATAATCTTAAGTATGGTTTCAACATTAATATATTAAAAATAAAAAATAAAAAAACTACAGCTAAACTATATTTATTGTTCCTAAATGTACTTGCTTGTTCGTGTCTACTAGTGTGGTTGCAGATACATGGATTTTTTTATTATAGTAATCACAAATCCAAGGTAAATATTCTCATTCAGATTTATAATTTTCTTAAGTCATTAAATGCATGTAAATTAGATCTTTTCTTAAATCAATTCATTGAAGTAAAAAAAACCCAACTTTTCTTATTTTTTCTCTTGGCTGCATTTTTTTTCTTCACATTTGAAAATATCAATCTTTGGTTTAGTTTTCAATGGAAGAAGCTAAAGGAAAGGAAAGGAAACCCAAGTGAGGTTTTTTTTTTTTTTTTTTTTTAAATTTATTCTCTTATTAAAGTTTTATTTTTAATTTTGATTCTTTGATCATTGTTTTATGCAATGTTAGTTTGGCTTTGTTAGCATTTTTTTTTTTTTTTGAAGTGGGTTTTGGGAAGATTGCTCATATGGGTATGTTTATGTCTTGCTTGAGTGATTAATATCATCTGCGCTTTTTCAATTTTTGTGAAAAATCAAAATGCATTATATTACTTAACAAAGGTCCATTGATCTTTATGACTTTTACATGCATTTGGGGATTTTCCATCCCTTGTTATTTTGAAATTTATTAGGATTTTTTCATGCTCATTTAGCCTGCTTTAATATACGTATTATCTAGGTTCATCTTTGTTTTGATATTCACTCTAAGTATGATCCGTGAAATCCTTACTCGTGTATAAAAAAGAGGTTTAACACTTTTTCTATGCTATCAATATAGCTTGATAATTAATAAGCATATGCAGTAGAAGCACATTTTAAAATCCTTTCAATTTACTTTTGGTTTTGAAATAATTCAATGGCATCTGTTTAAAGTTCTTTGAAAAATCAAGAAATAATGTATATGCCTACTTGTCATGACCCGAACTCAGAGGCACGTGACCGGTACTAAGGAATGAGAAAGCATAAAGTTGCTGGAACCCGTAGTAAGTCTTAAAAGAAAAATGAAAAATATTTCACTTTAAAACCTTACAATAAAATAATTAAATCATAATGCATATTATCAAACTGATTTTTCTCAATTTAATTAAACCATAACATCATAGTGCATAAAATAAATAAACATCTTCAGTTATATAAAATAGTATCTCAGTACATAAATCTCAATAAAAAATATCCAAATCTAAAATATGTAGTTATACAGTTCTTGTAATATCCCATAATTTTTAAATGTTTTAATACTGCATTGGGATATGCAATGTTAATAATTTTTGTATATATTTATGATATTTCGTGAGTTTGTATTTAATTAGTGTTAATTTTAATTATTTTATATTATTTTAAGTGCGTTACGTAAAATTTTCCAGAGAATTCTATTTTCGAAAAAATTTTTACATAAATAATTTACTATTAATTATTTTAAATAGATTTTCATATTTGCATGAACTCATTTATATTTTTAAAGTACTAAATAACGTATACATGTGTATTTATTCAATTAATTAAGGTTTAATTAATTACCCTAATATTTTGTTATTTATTATTAGTTTTAATATTATTTAATTATTTTTAAGTGTATTAAATTTTAAAATATTAAATTATATATGTGTGGTGTATATTTAAGGTGTGTGATTTTATATTATTTTAATATATAGTGTAAAGTATATATATATATACATATACATTTAATATTAAACAAAAAAATAAAGTTTGAGTTATTTACGAAATTGCCATTGAAGCTTCTCCTTCTTCCCCGATCGTCCCTCACGCGAATCCAGCCACTGTCATGCCGTTTTCTCACCGTCGGTGTGCCACCTCCTTCCCCAGCCTTCCCCGCCGCCAGCAGCGCCCTATTTCATCGAGGTTTGGCCGGAATAAGCTCGGGAAGCCGAATTCTTTCTCACCGTCGTTCACGGTGTTTCCGACCACCATTTTTGACACCGCCGGTCTCTTTCTTCTCCTTGAGCTCCAGTGAGTGTGATTCCAAGCTTTGTTTCACTTAAAATGGTATTGATTTGCTTAGGTTTCGATTTTGGTAATTCAGCCATTTTAGGGTTCTTGATTTTTTTGAACTTTGAATTGATTGATTCATGAAAAATTCCTTCACAAATATTATTCCCCTTAGCTTTATCTACATCTTTGAATTTTTGTAGAATTTTTGGGAATTATTTTGATTTTTGGGTATTTTTGAATATTTTATTATTATTTTCTAATTTTCGAAAATTAATTAATTAAATTATGAAATTGTGTTTTATGATAAATATAGGTGTTTAAATGAATTATAGAAATTTATTTGGAATTTTTTTGAATTTCTATGTATTTATTTTGAATTTAATTAATTTATGTAATTTTGGAAAATTAGGTTAATTGTGTTTTTAATTGAAATTAATTACTTAATTGAGTTTAATTATTGATATTATTGATAAAAATGATGAGAAAATTAATTTTGGATAATTATACTATTTTTTGTGAATTTTTGGAGTAATTTTAGTATATTTATATATATAAGGGCATTTTGGTAATTTTACCCTAAATTGACTAAAAATGTAATTAAATTGGTTTTAATAGTTATTTAAAGTATAAAAATGATTTATACAAATTATTTAGTATTTTTAATTAATTAAAACTATTTTTCGTGAATTATTTTCAATTATATATATAATATACGATTTTTCTAAATAAAATGAGTTTTTATTGGTTTTTACTGTGTTTTAAGGTTAATTATGTAATTTCTACTTATAAAATGTATTTCTATGATATAAGGGTATTTTCAGTATTTTTATAATCGTTATGTGAATTGTGGACCCCGGTCGGTAGATTGTAGTTTAGAGTCCGACCGAGGGGTTGTGGATGTGTTTCTGTGTCTATTTTTTGAAGTGTATTTCTTTGCAGGGCCGGCTCTACTCTTTGAGTAGAGAGATGTCCGTTTTACAGGGGAGGTTCTACCGAATTTTTGATAGAATTCTCGTAAAACGTGATGTCCGGTCGAACCCTAATTCTAATTCTGTATCTAACATTCTAGATCGAGTTTCTAGGATTTTCTGTTAGGTTTATTATGATGTTTGTTATTATTGTTTGTTTAGTTGCGCCGAGACCGAGGCCTAGTGGACCAGGCCCGTCGGACCCATCTCGAGGAGCGCACTAAGTGTGAGTTACTATTTTATATATATATGCTTTAGGGTGCATGATTTAGAAATGTATGTTTTATTTTGATTAAATATGCATAAATAATTTAATCAGCACTTAAGTTTATTTTTAGTTTATTTTTGGTATATTTTAAATTATATGCATGCTTTATTAAACATTTACATTTAAAATGTTTTTAAATATATATTTAGTTTATTTTACGATTATATTGGATTTATTTGACGTATATATACTCGAAATATACCTAGTTTATTTTTGGTATATTTCTAGTATATATATGGTTTATGTTGTTATTTATTTCAAATTCATGCATCATTTATTTATGGATGTATGCTTTATATTTTAATGAAGGATATTAATAGAACGTGCTACCTAGTGAGCAGCACTAGGACCGAGTACGTACCGATACGCTTATAGCATTTAGGCTATATTACTAACCAGTTTGAGGATATTGATTGGATTTGATTTGTTTGATATGTGATATGATTTGGGAGTGTGATTGCTAGAGCTCGATTGACCAAGTGTCTCGGGGCCAATCACACTGACAGTCAAACTGCTGGAGCTCGGTTGACTTAGTGTCTCGGGGCCAGTCTATTATCTAAATGGACCAAGAGAATATATTTGGATATAAGTGAGCCTGTATGGCTAGAGTGTTTTCTAACACTGTTTTGAGGTTACAATTTTCTAGGGTTCTATTTGATCCTTTATAAACGATGATTTTCAATAAAATATATAAAATGATTTTACTACATCTGTGTGTATTTGCCTGTATATATACATATTAGATATATACTATTGACTGTATGCATTGTCATTTAGTATGCATGTATATATATTATAGTAATTCACTTAGTGAGGTCTGACTCCCCTTCGTTGACTATTTTTCAGGAGAGTCATCGTCTTCATACCTCAGTAGCAGGCATGTACGTCGAATTTCTTCCGTCCTGGCTTCTTTGTGTAAACTGCTTATCTGAGTATTGAGTTTTATTTTATGATCTAGACACTGCAGTAGTTATGGTCAATTGTGAGATTGGTGTATTGTATTTATATGAGATATGTATTTTAAGAATTTGAACTGACACTTGTATTAAAGGATTTATTTATATATGAGATGAGAATTCGATTAAATTTTCGTTTAACGAAAATATTATTTTGATATTTATGATTTTATTTCTACTGCGTTAAATACTATTATTATTATTATGGCATGTTTTATTTTTATTTTAGGCTTGCTACGGGTTCCGGATTCGAAAGAATTCTCGTTCCCTAGCGCCGATCATGGCCCCTGTTTTGGGTCGTGACAGTTCTCTACTGCGATACACGGACACTAATACAAATACAACTATATAAACCTACATAAGATAACTGATGAAGAAGTTACATGACGTAGAGAAGTAGGCCTAATAGAAGACTCCTAAACTCTTGATAAAAATAAATTGAGGGGAGTTAGACCTCACTGAGTAAGCTAATAAAAGGAATGAATGCGGTTTGAAAATCTCCTTTAAAATAAGTTTTATATGAAAAGATAATATATTTATAACTTTATTCAAATAATTTGATATACATATAAGAAATCCATTTTTCAAAAGGAAAGAAATAAATATTTAAATATTTTTTAAAACATTTCAGTATAAAAAACTAAGTAGAACTTGAGTTCTCAATTTTTAACAGTTAATCGGCTCACTTATATCCAAGACTGCTGGATCCCAAGAGCAAAGCATCACTAGGATGCATAATCGTAGTCACATCACTTAATCCAATATCACTAGTAATGCCCGAGAGCAAAGCATCACCAGACCATCGGCCCCAGTGATTTAATAAATATTAATCCAATAATACTAGCGATGTCCGAAAGTAAAGCATCACCAGACCTTTTGCCCCAGTATTTATTAAATAATCAAATATTATATTATTGACATTGTCTGAGAGCAAAACATCAGCAGACCATCGACCCCAGTAATATAATCAAATATTTTACCAGTGCGTATACAGTCCTGATGAAACCCATCAGGTAACCCGTTCTACTATAGTTTTTATAAAATAAACAAAAATAAATAAAACAAGAAAAATACAATAAATAAAAATAAAATAAATCAACTATAATTTAAATCATGCAACATTATTTAAGGAATATCGATTAGAATCTCACAAATAATTAATTCATCAAAATTTAATATGATTTAAATTTAAAGACTTGACACTGAAATCAAATATTAACTTACAAGATGAAGACGCTCCTCTAATATGTTGTGTCTGACCTCTACTGGTAGACGCAACTGGAGGGGTGGCTAAAAAACAGAAAATGAAATGACAATTAAAAAACAGAAACCATAACTTTTAGAATTTCTAAGAAAGAATCAACTCAAAATTCAAAAATTAAGATTGACCCGATGTCACATTTTACGAGAAATCTACCAAAAATTCGGCAGAGTCTCCTCTATAAAATGGACATCCTCCACCAAAGTAGAGTCAATCCTACAAGTAAATACACTTCTAAACTCACACAAGCTCAACACCTCAAGTTGGGACCCAGAACTACTTAAATCTCCCACCGAGGTTCACAACCTCCCAAAAATAAATTATTTAATAAATAAATATTTAAAATTATTAAAAATCCATAAAATATCCAAAATGCCACAATTTAATTTATTTAAATAATAAAACATTAAAACTAATTATTTTTCCAAATTAGATAATACAATCCTAATAATTTATATAATATTAATAAAATCCAATTTTACAATTATTCATCATAAAATAGTCAAATTCACATTTAATTATTTGAATAGTTTAAATATATTATAAAATTAATTAAAAACCCATTTAATCACAAAATAATAAATATTTAATATTGAATATAATTTTTAAAAATTAGAATTAATTAGTCAAAAATAGTAATTAATTTATAAAAATTATTCTAATACTCTATAAAATTCTAAAACCATTTAAAAATATAATTTAATTATATTTTCAACCAAATTACATAATTACACCAAAATTCCAATATTCACATAAACATTTTAATTCCTCAAAAATAATATAAATTTACTAATTTTATTAACACAAAAATTACTAACTTAATATACTAACACTAATTACTCAAATTCCAACAAAAAATAATTAATTAACATAATTAAAAAAATTACAATTTATATTATTAAAATATTCAAAAATACCCATAATTAAAATTAACTAAAATAATTTAAAATCAACTAAGTACATATAGATCAACTCAAAAATCAACCAAATATTAAAAATATATTAAGCAAACAAATTATATTAATTAACTAAAAAATTAAAATAAACACAATAACGAATAAACAACTAACAATTAACTAACAAACAACACATAATCAATCCAGAAATCCACCTCACAACTCAACTAAATTAGCCTAGAACTCACCTAAAGCAGGAATCTAGGACAGAGAGGGTTGCTGCTGTCGTTGATGTTGCTGTCCCTACTATTGTTGTTGTTGTTGTTATTATTATTATTATTGATGTTGCGGCCGTTGTTGTTGTTGTTGTGGTTACAGCAAGAAGAAAAAAGAAGTAGGCGATGGTGCTGGAAAATAAAGAAGACAGCAAGAGAAAGGGAAGAAATGGGAAGAAACGGGACAAAAATGAAAGAAGAAAAGGGTAGGGAGATAAGGGTTGATATATATATATATATATATATATATATATATATATATATATCTAGGACAGAGAGGGTTGTTGCTGTCATTGATGTTGCTGTCCCTACTGTTGTTGTTGTTGTTGTTATTGTTATTATTATTGATGTTGCGGCCGTTGTTGTTGTTGTTGTGGTTACAGCAAGAAGAAGAAAGAAGTAGGCGATGGTGCTGGAAAATAAGGAAGAAAGCAAGAGAAAGGGAAGAAATGGGAAGAAACGGGACAAAAATGAAAGAAGAAAAGGGTAGGGATATATATATATATATATATATATATACACATACAACATATAACAATAATAAAAATAACCCTAGTTAAAATAATAATATTAATAACAATAGAAATAATAATAATAACGCTATATATATAAAAAATATATAATGACAATAGTATATTAATAACTTTAGTATTTTAAATAATAGAGTTCCCAAAATATATTTATATTAATTAAAAATATATCGGTCAGTACAATCTTCCTTCCTTATAAGAATTCGTCCTTAAATTCAAAGAAAAACAAGGAAATACAAGGTCTATTGATGAAAAAGATAGGGATAGGCGGCTTGCATCTCGAATTGTTTCTCCCACGTATAGTCTTATGTTGTGTGGTTACTCTAAAGCACTTTCACCATCGGAATCTACCGGGAGCGAAGTTGACGAACCTGGCAATCCACAATCACCACTAGGTACTCCTCATAAGATAGATCTTCACTGAGCTCCACTGCTTGAGGTTGAAGTATGTGAGAAGGATTAAGAATATACTTTATCAGCATAGATACATGGAACATTGGGTGGATTCGAGATAACTCAAGTGGCAACACTAGTCTATAGGCCACTTCTCTAACTCATGACCATATCTCGAAAGGTCCAATGTATCTCGGAGCTAACTTACCCTTCTTACTGAACCTCATAACCTCTTTCATTAGAGATACCTTCAAAAACACCATATCTCCAACTAGAAAGGAAGCATCTTTCCTTCTAGGATCAGCATAACTCTTCTATATGCTGAAAGCTGTCCTCAACCTCTATTAAATGATAAGAACTTTTTCAGAAGTAATCTGCACCAGCTTTGGACTTGTCATTTGTCTCTCACCAATTTCCCAACACAAAAGTGATATGCACTTCCTACCATATAGCGCTTCATATGGAACCATCTTAATACTTGTATGATAACTATTGTTATATGCAAATTCAATCAGTGGCAATTGGTTATCCCATTGACCTCCAAAATCCATCACACACATTCTAAGCATATCCTTTAATGTCTGAATGGTCCTTTCAGATTGACCATCAGTTTGAGGATGAAATGTTGTATTGATGTCTAACTTTTTACCCAAAGCTTTATGCAACTCTTACTAGAAAACTGATGTAAAAGTGGCTCCTTTATAAGATATTATGCTTACTGGAACTCCATGAAGATAAACAATTATGCTGACATACAATCGTGCCAACCTGTTAATGGAGTATGTCTTCTTTATAGGCAGAAAGTGAGCTAACTTAGTTAGCCTATTAATGATCACCCAAATTACATCAAATCCATATGTCATCCGAGGCAAACTAGTCACAAAATCGATGGCAATCATATCCCACTTCCACTCTAGGATAGGCATGGGTTGTAACAATCCCGAGGGCCTCTGATGCTCTAGTTTCACCTGCTGACATATGAGACACCTGGATACAAATTCTGTAACATCTTTCTTCATTCCATTCCACCAGTATGTATCTTTTAAATTATGATACATCTTGGTAGAACTTGGATGAATACTATAAGCAGAAAAATGTGCCTTTTCCAAGATCTCTTTCTTCAGATCATCAACATCTGGCACACACAACCAAGTACCCAAGTGTAGAACACCCTCATTGTCAATCACGAAATCTCTAGATTGACCCTGTTACACCTTAAACATAATTCTCTGTAGCTGTGGGTCCTTTCTTTAAGCTACCTTAACTCTGTCTAAGTACACTGATTGTACTCTGAATTGAGCTATAAGGCATTTTTTTGTCACTTTCCACTATAAACCCTTATCAATAAACTCATGCAACTCTTGAATAATCGACCTCCTCTCAGTACTGATATGGGCAAGATTGCTTGCTAATTTTTTGCTCAACGCATCAGCTACCACGTTCGGCTTGCCAGGGTGGTAAAGAATTGAACAATCATAGTCCTTTAGAAGTTCCATCCATCTTTTTTGCTTTAGGTTCACATCCCTCTGCTCGAAGATATACTTCAAGCTCTTATGATCCGCGTATATTTCACAAGTGACACTGTACAGGTAATTCCTCTAAATCTTTAGTGTGAAAATAACTGCTGCCATCTTCAAATCATGAGTGGGATAATTTTGCTCGTGCTTCTTCAACTGCCTTGAAGCATAAGCAACCACTTTGTCATTCTGCATTATCACACAACCTAATCCTACACAAGAAGCATCACAATACACTGTGTATCCATCGTCACCAGAAGGTAGAGTCAGCACTGGAGCTGAAGTCAATAAATCCTTAAGTAATTGGAAATGCTCCTCACATCTATTAGTCCACATGAACTTAACATTCTTCTGGGTTAGTCTGGTCAAAGGAGCAACAATTTTGGAGAAATCCTTCATAAATCTTCTGTAATAACCCACTAAACCCAAAAAACCTCTCACTTTTATGACCGTTGTGGGTCTTGGCCATTCAATGATTGCCTCTATCTTCCTGGGATCTACCTAAATGCTATCTTTAGACACCACATGGCCTAAGAATGCCACTTGCTTTAACCAGAATTCACATTCTGAAAACTTGGCATACAACTGGTGCTCTCTCAAAGTCCACAACACCAATCTTAAATTCATTGCATGCTCTGCCTTATTCTTGGAATAAACCAAAATGTCATCAACAAACATAATTAAAAATCGGTCTAAGAATGGCCTAAACACCCTATTCATCAAGTCTACAAAGGCTGCTGGGGCATTAGTCAACCCAAAGGACATCACTAGGAACTCATAGTGGCCATATCTAGTATGAAATGCTGACTTAGGTACATCCTCACTTCTAATCCTTAGCTGATGATACCCAAATCTCAAATCAATCTTAGAGAAATATTGAGCTCCTTGTAATTAGTCAAACAAATCATTAATCCAAGGGAGTGGATACTTGTTCTTAATGGTAACCTTATTCAGCTGTCTGTAGTCAATACAAAGTCAAAGACTACCATCCTTCTTCTTCACAAAAAGAACTGGAGCACCCCAAGAAGATGTACTAGGCTAAATAAACCCCTTATCCAATACTTCATGTAATTATTCTTTCAGCTCCTTCAGCTCTACAAGTGCTATCTTATAAGGTAGCATAGAGATAGGATCTGTACTAGGCACAACATCAATACAGAATTCTTTCTATCTATCTATCCGGCTGTAATCCAGGTAACTCTGGGAAAACATTGAAGAACTCACGTACCACTGGTACCCTTTCTATTGATCCCATTTCTGCTTGAACATCCCTAACTACAGTTAGATAGCTCTAATACCCTCTACTAAGCATCTTCCTAACTGTAATAGTAGAAATAAGATTATGAGGTATGGAACTCTCACTACGTCTGAATCTGAATTCCTCTTCACCTGGAATTATGAAAATTCTTCTTTCGCTCGACAGTCCACAAAAGAAAAATATTGGGACAACCAATCCATTCCTAAAATCACATCAAACTCAACCATATCCAGAAGAACTAATTCTGCCAACAACTTTTAACCTTCAACCAAAACAGGACAAAATGGAAAGAAAATTTCTGTCTCCAACTCATAACTAAATAAAGTCAAAATAGACAAAGAAAAACTCATCTTGGAAGGAAGACAAGCCACTTTTGAAGTAAACAAAGGAGATAAAAAAGAATACGTTGCACATAGATTAAATAAGACTCTAGCCTTAGAGTAATAGACAGGAATAATACCTGCTACCATAGCATTGGATGCTTGTACATCATGAGGAGTCAAAGTGAAGACCCTAGCCTGTCCACATCCTAGCTATTGTGAGGTGAATGGTTGAGTCTATCCTTTACCTTGGCCTTACTGACTCTTAAACTGAATCGGTCACTGCTGAGGGTACATGGGTGCCTGATACTATTGAGGCACCTGCTACAAGGGTTGGACAATAGAAGGTGAAGATCCTTGAGCAAAGGACGACTGAAATCCATAGTTCGGACAAGCTCTAACAAAATGTCCAAACTAACCACATCTGAAACACGCTCCTAACATTAAATGACAAGGACCCTAATGTAGTCGCCCATATATGGCACACGCACTAGCTTCAGACCCAAAATTTCCATGTCTAGAGTTTTGTCCACTGCTGCTGCTAGCACTACCATTAAATCTAGCAGCCCTACTACTCTTGCGATCTTGAGCAAGGTGGTGCCTACTAGTCCGATGTGCTATGAACTGTTTGCTCTATTGAGAAGGACCTGCTAACTGAGCACTCATGCTACCTATCTAAAACATTGGCAGATGCACCCTTTGAACAGGTATGATAATGCCGCTATCATACGAGTTAGGTATGGTGCCGTGTCGGATATACCTCTGCTCTAATTGTCTCACCTCCTCCATAACGCTCTCCAAACTACGACCCTTTAGTCGAATGCCAATATAAGCTGGGTCTAACCCAGTCACATACAACATAATTGCTCTGGCAACATCCTGCCTCACATCCTCAGTATGTCTCATTAATTTGTAGAACTCCCGAGTATAGTCCTCAATTGATCGATCTCTCTTGTTGATATTAAGTAGCTGCCATCTGTAGTTCTCTCACATAGACAAAGGACAAAAGAATCTCATACACTGCTCCTTAAATCCCAACCTAGTCATCATTGTCATAAAAGGTTGAATGGACTACATAAACCAGTCCTGAGCTGCCGCTGAGACTGATAATTCCACTATCATAATCCTCTGATAATCTGAATACCCAGATCTGGTCCTAGACTTAATGGTGTTAATGAAATCTAATGCGTCTCCAGTACCATCAAAATAAACTTGCCCCACTATTGAGTATAACAATGTCGCTTCTGCATCAGACATCCCTTTATTCTGTTGCTAAAGCATTTGTTGCACTATAGGCATCGCCTGATTAAGAGCTGCCAAACCCTGATTAATACCCACCATACTAGCTGCAAAAGCTACAGGATCCTCTACTGGAATCTGAGGCTCTACCTAAGGCTGATCCTGCCTCTGTGCTGTTGCTACTCTAGCTCTGGCTTTGCCTCTATCTCTACCTCTACCCCTACCTCTAGATCGAGGGGCAAGAGGGATAATCTCATACTGAAATGACTGCTCACTGTCATCAGGCTCTGCATCATCAGTAGGGGCATTTCGAGCATGCCTCATTCTGAAAAGACAAGAAAACCCAAATTCAAAACCAAATAAGAACACAGATGCAGACGCAAAATCCTAAGGATAAGAAAATCTACAAATAACAATTAACAACCTAAGTACCACAATAATATAAGAAAAGACAGAAATCAATAGTCAAAAGCATGAAAAATGAGCCAAAGCTCTGATACCAACTTTGTCACGACCCGAACCCAGGGGTACGTGACCAACACTAGGGAATGAGAAAGCATAAAGCTACCAAAACTCGTAGTAAGCCTTAAAATAAAAACACAGAATATTTCACTTTAAAACCTTATAAAAAAATAATTAAATCATAATGCACATTATCAAACTGATTTTTCTCAATTTAATTAAACCATAACATCATAGTGCATAGAATAAATAAACATCATCAGTTATATAAAATAGTATCTTGGTACATAAATCTCAATACAAAATATCCAAATTTAAAATATACAGTTATACAGTTCTCTACTGCGGTACACATACACTAATATAAATATAACTATATAGACCTACATAAGATAGCCGATGAAGAAGTTACATGGTGTAGAGAAGTAAGCCTAACAGAAGACTCATAAACTCCTGAGAAAAATAAATTGAGGGGAGTCAGACCTCACTGAGTAAGATAATAAAAGGAATGAATGCGGTTTGAAAATCTCCTTTAATAAGTTTTATATGAAAATATAATATATTTATAACTTTATTCAAATAATTTGATATACATATAAGAGATCCATTTTTCAAAAGGAAATAAATAAATATTTAAATAATTTTTAAAATATTTCAGTATAAAAAACTAGGTAGAACCTGAGTTCTCAATTTTTAACAGTCAATCGGCTCACTTATTTCCAAGACTGTCGGATCTTGAGAGCTAAGCATCACCAGGATGCACAGCTGCAGTCATATCACTTAATTCAATATCACTGGTGGTATCCGAGAGCAAAGTATCACCAGACCATTGACACTAGTGATTTAATAAATATTAATCCAACAATACTGGCGGTGTCCGAGAGAAAAGTATCTCCAAACCTTTGGCCCTAGTATTTATTAAATAATCAAATATTAAATTACTGACAGTGTCCAAGAGCAAAGTATCACCAGACCATTGGCCCCAAAAATATAATCAAATATTTTACCGGTGCGCACACAGTCCTGATGAAACTCATCAAGTAGCTCATTCTACTGTAGTTTATTTAAAATAAATGAAAATAAATAAAACAAGAAAAATACAAGAAATAAAAATAAAATAAATCAACTATAATTTAAATCATGCAACATTATTTAAGGAATACTGACTAGAATCTCGCAAATAATTAATTCATTAAAATTTAATATGATTTAAATTGAAAGACCTGACACTCAAATCAAATATTAACTTACAAGATGAAGGCGCTCCTCTAATACGTTGTGTCCGACCTCGACTGGTAGATGCGACCGGAGTGGCAGCTAAAAGACAGAAAATGAAATGACAATCTAAAAAAAACCCTAACTTCTAGAATTTCTAAGGAAGACTTGACTTAGAATTCAAAAATTAGGATTGACCCGATGTTACATTTTATGAGAAATCTACCAAAAATTCGGCAAAGTCACCTCTATAAAACGGACATCCCTCTACCTAAGTAGAGTCAATCTTACAAGCAAATACACTTCTAAACTCACACAAGCTCAACACCTCGAGTTGAGACCTCGAACTACTCAAATCCCCAAATGAGGTTCACAACCTACCAAAAATAAATAATTTAATAATAAATATTTAAAATCATTAAAACTCCATAAAATATCCAAAATGCCACAATTTAATTTATTTAAATAATAAAACATTAAAACTAATTAATTTTCCAAATTAGATAATAAGATCCCAATAATTTATATAATATTAATAAAATCCAATTTTACAATTATTCATCATAAAATAGTCAAATTCATATTTAATTATTTAAATAGTTTAAATATATTATAAAATTAATTAAAAACCCATTTAATAAAAAAATAATAAATAATTTAATATTGAATATAATTTTCAAAAATTAGAATTAATTAATTAAAAATAGTAATTGATTTATAAAAATTATTCTAATACTCTATAAAATTCTAAAACCATTTAAAAATATATTTTAACTATATTTTCAACCAAATTACATAATTACCCCAAATTCCAATATTCACATAAACATATTAATTCCTCAAAAATAATATAAATTTACTAAAAATAATTTTATTAACACAAAAATTACTAACTTAATATACTAACACTAATTACTCAAATTCCAACCAAAAATAATTAATTAACATAATTAACAAAAATTACAATTTATATTATTAAAATATTCAAAAATACCCATAATTAAAATTAACTAAAATAATTTAAAATCAACTAATTACATATAGATCAACTCAAAAATCAACCAAATATTAAAAATAAAATAAGCAAAAAAATTATATTAATTAACTAAAAATTAAAATAAACACAATAACTAATAAACAACTAACAATTAACTAACAAACAACCCATAATCAACCCAAAAATCCACCTCACAACTCAACTAAATTAGCCTAGAACTCACCTAAAGCATAAATCTAGGATAGGGAGGGCTGCTGTTGTCGTTGATGTTGTTGTCCCTGTTGTTATTGTTGTTGTTGTTGTTGTTGTTATTGATGTTGCTGCCGCCGCCGCTGCTGTCGTGGTTGCAACAAGAAGAAGAAAGAAGCAGGCGATGATGGTGGTAAATAAGGAAGACAACAAGAGAAAGGGAAGAAATGGAAAGAAACAAGATAGAAATGAAAGAAGAAAAGGGTAGGGAGATAGGGGTTGATCGGGTCTTGGGCTTTAAACATATATATATATAGACACACACACACACACACAACATATAACAATAATAAAAATAACCCTAGTCAAAATAATAATATTAATAACAATAGAAATAATAATAATAATGCTATATATAAAAAAATATAATGACAATAGTATATTAATAACTTTAGTTTTTTAAATAATAGAGTTCCCAAAATATATTTATATTAATTAAAAATATATCGGTCATTACACTACTGCATTTTAGAATCCTTTCACTTTACATTTGGTTTCTGAAATAATTAAATGACATTTATTTAAAGTTCTCTGGAAAATAAAAAAATAATGTATATGCCTTCTTCATTTTAGATTCCTTTTAGTTTACGTTTGGTTTCTGGAACAATTCATTAATATTTGTTTTAAGTTCATTTTAGAATATGTTTGGTTTACTTTTAGTTGATGTTACATATTTCACTTGTGAGAAATGCAACAACTATTTATTTTCATTCTCATTCACTACAATGGCGAATAGACCGATAACTTCACTTTCCAATACTTTTAAGTCATCGGAATTCAATTACCAACATAATTTTTTAGTTGCTTTGCTTTGAATTTGTCTGCCTCTATGATTGTAATTAATTGATTCATTGAGGCTTCTAATTTCAATTACTTACATCGAAAAAAGGTCTTCTAATGATTGTAATCGATTGATTTATTGGGCTAAACTTTCACCCATAACTAATCTATGATTGTTATCTATTTAATTTAACTTGATAAATTCATGTGTGGATTTGATCAAATAATCTCTTATATATTATGTACTGAATATATAATATTATAGGAAAAAACCAAAATTTTCATATACATTCTTCAAAACCAAAGAAAATAACTAAAATCAGAAAAATGAATCAGAAACCAGAAGTTAACCAAAAGGATACAAAAAAATGAATCAGAAACCAAAAATAAACCAAAAGCATACAAAAAATGAATCGGAAGCAAAAAATAAAAAATAAAACCAACATAGATTAATATAATATAAAAAAAATGCACTAAATTAGAATCTTTCAACACTTCATCACCATCAACACCATTAACAGAATTATGTTTAATATTGGAATCAAAACCAATATCCTTAGATAATTTCTTAGCACCTTCAAAACAAAAACACAAAATAAAGTATCAGAAACCAAAACGATATAAAAATAATAAAATAAAAAATAGCACAACAAAATCCTTTAGCTCATCACCACCACCACCAGTTTCAATAAACTGTAAATCATAAGCACCCTTTTCACAACCACCAACATCTCCTAAATCAAAACTAGAAGCACCAAAAGCATTTACACCTTTCCCTTCAATTTTAAAACAAGATCAGAAACTAAAAGTAAACCCAAAAACAATAAAATTAAATACATGATACCTAATAAAAGAATAGAGATGTGGGGTATCGATTCTAATGCCTCTCGCACACTAAGCAAGTGCTCTATCATCTAAGCTACACTCATCGTCATTTTTCATTTATTGACACATTATTAAATTAGCTTATAATTTGTTTTGGGATTGGTTCTTTAATTTGAAGTTATTTGGCATTATTTGTATTTTACAAATACATTAGACTACTCCAAATCTTAAAAATGTTAAAATTATATTTTTCGTGCTTGAAATACATTGATAAAATTGATTCTATTTTAGAATCATTAAAAATTTAAATTATGATTTTATTTTCCTTACCTAAATCTCTATTATCATTTTTTAGACATAGTCATGTTGGTTGAATTATAATGAATATTACATCTTTTACATATTAAGAACTTGAATAATCAATTATGTATAGAAAATTTAATGCATGTGAGTTGCTTATATTTTTGTCATAATGTTTTGTATATTCTTATAACTTACTTGAAGAATTTGTGAAATAAAATTCCCAAAAAATATATTAGCTAATGCTTCACTAATAAAGAAGAGGAAAAATTAAGGAAATTTTTTTTTAAAAAAAAAAGAGAAAATGAAGAGAGAAATAAAAAAAATAAAAAATAAAAAAAGAAGGGAACTACAAAAATAAAAAATAAAAAAGAGAAAAAAATAAGAAAAAATAAGAAAAAATGATAAAATAAAAACTAATAAAAAGAGAAAAAATAAGAGAAAAATAAAAAATAAAAAAGGAAACAAAATATACGAAGAAATTAGTAAAAAAAAAGGTAGAGAAATGAAAGAGAAATAAAAAAGAAAAACATGGGTACATTTTAAAAAATGCAAAAGGCACTCTTGTAATTATGATAAGGTAGATTTGACAAAAATGAAAAGTTGAGGCATTTTTGTTCACAACATTTAAAAATGGGGTATTTTTATAAATGTTCCTATTATTTTACTCAGATCCATTTGAGAAATAGTAAGACATAAGTGTCAAGCCCACTAGAAACTTAGGCGAATGTAGTAGTTGCAACTCGCCTTATGCCTATGGGATACAAGCGTAATTTTAGGAGAACCAAACACTATATCAGGAATTTAACAACGTTAAGCTACAACTAGAAAGAGTTAAAAAAAAAAATCTTTTGACAACAATAAAATAAAGTCTTTGGGTATTTTTATATCTTTTTCACCTTCACCCTGTAGGTGATGTGGTTTAGCGTGTGCCCAAGTGTTTGGCCATCATGACACTGTGTGAGTTCAAGGCCCACTAGGAAATACAAAATAGGTTTGGAACCTAAATTGGAGAAGGAGTCACTACCCAAATGAGACTCGGGACATACTATACGACAACTGAATTCTACGGAGATTTTCAGAAGCTATCATTAGAAAACGGGTTCAGAAACTGGGTATGGGCTTTCAGAATGTCCACCTAACCTTGTTGTAGGCCTCCATTGTGTTTTATATTTTATTACCTTTAATTATTCAATTACTTCTTTATTAACATGCAAATTAAAATTATTTTCATTTATTTTCCAAGTTTTATAATTAAATTAAAGTTTGCTTATTAATCCAATTTCATACAATTTAGTGTGATTCATAACATTCATCATATAAATAAATATCCATTCACTAAATAAATATAAATTCACACACACAAAAAAGGAGGGGAGGAGAATAGAATACAACTCTTTTTACATGCAAGAAAAAGTGAAATAAAAAGAAAATAAACCAGAAATAAATTAAAAGTAAATAGAATTTAAACCAAATAACAAAAAGGAAAAATAAACTAAAATGAACATGAATTATAATTAGATGACTAAAATCATCCCAAATTCTAGTAGTAGATAAAATGTTAGCCCCCATAGGTATATGAAATGCTACAAAAGAAACCACAATGTTAATTCAAGGACTAAATCAACACAAATGAGGAGAGCAAACATATAATATTAATTAAACAAGATGGTAAAATAATCATGTAAATAAAATTGAAACACAAAAACCTAAAAATACAGAAAAGTGCTAATCATATGAGATGTAAGAAGAATACCAAAATAAAATAGCACATAGCTCTGTTGATATGGTGAACACCTCATCAATGAGGTGTTGCCTCTGTGAGTAGAGGTGATGTGAGATTGCCTCAACTCTAAGGGGTGGTGCCTCTTTGATTACTAGGCACAGGTACACTTAGCAAACATGCTTCAATTTTAAGTAGTAATCTCTATTGTAAATAACTAAAGGCTTACAACTATACTTGATGTCTTGAAAGATCAAGTTATAAGCATGGCATAAAGTGAACAATGAATTGAAGAAATAAGTAAGTAAACAAAAGCTTATGCAAATTTACAACTTCAATATTGAAAAGAAATGAAGGTTATTACTACTTCATGAGCTTTTTTCAAAGTGATTGGCCTTTAAAAATTGGTTTTGATCTCTATCTCCACTTGAATGTAAGATTTCCTTATTCTTCCTTCAAAAAAGTCAATTTTTAAGCTAGCTTTCTTCTTCTTTCCTTCTTAAGAACGTTCCCTCTTCTCCTTAGAGCTCTCACCTTTTTTTTTTAGAATTGTTAAAAAGTTGGTAAGAGTTTCCAACCTCTCCTTTCTCATTCTCCATAGCCCTTTTAATTCTCCATGCCTTGACAAGACATCCACTTTTCCACCCTTATCATTACACTTTTTCTTTCTGCACTCAAAATCCTCCTTTTCACACAATAATTCAGTAGGAGATGGGCCTACTAATTTGACCACCATTGTAACCTCTATATTTAATGCAGGTGTAAGTGGCTGTTACAGAGGTGGTGCTTCTTCAATAAGGCATTGCCTCATCAAAGTGATTGCCATAGAGGCGGCACCTCTTCGATGAGGCATCGCCTCTCTAGCCCTGACCTAGGATTGGGCCTTTGTGCCAAAACGAGCTTGGGCTTGAATTTGTGGGTTTAAGTCTTTTTTTTTGCATGGGTTTGGGCTTGAAATGAGTTGATTTATTCATATTTCTACATGAAATATATATGATATGTTATTCTTCTTTTATTTTATTTTTTTCTTGTTTTATTTATAACTTTAATTTTTTCATTTTACTTTACTAAATTTAAGAAAAATAAAAAATAAAATAAATAAAGATTTTTTAAGGTTATAAATTCCCCAAAATTCGTTATAATTTATAATCCGATCCGTCGATTTTTATTTAGTAAAAAGGGATCCTTGGGAGATATATAGATATGCAAAACTCTATATTTTCTATGCATAGATAAGAAAAAACATGAAATTCATTTTATTTATTATACGTTGTCCCCTTTTTTCACGAACAAGTTCGCAGCTCCATTTTTAAGAAGATTTTGAGTCTTCTCTTGCATTCAAACTTTGCACATTCTCATCACTGGGTTTTGTCGTGGGCCGATCAAACCAAACATCCACAGTTTACCCCCTATTATGGGCCGATTAAACTGGGTGTCTACAACCACTCATTTCTTTTTGTGGCTTAGCACACAGGTACAACGTCTCTTACTGGTAAAAATAATAAAAATGTTGAGTAAAAAAAATGTTAAGAGTATTTTAAAAATAGAAAAAATTTTGAGGATAAAAAAACTATTAGGAAAAAATATTGATAAAAAAACGGTACCTTAAAAATAGAAAAAAAAAGTTTAGAAAAAAAAATATTGAGAAAAAATATGAAGAAAATAGAAAAAAAAATGTTGATAATAAATCATTGAGGAAAAAAAGAAGATAATACTAAAAAAATAAGAAAGGAAAGAAATGTGGTCCATATTTGAAAGAAAAAAGTTAAGAGAAGTTAGTTTTGAAAAAGGTAAAGTTGGTTTTTGAAAATATTTTTGGACTTTTGATAATATTTTTTATTTTTGGTCTATTTTTGAAAAAATCCCTATTTTATTTAGTTAGATTTTATCTTTACATGAGTTTAATTAATTTTGACTTAATTTCAAATAATAATAATAATAATAATAATAATAATAATAATAATAATAATAATAATAATAACAATATAAAAGATAAACATTCCATTTTAAAAAGATATATCTATTATTATCTTATGTAAATATTTAAACCTTCTTAACAGGTATTAGGTCATTTAATAAAGGGTTGAGATTGAAATTTAATGGTTTGGATTATGTAAGATGGTGCATGATGACACTGTAAATGATCTCCGATGATAATATCAGAGTAGAAATTGGTATAAAAATTGCTATCTTTCCCTTTCAATTAGGTATATTTAGGGGATGAAACCGAAAATTTAGGAGACTGTTTTTTCTTTTTATTTTTAATTTTTTTCAATATATATATAGACACTACTAAAAAATCATGTATTTCATACGTGAATAATTTTTTTTTTTTTTTAGATTTGTGATATATAGTAAATAAACTATTAAACATATTATTATTATTATTATTATTGTTGTTGTTGTTATTGTTAAATTTTTAAAAATAATAACAATGTTATTTATTTATAACAATTTGATATTAACTTAATATAGTCATCATTCGTTACAATTTTGATAAATTTTTTATTTAAATAATTATATGATATTCCTTCAATATTTTTATAAACAATTTAAATATTACAATCCTATTAAACTTATAATTTATTAAAATTTTAGTAAATTTTTTATTTTAACTTTGACACTTTATTTCTTCAATATTTTTAATATTAATACTTTTATTTAAGTAAAATTTAATTTAATTCAATTTTTTTAAGTTCAACAAATAATTAAATGATAAATATAATTAATATAATTTTAACTCTTTTTTGTTAAATTCTTTAGATTAAATTAGAATTATATGTTAATTAATCTCATTTTATTAGAGATAAAATAAAAGTTAAACTAATTAGAATAGAAAATATATTTTAAATTGTATTAGAATTACATTTTAATTAATTTAATTTAATTTAATTTTTTTAGTATTAAAATAGAAGTTAACCTATTAAAATAGGAAACATACTTTCAATTATATTATAATAGAATAACTCATATTTTACCTCTCGCACTTTTATTGTTTTCTTGATATAGCACCTCCACTTTTATTTGTATAAATTGAGTTCTTGTACTTTTATTTTTTCTTGATTTACTCCCTTATACTTTTATTTTTGTTCACATTAAGTCATTTTACTTTTATTTTAGCAAGATTAACCCCTTTAATAAATATAATTCTAAACATTTTCATCAACTAGGTTATAATTTATTTACTTATATTTTACTTTTAATATAAAGATTATAAAAATACTGTTTTATTTAAATTTAAATTATAAAATTGCAATTAATTGATTAAAAAAATTGTATCTAATATTATAAAAATAAATCTTAAGCAAAATCCTACTGAATTTTTAATTTAGTTTATTCTACTAAAAAAAATTTAGTAGAATTTTGCTTAAGTTTTTATTTTTATAATATTAGATATAATTTTTGTTAATCAATAAATTACAATTATATAATTTACATTTAATTATCAGAAGAGTATTTGGCATTTAATAGTATTTTTATAATCTTTATATTAAAAATAAATTATAAACAATTAAATTCTAACATAATTTATCAAAATTTTCATAATTATATTTATTGAAGGAGTTAATAAAAGTAAAATTTTTTAATATGAATAAAAATAAAAAAGTGAGAACGCAATCTAAATAAATAAAAGTGGAGGGGGTAAATTGAGAAAAAAATAAAAGTGCAGGGAGCAAATGATGAGTTATTCCTATTAGAATTATATTTTAATTAATTTAATTTTTATTAGAGATAAAAATATAAGTTAACCTAATTAGAATAGAAAATATACTTTAAATTAAATTAGAAGTTTTGTTAGAGATAAAATAAAAATTGATGTAACTAAAATAGAAAACATACTTTCAAATAAATGAGAATTATATTTTAATTAATTTAATTTTTATTAGAGATAAAATAGAAGTTCATCTAATTAAAATAGAAAATATATTTTCAATCAATTTAAAATTATATTTTATAATTAATTTTTTTTTTCGAAACTGGAAATAGGAATGCATTAAATCAAATCATCGGACAAAACATCAACAATAAACTGAGGTGGGACAGACTCCCACTCATACAGACCAGGCATAGAATTAGACGCTCTAGCAAGACAGTGAGCAACTACATTCGCTAATCTAGGAACATAAGAAACCTGACAATAAGGCATTTCTTGAAGAAACAGAAAACAATATGCAATAACAGTCCTAAACAAAGAATTATCATGGGCAGGCTGTTGGAATGCTTGAACCACTAAGAGAGCATCCAACTCAATGACCACAGGTTGGATATGCATGGATTTAACTCAGCTGAGCCTCTTTAAGCCCGAGAACTTCCGCAAACAAAGGAGCAGAAAAAGTAAAGAAGAACGACTGGTTTCTAGCAGCCATGAAACGACCTTGACAATCTTTGATCACACACCTGAACCCAATCTTAGAAGACTGAACAAATAGGGCAGCATCCACATTACACTTAAAAGTCCCAAGGGGACGGTTTTTCCAACGAAAGTCAGAACTCTGACGAGAATAAGGTACCTGACTGGTGGAGAGAACTTGGGCTGCAGACCATCTGATGAGAAAAAAAGAAGCATCCATCACTAATCTAGCAGGGGACAAGCGCTTCTGACGCTAAAGAAACGAATTTTTATGCTGCCAAATCTTCTACACAATCATGCCGAGCAGATTCCAATAAAAAATCGAGCACATCTGATAAGAAAAACAGAACCAATCCATAAAATTCCCCGCATTTCCACAACAATAACCCATAGAAGAGGAATACCAGCATTCAACAGCAAAGGGATAAGAGAAAAATGTGCATCAAAGATTCAATCTCACTGTCTTAACCTGAATTTTTATAAATTATAAAATTAAATATTTAAAATTTGCAGTGTTAATAATTATTTTATTACATTAAGATATTTGATTAATAGTGAAATTAAATTTAAATTTTTGGCATTGATAAATTACTATTTATATAAATTGTTGATTTAGTGTATTTGGAATACTTTAATATATATTTAATAATTATTAGAGCATATTTTAATATATTATGTGGATGAAAATAAGGTGAGAAGATATTTTATTTTTAAAATAATAAAATTTTGTGCTTTTACAGTTAAAAAAAAAGTGCAGTACCTGATTTGGCCCCCCTACTACTACTACTACTACTTATTCTTCTTCTTGCTTTTGCCATTACCGAACCAGTAGCCCCTCCCATGCTATCGTCCATTCATCCACGTCATAGAGCCGGTCACCCTCCACCAGGTCATCCCTTCCATCTCCGACGAACACTTTCTCTCTTTCCACTCAATTTCAAGTTTTGACTAGATCTTCTTCCCCTTGCCGGTGACGTTTTCGGCCACCTTAGGCCGAGTTTGATAACTCATTCTCTTCATCTCAGAGTGGGCTTCATTTCCCCTCTCTCAATTAGTTTGATCCGAGCCTTTAACGTCTTCAATTTTAGGTAAATCCGAGATTACCTAATTTTTGTTAATTAGTTAATTTTATGTTAAATTAGGTTGATTTATGTTAAATTGATTTTAGATTATTCATGTGGAGGTTATAAGCTTTCCAAATATATGTTTAGATTTAATTTTGAAAATTATTTTCGAAATGGCACTATTCCGAGCTGGGGGTAACTGTTCCGAGCCTGGGAAAGTTATATTTTAAAAAAATTCTATTGATTATTTTGATCAAGTTTTGTGAAGGAACTTTATTGAAATTATGAGTAGAATTTTTATCATGAATTTTTGAATGTTTATGTGAAAAATGAATTTTTGGAAAAATTAGTATAAATTAGTAATTTTTATATTTTAGTTGAAAGTATTATTAATTATTTTTTTTTTGACAGAATTCGAGTAATAAATATCATTAAAATAATTTTATAATTTATTTCCTATTTTTAGCTAATTATTATTAATTTCCGGGAAAATATATTAATAATAATTTTATTTATTATTTTTAAGCTTAAATGAGTTTTTGGTTATTTTTATTATATATTTTAGCAATTTAAATAATTATTTGTAATTAATACTATTTAATTACAAAATTAGAAGAATGGATTTTATTAATATAATTTAATTACAAATTAGAATTTTATTATTTATTTTGGAAATAAATATCTTTTATACTTTTATTATGTAAATAAATTGATTTGTGACATTTAAATGAATTCTTATGATTTTTATGAATAATTGGAATTTATATTATTTTATTAATAGTGGATTGTGTTGGTTCTCGGTTGGGCAATAATTGTAGTTCAGGGGCCAACCCGAGAAGTTGAACTTTATGGATATTTTGAAGTGTGTTTGTATGTAGGATTGACTTTACTTTTGTAGAGAGATGTCCGTTTTACAAAAGAAATTCTACCGAATTTTCAATAAATTTCTCATAAAATATGACATCGGGTCAGTCCTAAGTTTTGAATTTTAATCGAGTCGTGTCCTAGATAGAGTTGCTATTTAGAAATTCTAGATGTATAAAATTAGGAATTTAATTCTATTGTCATTATTATTATTATTATTATTTTCCTTAACTGCACCACGAGTTAGGCCTACGGGACCGTGCCAACTGAACCGGAATAGAGGAGCGCACTCGAACTGTGAGTTATTATTATATATATGCATTGCGTATAGAATGTCATTGACATCCATATTTCAAATAAATAGGAATTTATTATTTATTATGCTATATTGCATTAAAGGTTATTTATCATTATTGTTATATATATATATAATGTCAATATTAATTTTTATTAATGGATGTTTGTATATTTTAATATGAATTTCATTATTTTATTTATGATAAATATTTTGGAGGATTGTTGTAGAACATACCACCTAGTGGGTCACACTAAGATTGTTGCGCAATAGTACGTTTGATGCTAGGCTATGCATTTTAATTGAATTGAGATATGGATAAATGATTATTGAGAATTGTGGATAAGGGGTGTGACTGCAGATCCTCGATTGACCTACAATGTACTCGGGGTCAGTCCACTGTCAAAGTTGGATAAAGGAAATATTTTTGAAGTTTATGGAAAGCCTGTTGGCTAGTGAAATACAGTAATCAAGGTTGCGAAATGTTTTAGGGTTTTACTCCAATCCTCCACCTAAATATTATTGCATTTATTTGTTTATCAAAAAATGTAATTTCGAGCATCTGTATGAAAATGCATGTATAAAATAATATAAATATATATAAATATTATTATATTGATGCTTGAATGTTTGTATCCTTAAGTTGCATGCATATAGATAATAATAATTCACTCAGTGAGGTCTGACTCCTCTCAATTATTTTTCAAGATACTTCTTGTCAGACCTCCCATAGTAGTTCCCTTTGCCGGACACTTTCTTCTTCAGCTGATCTATGTAAATTTTAAATTTCTCTTTTTTTGTATTATAAGACGCTGCAGTAATATTACATAATTATTGTATTCACTAGTTGTTGTTAATGGTGGTTGTATTTTGATTATTGTGAGATATTTTTATTAAGACATTATTTATGGAGATTCCTTTTTCATTATTAAAAGTTTTAATTTTGAGTATATTTATGGTTATATTTTATTGAGTTTTTATTTTAAGGTTTATTATGGATTCCGGATTCTCACGAATTCTTATTCCCTAGTATCGGTCATGACTCTCGGATTTGGGTCATGACATAAATTTGGGAGCAGAGCCTAGGTTTAGCAGCCATAAAACAACCTTGACAATCTTTGATCACACATCTAAACCCAATCTTAGAAGACTGAACAAATAGAGCAGCATCCACATTATACTTAAAAGTCCTAAGGGGAGGTTTTTTCCAACGAAAGTCAAAACTCTGATAAGAAAAATGTACCTAACTACTGGAGAGAACTTGGGCTGCAAACCATTTAATGAGAAAAAAAAAGAACCATTCATCACTAATTTAGCAAGGGACAAGCGCTTCTGATGCTAAAGAAATGAATTTTGATGCTACCAAATCTTTTACACAATCATGCTGAGCATATTTCGATAAAAAATTGGGCACCTCTGATAAGAAAAATAGAACCAATCTATAAAATTCCACGCATTTCCATAATAATAACCTATAGAAGAGGAATACCAACATTCAACAGCAATGGTATAAAAAACAAAAATGTGCATCACAAATTCAATCTCACTGTGATAGCAGGGGCAAACAACAGAGACTTGAACATGATGCTGTAATAGATTATCACAAGTTGGAAGAATATTCAAACAAGCTCTCCACAAAAGCAACTTAACCTTAGAAGGAACTTTAAGGTTCCACACCAACTTCTAAACATCAACATTTTCAATACTAAAACCTGAAGGAGGCACAACAAGCTTATTATAGGCACTTTTGATGGTATAGAGAATGCTAAGACCATGAGTCATTTCGCCTAGCTCTACTTAAGGAAATACTCAAAATCAACATAGTATCCCTCTCATTGAACATGTCTCTGATCAAATCCCCATCCCAACCTAAAAGATCACTTATAACCTTTATATCCTGAATGTCAGACCCCAAAATAGAAGTAACAAAAAGGTTATGATAATCCAGAAGCCAAGGATCTATAATAACAGTAGTACTCCTCCCATTACCAATACATCACACCAAACCACTCTTAATAAAGTCTCGGGAAGTTAACATGCTATGCCAAGTATAATTAGGATTTTCACCAATCTTAGCTTCCAAAAAGGATGAATTAGGAAAATACCTCACTCTATGATGAGTGTAAAAATATTTTATTTTTAACACTCTATAATAAAGATTTAATATTCAATTTGTTGCATGTTTTTTTTATTTTTGGATTTTTCTAGTTTATTTACATAAGTTTGTTTAGTTGTTAGGATTTTTGTTAATTTAGTTATTTTTAAGTTAATTAGTTAATTTTTATTTAGAATTTGAATTCATGATGCATTGGAAAAGATTTTGAAGGACTTGAGAGCTTTGAATAGGTGGAGATAAGATTTGGGAGGGAATAATAATTTAAATTTTAAAGTTAAAGAGGAGATTTTAACTCAGCTTATTTGAGCACAACCACACAACACTCAGCATAGTATTCATGCACACCCTGCTGTGCAGCCACATAAGACTCAGTATACTGTTATTATGCACCCTGCTGTGCTGCCATGTGCATAGGTGTGTATAGTTGCACAAGCTACTGTAACAACCTTCCAAATTTGAATTTTGCACTATAGATTTGGGACAACTTCATAATTTTTAATTTGTAACAAATTCTAGAGTTTGTTGAGAGCCTATGCATATAAAAGAAAGCCTCCTAAAAAGCAAAAAAAAAAGGAAGAAGTTTTTTATAATAAGTTTTAGAATAGAATCAAGAAGTTTTTTTTTCTTTTAGAAATAAGTAGCTTTGATTCAAGTTCTTTTTTTTGTACTAAGAGAGATTTAAATTTGAAGTTTTAAAGGAACAATATCCTCCATTGCAAGCTTGTTAAGCAAGAGAAAGGGGGTTTTCTTTATTAAACTCTTTTATTGTTATTTTTCTTTTTATAATAATGGTTGAAATTTTCTTTTTTACTTCTTATTCTTCTCTCCCTTTTAGCATGAGTAGCTAAGTATATTTGTGGGGTTCTTGCTTCAATTTAAATATGTTTATATTGTGATTAATTCTAAGTCTTTAATTTTGATTCATTGGTTATTGTTGAACTTAATGTCATCTTAGCCTTGATCACCCTTAGATTAAATTTACACTTTAAAATTTGATTAAGAAATAGGTTTTATTGGACTTAAACAATAACCCTTCAGTTGCTTACTTAGTTGAGAGATATTTAAGTGACTAATGTTAATTAAAAATCTGGACATAAAATTAAGTTTAAAAGACACTTAGTAAGTGAGAGCTTTAAAACTTGGTGTTTATTTTACTAAATTAATTATAGATTTGTCTAAGAAGAAAATTTATGATTTTATAGATGCTTTCAAAGTGAATCAAGATTGGCACAGCACGTAGTGCAAGCAAGCAAGGAGTTTCCTTGATACCACTTGACTTGGAACTAAAGAAGATAATTCGTTAAAGGAGAAAGCAGCGTACAATTAGAATGAACAAAGGAGAATAAGAAAGAAATCTACCTCCAAGATGACAAGCAGCTGACAATGGATAGAACGAGCAAAATGGGCAAAGGACCATATGAGATTTCATGCGTCCTAATGTCTAAAGTAACCAAACACCCATTGTAAGACCGATGATATTAACAAACAATTTTAAAATCAAGTTGACAATTATCTAAATGATTCAAAACTCATAATTCAATGGATTACCACATGAAGATCCAATTGGTCACATGACCTAATTCTTAGAGTATTGCTTAGCTTTCAATATGAATGGAGTGCAACCCGAACTAATCTAGTTGATTCTCTTTCCATTTTCTCTTATGGATAATGCCAAAAAGTGGTTTACAAGTTTACCACCTAACTCCATCAATACCTGGCAAGAACTTTGCACCGCTTTCTTTAACAAATACTTCCCACCTGCAAAGGTATTGAAGATAAAGAACAAGATCAATTCTTTCTTCCAAAGAGAGGATAAAACATTTTATGAGTGTTAGGAAAGGTTTAAAGATCTTCAAAGATAGTGCCCATCTCAATTAATTCCTTTATGGGACTTGGTGCAATCATTTTAAAAGGGTGTTAATCCCTCAGTCAAAGTAAACATAGATGTGGTAGTTGGAGGGACCGTTATGTCAAAAATGCTTGAAGATGCCCTTGATCTTTTTAAGGAAATGGCTAAAACACAAAGCCTTTGGTCTATTAAGAGGGCCATTCCAAAGAAATTAGGATCAATTGAAGTGGATGGTTTAACCATGGTAAATACAAAGGTGGATGCTTTATCTAAAAGGATAGACAGGTTGAGTGTTAATGTAATCTCTTAATTTGTATCATCCTTTTGTGAACTATACCAAGGAGGCCATCCTACAATGGAATGCCAAATGAAGTAAGGACTATCCATGGAAGATGTCAATTATGTGAGTAACTTTAAGGGGTAGCAAAACCAAGTATATGGCAACACCTATAATCCTAGCTAGGGAAATCATCCAAATTTCTCATAGAGCAATCAAGGAAATAACCATTTGAGGCCACAAGCACCACTAAGATTTAGAGGTCAAAATGCACAACAATCTCAACCTTATTTTTAATAGGATAAAGCTGCAACCTTTTGGGAAAGCAAGATGGAAAAATTCATGGATGTTATATCAGTAAAGATGAACAAAAAAAATAAAGCTCAAAAGAGGATGGAGCAATTGATTTGAAATCATTCTTCTTCTATTCATAATTTAGAGTTGTCAATAAGGAACTAAAGTGTATTGCCAAGCAACACAGAGAAAAAGCCAAAAGAGCAGTTAAATGCCATCACCTTAAAAAGTGGCACAAAGATTCAAACCCCTAAAGCAATATTGGAATATAAAGAAAAGAAGAAGGAAGGAGAAACAGAGCAAGAAAATGAATGGGTTGAGGTACAAAAGGAGGCAGAAGCTCAAAATAAGAAACGAGAGGATCCAAAGACACCACTAGTTTGACTATACGACCCCCAACCCTGTATCTATAAAGGTTAAATAAATAAGAGCATGATCAATAGTTTAGAAGGTTCTTGGAAAGGTTTAAAACACTCCACATCAATATGTCTCTTATGGAATGTCTTTCTCAAATGCCAAAGTATATGAAGTTCTTGAAGGAGTTGATTTCCAATAAAAAGAAGTTACAAAAGTTTGAGACAATCACACTCACAGAGGAGTGTAGTGCAATCATCTCTAATAAAATTCCATTAAAAAGGAAGCATCCAGGGAGTCTCATTATTCCATATTCTGTTGAAATTTTAAAATTTCAAAAAGATTTATGTGATTTAGGAGCTTTAATTAATCTTATCCTTTGTCAATCTATAGGAAATTGGGATTATGAGATGCAAAACCCATAAGCATCCACTTACAACTAGCTGATATAAAAGTGAAAGAACCTGAAGGAATAGTGGAAGATGTGCTTATAAGGGCTAAAAAATTTATTTTTCTAGTTGACTTTATAGTCCTTATCTTTGAGGAAGATGAAGATATTCCACTAATCCTTGGTATACCTTTTCTCTATATTTTAAAAGCCATCATTGATGTTTATGATGGAACACTAACATTAAGAGTGGGAGAGGAAAGATGTAAGTTCAATGTCTATCATAGTATGAAACATCCTTCTGACCATGACTTGTGTTTAAGAGTTGATATTGTGGATGAATGTGTTAGTGAAGTCCAATGATGGACGTTGGAAAATTCTATGGAAATGGATAAAATTAAGAAGTGTTTACAAGAACAAAACTCTCAAAATGAAGTAAACCTCAAACACCAACCCTAGTTTCAACTACCCAACACTGAACCTATACCACCTTCAACTATAAAACCACAAAAACTATACTTAAAACCTTTACCTTAATATTTGGGGTACACTTTTCTTAGAGAAAACCAAACCTTACCTATAATCATATCATCTAAACTTACTCAAGAATAGGAGGATGTGCTTGTGAAAGTGTTAAAAAAATAGCATAAAAGTGATTGGTTGGAAAATTTTTTATATAAGGGGGATAAATCCTTCTTACTGCATGCATAAGATCTTTATGGAGGAAGGACATAAGCCAACCATTGAAAGGCAAAGGAGGCTCAATCCAAACATGTAAGAAGTGGTGAAAAAGAAATTGGTCAAGCTATTAGATGCTAGAATAATTTACCCAATTTCAAACAGTTCATGGCTAAGTCCAATCTAATTTGTGCCAAAGAAGGGAGGTATGACCATTATGGAAAATGAAGAAGGAGAAAAGATTCCTACAAGAGTGATGAGTGGATGGAGGATATGCATAAACTATATGAAGTTGAACTCAATAACAAGAAAATATCACTTTTCATTACCATTCATTGATCAAATGTTGTAAAGAATTACTGAACATGCTTTCTATTATTTCTTGGATGGTTACTTAGGATACAACCAAATCATAATAGCACTAGAAGATCAAGAGAATACAACATTCACTTTTCCCTGTGATACATTTGCTTACAGAAGGAAGCCATTTGGGCTATGTAATGCTCCAACAGCTTTTCAAAGGTGCATGATGGCTATATTCTCAAACTTGGTGGAAGAGATTATAGATGTTTTCATGGATGAATTCTTTGTCTATGGAAACTCTTTTGAAGGATGTTTAGAAAGCTTAGGGTAAGTTCTTACAAGTTGAGAAGAGACTAATTTGGTGCTAAATTAGGAAAAATGCCATTTTATGGTGGATAAAAGAATTATTTTTTGGCATAAAATTTCAGCCTAAGTAATTAAAGTTGATAAAGTAAATATGAAGAAATAGAAAATTTATAATATCTAACAAATGTTAAAGGAGTCAGGAGTTTCCTTGGCCATGCAGGCTTTTATAGGTGCTTCATCAAAGATTTATCAAAAATTTCAAAACCTTTTTGTAAGTTACTCAAAAAAAATCTCCATTTGATTTCATTGATGAGCATAAATTGGCTTTTGACAGGTTAAAAGAAGCACTTATTTTAGATCTTATAGTTGTCGCACCAGATTAGAATCTTCCATTCGAGTTGATGTGTGATGCAAATGACCACATAATATGAGCAGTTCTTAGACAAAGAAAGGAGAACAAACTTCATATGATTTACTATACAAGCAGGACATTAATAGATGCACAACTCAATTATACAACAATAGAGAAGGAGATACTGGTGGTTATTTTTGCTTTTGATAATTTAGGTATTATCTTCTTAGTTCTAAAGTTATTATTTATATAGATCATGCAGCATTGAAGTACTTATAAATAAGAATAACTCAAAACCAAGGCTCATTAGGTGGGTGCTTCTATTGTAAGAGTTTGACATTGAGATCAAAGATAAAAAAAAGGATTTGAAAATGTTGTAGCTGATCATCTTTCAAGATTAGAATTGAATCAAGATACAGAATATAAGGAATCTATCAAGGAGCTATTTCCATATGAGATGCTTTTGGTAATTAAAAGATTCAATACTCCTTGGTTTGCCAATATAGTTCAATAAACAATAAAAGAAAAAAAATCATTTATGACTCCAAGTCTTATTTATGGGATGATCCCCTTTTATAGAAGATATGCAATGATGGAATGATAAGGAGGTGTATAGTAAATGATGAAGTAGAGTCAATATTATAACATTGTCATAGGATAATCAATGGGGGCCATTTTGGTCTATAAAGAACAGTTGCTAAAGTTCTTGAAGCAGGATTCTATTGGCCTATAATCTCTCAAGATGCCTAAGAATATGTACTTAGTTGTGATGCATGTCAAAAGAGTGGCAATATTTCAAAAAAAGATGAAATGCTTCAATAAGGAATATTAGAAGTTAAAATCTTTATTATTTGGGCATTGATTTCATGGGGCCATTTCCTATATCAGAAGCAAAAAAGTACATACTTATTTGTGTGGACTAGGTGTTAAAATAGGTAGAAGCTCAAGCTTGTTTAGTCAATAATGCAAGAGTGGTTTGCAAATTCTTAAAGAAGCTTTTCGCTCAATTTGGGATGCCTAGAGCTATCATAAGTGATTGGGGAATGTACTTTTGTAACAAAAATATGGAAACTGTGTTGACTCGTTATGGAGTGAAGTATAAAATTGCAACACCATACCAACCCTAAACAAGTGGGCAAGTTGAGGTTAGCAACCGAGAGTTAAAAAAGATCTTGAAAAGAATAGTCAGCAAGTCATGGAAAGATTGGGCAAAGAAGCTTAATGATACTTTATGGGCATATCAAACAACTTGTAAAACACTTATTAGAATGTCTCTATATAGGTTAGTTTATGGTAAAGCTTGTCATCTTCCCATTACTTGAACATAAGGCATATTGGGCAGTCAAAGCATTGAATTTTGATTTTAAAAAAGTAGCTGAGAAAAGAATTTTGCAATTAAGTGAGCTAGAAGAAATTAGAGAAATATAATATGAGAACTTGACAATTTATAAGGAATGCATAAAGAAGTGGGATGAGGCAAAAATTAAAATCAAGAGGTTCAAAGAAGGAGATCAAGTGTTGCTATTCAATTTAAGGCTCAGGTTATTTCCAAGAAGCTGAAAAGTATATGGTTAGGGCCATTCATGGTAACTTATGCATATCCTTATAGAGTTGTGGAATTATGCAACACTCAATGAGAAAGACTCAAAGTAAATGGGAAAAGATTGAAGCTTTATCATGGAGGCACATTGGAGAATTTTTGCCAAGCTGTCTACTTGAAAAATTTAAGATAGTTATGAGCATTATGGTGTAGCTCATAGACCTTAAAGAGCGCTTCTTAGGGGCTTAACCAAGATTGTTTCATTTAGTTTAGTTTAAATTTAAATTTAATTTCTTTTTGGAATTTATAAATTTTCTTATTTTAATATTTTCATTTTTAGGAATTGGAAGAAAGGAGGAGCTCTAGAAGATGTTTTGTAAGTCAATTTTTATGTGGAAAATAAATGGTTAATATGAGGTGATGATTTACATTACAAAATGATGAATGTGCAAAATGATTGTGTGCTTAGGTTATGCACCCTACTATGTAACCATGCAACCTAATGTGTAACTTGATTTGTGAAAATTTACATTCCGGCACAGCTGTGTGCATTTGAGCACACAGTTGTGTCAAAACATATGCAATTTTGTATGAAAGATGCACTTCAAGCACAACCATGCATGACAAACACATAGTTGTGCTTGAAACTATTAAGTTTTAAGGCAACCCAGTGCACACTGTAGAACTAACAAAAAAATTCACGTCTTTCAATGATGTCTTTTCCATTTTCCTATGTCTTTCCACTTTCCCATACTTAGGGTTCTTCAATTTTTGACTACTTTTTAATTTTCCAATTCTTTGAACTCGTAAAATCATTGTCTTTTTCAATTCTTCTCTTTATATAAACACTTATCTTCTCCTCTCTTTATATCATTTTCTATAATTTCACTCTTTTCTTTCAAAGTTATATTCAAGAGTGCTCTCTATTCTTCTCATCTTTTAATTTTCTTCTTTTAAAATTTTCATTAAATTCCTCTGCTCACAATGGAAAGAGAGTATAGGAAGAAATCAATGGCTAACAAAAAGCATTTTCCATCATCCAATAGGAAATGTGGTGGAAGCTCTTCCAACCTGGGTGGTACAGATGAGGAAAGATTGGTAAGACCTTTCCCTAAACTTATCAATTTTAAGCATGAGGGGCAAAAGAAGAAATTTAAGCAAATGATGTCTAGAAAGATTGTCCCTAATAGATATATGAGTGTTTTGGCTTTAAGGGAAGTAGGCTTGCTTGATGAAGTTAACATGTATATGAGTAGGATGGGGTAGGAAGCTTTTATGATGATGCAAAGTTCTACTTATACAAGGCCAACTTGTGAGTTTCTCTTAAGTTTTTACTTTGATGAACAAACTCTTATGCTTGAATTTCGATTAGGAAATTAAACATATAAACTTAGAGTTTTTGAGCTTAATGATGTCTTTCATTTTCCTAAGAATCAAGATGCTAATATTGAGTTTGATAGAGATGAGTTTTAGAGAGAAATCACAGGCCAAAGTGAGGTGTTTTATGAGGCTAGGTCTGTAAAAGAGTCTTAAATTCGATCATTAGCATTGAAATATTTGCATAAGCTTATGTCTCATTCTTTATTTACAAGGAAAGAAGGAGATGCCATAGTCTCTACCATTAAACTTAGCATCCTTTATTGCATGTTGCACAATAAGAAATTAGATATTTGTCATGCCATTGCTATCAAGTTGAGGGATGTAGCTTCCAAAATGATTGGGGCTATCAAAGTTAGTGGATTGATTATCACTATAATTAATCACTTAGGCTTTAATGTTAAAACCATGTTGTTTGATATGGTTAAAGATCGATATTTGATTGACATATATATGATGGAGGCCATAGGTTTGGTTAGAAAAGACTTTAGAGGGACATCTTGTCTCATCCGTTTAAATGAACAACCACTACCTGCATAAGGAGAAAAGGAAGAAGAATAAGCTTAAGATGTGAATTTCAATGATGTGATGCAACATTTAGATGATTTGGAACTCCAAGTTGGGGTTATTGACTCAAATGTTGGTGACTTAACTTCATTTGTTCAAAGAATGGATGATTATATGATTGGCTTAAATCATAGGATGGACATGATCAATCATAACCTCATGGCATACTTTAGTGCTCAAAATTTTGTTCCACCTCCATTCCTACCACAAGATACGAAGCAAGAAGGAGAAACCTCATTCAAGGAAGAGGGAGATGAATAAAGGAGTTAAAGAAGATGTCTCTTTATGTGTGTTTCTTGTTTTTGAATTTCATGTTTAAATTCATCTTTTCTTTAGTTCATGTTTTCTTTTAGTTTATGTTTTTAAGTTTAATTTATGTCCAATTGAGTTTGATGTGAACTTGTTATGTTTACCTTTATATGGAGTTTTATCTTGAACATGTTAAGTTATGAATATTATTTAAAGTTATTGGTTTTGTTCAAATTTATATTTAATTTCTCCTGCATTTGCATGCATTATGTTTCTAATGACTTGGAGATGGAGTTCATATTATAATTACATCAATACGATGTAAAAATTTGATACATGAAATCACGGCACAACTGTGTGGCCTTAATGCACAGTTGTGCAAATGCAGGATTAAAAAACCAAGTTTTAGGCACAACCGTGCACCATTTGCACACGACCGTGTGACCTGAATTTTTTATATATAAGAGGGGGGGGGGCAATTTGTGTTGGATAATGCAATAGGGACATTGCAAGTTTTAAGTATAGGGGAGGAGAAATTAAATTTTCAATTTTTAATTTTTAATTTTTAATTTTTAATTTTTCTTTAATCAATAGGAATTTTAATTTTTGGATTTCCTTATCTTTGTAGGTTTGTAAATAAATAAAAAAAAATTCAAAATTTTGAAATATAGTTTTATCTTTTAAAATAATATTTAGGTTGTTTGAATAAATTTTATCTCTTCCAAATTTTATTAAGAATAAGTTTTTCAATTTTCTTTAATATTCTTTTTCTCTTTTATTTAAGCATAGATGTGTTCACTTCACCCTTATTTCTCTACACTCAATTTACTTGTATTTTATTTTGTTCCTTGCAATCTGACGTGCTTTCTTTTAGTATAGCCAAAACTAAGAACCAACAACCTAATGCTAAAGGAAAGAACATTAGAAGGAAAGGTAAGCTATGTGACATTAAAGATTACAATGATGCTTTCTTTTCCATTTATTCTAAAGACGAAGGTAAGAGATACTACTCTTTAGTTAAAAGAAAATTCAGTATGCCTAAATACTTTAATGATAAAGTGTTAGAAGGCATAGAGATAAAAGATTTTATAAACAATTTGTGTGAAAGAATGGGTTGTAGTAATTGAAATCGGTTCAATATGATGTGTTCTTTGAGCTAACAATTGAGTTTTACACTACACTGAAAATTGTAGATGAAAATCAAAGACTCCTTTCATGTAGATTTTTTAGGCAAGAATATTGTTTTGACTATGAACTGATTTTTTATATCTTTGGCTTTTCTCATGGAGTTATTTGTCAACCTCCACCTAAATTTAATATAAATCAATTTTGGTCTAAAATCACTAGTGGGAACAAAATATGTGATGGACAGGTTATGACTAGTGGTTTAATTCAAAGTCATGCTTGTTTATTGATGCACAAATTTATGTCATACATAATTTTTAGTGAAAAGGATAGCATAAAAGTCTCTCCTGATGAGTTTTTTTTAATATGGTGCATGCATACTAACACAAGGGTGAATAGTGCCTATTTTGTTTTTCGTTCCGTTTGGCATGTTGTGCAGGAGAGGAAAGCATTGATATCAATGGGGCATATTGTCACAGGCCTAGCCATATTATTTATACCTTTTGAAATTGCTAGGCACAAACTTGAGCCATTGGATCATGAATTGCTTGATGAAGCGTACCTTATAATAACTGAAGTCATTATTGAATGGGGAGAGTTAGAGGATGTTGGTGCTAGAAGATGCTTTTTGATTTAGCAAAATAACTTAAAGCTTGGTGAAGTTCCTCTACCTAGAACTATAGAAGAATATGAAAATGTTAGTGAGGATCAAGAGGCTCAAAACGCTCAAGAGGCTTGATTGAGAAAGAGGAAAAGAGCTAATGAAAGGGGTGAACAAATCATAAGGGAAATAAAAGAGATGATAAATCATTCTGACCATAAAATTGGAAACCTAATTGTGGACTTGTTAAATGAGATTGAGGGCTTTGAAAGAAGGAGTGAAGCAAAGATGGAAAAGCTATAAGCCCAAATTAAAGAGCTTAAAGAGCAAATCTCTCAAAGCAAGGTGATGGAGAGGCCAATTGAGACACCAACTGAGTTCATTTTCCCATTCACCTCCCCTCTAAATGCATCCAAATAAGGGAAGTACACCTTCCCTTTATTTTTCTTTTTTTTTTATTTGGTTTTATTGTTTGCATGTTTAGTTGTTAAAATTTACATGAATAAGGTACTTCCACTTAAGTTTTTTAGCCTATTCTTATGAAGATTTATTATCATTAGAGATGGTTTTCTTGAATAAGTGTTATAATCTTCATTTAATGTTTTATTTGAACTTTTAAATTAGAAAAATAATGTGTGGTTAGGGATTTTTTATTTTTAATGAACTTAATGCTTACTATTCCATTGAGTGATTGAACTTAGATGCTTGATACCTGAGAAAAATGCTTGTAAGTGAGAATTCAATTTCTTCTCTTAGAGTAATTTAGTTCATGCATACTTAAGCACTTATGAGCATAATAATAATAATAATATGATAATGCTTGTAAATGAGATGAAGCATAAAATGCACTCGTTAGTATACTTCAATGCTCTATATTAGAGTAAAAGTATCAAAATGACCCTTTTTTGAGGTATTCACACTGAGTAATACGGGAAAGGTGGGGGATACTGAGATTAAGAAAACTTTGAACAAATAAATAAATAATTTAAGTGCCATAAGGTGGCTATTATCTGTTGAATTTAGATTACCTAAGTGTTAAGATAAATTTCCATTTACTTTCTTTTTTTTAGTGTTAATTCTTTATTTTCATGAATTCAATGGGACAATTTGCTCTTCATATATTAAATGCTATATCCTTAACCTTAAGTTATTAAACTTTGTTTTAATTTATAGTTTTTATGCTTTGTACTAAGGGAAGATTAGAATGGTTAGTCAAGTCAAAACCAGCTAATGATTTTGATTCTTTATATGAATATGTTGTTTTCTTATTTTACTTTTAGTGTTAATTGTTTATTTTCATGAATTCAATAGGATAGTTTTCTCTTCACATATTAAATGCTATATCCTTAACCTCGAGTTATTGTTTTAATTTATAGTTTTTAAGCTTTCTACTAAGGGAAGATTAGAATGGTTATTCAAGTTAAAACCATCTAATGATTTTGATTATTTATATGAATAGGTTTTTTTTTTCTTGTTTTGCTTGAGGACAAGCAAAGACTCAAGTGTGGGGGAAATTGATGAGTATAAAAATATCTTATTTTTAACACTCTATAATAAAGATTTAATATTCAATTTGTTGCATGTTTGTTTGATTTTTGAGTTTGTCTAGTTAATTTACATAAATTTGTTTAGTTGTTAGGATTTTTATTAATTTGGTTATTTTAAAGTTAATTAGTTAATTTTTATTTAAAATTTGAATTCATGATGCATAGGAAAAGATTTTGAAGGATTTGAGAGCTTTGAATAAGTGGAGATAAGATTTGGGAGGGAATAACAATTTAAATTTTGAAGTTAAAGAGGAGATTTTAATTCAGCATGTTTGCACACAGCCACACAAGACTCAGCATACTATTCCTGTGCACCTTGCTTCGCAGCCAAGTACATGGGTTTGCACAACTGCACATGTTATTGTAACAACTTTACAAATTTGAATTTTGAGTTGCATATTTGGGATAACTTCATAGTTTTGAATTTGTAACAAATTCTAGAGTTTGTTGAGAGCCTATGCCAGTAAAAAGAAGCCTCTTAGAAAGCAAAAAAAAAAAAAAGGAAGAAGTTTTTTACAATAAGTTTTAGAATAGATCTTGGATCAAGCTTTTGTTACTTTTATTTTTCTTTTAGAATCAAGTAGCTTTGATTCAAGTTCTTATTTTCATGCTAAGAGAGATTTTAAGTTTGAAGTTTTGAAGGAACAATATCCTCCATTGCAAGTTTGTTAAGCAAGAGAAAGGGGGTTTTCTTTATAAACTCTTTTGTTATTATTTTCCTTTTTATAATAATGGTTGGAATTTTCTTCTTTACTTCTTATTTTTCTCTCCCTTCTAGCATGAGTAGCTAAGTATATTTTTAGGGTTCTTGCTTTAATTTAACTATGTTTATATTGTGATTAATTCTAAGTCTTTAATTTTGATTCATTGGTTACTGTTGAACTTAATGTCATCTTAGGTTTGATCATTCTTAGATTGAATTTACACTTTAGAAAGTGATTGAGAAATAGGTTCCATTGGACTTAAACAATAACCCTTTAGTTGCTTACTTTGTTGAGAGACATTTAAGTGACTAATGTTAACTAAAAAGTTGGATATAAAATTAAGTTTAAAAGACACTTAATAAGTGAGAGCTACAAAACTTACTGTTTATTTTACTAAATTAATTGTAGATTTTTTTTAAGAAGAAAATCTATGATTTTATATATGCTTTCAAAGTGAATCAAGATTAGCATGGACTTAGAAGTTAATATACCTAAAGAAAAAGTTAAATTGAAAGTAAGAACCCTAGCTTTTATTTGATTGATTTAATTTAATTTAATTTAATTTGTTTATTTTCATTTTCACTCAAACCAAATTTCGATGTTTAAAAAAATAAACACTTTTATTATTTTAGTATTCAATTTTGCAATCTCTATGGGATCAATATTTTTACTACTTACATGACTCCGTACGTTTATGGATTTCGCTTGTCACTTTATACACCTGAGACACTAAAGAATTAGGACAAGTTACAATCTGCCACCCTTACTAAGAAAAGCTAAGTTAAATTCATGAATTTTACGAAATCCCAAACCACCAAAAGACTTCTTGCAGCTAAGCTTAGACCAGCTTAACCAATGAATACTCATTACTTCAAATTTTGCCATACCAAAATGAATTCATCATCCTCTCTGACTCAGCATAAACCTCAAGCAAAAGCAAGAACACTCCCATTGTATAAGAAGGAATTACTTGAACCACCGCCTTAAGAAGAATCTTTTTACTAACCTTAGAGAGAAACTTATTATGCCAGTCCTAAAAACGCTTCTTAACTCAATCCTTTACATAAGCAAAAATTTTAGATTTGTTCCTACCAACCAAAGAAGGTAAACCCAAGTACCTTTATGATTAATTGTACCATGCACTCCAAGAAAATTACAAATTTGGATGCATAAAGGGTCATCAGTATTCTTACTAAAAGAGATAAAAGATTTCTGAAAGTTTATCTTCTAACTTTAGGCAATCTTATACTGCTTAAAACAATGCTTTAAAACATCATATTCTTCCAAACCAGCCCGAAAAAATAAAAAACTATAGTCGGCAAAGAACAAATGAGAAATCTTAGGTGCCCCTTTAGCCTCCTTACACCAATGAAGAGAACCTATATGAACTTGTTTTTGAATTAGTGCAAAGAGTCCCTCAACATAAATAATAAAGAGATATAGAGATAAAGGATCGCCTTAACACAAACCTCTACCTAAAATAATAAGACCTAAAAGCTGCCCTCCATAAGCAATATTGTACGAGACTGAAAAAACATAAAACATGATTAAATTAACAAACTTCCAATGAAACCCCATTTTCTTTATCATGCTTCTAAGAAAATTCCACTTTATATGATCATAGGCTTTGCTCATATCAACTTTGAGTACAGCCAAACCTTGCCTCCCTTGCCTTTTCTAATTAAGAAAATGAGTGATTTATAAGTTGACCTTGTATAAATGCACTTTGAGAGTCAAAAATAATTTCAGGAAAAATTCTTTTTAATTTGTTAGCCAATACTTTAACCACCACTTTGTACAACACATTACACAGGGAAATTGACATTAAGTTTGCCGTTGATTCTAAAAAATCCTTTTTAGGGATCAAAATGATAGTAGTGTCATTCAGACCTTTAGGAAAAGCATGCCCATTTAAAAAACATAGATAAGCCGTAACAATATCTTGACCCATAATGCTCTAAAATCATTAATAGAATGCAGGATTCATACTGTCAGACCTTGGGGATTTGTCAGGATGTATAGAGAAAATTGCGTCTTTAATCTCATCCTCTATAAAGTCATAAACCAAAACATCATTATGTAAATTAAAACCATAAGGTGAAACAATATCACACAACTTAGAACTAGAACCAAAAGAGGAAGTAAACAAAGACCTAAAATAATTAGTGATAATAGAACTAAGTCTTGAATTCTAGTTTTAGCAACCCCTATCATTTTTAAGTCATTAAAAGGAATTCTTCTTCCTATGAGTTAATGTAAACATATGGAAAAATCAAGAGTTATAGACTGAAAACTAAAGCCAATGTTGCTTGGCTCTTTGTTTTCAAAAATCTTCTTGCTGACCCAGAATTGACAAATATTTCTTATTCACTAATTCCAATTATTGAACAGAACAGTAATCCCCAATGCTTCGCAACTTATGCATCTCAGAACAATAAACTTCCAATATGTTCTTGAAGCTCTTATTCAAATTATCACCCCAATCAAGTAAGGCTTTACCACATCACCCAATTTTATCCAAAATAAACTCATCATGATCATTAGACCAGCTTTGAGAAATAACACTAGCACACTCTGTTCTCTTAGCCAAGAATTTTTGAAGCAAAACCTCCTAGCTTGCACTTAATAGATTTTCTTAAGAATTTCTAAGAAAAGGGAGAATGGTCTAAAAGTGTAGCAGTAAGATTAAATACTTTCACCTCTTGAAATTACTAGCAGTAAGATGAATTCCCGAACTTACGATCAAGCTTCTCTTTAATTTTATCACTCAAGATAAACTTCCTTTCCCAAGTGAAAGGATTCCTAACAAAATCAATCTCATGAAGATCACACTCCTCAACTACATTATAAAAACCTGAACTAAGCCATTTAGGAAGGTCAACACCACCCCTATTTTCACTTGGAGACATCAAACCATTAAAATCCCTAAGAATCACCCATGGAAGATTAAACTAATCATTAAGATTCTAAAGCATACTCCACAAATCCTGACGGTAGCTACACACTAGAAGGCTATAAAGGCCAATGAGACACCATGAACCAAGCTCACCTATAGAATTCACCACATTAATGCAATTGGTCGAGAAACTCAATAACCTAACCATCCCTTTTACTTTCCAGAACAAAACCAATCCTTCCTTATTACAAATGTTATCTACTACAAAACTACCTTGAAACTGGATTTTCTTTTTGATGGGCTCAACTTTCTCATGACCTGCCATAGTTTCCATTAAAAACACCAACTTGGGCTACTTAATAAGAATGAGATCCTTAAGAACCTGAATAGTTCATGGGTTCCTAAGGCCACGAATATTCTAACTGAGGGTACTCATTGGTTCTTGTGGGATTGGACATTAGAACCACCATTAATAAGCTTTTTGAATTATTAGATCCTTCCATACTAAACCCATTAATTTCCCTACCATCAATATAGCTAAAAGCCTTCTCTTCTTTAAAATAACATCTCTTACTTTATAAAATAACAACACCTTTCTATACTTAATAGTTGCCTTTACTAATAGAGTCCACCAAGTTTAGAATATCCTTAGCTATAGCCATATCCCTATGATCTATGTTTTTAGTGCCTATCACCATATAATCTTCGTTAATTACACCTTTACCATGAGTAACTACCATAGGAGAAGATCTAGCAAAATCAATGATCATCCGATCACCAGCAGTGCCAGAACCACCCATCTTTGCCTCCTAAATAGTTAAGCAAAACCATTTTACACCATCCACCCCCTTATTCCTATGAGTACTTGCATTCAACTAAGCCTCATACATGTACTCTAATTTATCCACTGGTGCATCATATAACTTCTCATAAAAGGTGTTAGAATGTTCAATAATCCTATAGTAATGGCAAAATTGAGGTAGCCTCTCGTATTCAAAGGTTACCCAAAACCACTCCCCACAAGATTTTTTTAGATGCATTCTATGTTTCATAGGAGTTCTCACTTCCACAGTAACTTAGATCCTTAGATAACTCTTCCACATACCATTAAAGTTCTTTGGGTTTGATATAAGAAACCCTCCTGCAAAGTCTCTAACTATCTTACAGAATTTTTTCAACATAAAAACAATACAGACATCATAAATCTAGAGCCAAATAACATATGGAATAATGGAACCTTTTTAGGTTGTTCATTTGCATCAAGCCTCTTATATAATAAAAGAAAATGATCAAAAGTCCAGGGAACTCAATTCAAGACCCTCTGAATATCCAACTTATGGAAGAATTAAAAAAGAAACACCTATGAACCAATCTCCTTTACACAAACTCCTTTCACCAGTTTTCCAAAGAGAAGCAAAAGAGTTTTGCATTAATGGAAAATTGATATTTTTATCCATAAGAAAATGTCGATCCAGACATAATTGAGAATCAATAGCCACCTCGCCTACCTCATCCTCATCAATAACCCCACCGCCTTCTTCCTCCTCCTGAAGAGACTGGTTAACCCATTTCTGTTGAATCCCTTCCATCGTGACTTCACTATTGATGGCCATAAAAATAAAATAAAAAAGATTATGCCTTCCAAATCAAAAAAAGAATCTAGTACTTTATCAATATATAAGAAAAAAGAGAAAACTTGTTAAGAGACAGGACAAGACTTATGGAAGAATTAATTAATGCAATGGAAATAAAATTCAATGATTTTATAATGTATTTCTAAAAAAGAGGAATCAATAATGTGATAATGTATTAGGAGTCAACTACTGCCATTGTTATGTAAGAAATCATATATCATATGGATATTTGTATTTTTTTTATTGCTTGGAGAAACCTATTCTATGTTATATATTTGTTTTGTTTTGGTTTTATGCAGCAAGTTTGCCATAAAAAGCTGGACACACATTATTGGATGGAAGCCCAACACCACATATGAAAATTTATGATTTTCATTATTCCAAGGTTTCATTGCATTGCAAAATCCAAATTAGTATCTTTTTCTAGAACCAAAAACATTCCTATTGATTTTTATAATTTTTTTATAAAAAGTACGGTTTGTGCAGTCATCTTTGCTCCATTCAAAACCTAAATCTACGATTGGCACACCGACATATATTACCCTTGAGGTTCTTTCATAAAGAGAATATAATGGCAAGGTAACTTAATAATTCACATTGGCTTGATGGTTTACATATGCCTATAGATTTGATGAGAGTTTCATAATGAATGGATTGGATGTGGTTACAGCTTTGTAGATAATTTGTATGTTGTTCTCTATCAAATTGTTTAGAAATATCAAAGTATTATTAGCTGAAAATTACCCTTATTTCTTTATATTTTTAGTTTATGACACAGTGGGAGAAGTAGAATAGATGATTAGGGTTGGAACTAGAAAATAATTAGAGTAATAAGCCTCTAAATTGTTATTAGAATTGAAAAAAAAAACAAAAATACCATGAATAGAACTCCTTTTAGGCACCTTTATTTATACTAGTTGAAATAGATTCTAAAGTAGTAACAAAAACTAATAAAAAAAAAAAGAAAACTAAACAAGAAAATATAAGGCTTAATTGAATAAGGAAAACTGAAATATAATCCTAACTTAAGAAGGAAAACTGAATATAATCCTCATATGAAAATCCTAATATGAATTCCAATATGATGCAGGTAGCATAGAGGAACAAGCCCTCCAATTCATGCAAAAATTTGACAAATTACTATAATGGCAGTTTTGAAATTTTGGACAAGTTTAAAGTATCGAATTTGGGCAACTCAAAAGCCTATTTCATGTGGAAATAGGCCAATGGTTCGAAGTTGAAGTCACAAGATTTACTTGTGAGATCCATCGCTTTTCAGCCAAATTCTATCATTTAGGCCCTTAAACGGGCAATTTTATGTTTTCCTATTTTTAGGGTTTTAGTTTCCTATTTTTGGTTAGGGTTGTTTTGAGGATTTACTATTTAAGCATTCCTTGTTATTGTTGGATGACAATTTTATGATATTTGAATTTTCTTTTGTTCTTCCAAAGTTTCTAGAAATTTTGATGCCTATAGCCTAAATTGCTATAGAAGATTGATTATTGGCAGTCGTGCGCGATTCAACAATATTCGATTATTTTATCCACCCTTCTGCTACGTCACAATCCTAATTTGAATAGGAATTGGATGTGCCTGCATCAATCTCCTCTGGTAAAAAAAAAAGGCTCGGCTTCGATGAGTAAGCCTTAATAAATTCCTCATAAATGGCAGGATCAACTCATTTCAATTCATCTTTAGTAATCCATGTGATATAATTTACTAGTTTGCCTAGCTATTTCACTAAAATTTGCCTATAGGGATTGCCAAGCCTAGACTGAACCTCTTTAACATCTAAAACTTTTTAAACAACAGCAGCCTTTACAAGTAGCAATTGTGGGACTTGAGCTTCAATAGTAGGTGGTGTATCAACAAACCCTTTAGAAAATTTTTCTTGTCGTAAATGAACAAGTACTTGATTACCTTCCTTAATTCTTGCACATAATGATGTTAATTAGTAGTAGAAGAATATGATGCATTATTGTCCTTTAAAGCAACCCTGACTTCACTACTTTCAGCTTCAAACCTTTTAGCACACAAATATCCACTAATCATGTTAGATTTGCTAGTTGTTGAACTTCCTTTTACCTTTTCCTTGAGAGGATGCATAATATACCTCTTGTTATTCTTACTAAAAGAGTAAGTGTTTGGTCTTATCTTATGATCCATATCATGGAACTAAGGTCTTTCAATAAGAATATGACCAACATCCATTAGAACAACAATGCATAAAGCTTCATCATCCTTCAAATTATCCTTAATAATGAATTTCACTAAACATTGAGAAGTAATTGGTATCTTATGCCTTTTCTTTCACCAACCCACTTTGTAAGGACAAGGGTGTTTTATTGTAGGAAGCTTCAATTTTTCCATAGCCTCTTTTGATATGACATTTTGCAAACTTCCTCTATCAATAACAAAATCACATACCTTGCTTTCATAAACAACATATGTGCAAAAAATACTATGCCTCCTCCAATCTTTTTCTTCACCATTAGTTATTATAATTATTACTTTTTATATCGTCAAGGACTTACCTTGTTTTGGTTGAAGATCAACTTCTTCTATCTCCTCATTTTAGTCATTAAATATTGGTTCTAACTCCTCAAATTTTGCTAGATTCACTCACCTTTGTGGGCAAGCAAATGAAGTGTGTTACTTCTTGTGGTTGATAATGAACCAAAATTATTTTGTTCACTATAAGGCAATATACTTTTGCCTTTATGGGTCTTTTCAACATTGAATGAGGCTTCACTATTTTTATTTATTGCAGCAGCCCCTTTATAGGTTTACTGAGTTATTTAATAACCATATTTAGCTCCTCTATTATTTTTCCAATTATTGCCATATGAAAACTTCCTAGCTCTATAATGTGTAATTCTTTTTTCAGTGGATAGAGCATATTGACATGCATCTTAGAGATTAAATAAATGAACCACTCCCATCTCATCTCTTATGGAATTATTTAAACTAGAAAGGTAACGAGAAGTAGTTTATTCATTACTCTTAGATAAACTAACCTGAATGGATAGATTATTAAATTTTGCACAGATTATTGAATTTTGTAGTATACTCCTCAACGGACATGTTATTTTGCTTTAAATATTAGAACTTCTCATACAAGTCTATTGTATAATTAGCAGGCAAAAATTACTTCCGTAGCTTAGCCTTCATATGCTCATAATGCTAATTTTTGGCTTACCTTGTCGAGCACATTGCTCTTCAACTCTTTTCCACCATTGAAGTATAGTACCATTTAATTTAAGCTTCATAAATAGCACCTTTCAATTTTCTTCTAAGGGCTTCCATTCAAAATAATTATCTAAATTGGTTTCCCAATCTAAATAATCCTTAACATGTAACTTACCATGAAAATCAGCTACTTCAACCTTGATTCCTCCTCCATTTAAATCGAGAGTGTATAGTAACCATTATTCCAATCCACCTCGTGTTATATGATTAGCAGGTCTAGCTTCATGAAAAGGGTTCACATCCTTAAGTTTTTCATCAACCTCAAGATCTAGATTCTTAATTTATTTTTAGTCACATTTTGAATTCCCCTATACTATCCTTAGCAATTCAACCAACTTAGTTTGTTGGGGCTAATTGCCTCTGCCTCATCCTTATTCTCGGCCAACCATTGGTTAGAGTTGAAAAAGAGATCAAGTAATTTAAGATTTTTTTGGCTTTGACACCACTTAACACAGTGAGAGAAGTAGAATCGATGATTAAGGTTGGAACTAGAAAATAATTAGAGTAATCAACCTCTAAATTATTATTAGAATTGAAATTAAAACAAAAATACCATGAATAGAACTCCTTATAGGCACCCTTATTTATACTTAAGTTGTGCACAAGTTAAAGAAATCCAGAGAATGTAAATTCTTTATACTCGACCTGAATGTTAGAGATTTTAAAAATTCAATCTCCGAACCCAAACCCAAAAATTTAAATCTCCGCTTCGAATTACTTTGAATTTTAGAGTAATTCTGGACGGAGATTCAGAGTAAATGGAGAATACAAATTGGTCCGGGGTAAAATCAAAATTTGGAGATTAAATAATTATTCATCACCTAAAAATTCATACTTAAACCAATAAAAACTTCTAAAACTTATTATAAAACAACATAACACATCTAATATGAAATAAAAATAAAAAACTAATATGAAAATGAAGCTATCATAAAACTCACACGTCATAACATTAACATTCCAATTTCAATCCATGAAATCTTAATTATACAAGTTAAATCCATTCTCAAAAACATTAAAATCATTAAAAGACATTTAAAGTACACTAGAATTTAGAATTTAAGATATATATATATATATATATATATATATATATATATATATATATATATATATATAGAGAGAGAGAGAGAGAGAGAGAGAGAGAGAGAGAGAGAAAATTATTAGTTTTAGTTTTGGTTCTTCGGTTCATTGTAATTCAGGATGGTTCGATTCGGTTCTCGGGTCGAAGAACTTATGATCTCCACCTCCGTTCCAATGAAAATTTTTGGGACAGTTTGTGTCGGAAAAAGTTAAATAGTCAACTGAGATTTTTGGTTATAGAAATTTTCAGATCGGAGTTTTGGGACGGTTCGGATTCTCCGCGGCCCATACTCGGCCTTATTTATACTAGTTCAAATAGATTCTAAAGTAGTAAGGAAAACTAATAAAAGAAGAAAACTAAACAAGAAAATATAAAGCCTAATTGAATAAGGAAAACTGAAATATAATCCTAACTTGAGAAGGAAAACTAAACATAATCCTAATATGAAAATCCTAATCTGAATTCCAATCCTAATTTGAATAGGAATTGGACGTGTCTACTTCAGTTTGCTTACCACTAAGTTTCCCAATAACATTAGATGAGTTGATATTGAAATAGAAATTATAGAATTGGAGGTTATGGTATCTTGGAATATGGGTTGAAAAAAAAAAAAAGGTTTTGCGAAGGCCCTTCCTTATAGAATGGAGAGGACAACCGCTAGCATAAGATTAATATAGCCAGGATTTATACGTTGCCTTTATAGATGTAGCAGTGCCTAAAATATGGGAATTTGCATTTTGATATTATTTATATTGTTTCTATAATAATTGACAGGAATAGGGACGAAGCCAGGTTACACATGGGAGTGGCCCTGGCCCCGCCCAATATTTTCAAAAAAATTTTTTTAAGTATATATAATAAATTACTCTCCTTCTTTATTCATAAGTCAATATGAGTGGCCCCTTTCCTTTGAAAAAAAAAAATTAAACAAGCTAAAAGGACTACTAATTGAAAGTGGTTGTCATTTGCCTATTCATTGTCTCCTGTTTGCCCATTCAAAATTTAATCATCTTCTCTATCCTCTTTCATCACTTATCTCTCTATCTCCCGTGAAATTGGTAATCTATTTTTTCTTTTTTCTTATATAGTTTCTTAGCATAGAGAAGTTGTGAGCTTATTACTAATTTTGTTAATTCAATTTAATTTAGATTTGTTTTAGGTTTGTTGAGTAATGATTATTTAGATTTTGTGTAGGCATTCATTTGATTCATGCAAAAAAAAAAAAAATTAAAAAAAATTAAATCTTTCGAAACCAAAATCAAAAAGTAAAACATGGGTTCTTAAGATTTGAAATGCTTTTGATGTCTTCTGCTATACATTTGGTTAAATATTATTTATGAAAATATTATTTAGTTAGATTTAATTGTTTAGTTAAATGAAATTAATTTTTGATGAGTTGATTTTTTATTTATTTATGCATAAAATTAGATAAATAAATTGTAATTTAGTGTTAATTTTAGATTTGTAATTTTGATGGAGTTGATGTCAATCAAATATATTTAATTTTTGTAATGATGATGATTTTTTTAGATATTATTGCAGCCTATTAATTTTATTTATTTTTTAATAAACAGCCCATTGATCATCAAATGTTGCTATATTTCTATAAGTTTGATTAAATCAACTAGTGCTTGGTGCTAATTTCAGGTACACAATTTTGCTTAAATTGATAAGGAGAGCAATTTAATTATTGCTCAAAACATTTTAGTTGTTGTTTAAATTATAAAAGAACCACATAATTGGTTGCATGCTTGAATGATTTAGACAATTATAATTTATTTAGCTATGTTTTTTTTTCCATAAATGGGGAAATCATCTCCAATCGAATCGTTCTATAAAAGAATGAATGATAAAATTTCAAAATCTTCTGAGAAGTCGAGTTCTTCTATACATATATCGATTCTTTGAATGTTGATAATCGTCCTACAATGTAATATCCCGTGTTTTTAAATATTTTTACACTGTACCGGGATATGCAGTATTAATAAATTTTGAATATATATATGATATTTTTACGAGTTGATGTGTATTTAAAACCTATTTTAAATACTGTGTTTTATTTACAGTGCTTTACGTAAAATTTTCCCGGGACTTGCATTTTTGGGGAAATTTTCACGTAAATATTTTAATATTAATTATTTTAAATATATTTTCGGACTTGCATGAACTCATACGTATTTTTAAAATACTAAATAAAGCCTATGTGTGTGTATATTTATTTAATTAGGGTTTAGTATTACCCTAATAATTTATTAATTATTTATTAGTTTTATTGTTATTTAATTATTTTTATTTAGTATAAATTATTAAAATATTGAATTTTATGTGTGTGGTGTATATTTAATGTGTGTGATTTAATATTATTTTAATATATAGTATAATATATATATATATATATACACATTATACATCAAAAATCAAAAGAATTGGAAAATTACCATTTTGCCCCCGTGAGCTTCTTCTTCCTCCCGACCGTTTCCCTCACCGTCCGGTCGCTGCTACTGTTGTTTCTTCACCATGGGTGTGCCGTCCGGTGTGCCACCACCTTCCCCAGCCTTCCTCGCCGCCTGTGGTAGCCGTTTCCGGCGTCTGGAAGTCGGTTTTGGCCGGAGAAGCCGAAACTTTGGCCACCGTCAATCACGCCAATTCCGGCCACCATTTTCGATACCGCTGGTCTTCATCGACTCCTTGAGGTCCGGTGAGTATGATTCTAGTTTTGGTTTGAGCTAAAATGGTCTAGAATTGGTTAGGTTTCGAATTTTCAATTTCGGCCTATTAGGGTTTTTGATTTTTTTGAGCTTCGAATTGATTGATTCATGAAAACTCCCTTCATAAATGTTGATCCTAGTAGATTAATATACATGTATGAATTTTTGTAGAATTTTTGGAGATTGTTTGGATTTTTGGGTATTTTTGAATATTTTAATATTATTTTCTAATTTTCGGAAATTAATTATTTAAATTATGAAATTGGAGTTTATGGTTAAATTAGGTGTTGAAATTAATTATAGGAATTTATTTGGAATTTTTATGAATTATTATGTATTTATTTTGAATTATTTAAGTTTATGTGAATTTGGGAAAATTAGGTTAAATGTGTTTTTATTTGAAATTAATTGGATAATTGAGTTTAATTATTGATATTATTGATAAATATGTTGAGAAAATTAATTTTGGATAATTGTATAATTTTTGGTGAATTTTTGAAGTAATTATAGTATATTTATATATATTGGGGTATTTTGGTAATTTTACCCTAAATTGACTAAAAAATGTAATTTAATTGGTTTTAATAGTTATTTAAGGTATAAAAATGATTTCTATAAATTATTTGGTATTTTTAACTAATTAAAACTATTTTTCGTAAATTATTTTCAATTATATATATAATATACGGTTTTTCTAATAAAATGAGTTTTTATCGGTTTTTACAGTGTTTTAAGGTTAATTATGTAATTTCTACTTATAAAATGAATTTCTATGTTATAAGGATATTTTTGGTATTTCTAGAATTATTCTGTGTTTGTGGACCCCGGTCGGTGGACTGTAGTTTGGAGTCCGACCGTGGGATTTTGATTGTGCCTTGTGTAGTTTTTCGAAGTGTGTTTCTTTGCAGGGTCGGCTCTGCTCTTTTGAGTAGAGAGATGTCCATTTTACAGGGGAGGTTCTGCCAGATTTTCGATAGAATTCTCGTAAAACGTGATGTCCAGTCGAACCTTAATTTTGTTTCCGTATTTAAATACTCTAGATCGAATTCTAGGATTTCTGTTAGGGTTATTCTGATGTCGATTATTTATTGCTTGTTTAGTTGCGCCGAGACCGAGGGCTAGTGGACCAGGCCCGTCGGACCCGTCTCGTGGAGCGCACTAGGTGAGTTACTATACTATATATATATGCTTAGGGTGCATGATTTAGAAATGTATATTTTATTTTGATTAAAATGCATAAATAATGTGATTTGTATTTAAGTATATTTTTGGTTTATTTTTGGTATTTATTAAATTATATGCATGTTTTGTAAATAAAATATATTTAAAATGTTTTTAAATATATTTCCAACTTAATTTATAATTTGATTGAATTCATTTGACATATATATACTCGAAATATACCTGGTTTACTTTTGGTATATTTTCGGTATATATATGGTTTATGTTGATATTTTATTGAACTTCATGCATCATTTATTTTTGTGAATGAATGATTTATATTATTAATGAAGGATATTAATAGAACGTGCTACCTAGTGGGCAGCACTAGGACCGAGTACGTACCGATGCACTTATAGCATTTAGGCTATATTACTAACCTATTTGTGGATATTGATTGGTTATGATTATTTGATGTGTGAGATATGGTTTGGAGGTGTGATTGCTGGAGCTCAGTTGACCAAGTGTCTCGGGGCCAATCACACAGGCAGTCAGACTGCTGGAGCTCGGTTGACTTAGTGTCTCAGGGCCAGTCTACTGTCTAAATGGAATAAGAGGATATATCTGGAATAAGTGAGCCTGTATGGCTAGAGTGTTGTCTAACACTATTTCCGAGGTTGCGATATTCTAGGGTTCTATATGATCCTTCATAAAAGATGATTTTCAGATAAAATATATATAAATGATTTTTATTGCATCAGTGTGTAATTGCCTGTATATATATATTAGATATATACTGTTGACTGTATGCATTGTCATTTAGTGTGTATGTATATATATTATAGTAATTCACTCAGTGAGGTCTGACTCCCCTCCGTTGACTATTTTTCAGGAGAGTCAACTTCTTCAGACCTCAGTAGCAGGTCGATACGCCGGATTTCTTCCGCCCCGGCTTCTTTATGTAAATTATCTACTTGAGTCTTATTTATTTTATCTAGACACTGCAGTAGTTGTGAATTAAAGTATTGGATTTCATGTATTTTATTTTAAAGAGATGTATTATATTGAAACTGGATTTGTATTAAAAGATTATATATATATGAGATGAGGTTTGATTCGAATCCAGTTGATGTGAATAATATTATTATATTTATGATTTTTATTTCCGCTGCATATTATATGATTATTGTTATTATTGCTTGATTTATTTTATTTTTAGGCTTGCTACGGGTTCCGGATTCGAAAGAATTCCCGTTCCCTAGCGCCGGTCATGGCCCCTGTTTTGGGTCGTGACAAAGTTGGTATCAGAGCGGAGTTCTGTGTCAGGGCTTAGTTGTGTGAGTTGTGGCCCTAGTTTTAAAGTTGTGTTTTCTGTTGAACTACTGCAGTGAATTAGGTTCGAGTATGTCTTGATAAGTATTCCTTGCCTTAGTTTTCTACGTTATTCCTCCGTTGTCTGTTTTGTCTGAATCTTTTCGTTTGTCTTTTCAGTATGAGGAGGCGAGCGCGTGTCGCACCATCGGTCGTTGAGGCCGAGGATGATGAGTCTTTTCAGGACGAGGTTTTACCTCCTGAGCAGCCAGTTAGACGTAGAGGTCGTGGCAGAGGTAGACCTCGAGGAGCGGCAGGTCGCCGTAGGCAGAGAGAGTTACAGGACGAGGAGCCTGTTGAGCCTGAGTTTGATGTTCCTGTTCCTCCAGTTGTTCAGCCTGTTCAGCCTGCCTATCAGCAGGGTATGTCTGACCCTGAGGCAGCTTTGTTCTATGCCCGAGTTGGCAGGATTGCTTTCGATGGTACTTCCGATCCGTTAGATTTTCTGTATGCGATTGAGACTAGGACTCGGACTGCTCATACCGAGTACCAGCGGATCATGATCGTTGAGTTGTCTGTCGAGGGACTAGCCTTAGATTGGTTCATTCAGATGATCCAGCCCTATATGATGACGATGACCTGGGCTCATTTCCGAGAGCGGTATATGAGGAGATTCTGTCCAGAGCCTCTTCGTTTGAGCTATCGTCTCCGGCTGACTAGTATTTCTCGTGGAGATAGATCAGTAGAGGAGTATACCCGATAATTTCTTCGTTTGGGTAGATATGCAGAGGATTTGATGCGAGATCAGTATTTCGTGGTTACTACGTACGTTACTGATTTGGGTTCTGCTTTTGCTGGTATGCCTACAGCAGGCCTTACTCTCGAGTCTGTGATCGAGTTAGCTAAGGAGATTGAGCTGAGGCTAGTTAGGCAGAGAGCGATGCTTGATTATTACTAGCTAGGAGTTCAGTCGAGTGGATTGCAGGCTACCCCGTATTCGAGTTTTCATGTTGGTTCGAGTAGTCAGCAGCGAGGTCTGACTCAGCAGAGTCAGAGACAGCAGCAGCGAGTGCATCGGAGCAGTAGACATGGCCGTGGAGGTCAGCGTAGATCATTTAGATTTGGATCAGGTGCTTCGAGCAGCAGCCGTGGTCGTAGTTCTGGATCAGCGGCCAGTGTTTGTCAGACGTGTGGTAGAGTCCATCAGGGACCGTGTTATCTGACACCATTGACATGCTTCAAATGCGGGCAGACAGGACATTTTACCAGATCATGTCCTTATTCCGGTTATCAGCAGCAGCAGATTTTGCGATTCCCACAGCAATCGATTGCTAGTGCTGCACCCGTGCCATTTCAGTTACCACCAGCTCAGCATCAGAGTTCCACTCAATTTTTTCCACAACAAAGTCGTGGTAGAGGTACTAGAGGAGGTGCCAGAGGTGTTGGCCAGGCTTCTACCAGTCAGCAGGGAGGTCGAGGTCAGGCCAGAGTTTTCCATCTCACTCAGCAGGATGCTCAGGCATCTAATGCAGTCGTGGCAGGTATTATTTCTGTTTGTTACCTGGATGCATGGGTTTTGTTTGATCCGGGTGCCACACATTCGTTTGTTTCTCCTATTTTTGCTTCTAAATCTTGTTGGCAAGCTTCGAGGATGGCTTTTCCTTTATCTGTTGCCACTCCTCTGAGCGATTCTTTGGACGCCGATATTGTTCTTTCTGGTTGTCCAATTCTCGTGGGAGATAGAGAATTACCCGCTGATTTGATTTTGTTGGATGTGATGGAGTTTGATGTTATTTTAGGAATGGATTGGTTATCTCAGCACTTCGCCGTGGTAGATTGCAGAAATAAAGAGGTGACTTTTAGAATTCCTGGTGAAGAAGAATTTAAGTTTGTTGGTGATAGGAGTTCAGCACCTCAGAATCTTATTTCTGTTATTACGGCTAGGAAGTTGTTGAGGAAAGGTTGTCAAGGATATTTGGCATTGGTCAGGGATATGTCAGTAGAGAAGTTGTCACTCATAGATGTTCCTGTTGCTTGTGAGTTTCCTGATGTTTTTCCCGAGGAGTTGCCAGGTTTACCACCTCATAGAGAGATTGAGTTCTGTATAGATGTGGTTCCAGGTACTACTCCTATATCTATGCCACCCTATCGAATGGCTCCTGCAGAGTTGAAAGAGTTGAAGGAGCAGTTGCAAGAGTTGTTGGATAAAGGTTTTATTAGACCTAGTGTTTCTCCTTGGGGTGCACCAGTCCTGTTTGTGAAGAAGAAGGATGGTACCCTGAGACTGTGCATTGACTACAAAGAGCTGAATAAGGTGACAGTGAAGAATAAGTATCCTCTCCCGAGGATAGATGATTTGTTTGATCAGCTACAGGGTGCACAGTTCTTTTCTAAGGTTGACTTGAGGTCGGGTTATCATCAGCTGCGGATTAGTGAAGCTGATATTCCTAAGACAGCGTTCCGCACTCGATATGGCCATTATGAGTTTCTGGTGATGTCTTTTGGTTTGACTAATGCACCAGCAGCTTTTATGGACCTGATGAACAGGGTATTCAGACTGTATCTGGATCAGTTTGTGGTAGTCTTCATTGATGATATATTGGTATATTCAAGGAGTATGGAAGAGCATGTATATCACTTGAGGATTGTACTACAGACACTGAGAGATCATCAACTTTATGCTAAATTCTCTAAGTGTGATTTCTGGATGGAGAGTGTTTCTTTTCTTGGACACGTAGTGTCTAAAGAAGGTATTCAAGTTGATCCACAGAAGGTTGAGGCAGTGTCTGAATGGCCTAGACCTACTTCTGTTACAGAGATTCGAAGTTTTATGGGTTTAGCCGGGTATTATAGGCGGTTTGTGCAAGATTTTTCCAAGATAGCAGCCCCTATGACTCGCTTGACTCAGAAGAATGTTAGATTCGAGTGGTCAGAAGCTTGTAAGAATAGTTTTCAGTTGTTAAAGGAGAAGTTGACCACAGTGCCAGTATTAGCTTTGCCTAATAGTGTGGATAAGTTCACAGTTTACTGTGATGCCTCTAGAATTGGCCTTGGTTGTGTGCTGATGCAGAATGGAAGGGTGATAGCCTATGCTTCGAGGCAATTGAAGAAGCATGAGTAGAACTATCCTACACATGACCTTGAGATGGTTGCAGTGATCTTTGCTTTGAAGATTTGGAGACATTATTTGTACGGGGTGACTTGTGAGATATTTACTGATCACAAGAGCCTTAAGTACATTTTTCAGCAGAGAGATCTGAATTTGAGGCAGAGAATATGGTTGGAACTGTTAAAGGATTATGATTGTGAGATTTTATATCATCCGGGTAAAGCTAATGTGGTAGCAGATGCCTTGAGTAGGAAGTCCTCAGGTAGTCTTGCTCACATCAGTGTTGAGAGGAGACCATTGATCCAGGAGTTGTATCTGATGGTGGATCAAGGTCTGATGATGAAGATCAGTAGATCAGGTGGACTGCTAGCTCAGTTTAAAGTATGATCTGTACTGAGGGATAGGATTAAAGTAGCTCAGAGTCGAGATCCTATTCTGGAAGAGCTTGCAGAGAATGTTCGAGCAGGGAAGTTCACTGATTTCACACTTGATGATGATGGTGTGTTGTGGATCAGTGGTAGACTGTGTGTTCCTGATGTAGATGACTTGAGGGAAGAGATTTTAGAGGAAGCACATTCTACAGCTTACAGCGTTCATCCGGGCATTACTAAGATGTACCACAGTATCAGAGATTTATACTGGTGGGACAGATTGAAGAAGGATGTCGCTGATTATGTTGCTAAGTGCTTGACGTGTCAACAAGTGAAAGCCGAACATCAGAAGCCTTCTGGGAAGCTTCAGCCTCTTCCTATTCCTGAGTGGAAGTGGGAAAGGATAGCTACGGATTTTGTGGTTGGTTTACCTCGTTCGAAGGATGGATACGATTCCATCTGGGTGATTGTAGACAGGTTGATGAAGTCTGCACATTTCTTGCCTGTGAAAGCCACCTATTCAGTTGCTAGATTGGCGAAGTTGTATGTGAAGCATATTGTGTGCCTTCATGGAGTACCTGTGTCCATTGTGTCAGATAGAGGTTCGGTGTTTACTTCTCATTTTTGGCAGAAGTTGCAGGAAGCGATGGGCACTAGGTTGGATTTCAGTACTGCTTTTCATCCTCAGACAGATGGCCAGTCTGAGAGGACGATCCAGACACTGGAAGATATGTTGAGGATGTGTGTCTTGGATTTAGGAGGTAGCTGGGATGATCATTTGTCGCTCGTTGAGTTTGCATATAATAACAGCTACCATAGCAGTATTGGCATGGCACCGTACGAGGCTTTGTATGGAAGGAAATGTAGATCCCCTTTGAGTTGGGATGAGATTGGTGAGAGAGTTTTGACTGGACCTGAGATGGTTCAGGATGCTGCAGAGAAAGTCGTCGTGATTAAGCGAAGATTAGAGACCGCAGTTAGCAGACAGAAGAGTTATGCGGATCCTAGGCGCAGAGATGTGGAGTTTCAGGTTGGAGATTTCATTTTTCTGAAGGTATCTCCGATGAAGGGTGTGATGAGATTTGGCAGGAAGGGTAAGTTAGCACCGAGATATATTGGACCGTTTGAGATTCTGGAGAGAGTTGGCACTATTGCATATCGGTTGGATTTGCCTCCGAGTATGTCACAGGTGCATCCAGTATTTCATATCTCGATGTTGAGGAAGTATATTTCAGACCCTTCTCACGTGTTGCAGCCAGACAGTGTAGAAGTGAATGAAGATTTGACGTTTGTGGAAGAACCTGTGGCGATCGTAGATTATCAAGTTCGACAGTTGCGATCGAAGCAGATTCCGATGGTCAAGGTTCTGTGGCGTAGCGACAGAGTTGAGGAGCATACGTGGGAGACTGAAGCTGAGATGCGAGCTTCTTACCCGTATCTCTTTCCTTCTTGATCTTGTTTTCTGAAATTCGGGGACGAATTCTTGTAAGGGGGGAAGACTGTAATATCCCGTGTTTTTAAATATTTTTACACTGTACCGGGATATGCAATGTTAATAAATTTTGAATATATATATGATATTTTTACGAGTTGATGTGTATTTAAAACCTATTTTAAATACTGTGTTTTATTTACAGTGCTTTACGTAAAATTTTCCCGGGACTTGCATTTTCGGGGAAAATTTCACGTAAATATTTTAATATTAATTATGTTAAATATATTTTCGGACTTGCATGAACTCATACGTATTTTTAAAATACTAAATAAAGCCTATGTGTGTGTATATTTATTTAATTAGGGTTTAGTATTACCCTAATATTTTATTAATTATTTATTAGTTTTATTGTTATTTAATTATTTTTATTTAGTATAAATTATTAAAATATTGAATTTTATGTGTGTGGTATATATTTAATGTGTGTGATTTAATATTATTTTAATATATAGTATAATATATATATATATACACATTATACATCAAAAATCAAAAGAATTGGAAAATTACCATTTTGCCCCCGTGAGCTTCTTCTTCCTCCCGACCGTTTCCCTCACCGTCCGGTCGCTGCTACTGCCATTTCTTCACCTTGGGTGTGCCATCCGGTGTGCCACCACCTTCCCCAGCCTTCCTCACCGCCTGTGGTAGCCGTTTCCGGCGTCTGGAAGTCGATTTTGGCTGGAGAAGCCGAAACTTTGGCCACCGTCGATCACACCGATTCCGACCACCATTTTCGACACCGCCGGTCTTCATCGACTCCTTGAGGTCCGGTGAGTGTGATTCTAGCTTTGGTTTGAGCTAAAATGGTCTAGAATTGGTTAGGTTTCGAATTTTCAATTTCGGCCTATTAGGGTTTTTGATTTTTTTGAGCTTCGAATTGATTGATTCATGAAAACTCTCTTCACAAATGTTGATCCTAGTAGATTAATCTACATTTATGAATTTTTGTATAATTTTTGGAGATTTTTTGGATTTTTGGGTATTTTTGAATATTTTAATATTATTTTCTAATTTTCGGAAATTAATTATTTAAATTATGAAATTGGAGTTTATGGTTAAATTAGGTGTTGAAATGAATTATAGGAATTTATTTGGAATTTTTATGAATTATTATGTATTTATTTTGAATTATTTAAATTTATGTGAATTTGGGAAAATTAGGTTAAATGTGTGTTTTTTTTAAATTAATTGGATAATTGAGTTTAATTATTGATATTATTGATAAATATGTTGAGAAAATTAATTTTGGATAATTTTATAATTTTTGGTGAATTTTTGAAGTAATTATAGTATATTTATATATATAGGGGTATTTTGGTAATTTTACCCTAAATTGACTAAAAAATGTAATTTAATTGGTTTTAATAGTTATTTAAGGTATAAAAATGATTTCTATAAATTATTTGGTATTTTTAACTAATTAAAATTATTTTTCGTAAATTATTTTCAATTATATATATAATATACGGTTTTTCTAATAAAATGAGTTTTTATCGGTTTTTACAGTGTTTTAAGGTTAATTATGTAATTTCTACTTATAAAATGAATTTCTATGTTATAAGGATATTTTTGGTATTTCTGGAATTATTCTGTGTTTGTGGACCCCGGTCGGTGGACTGTAGTTTGGAGTCCGACCGTGGGATTTTGATTGTGCCTTGTGTAATTTTTCGAAGTGTGTTTCTTTGCAGGGTCGGCTCTACTCTTTTGAGTTGAGAGATGTCCGTTTTATAGGGGAGGTTCTGTCGGATTTTCGGTAGAATTCTCGTAAAACATGATGTCCAGTCGAACCCTAATTTTGTTTCCGTATTTAAATACTCTAGATCGAATTCTAGGATTTCTGTTAGGGTTATTCTGATGTCGATTATTTATTACTTGTTTAGTTGCGCCGAGACCGAGGGCTAGTGGACCAGGCCCGTCGGACCCGTCTCGTGGAGCGTACTAGGTGAGTTACTATACTATATATATATATGCTTAGGGTGCATGATTTAGAAATGTATATTTTATTTTGATTAAAATGCATAAATAATGTGATTTGTATTTAAGTATATTTTTGGTTTATTTTTGGTATTTATTAAATTATATGCATGTTTTGTAAATAAAATATATTTAAAATGTTTTTAAATATATTTCCAACTTAATTTATAATTTGATTGAATTCATTTGACATATATATACTCGAAATATACCTGGTTTACTTTTGGTATATTTCCGGTATATATATGGTTTATGTTGATATTTTATTGAACTTCATGCATCATTTATTTTTGTGAATGAATGATTTATATTATTAATGAAGGATATCAATAGAACGTGCTACCTAGTGGGCAGCATTAGGACCGAGTACGTACCAGTGCGCTTATAGCATTTAGGCTATATTACTAACCTATTTGTGGATATTGATTGGTTATGATTATTTGATGTGTGAGATATGGTTTGGAGGTGTGATTGCTGGAGCTCGGTTGACCAAGTGTCTCGGGGCCAATCACACAGGCAGTCAGACTGCTGGAGCTCAGTTGACTTAGTGTCTCGGGGCCAGTCTACTGTCTAAATGGAATAAGAGGATATATTTGGAATAAGTGAGCCTGTATGGCTAGAGTGTTGTCTAACACTATTTCCGAGGTTGCGATATTCTAGGGTTCTATATGATCCTTCATAAAAGATGATTTTCAGATAAAATATATATAAATGATTTTTATTGCATCCGTGTGTAATTGCCTGTATATATATATTAGATATATACTGTTGACTGTATGCATTATCATTTAGTGTGTATGTATATATATTATATTAATTCACTCAGTGAGGTCTGACTCCCCTCTGTTGACTATTTTTCAGGAGAGTCAACTTCTTCAGACCTCAGTAGCAGGTCGATACGCCGGATTTCTTCCACCCCGGCTTCTTTGTGTAAATTATCTACTTGAGTCTTATTTATTTTATCTAGACACTGCAGTAATTGTGAATTAAAGTATTGGATTTCATGTATTTTATTTTAAAGAGATGTATTATATTGAAACTGGATTTGTATTAAAAGATTATATATATATGAGATGAGGTTTGATTCGAATCCAGTTGATATGAATAATATTATTATATTTATGATTTTTATTTCCGCTGCATATTATATGATTATTGTTATTATTGCTTGATTTATTTTATTTTTAGGCTTGCTATGGGTTCCGGATTCGAAAGAATTCCCGTTCCCTAGCGCCGGTCATGGCCCCTGTTTTGGGTCGTGACATACAAAGTCTCAAAGAGTTGAAATGAAAGAAGGGTTTGATATCAATTCATTGCAGCGTGATCTAGGATTACAACCACAAATATGGGAGTATTCTATTAAGCAAAGTGATGAAATTCGAAGAGCTTATATTAAGAATGGTCCATATCAATGTATACTTTCAAAATATCCAAAGTTTAGGGGAAAAACATGCTCGTAGTTTTCAACCTTCATGGTTTAAGTTATTTCCATTGTGGCTAGAATATTCTCCTAGTAAGGATGCTTCATTTTGTCTACCATGTTATACATTCCAAAAAAACAAATGGGCCTTCTGGATCAGAAGCATTCACTGTTAATGGATTTTAAACATGAAAAAAGGTAAGAGATGGCAAAAACTGTGCTTTTTTGGCACATATTAGAAAAAATCTCATATCTCCTCATCAAAATGCAGAGAAAGCTTGTGTAGATTTCATGAATCAACCATCTCATATTTTGATTAGTTTTCAGCGATTTACATCTTAAGAAATTATAGAAAATAGACTTTGACTAAACGCTTCAATTGATGCAACTAGGTGGCTTGCAATTCAAGGATGTGTTTTTAGAGGTGATGATGAGTCTAATACATCAATCAATCATGGAAATTTTTGAAACTTTTAAGCTTTGTAGGATCTTACAATGATATAGTAGTTGAAGTTATAAATAAGCTTTAAAAAATGCAATATACACATCATCATAAGTGCAAAAAGAAATTTTGCAAGTTATAGCATCTAAAATCAAGAATGTTATTTGTGAGGAAATTGATGATGCAAAATTTTGCATAATGGTTTATGAAGCTAAAGATCAGTCTAAGAAGAAACAAATGTCAATTATCTTGATATTTGTTGACAAAAATGGTTATGTGCAACAATAGTTTTTTGGGCTTGTTCATTTTAAGGATACTATTGTATTAACATTAAAAGAAGCAATCTTTTAAGTCCTATCTAGACATAATCTTGATTTTGATAATATTCGAGGACAAGGTTATGATGTTGCAAGTAATATGCGAGGAGAGTGGAACGGTTTGCAAGCATTAATTTCAACTGAACGCCCTTATGCTTACTATGTTCATTGTTTTGCACATAATTTACAATTGGCATTAGTTATGGCATCAAAGGAAGCTATCCCTATTCATCACTTTTTCACCAAGCTACACAACATCATCAATATTGTTAGTGCCTCATGTAAGTGTAATGGACAATTGAAAGCAGCCCATGTAGACAATATTGCTCATTTACTTGCAAATGAGGCAATCGATAGTGGAAAGGACTTAACCAAATTGGTTCTTTAGAAAGGGCAGGTGATACTCGTTAGAGTTCTCGTTTAAAATCTATTTCTAGCTTAATCAAGATGTTTAGTGTAACATGTGAAATTTTACTAAACATTATTGAGGATGGGGCTATACCTGCTCATCGTGGAGAAGCGGATGCAGCATATAAGACAATGACTTCTTTTGAATTTGTTTTTATTTTGCATCTCATGGAAAATTTTTTAAGGATTTCTAACTTGCTTTGTCATGCAACTTAAATCTCAGGATATTTTGAATGCAATGCATCTTGTTTCATCTACTAAGGCATTGATTCAAAAATTGAGAGATGATGGATGGGATGACTTCTTGCAATGGTAAAATCTTTTTGTGAAGCAGTCAATATACATGTGCCTAATTTGAGTGCTCATTATATTGTAAGAAGAGGAAAGGCTCACCATCAAGATAGTGATATTACAATAGAGCATCATTATAAAGTTGAAATTTTTAGCTGTGATAGATACACAATTACAAGAATTAAACAATAAGTTCAATAACAATACGGTGGAGTTAATTATTCTTAGTTCAGCTTTGGATCTAAGTGAGATGCAATTGTCATTCAGAATTGATGGTATTCGCAAGTTGGTACAAAATTTTTACCCACTAGACTTTGCAGAGCATGAAATGTTACAATTGAAGGTGCAATTTGAGCAATTTGAACATGTAAGACAACTTCCTGAATTTAAAATGCTGTCAACTATTATTGATTTGTGCCAATGGATAGTGAAAACTAGAAAATCAGAAATCTATCCACTTGTGTATAGGGTGGTAACTCTTATTTTCACACTTCTAGTTACTACATATACAATAGAGTGATCATTTTCAGCAATGAATATTGTCAAGACACTGCTTCGTAACAATATGGAAGATGAATTTCTTTCGGACTGTATGTTAGTGTATATTGAAAAACAAATTGTCAAAAAGTTTAGTTTAGATTCACTTGTAGATGATTTTCATGATTTGAAAGAACAAAGATCTAAATTTTAATATATTTTATATTGTTATTGTGTTAGTTTAACTTGATGTTATGAATTTAATGGCAATATTTGTTATTAGTTTTATAAATTAGTTGGCCCCTCCCTACTTAAAAAGCTGGCTCCATCCCAGGAAAGGAACAATTTGCATGCTCAGGTACCTGTTCAGCTATTTGGATTTCCAGAATTGGTGGCCATTCTTTGTCACTTGTGTAGAAAATTTTACAGCTAAACATCTCTGTTAAATAGAATTTGTCTATCAAAATTTCACATTCATTATGTCAATTGAACTTATATATCCTAGAAATTCAAAGTACATTAGTCATGTTATGATCTATTAAGACTTTGGGATCCTCTGATTGGTTTTTGGCTTTAGTTGCTATTATACCTGTTTTCATGTGAGGAAAGGTTAGCTGTTAACCTTTTTTCTTTCCTCTTGGAAGATTGAATTTATAATCTGTAAAGTTAGAAGTGTTTTGGATAGAAAATTGTCAGGCTTGTGTTTTTTTTTTTTTTCCATTTACATGCTTTACTCTGATTATTTAGATGGCGGATGTATGGTCCTGTGGAGTGACTCTATATGTTATGCTGGTGGGAGCATACCCGTTTGAAGATCAAGAGGACCCTAAGGATTTTAGGAAAACAATCAATGTATTGTATTCTCTTTTTACCTCTCTTCTATTCACAATATTTTCTCTTTTTGAGTGTCTATAATTTCCTTATTGTTCTGCAGAGAATAATGGTTGTTCAATACAAGATCCCCGACTATGTCCACATATCTCAAGATTTCACACATCTTCTTTCTCGCATATTTGTTGCGAACCCATCCAGAGTATGTGTTACTGAATTTGCCTAAGAATTTATTGCACTTATGATACAAAGATGAAGATGGCATAATGGTACGGTGCATGTCAAGACATAATAAGCAATCTTCACTCAGTTATCTCTATGCTGCTGAATGTACTATTAAAAGCAGAAATAAGCATCAGTGAAGACCTATTTTTGGTAAGTTTTATTGGTTTTTCAAAATTATACAACATTTTTCAATTTCTTTGCATCGATTCTTTTGTTAAATATTTGTACTCAGAATAAAGAGTACTATAGATTGCTACGTTATTCACTTGCAATTTTTACCGGAACGATTACAAATTTAACTTTAAAGACAACCTATTTTCTTTCTCGCCGAATAGACACTTTCCATTTCCTTTGGCAATTCTTCTCTGTTTTTTGGTTTTGTTTATTACTCAAAAGAGATATAATGATCTTATATTCAATTCTTTCAGTGAAGAATGAAGCCCAAATTTTTTGTTTTGGATTTAGAATTTTGGGGGCTCAAGAAGCAATTTAGGCGGAGTGTTGAATTATGATATCTTGATTCTTGATTGGTAGATGTTGGAGGGGAAGATTGTTGTTTTCTCTTATTTTTGTTATTTCTTGGCATAATAAGAGAAGGGGTGTATTTTGGAAGACCTTCTTTTTTTTTTTTTTTTTTTTTTTTGGTTAATGGAAAATTCTTCTAAGAGATGGATTGATGGTCTTTAATGCACCTGCATTAACGATTGCAGACATAGGAGGTGTTGTGCTCTTATGATGCATGATTACACTGCTAATGAAAGAAGAGTGAAAGGTAGCAATTTGAAACTTGAACATTATTCCATAGGAGGTCATTCTTGAGTTTCTAAATGCCCTCTTTAAAATTCCATCTTTGAAATTTGACAGCAGTTGGGGTAGAATCCCATTCCATCAGCTGTGCATAATCACAACTCAGTTTTTATATAATCAATCATTTTTTACAGGTAAAACATAGAAATTTATATTCAACTTCTATTTGGGGATTGTTATTTGCCAAAACTCGGTGTTTATTTGAATGCATATGTGATTGTGAGTCGTTAATCACCAAGCCCCATATATTGTTGTTTGGATACAATTGTTGTATGCAGGCTATGAGCTCTGCTCTTGAGCTTCACAACCTCTAATCTAAAGGGGAGTAGATCATTGGAGCTTTTATCAATCTCTTTGGAGGCAATGCCAGCAATTTTGGAACTAACCTTTTTGAATTGGGCCACGCTAAGGTATGCTATGTTCTCTTATCTGTCCTTTTTTTTAACCCTGCTGAATGTTTTTGTGCTATAAGTTTCTGTTAGGCATTCTTAACACATGTTTCTAAAAACCCTACAGTTTGCACATAATTTGTATAAATTTATGCCTGAGTTCATGTAGGATGATTGTGCAAGATTGGTCGGTGTAGGCAGTTTTAATACAAGTTTTGCATTAGTGTACTTTTGTCTCTTTTTTAATTGCTAGCAATAGACTAATCAGTTTAGGTTCATAAGTTAGGACATATATGAGTTTCAGTGCTGTTGGGGTGTTAACTTATGAGTTTAATATGGATTTGAACAAATTTTACTTTTCTATTGCTTTGGTGAATGTGGCTAAACTGTTTCGCAAAGAGAGAGAGAGAGAGAGTCAAATAGCTAAATGCAGGTGTAACCACACAATCACTGCTAACTCTGTTTAAGGTGAATGGTGTTGGGCACTATGGAATTGCAGGAAATGCAAATCCTTCACTTCAAATTGGCGATATGACTAACCCTCAGTACTGGGCTCACACTGGTCTATGGAATTGGCAGGTAAAACACAAAAAATTTCTACTGTAGAAAGAATAAGTAACTCTCCTTTTCTTAATTGTAATTAGCTTCTGACACCCTCTTTTTTTTTTTTTTTGCGACCAATGAACAGAGGTACGGAGACGGTCTTGATGATCAACTCTCTTTAGAATCTAATGGAGACTACACCAGGAAAATAGGCTTTCTTGAATTTTGTGATTACAACAACAAGACTGATGCCAAAAATAGCAAAAAATCGGTAGAAAACCTTTTAACCAGAGTTTGGTACCAACTTGAAGAGATCTTTCCTGTGAATGGAACTCCTCAAGTTAGAGAGCATGCCTTCCGGTTTCCTGTTGATAAACATTACTTCAGTTGCAAAGAAAGTTCAGGTTCTTTATCTCCTACCTTTCTTCACACCGCTTTATTTTTCTACCAAGCTCATTAACTCTTTAAGAAAAAATTTCTGTCTTCGCAATGTAAGGACTGAAGTTACAAGGATGTGTGAATTCAACTTGCTTGCCAAGAACACCTGCAGTGTTGAGAGTGAAAAAAGGGGTTAGTGCTAATGTTTTCGTCGACAACAGTGCTTATCGCGAATTCCTGAATTCTAAATTCAATGCAACTCCAATTGACATGCAGAGTGCAGCAGTTGCCTTGATTTGTGTCACGATCCAAATCGGAAGTCATGACTGGTATTAGGGAATGAGAATTCTTTCGAATTTGAAATCCGTAGCAAATCTTAAAAGAATAAGAGTATGTAATAAATAAATAAAATATGCACCATAATTAAAATCTTAAATCAATATAATAATAAAAAGCTTCTGTCATATTATAAAATAAAATATTTCATACAATATTTAGAGAAAGATCTCTGAAATAACAATCAACATTCTACAAATACAAAGTACGATTACTATTGCAATTTTCTAGAGTACAATAAAATCAAGTAAGTAATTTACATAAACAAACTGAGACTGAAGAAGTCCGATGGATAAGTCTACTATTGAGATTTGAGGAAGAAGAATCTCATGTAAAAATAACAACTAAGGGGAGTCAGACCTCATTGAGTGAATTATTATATTTTATATATATTCACCTCCTAATATCATATACAATCAATCATTAGTATATATAATAAATATATATACAAGCATTTCACAAAATGCTGAAATCACTTTAAATGATAAATGCTGAAAATATTTGTTTATGAAAGATCAAATAGAAGTCTATTTAAATTGCTACCTCAATCAAAAATATCTCTCAAGCCATAAAGGCTCACTTAATTCCAAATTAATTCACTTATTTCATTTTGGACAGTAGACTGACCTCGAGAAATTAAGTCAATCGATCTTCAGCAGTCTGACTGTCAGTGTGATTAGCCCCGAGACACTAGGTCAACCGAGCTTCAGCAACCATACTATTCAATCATATCAATCTCAATCAATTAATCAATCATATATTACCTCAAGTGATTCTCAACTCAACCCTAAATCTATCGCACTAATACATACACAGTCATAGTATTACCCACTAGCTAGCACGTTCTATTGATATCCTTCAATTAAAATTAAACATTTATATGCGATAAATAATGCATAATAACAAAATAATAACAAAATAAACCATATATATACCAGAAATATATCTAAAATAAACTAGATATATTTCAAATATATATAAGCTAAATAAATCTGAAATCAATCATAAGAATATGCCAAATAAAAATTAGTAATATACTAAAATCATGCTAAATATATATCGAAAATATAACATGTATTTATTTTAAAATATATCAAAAATATACTAAAAATTTACCTAACATATACTAAACATTTAATAAAATAATTCATGAATAAATACATATTAAAACATGAATATTCTAAATCATGTATCCTAAGGGCAATATATATATCACAAATTTGTGTTCTTCGAGACTGGCTCGACGGACCCAATCTGATAGGCCTCGTTCTGACGCAACTAGAAAATAAAAGAATAACAACAATCAAAATAAATCTAATTTATACTTCTAAAGAGACTCAATCTAGGAATATAAAATTCAAACAAAATACGATAACTCAAGATTGACCTGATATCACATTTTACAAGAATTCTATCAAAAATTCGGCAAAAATTTCTCTATAAAATGGACATTTCTCTACTAAAAAGTAGAGTCGATCCTATAGGAAAAACGCATTTCTAACATAGAACACTCAACACCTTCGGTTGGAACCCCGAACTGCACAATTTCCTAACTGAGGTTCACAATTCATCAAAAAATCAAATAATATAATAATATTTTAAAAATCATTAAAATTCACAAATATAAATAAAACACCAAAATATAATATATGTAAACATTAAACACTAAATATAATTATTTCTCCACAATTAAATAAAAATCTCAAATAATAATATAATATTATCAAAAATCCAATTTCTCAATTATTTAGCATAAAATAATAAAAATTCACCTTCATATACTCAAATAACTTAATTATATAATAAAAGTAATTAAAAATCCATTTAATCACCAAAATAGTAAATAATATATTATTTGAAAATAATTTTCAAAAATTAGTATTAATTAGTTAAAAATAGTAAATAATTTATAAAAATGATTTTAATACCCTATAAAATCATAAAATCATATAATATATATTATTTAACTATAATTTCCACAAAAACCCACAATTAACCTATATAATCAAAATTTACATAATACTAATAATTTTCTCAAAAATTTATGTAAAATCACAAAAGTTATTTTATCAAAATATATTATTCTAACATTATTTAAAACGTATAATTAAACAATATTTTCAACAAAAATATAACTTTAACCCAAAATTCCAATTTATACATAATACAAAAATATTATTAAAAATTATATAATATTCTGAAAAATTATTTTCTCAACACTAAAATTAATAATATAATATACTAGCACTAAATTAATGAAATTCATAATTAAAATAATTAATTAACAAAAATTCAATAATTAAAAATAAAATAATAAAAAATTAACCAAAATTCAAATAAATTCCAAAAATTCAAACAAAAAATATTTCTAGGAAGATTGAGTTACTAGAATCAATATTTGTGAAGCAAGATTTCACAAAACAACTAAATTTAAATTAAAAAAAATTAGAAACCCTAAAAGCCATAAACCAAAAACTAAGCAAAACTCACAAATAATTAAGTTAGAGCTTGAATGGAGTTTGGGATCATCTTCCTCACAACTCAGGGAGTCGACCGAGCCAAACAACTCGAGCCCTCACTGACGGTAGCGTCTCAAATGACCGAAGGTGCAGTTGCTGCCGCTGTTGCTCCTTGCTAGTTTCCGACGTCGAGAGGAAGAAGATGAAGAAGAAGGGATGAGGAGGTGATGGCGGAGGAAGGATGAAAGACGGTAGGTGGTTGGGTGGCATCTGGCAAAGAGAAGAAAGGCACACCAACAAGAAAAAAATGGGACAGAGCGAGGAAGGAGAGAAGGTAAGTTGTTTCTGTTTATATATATATATACTAATAAAAATACTTAATATAAAATTAACAATTGATAATCATATTAATAATATTAATAAAATAATTTAATAGTAAAATATAATATTCATAATAATATCAAACAACAAAAATAATAATAATGTTCTTAAAATAATAATATTAAAAATTAACACAATAATATTAATCCTAATATTTAAATAATAAACTTCTAAAAATATATTTTACATAAATAAAATATTTAAAATAACATATATGAATAATATTTAATAATAATGATAATATATAAATAAAATTTAAAATATTATTAACACTGCATATCTTGAAATATATTTTAATAATTTACAATTTAGGTCATTACAATCTATCAACAGCAGAAGACGCCTTTCATTGCCATCAGGGCTTTGTCTGATTTAGCAGGTGGAGGTTCTGCTGTTTCAAATGAAGCTGATGTCTTTGCTTCTTTAGCTGCTCAAAATGCTGTTGATGCTTTACTTAGATTCATCGCTTTATTGCTTGCTTAATCATGTAGTTTTAATAAGACCCTGGATTCCATTATTAGTTTATAATTCACAAATAAAATGGAAAATTAGATTTGTATATTTGACAATTCAATTTTGGACCATATCAAAATTTGAAATTTGACTATATTTAAGAATTCAATTGCTCCTGGAGGAGCGTTTCGATATGTCTCGCAGCTTGCTCAAGATAAAGATTTTTATCAGTTTGAACTCTATACATCAAAATTTTCATTTACAAATTCTGGTCAGGTTTTCATATCTGCATCTATGATCTGGGTTTTCCAGGGATATGTCTTAGCTTGGTCATGTCTGAGTCAGGTGTTGCATAATATTTTGTATCAATTATGACCGATTTTATGTGCGTTTTAGATGACTGTGTGCTATGAAATGATGCCAATAAACAAACTTTGAAATCACAATCTGAAATAAACAAATATTAAAGTTGGTGTCTTGAGCAAATGTAGAGTGAATCCACAATGTGGATATAGATATAACTATTCGAAATATCATATCCCCAAAACCAAAGTTTCATGGAGATGCGAACATATTGATGAAGTTCAACAAAAGGTTTGGAAATTGTTGGCATCTTCCTTGAACAGGTGAAATTATATATATATATATATATATATATATATATATATATATATATATATACATATATCAGTGACATAACTTGATGAGATTGCATTTGTCATCTTTGCTTCACTCATGATTTAGAGCATTGGTGGGTGGGAATGGGAAGATTATGGGACTAGCCATGCTATTAAGCTATCAAGGTATCAGTATTCAGTCAGCATAAAGAATTCTAAAAATTGAAAATGAATTCTGAAAACAGTTAAAAAGTGAACAAACCCAAACTCTACCCGTAATACCTGTTGAACTTTCAGTTTTGAGAGTTATATAGATTTAAGGATGTTGGAAAGGCAAGAAGCAATTGAGAGAGAAGGCCAACAATGTTAAAAGCAAAATGCATGGTCTCACAACTTTTAAGAGTGCCAAAAGTTTGTTCAGACGTTTGATCAAGCCGCGAAAATAAAGGTAATGTTCATTTTACAAATGTAACTTTATTTCAACAATGACAATAACAATGAAGGATTTCAATTCATTGAAACAATCTAAACTCAACCGAGCAATATGCGGGTATGCATTTGCCTAGTCTATATAATAAAGTTGAGCACCACGATATAATATCCTATAATTCTGCCATGTGGCATACCTAACAAGCTAACACAAGGCATACCTAACAAGCCAACACCTTTAGTGGTAAATTTCACCGTCTGAATCTCCCTATTGTCTTCGCTCCTTTTCTTCACACCATGCATGGCAAAAGGGAAAGGGAGGGAAAGAAAATTTTAGATACAACTTTTTTTTTTTTAGAAATAGGTCCAATTATAATTAGATGATAAAAAATAAATGAAAAGGTAGAGTAAAGAGAAATATTATAATTGTATTTAGATAAAAAGAAGGAGAACGAAAAAATAATTGTAAAAAAAGATTAAACCAATATATTACATTTATATATTATATCTTCCCACATATTTGTATTATATTTTAATGTTTTAAAGTGTACACATATTTTATTAATTTACTTGTATGCTCCTATAAAATATTTCTTTATTTACATAAGCATACTACAACAAATGAGAACAAACTAACCACATCAAATGGGAGAAGCAAGAACAACAAATAAGAAAAGAAAAAAAACCTAAAAATTAAAAAAAATAGAACATACATATATGACTAACTAAAAAAAAGAAATAAAAATATAAAAAAGGTTATTTTAGAATTATGAATAAAATAACTGAGATAAAAATATTTACTTAAATAAATTGATTTCCCCCCAAGGAGAACTTTATTATATCCCAATTTAAGATGTAACTAGTTGTATATCAATGTGTTGCACAAACTACTTATTAATAAATTATTTATTTATATTTTAATATATTTTATTAGTGAAATTTTTAAATTATAGGATATATATAAATAATAAAATTTACATAAAGGTTTTCTATAGATTGAAAAATAGTATAATAAAATTTTTTAGCATAAATAAATAGTATAATAAATTTCTATTAATAGTATAATAATTAATATCAAAATTTATGTGAGGTTTTATGATGTTATGCATAAAATTTTAGGAATAAATATTGATATATAAGATTAGGTATAAATTTTATTTTATGTTTGGCTAATAGATTTTATGCCAAATTCTGTCTAATGAGAGCTGTAGTTGAGATAAATGATAGAATAGTGATATTTTCTTAAGTTTGCAGAGTATAGATGTACGATCTTGTGTTATTACGTGTTTATAATGGTTTTCGATGGTGTTATGTTTAGAGTTTGAGAGGTTTGATGGAGCACATGCATTGAAATTTGAGTCTATAGATATGGCTAGATTTTTCCTGTCACACAGTCCAGACGCTAGAATCGGGCTTTCAATTTCTTTGATAAGGCAGGGAGCTCTTCCTTGGGCATGGGCTTTTATGATGCAAAGCTGGAACCCTCATCACAAGTTGGCTCTCACAAAGCTGTTCTAGATGTTTCAAAGATTGGTATCTTCCAACTAACAGGGATCAAAGAGAAGAGAGGATTGGTGCATGACAATCTGAGATTCCCAGTTGTAGTACAGTGTCTAGCTTTGCTAAAGGACAATTAAATCATGTTCTGAATCTTACTGGTGATTTAGACACCAGTACTTTTTTAAGTGAAACTGGAACTTGATTTGAGCGTGCACGAGGGAACAAGGATTGCAAAGGTTTGCAAACTGTTCTTATACTTTTTGGATTTCTGTTGTGCATTGGATAGTTAGGCTAAAAGAGTAAAACAGTAAAAGTTTATTTGCTTTTCTTATTCCTCTTTACATATAGTTTCTCAAAAGTTTATTTCAATGTAATTATAATTATCATCATGATTTTCTTCATGAAGCCTACTATTCATTCACTAACATGATGATCCTTATTATTCATATTTTTCATCCTTTCTCTTCTCTTTGATGATGATGTTGCTTTTGTGGTTCTACGTTGGCTTCTTCAAGAAATTACTAAAGAATCATGGGTTTTCTTTGTTAAATTTCTTCTGGCTTCTTTGATGAGTTTTCTTTGTAATTTCTTTTTGAAATGTAGGGGTGAGTACTTGGTTTGTAGATTACTTTTCATGGATATGAAGAAAAGGGAAAACAAGAGATATAGAAAGTGGAAGAAAAAGGTTTAAGCTTATTACGACCATTTGTATATAAATGCCAACAAAACAAAAGAGGTGTTATGTGTCCATAATGTGTTATGTTTAAAGAAGGGAACAGGGAGTTATGACTGATCCTGAGATGGTGATAAATTGTTAATTGTAGGTAATAGTGGATGGTTTTTAAATAAAGTTACAATCTTTTAGGAGAATCTTCAGTGATTGACTTTGAATTTGATTAGTTTGATTGAGTTGGGTTGTATTAGGCAGCTTTAAAAGTGTTTGATTGACTGAATTTTAGTATGTTCAGTGATTGCCTTTGAATTTGGTTGGTTTGTTTGAGTTGGTTGTGTTAGGTAGCTTTGCAAGTGTTTGATTGAATGAATTTTAGTTCAAAGTTGAAAAATTTACAGTGTAAAATAGGATCAGTTGTTGGTTGAATTGCTATGTGGGTAGAATCAGTAAGTATGAATTTTTTCCGTTGTCTTTAAAAAAATATTTTCGCAATTCACACAAGTTCATGGTAATGTTTGCTCGGCCAATGTTGTTGTTGTGCAAACTCTAGATTGGAAGCTGCATGTGTTTGATGTTGTATCTGAATTTGATGGGAGGAATGAAACTGCATCTACTCCAATGCTGCTAATCTATTTTGGAATGAGCAAATTGAATGCGATTTCTTACTTTTTTCATGTATGCCATACATGTTTTGCTGCATACATAAAATAAGTTGCAATTGTAACCAGAAATAATCATTCCAAAAGAGAAAATATGGTTTTTTTTTCCCCTCTTAATTAACATTAATTATCACTTGTCTTTCCATTTTTTTTTTATCCTTTGGCTCTTGCAAATTCTTTTAATTAATTTGGGTAAAAGGTTTCTACAACTGGTATTACTTTGTGCAGCCTCCACTTTGTTAATCAAATGTTTCACTAACAATTTCTATGATGTTGTTATTTACTCAGCTAGAGCTTTCTTTTTGATGATGGATGCTAAATTATAATTGGTTAGTGCATTTCATAGTTTATTATGGGTCTTTTTCAAGCTTGGCTGCGGTAGTTAGAATTGGATGGATTCTACATATTAGTTATTTTACTCTGTTAATTCTTGTTCCATCAGCTATATGAATGTCTTATTGAAACACAATACAAACCAATGGAGTTGGCCAAGTCTGATCAGGTTGCAATTGGAAATCTCCACCTTGGACCATTGTTTGTTGGGGTTTGGGTAAGTACCTGTTGCTCCACCATTTTTTTTTTTTTTTTGGGTAAATTGGTTGTATATTTCAGATTTATTTGGCTGCTTTTGTCTATTGATATAAGCTTAAGCTGATGTTTTATGTATTTGTTTGCAAGTCATCGTTCTAGGAGTTCTCCTTCTGGCTTTTTGGTGTTCAATCTTTTTCTTTTCCATAGTGAATGACATTTTGTTATCTATACTAGATTCTTGACACATTTATGTTCTTTAATTGATGTAAAAGAGATTTCTTTAATTACTATATTCTATTTGTGACTGTTCCAGATAGAAATTTAAGCAGCTCTATAAGCAAAACGAGAAAGTATTTTACATTTCTTTTGTTGTCCAAAAATGATTTTGCATGTTAAGAGCTTATAAACATCTAGCTCAACATACCATTTCACATTATGCAATGGTTAACCTGGTGCACACACTAGCATTTATGTACAGAAACTAACATGTTGCAATATACATGTTTGATGTACCGAACGGTGATACGTTAGCATACATTTGCAAGAAAGTTTATCAGAAGATTGCAGTGGTTCTAGGTCCGTGGCTATCAATGCTCATTCCAATGCCACGGCCATGGCCATGGTCAGAGTTGTTGTCATAGATATGAAAATCAGGTCCATATTGGCTATTGAATATCCGTACATGAAGAAGTACCAAATACAGCAACTGGCCAAGGAATGATATCGTGATTGGTGCTTCCAATGTTTTCTGTAAATGACAGATTTTGAAGGCATTGAATTATTCGAGCAAGAAGTGCATTTAGGTTAATCCAATTTTAAAGTGATTTCAAATGTATAATAGATAATTTTACGGTAATTATAATAAAGTATAACCCGCGTCTTGCTTGCTCGCTACCTAGGTGAAATGTTCATTATTACAGCTTTCACAGAATTTGAAAATGAAGGAGGATCAGGAAGAGCGGGATGAGCTGAAAATGAAGGAGGATTGGGAGGGGCTGCTATCTCTATTGTTCCTTCCAACAGTACCACCTTCTTCATTGATGGCCGCAACGATGGCTTATCTTGGATGCACCAAAGTCCCACCTTAACCATCCTCTCAAGCTTACTCTCCTCAACTTCTTCGTCCCGGATTAGCTTCCGTATCTCCTTAGCCTCAAAGCAATCATAGACCCAGTTTGCAAGAACTATTTCATCATCTGGAACACCCATGTCCAAGTTCCTTCGACAACATATAATCTCTAGCAACATGATTCTGAAGCTGAATACATCTGCTTTCACAGTTATGGGTAAGTTTGTGTGCTATTCAGGTGCAACATATCCTCTTGCTCCTCTGATTCCTGTGTATGTCTTGGATTGGTTGGGCATCAACAGCTTGGATAAACCAAAATCTGCAATTTTTACACCACCTTTCTCATCCATCAGTATGTTTTCAGGTTTGATGCCGCAGTGGATGATCTGGTTAGCACACTCTTCATGTAAATAGAAAATTCCTCGAGCTATGTTCAGAGCAATTTCGATTCTTTCCTTCCAAGCTGGCTTTTGTTCAGCTCTGAAAAGAAAGTCTGCAAGTGAACCGTTCATGTACTCGTACACCAGAAGCTTATTAGTTCCATCGTAGCAGTAACCAAACAATCTAACGAGGTTCCTGTGATGTGTTCTGCCTATTATTTTTATCTCGTTCTGAAATTCTCGTTCACCTTCAGAAGCCACCATCGCCAGCCTCTTGATAACCACTACTCTGTCTCCATTTGAAATGACCCCTTTGAACACTGTTCCAAATGCCTCTTTTCCTATTTCATCCTTGAAATTTTTTGTTGCTTTCTTGAGCTCATCATATGTAAATGATCGCAGAACCACATCTTCGATCAGCTCATCATCAGGATCGGTTGAAATATTTTTATAATTCCAAATGCAATATCTGTGGAACAGAACGCCAAAAATTGCCAGCAAAAACAATGAAAAAGTTAAAAACAGACTGCCTATTATACGAACATGCTTTCGTTGCACAATTTTTGTTTCTATGCCTCCCATTGTTTTCGTTGAATCTCCACTGACTACCTTAACCAAAGTCGTCACACCTTCTTCATCTGGTCGAGTCCTCCCCAGTCTCAGAGGAAGCCTCTGTTTTCTGTACTCTCGGTTTCTGTAGATTGCAGTTTCACATTTGCAGTCTTTTAAACACTCCTCGCCGCATGCATTGCTTGAGTTGGATGGGAGAAAAGAATATGGGTTGTCTTCCCATGATATAGCCGGCAGTACATACATAGAAACCTTATCCTTGGTGAAACTCACGCAATCAACTAAAGATAAGTTTCTTCATCCCAAATTGTGCTGCGTCTGATCGATAAAATCAAAACCAGGACAGACACATGCAGTGTCCTGATCCTGATTCACCAGAGTACAAAATGAATTTAAACCGCACAAACCAAATGGATCACATTTGCTTTTAGGTGACACCCACTCAATTGACCAATTACCATGCTTTTCCAGATTATGAGAATATAACCTGAATATTCCATCTGCATCTATTGTTGCACGATAGATGGAGTTTCCAGATATTGGCGTATTTTCATTCAGAGTTGTTATAATAAAGCCAGTAGAATTTTGCAGGTATAACTGGCCACTAATATTGAGATTCAGACTCACTTGGTTACTCGCAGTGTGTGTATGCCAGTAAGCAACATCTGGTGTTATTGGGAACTGCATAGGATACAACACCAAATTTCAGTCTGGTTCCATAATGAGTTGAAATCTTCCGCTTGATCGATTTGTGTTGGAGTTGGAGATGCTAGACACCAGTTTCTTCCCTGTCAAAAGCTGCTGGCCTGATATAATAGTGGCTGTTGGTGCATCAAAAGTCTGCCATATGATCTTTAACCCAGAATCATAGAGTATAAAGTTACCCGAATCAAGCATGGAGGCGATGATGCGTTAGCATTTGAAATAGGTATCTCCCTTCCTTGATTTTGCAAGATGAGCCTACCATCAGTGCTTAACATCAAGTTCACATCTCTTGGAAGTGGCGGGTCATCACGATTTGCAGTCCATATGACTGTTTTCTGCTGGATTCTTGGCATCCAAATGCATATGGCAAAGCCATTCTCCACTGGACAAAAGCCGAAGGCGAACTATCCGGAACCTGAAGACCAATATGAAGTGCCACTCGGGGTGAATGTAGAACCTGGCTTAATGCTGGAAACTCTTTGTTGAGCTGTTGCACTACAAATAATGGAATTTAAAAGCAGAAGAAGAAAGATGGGCATTGCTACAAATTTTTTGTAAGGTAACAATTGTTGATATGCTCCTTTTTTTCTGCTCAAAATACAAAGTTATGGGATTGGAAATATGTTTCAATTCTACCTTCATCAAATTCTCCAAAATCTGACTTTAAAAAATTGCTCATAATAGGTTAACGAAAGTGGGTTGAACTGACTACAAGGGTAGAACTAGAAAGTCTTGCAGAGGCCCTGAATCACAAATCCAGAATTGGAATGTCGTTTTGGTCAAAATTCAACTCTGATTTTTTGGCATAAGTGTGAGACACGGCTAGCTGCAGTTTAATTTCTTCTATTATTTGTGGGTTGCAGAGATTTTATTTTTGGGGCTTTTGCCAATTTGTGGCAAAAAGTTAAACATTTTACCAATTTGGGTGTTTTTCAAAAAAAATCCAATTTTATGATGAAATAAAAAATAAAACATAAAAGAAAAATTAGTCCATCAATCAAACTGATACAATAACAAGTAGACAAAAAAAAATGCATAGAAAGTCTGCCACTTCATTCGTATTGATTAAAAACAAACTCTTAACAAAAAGTGAAAGACATAATATTAAAAAAAGGATAACAACATTTTTAATCCTATAATTTATAGCATTTTTTCAATAAAGTCATATAAGTAATTTTTTTTATAATTAAATTCAATAAGTTTTAAAAAGTTTTCCTGTTAGTTTTATCCGTTAGTCAACTCAATTTTTTATTAGTTAACCTTTAAAATTAAACTTTTCTTTTACATTGCAGTCCTAAAACATTTAAAAAATATATTATTTTTATATTTTCAATAAATATTGTTTATTTATGATTTCTTTTATTATTTAACTTGCATAACAACTATGTAACTCACTAAAATAATATCAAAAAATAAAAATAAAAATATTTTTCTTAAATTACTAGTTCAATAGCAACATTAAATAAAATTAATTATATATTTTAATTAATATATCATAAATGAATAATTTTTTTATATGGATAAAATTCAATTAACTTTGACAATGTTATAATTAGTGTTATATTTTAAATAATTTTTAAACTTAATTGAATTTAAAATAGACAATGTTTTTTTTTTAAATACTTCCTTAATATAGATTGTTTTATGATAAATATTTGAGGAATTAAATAACTAAACATAATTTTTATTAAATAGCTTGATGTGGAGCAATATATATTTTTTGAAAATATCTAATTCAAATATAATTGAATTCAACAGATATTTAAAATTTAACACAAATTATAATGTTAACAAAACTAATTGAATTTATGTAAATATAAGAAATATTATTCGTATATGATATATTTATTACAATTATTTATTTTAAATAATTAAAATAATACTTAATTAATTTTATTTGTCACTGTTAATGCAACTAATAATTTAAGAAAGAAATAATTTTAATTTTTTGATATTATTTTTACTAAGTAAATACAGTTATTATGAAAATTAAATAAAAAAATAAATTATAAATAAAAATATAAAAAATTTTCAAGTTTTAGTATTAAAATGTAAAAGAAAAGTTAATTTTAAGGGTTGACTGACGAAAAATTGAGTTGACTAACGGATAAAACTTATAAGAAAACTTTTTAAAATTTACAGAACTTGATTGTAAAAAAAAAAATTACTCATAAAACTTCATTGAAAAAACGATATAAGTTATAGGATTAAAAATGTTATTATCCCTTTAAAAACGAAAAGCAGAAAAAGGCGTTGAATAGTTTTATAGCCCCTTAATCCTTTAATAGCTAGAGGGTCTTAGCTCAAATTCCAATTTCAATGATTTTTTAATATATTTTTTAGATTTTTTAATATAAATTTTAATATTTACATTTTATTATTATTATTATTATTATTATTATTATTATTATTATTATTATTATTATTATTTCATCTTTTTGAATTATTAATAATAATAATATTAAGTTATTTTAAAATATTCATCTCTTTTTGGTGAGTCACTCCTCAATACAAGTATGTGTATGTAAACAAATGAAACGACCACCCCTGATATTTAGCCAAACTAACTACTCAATCCCTACATTTTTAAAAATCAATTAAAAATTAAACTTTGGCCAAAGTTGATATACAAGTTCCACAAAACTATGGCAACTAATTTTTTTTACATGTGGCCTTATAATAATAATAATAATATACAAAAAATGAATAAATACTCACAATATCTATTTTAAAGGCACCACTAGGATTTGAATTTTCAACTTATCTGACATGCATTGAATTTTCTTATTGCTTTCTCAATTGTTTGAATTCGACTTTGACAGATCTTTTATTACAAAGGTCCCAGCTCTCTCGCTTTACATTGTTATAATTTTCTTCAATTTGAGACAAAAAATTATCATAAAACTGATGTACACTCATAATTAAATCTTGAAAAATTTTCATATACACTTGACATAAGAGAAAGTCTTCTTCAACACTATATCTAGAAGCTCTAAAAGTCATTCTTTTGTTTCTAAATAATGTGTTAAGAGGATTTTACAAGTGAATAACTATGTGAGTGTTTTATAAAAATGTAGAATAAGTGGGTATGTACAAAGAAGTATGGCTCGTATTTATAATATTAAAATTGAGATTAAAATAATAACATAAAAAAATATGGATGAATAAAATAGACCACTTTATGGATTTTATCTTCATCCCAACTGTTGGGTTAATTTTTTTTTCTTATCTTTATATGAACCGTTGGATGGATTTCACCCTCATCTCCACTGTTGGATGGATTTCTCACCTTTTTTAACCATAGGATGGATTTTATCCTCATATCCACCATCAAATTAACTTTTTTTTTTTTAACTTATCATTATATTAACCATAGGATGGATTTCGTCCTCATCTCCACCGTCAGATTAATTTTTTTAACTTATCTTTATCTCAACCGTAGGATGAATTTTATACTAATATTAACTGTTGGATGGATTTCTTCATTATCTCAACCATTAGATAGATTTCATCCTCATCTCCACCGTCGGATTATATTTTGTTATCCTTATCTCCACCGTTGGATTATATTTTGTTATCTGATCCTTATATGAACCATAGGATGGACTTCATCCATATAATAACCATTTGATGGATTTCATTATTATATAAACTGTACAATGGATTTCATCATAATCTCAACCATTAAAATAAATTCTTTTTCTTATCCTCATCTCACCCATAAGATAGATGTCATCCAAATTTTAACTGTTGGATTAAAATGTAAACTTTATATCATCTTAACATAAATTTTTATATATAAACAGCACCCTTTTTTTATGGAAAAAAATCATACTATCTTCTTTAAAAAAAAATTATCTTTCTCTTTGTGAATTAGCCATACAAAATTAATTTATCAACAAATTTTAATAATCTAGATCCATCCAATTTTCAATCTTCATCATCAAATGATGAAGAGACCAACCGTTTTGATGGAGAAGTGGGAAGCCTCAAACCCTATTATTTAGCAAGTCATTAATAATAATAAGATGTCAATTGCTTATTATCTCAATCAACAAAAATAACCAGGTTATCCATGGTGGGTAAGTTTCAGACCATATAGTGATCAATCATGATCGTGAAGTTGTAGATCAAAATTTATTCAATGATTATTTTGCAAACAATCCACGCTACAATGATGATTTTTTTCATCACCGATATCATATGTCTCAAAATTTATTCCTTTATATTGTTGATGCATTCAAAGGGCATGATAATTTTTTCTAACAATGGTGTGATGGGTTCGAAATACTTGGATTATCATCTATACAAAAATTAACAATTGTGTTCCAGATGTTGGCATATGGTCTACCAACAAATGCTACAGATGAATATGTAAAAATTGGGGAATCAATGGCAATTGAAAGTTTGATGAGATTTTGTTGTGCTATAGTAGAAATTTTTTCTGAATGGTATCTCAAAGCACCTACCACTAATGATGTTGCTAGACTACTTCATATTGGTCAACAATGTGGATTTCTTAGAATGCTAGGGAGTTTAGATTGTATGTATTGGAAGTGAAAAAATTATCCAACAACATGAATTGGACAATATGCAGAACATAGTGGATCACCAACTATTATTCTGGAAGCTATAGTTGATTATGATCTTTGGATATGACATGCCTATTTTGGCATGTCGGGTACCAATAATGACATTAATATGTTGAAGTCACATGATTTGTTGTCCAATCTTACTCAAAGTATAACTCCTCTCACCCATTATTTCATTCAAGGAAAATAATATAATACGGGTTATTATTTAGCCGATAGTATATATCCAAAATGGTTCATTATTGTGCAAACAATTAATGATCCGCGAGGTCCAAAGAAACAATATTTTACAATGAAACAAGAGACATGTAGGAAAGATATTGAGCATGCTTTTCAAGTTTTACAATCACGTTTTGCAATTGTTACTGGTCTAACATTTTCTTTTTTTAAAAGAAAAAATGTGCTACATGATATAATGACTACATGCAGCATCATGCAGAACATGAAAATTGAAGATGAATGTGATCTTAATGCCACGATTGAAGATGCCTCAGAATCACCAGCACCAACAACTGAAATAGTCGAGAATGGAAACATCTTATTTCAATAATTTCTTGCTCAACATAAACAAATCATGGACAAAGAAACTCATATTGCACTTCACAATGCATTAATAGAACATTTGTGGGAGCAATATAGAAGTAATTAAGAAAACTGAATCATTTGTAATGTTTATTTTATGTCATTGTAATGTTTTATGTGTTTTAATAAAATAAATAGTGATATTTTATATTATAAAATATTACATCCTAATATTTATTTAACTATTATTTTAACTAAATTTTAGTTGCAGTTATATAAAATTTGAATTAAGATAATTAACACTTGAATGTAACCTAAACAGAGACTGTATGCATATAATATAAATATACCTGATAGTAGAAGACATGGAAAGCTGGTAATTCTGATATAATACCTTATCATAAACTATAATTTCCTTCCTTCAACGGGACTCTACTATGTTGTAATCAAGAAGAAGAAGACAGTAACCTATCCATAAGTTGGATTCATTAACCTTCACATGCAGGTTCATGTTCCTTCACCTACAAGTTCATTAGTGTTCACTTGCAGATTCAATGATCTTTATATGCATATTCATGGATCTTCATATGTATGTTCACTAACTTTCACCTGCATTTTTATTCATATTTTCCTTTTCTTTTTATTTTATTAATTACAGTGGTTTAATTTAACTTTTTATTCATGATTTTAGTCAAATTAAAAATTTTATTCATTAAAAAAATATTTAATTTTTTATTTTTTAATTATAATAAATAGAGTTTTACTTGTATTTTTATTTTAGTTAAATATTGTAAGTTCATTACTTAAATAATGTAAGTTTATAAAATAAAACATATATATTCATTAAATAGAAAAACTAAACAAATGAATTTGACAAATAACATATTAAAATTGTGATGAAACTCCAATTAATAATAAATGAACCTCTACATTACAACTAATGATTTTATAAGCATAGACTAATGAACTTGAAGTTATAACTAACACAAACAAACGAACATATATAACATGTTAAAAATAATGCAGGTTCATTGCTTAATTAGTATAGGTTAATCATATTTACACTTCATGTTCATTAATATTTGTCTACATATTCATGAATATTATATAAAATTATGATTGTTCGAGATAAGAATAGAGTTGTTAGTTGTTATATCAGATTTGTCTTTGTTATTTGTATTTGTTTCAAACTCTATTTTGTAATTTACATATATATACTCTTGTACCACAAGTCATCATCATTAAGTAAATATACATTAATTCTCGCCAACACCTATTGTTGAGTTAGTATCAGAGCTAAGCCCATGTCTTCAAATTCATCTTCCTTGTCATCCCTTTCTTCTTCTTTTTCATCATTCATGACCTCTTCCGCCACTACTCTTTTTTCTTCCTCTGTTCCCACTCAAGTTCAACAAACCTTCTCAATTAAGTTAAATTCTAAAAACTACATCCCCTGGAAGCTTCAATTTACCCCTCTTCTTAACTATTATAATCTCCATGGAATCATTAATGGGACCAAAATACCTCCACCTTTTGAAATCATTAATCCAAAAACCAATCAGTCCTCTCTTAATCCTGCATATACAGCCTGGTATGCTAAAGATCAGTTGTTATTTTCATGGTTACGCTCTTCCATCATTGAGGAGATTTATCCTCAATTAATTGGTCTTAATTCCACTTCAGAAGTGTGGCGTGTCTTGGCTACTGCCTATGGTGTTATCAATAATGCTCAGTGAACTCAATTGCACATTGAACTCCATAATTTGTCCAAAGAATCTAAATCTGTTTTGGAATATTTGTATTAGGCTCAGGCTATATCGGATTCCTTGTCTCTTATCGGGCAATCTATCTCAACTTCTGAATTTAATGCAATCATTTTTCGCAAATTAGGGGCTGAATACAATGGTATAATTGATGTGCTTCAGCAACGGGTTGATCCTCCCTCATTCCATGTTACGACCCAAACCAAATGCCATGACTGGAGCTAGGGAATAAGAATTCTTTCGAATCCGGAACCCATAGCAAGCCTTAGAAAAAATAAAACATGTAATAAATAAATAAATACAATTGAATTAAAAATTTTCATCAAAATCATTATATAAAATAGATATTCCAAATCCTTTCATAAATGAATATGTTCATACGATATTCAAATACAACCTTTAGAGTACAAGGTATCAAAACAAAGCAATACTCTTCTGATACAATGACATTACTACTGCAGTTTCTAGAATACAAATCAGAGTTCAAAATATACATCTACATAAAATAGTCAGGACAGAAGAACGCCAACGAAGACTCTACTACTATGGTCTGACGATATAGGATCTCCTGAAAAAAATAATCGAGGGGGGTCAGACCTCACTGAGTGAATTATTATACTATATATACATGAAATCTAAACCATATCCAGTCATTCATTCTTATTTATATATATGCATATACACGCATTTCACACAAATGTCAAACTCTACTTTTATAAACATAATAAATGCATAAAACATTTATTTTAATACATGAAGGATCAAATAGAACCCTATTGATCGCAACCTCAATCAATCATATTATCACTCTAGTTATACAGACTCACTTAAATCCAAATAGATCACTTATTCCATTCTGGACAGTAAACTGGCCCCAAGACACTAAGTCAATCAAGCTCCAGCAGTCTAACTATCAGTGTGATTGGCCCCGAGACACTTGGTCAACCGAGCTCCAGCAATCACACTATCAATCACATCATATCTCAATCACATCAATCAAATCATTATCAATCAAATTGTAATCACCACAATTAATTCCTCACTCAAACTTAAATCTATCGCACCAATACATACACGGTCCTAGTGCTGCCCACTATGAAACACGTTCTATCGATATCCTTTATTTAAAATAAAGCATTCATATAGACAAACAAATAATGCAGAATAATAATCATAATGATAAAATAAACCGTATATATACTAGAAATATACCTAAAATAAACTAAGTATATTTTGAGTTTATATATGTCAAATAAAGTCAAATCAAATATGAAATATACCAAAGATAAACCAATGATATACTTAAAAATAATTAAATATGAATTGATAATATAACATGCATTTATTTAGAAGTATATTAAAAATATACCAAGAATATACTTAAAAACAATTTAAGTATAAATCAATAATATGACATGCAATTAATTAAGAATATACCTAAAACATACTAAAAATATACCTAAAGTGTAATAATCATTTAATAAAACAATTATGAATAAATATACATTTAAAACAAGTATATATATACTAAAATACACTAAAAATAAACCTAATTGTCTAGCATGCATATATCAAAAATAAACCCTAAATATATCAAAGATATCGTAAATGTATATAGAAAATATGCAGACATATACATCAAAATATACTAAAAATAAACTCAAATTATTCCAAATCATATTATAATTTAAATCACTTTTAAAAGCATATAATGAAAACGAAAAATCCTAAGTCATGCATTCTATATGCAATGCATCTATATACAATATAATAAGTCACAGATTAGCGCTCCACGAGACAAACTCGATGGGCCTAGTCCGTTAGACCTCAGTCTCAGCACAGCTAGAAAAATAAAATAATAATAATCATCATAATAAACTTCTAACTCTATGCTTCTAGGATTACTATAAACAGACTCAATCAAAAATTCAGAACTAGACTCGAACCGATTGTCACGTTTTATGAGAAATCTACTGAAATTTCAGCAGAATCTCCTCTGTAAAATGGACATCTCCCTACAAAAGTAGAGCCAATCCTGCACAGAAAACACACTTCTAAAATCTCAAAGCACAATACCTCGGGTTGGGACCCCAAACTCCATAAATCTCCAACCGAGGTTCACAATACACAAACAACAATATTAAACAGTAAAATAATAAAAATCATCAAAAACCCATAAAAAAAATTAAAAGTCTTTATTTCCTAATTAAAACATAAAAATCTAATTTAAATGATATTTAATAATAAAAATTTATAAATGGAATAAAATTTCCATTTTTTTACAATTAAATTTACATAAATTGTAAATAATATTTAAAAATCACAATTTAACATCACCAAAATAATAAAATACACATTTAGCCTCAAAATAATAAATACACTTATTATTTACATAATATTCCAAAAATTATCACAATTTAACTAATAAAATCTTAAATATTATATAATATTAATAAAAATTAAATTTTACAATTATTCAACATAACATAATAAAATTCACATCTAATTGCTTAAATAGCTTAATTATATAATAAAATTAGTTTAAAACCCATTTTATTACCAAAACGATACATAATATATTATTTGAAAACAATTTTTTGAAAAAATAGTATTAATTAGTTAAAAATAGTAATTAATTTGTAAAATCATCTTAATACCTTAAATAATTATAAAATCAACTAAAACATAATATTTAACTATAATTAACACAAAATTACACATTTACCCCTTTAATATAAAATATCCAATATACTAAATAATTTCCTCAAAAATTATAGAAATTCATTAAAATCATTTAATCAACATATAATATACAAATATCAACCAAAACACATATTTAACCAATAATTTCAACAAAAATACTTATTTAACTTAGTAATTCAAAATACACATAAATTATATAAAATTCCATAAAAATTATTTTACCAACAAATAACATTATAATATCAACTAAAACACATAATTGAACTCTAATTTCTACCAAAAATACACATTTAATTCAAATTTTTAAAATTACATAAACTATAAATATTTCTTAAAATTACACAATATTCTCAAAAATTATTTTATTTACTCTAAAATTAATATTAACTCATAATAACACTAATTCAACAAATTTTATAATTAAATAAATAAATTTAAGAAAATTAGATAAATAATAATAAAATAATAAAAATTTAACAAAATTTCAAATAAATTCTAAAAATCAAAACAAAAATATTTTCATATAGATTAATCATCTAGAAACAACATTTGTTAAGGTAAATTATCCAAAACACACAAGATCAACCGAAAAAAAAATGAAAAAACTCTAAGGCTTAAATCAAAAATCAACTAAAACTGATCAAAGATCAAGTTAGAGCTAAAACCAAGCTCGGAATCAACCTCCTCGAAGCTTAAGGGATCGAACGGTACTGGAAAAGCTAGCTCCTGCCGTTTTGTGATGCCTCTAGTGACCACCAACACAGTTGTTGCCGCTACTAATTCCGCAAGCTCTGACGACCTATGAAGAAGAAGAAGACAGGCGGCGATGGCAGAGGAAGGTAGGTGGTCGATGTGAAGAACGGAGGGGCACACTAACGATAAGAAAGTCGGATGTGCAAGAAATGAGGGTTGGCTGCGTTTTTGTTCTTCCTTCCCTGTGTTTTGTATATATATATATATATATATATATATATATATATATAACTTTATATTATACTTATATAATATAACATTATTTTATAATAAACCTCCACCACATAATAAATAAATATCTCTCTCTCACACACACACACACATATATATGTATGTATAAACACACATATACATTAACACTTAAAAATATAACCTTTACATAAACAATAAATAATAATAATAATACCAATAATGTAATTAAATAAAACAATGATAATCAAATTATAATGCACTAAGAATTAATATTAATAAAATAACACTATCAAAAATAATAATTATCAATAATGTAAATCAATAAAAATAAAATAATAATGATGTATTCAAAATATTAATAATACTCAAATCTCATAAATTAATAAAATAATATTAGTACTTAAAAATAATGTTAAAATAACCATGCACTAAATTAACGTTATTAAAATAATAGTATTTGAAAATAATAAATATACATAATGGAGTTTAAACGTTCAAAATAATAAATTCCAAATTAATATATTTACGTAGAAAATTCAATTAAACATACAATAATGATAATAAATCACAAAATAGTAAAATAATTAAATATAACTTTTAAATTTTATTAACACTGCATATTTCATTATTTAATAAAATAATTTAAAAACCAGCGTTATTACATTCCATGAACTTCATGGTCAATTAGTATCATATGAACTACTTCTGAAATCTCAAGAACCTGTCATTCCTACGGTGAATATGGTACAACGTAGTAGCTATTCTTCAACTAGTCATTCCCTTCGCTCCCTTAGTAATACACAACAGGGACGCACTCAACAATGAGATGGACGCAAAGGTTTCTTTACCACTGCTTGTTAAATTTGCGGGCTCATAAACCATGTTGCTCCTGATTACTGTCGCAGGTTTGATTCATCACTCCTATCTCGAGATCGTTTTCGATCTCCCTCCTTGGCCTTCTCAGACTCTTTTCGAGCTCATCAAACATAACTAACTGAATTGCCTTCCTCTTCTTCAGCTGGGCTTCTTCTAAACCCTCCTACTGGTCATGTCACTTTATGGTACCCAGATACAGATGCAACCCACCATGTTACTCCTAACTTAGCTTCCCTTGACATTTCAGTAGACTACAAGGGTAAAGAAAAATTATTTATTGGTAATAGTGTTGGTTTGCCCATTGAACATGTTGGTTCTTCTATTATCCCCTCTCCTTCTAAACCCCTATATCTCAATAATGTTTTTCATGTTCCATCTATTACTAAATCACTCCTTTTAGTTAAAAAATTTTGCACTGATAATCATTGTTCCTTTGAGTAGTATCCTAACCATTATTGTGTTACAGATCAGGTCTCAAAGAAAATAGTGCTTCACGGGACAACTAAGCTTGGCCTCTACAAGCTGTATGATGTGCTTCCAAAAAAGCAAGCTCTTCATGTCGAGGCCTACCTTGCCAGCTTAAAGGAATGGCATGCCAAACTAGGACATCCCAACTATACAATTATTTGCCATTTAGTTAATTCCTTTATATTACCCTGTTCTTAAAAAAAATGCAAATAAGTGTGAAGCTCGTTGTCTAGGAAAGCTTCATCAAACCTCCTTACCTTTGACATATCATTGTAGTTCTCATCCTTTACACCTTTTTTATTCAGATGTTTAGGGCCCTACTCCATTAGGTTCTGTTTTTGGATTTAAGTATTTTGTGATTTTTATAGATGATTACTCCCTTTTTACATGGTTATTTCTAGTCAAAAATAAAAGTGATGTCCCTTTTATTTTTAAAAAATTTCAAACAATGGTTGAAAAATAATTTAATTGTAGGATTAAGTCAGTTAATTCAAATTGGGGAGGTGAATATAAACCCCTATGCACTTATTTTGCCAATACTAGTATTCTTCATTGTGTCACTTGCCCTCGCACCCATGAGCAAAATGGTACTACTGAATGAAAAATGCGAAATATTATTGATATTGGGTTGACTCTATTAGGACATTGTGGTGCACCTTTTAAGTTTTGGGATTTTGCCTTTAAAACTGCAACATTCTTAATTAATCGGATGCTTACCACTTATCTACAAAATCAAATTCCTTTTCAGAGATTATTTCATAAAGATCCTGACTATTCTTTTCTTCAAATTTTTAGTTGTGCCATCTACCCACTTATACATCCCTACAATAAAAATAAGTTTTCCTTTTGTTCTAAATAATGTGTCTTTTTAGGTTATTCCCCTTTTTACTTAGGTTACTGCTGCCTAGATAAATCCATAGGAAAAATTTACATTGCTCATAATGTTCAATTTGATGAAAAAAATTTTCCATTTCATAATGTTGATCACTCATCCACTTCCTCTGATGTTTCATCCGTTAGTATGTCATCCTCTACTTGGTTAAAGCTCACTTATCCTGCGGACCACTCTATCTTCATGAGATCAGGTATTAACTCTCACTTTACCACTTCTTCTTTATCTAACCTATGTTCATCTTCTATTTCTCCTTCAATCTCTAAGTCTATCTCCAACACTACCCATTCTCCTTCTTCCAAACCAACCCCGACTCCACCACTCACCCAAACCGTTTACAATCCTGATGACATTAATCTGGTTGTTAATTTATGCCCATCTCCAACATCCTCCCACTCATCCACCCAACCACTTCCACCCATTCGAACTCATCCAATGCAACTTCGACAAACCACCCTTACTCGCAATCCCATAGTTCTACATATTACAATTTCTCATTTATCTTCTTCCTTTGAATGCAAACCAACATCTTATACCCATGCCATTAAATTTCCAGAATGGTGGCATGTTATACAACTAGAAATAGAGGCCCTGCACCGAAATAAGACATGGACACTTGTGCCTCCACCCTCTAGTGGCAATGTGGTAGGAAATCGTTGGGTTTACAAAATTAAATGCAAGGTGGATGGAACAATTGACAGGTATAAAGCCCGTTTGGTGGCTCGAGGATATACACAGAAGTATGGCCTTGATTATAGAGACACTTTCAGTTATGTGGTTAAGCCTATAACAATTTGGATAGTTCTTTCTATTATCGTTACACATGGTTGGTCACTTAGACAACTTGATGTAAGTAATGCCTTTCTGAATAGGGATCTTGAAGAGCATGTTTACATGGTCCAACCTCATGGGTTTGAAGATAAATGCTTTCCTAATCATATTTGTAAATTACAAAAATTTTTATATGGTCTCAAACAAGCACCCAAGGCTTAGGTTCAAAAATTGGGTACATTCTTATTATCTATTAGTTTTGTTGGCTCTACATCTGATTCATCTCTTTTCATTTATCAGAAAAATGGCGATCATTATTTCTTATTAGTTTATGTTGATGATGTTATATTGACTGCAAATAATCAAATGTTATTGAATTCTCTTGTCCATAAGCTACCTACTACCTTCTTACTTCGCGACTTGGGATCACTGCACCACTTCCTTGGCATTAAGGTGTCTCATTCTCCCACAGATGTTTCTTTATCTCAATCATCTTATAATCATGAGATTTTAACATCTACAGGCATGTCCACTTGCAAACCTAGTCCCTCTCCAATGGTCGCCACTGCTCGTCTAACTTCAGAAGGCAAACCTTTACAATCTGATGAAGCCTCTCTTTACCGATGACTTTATGGAAGTTTGCAGTATTTAATAATTACCCATCCAAATATTTCCTTCTCGATAAATTAGCTTTGTCAGTATATGCATAGCCCCACTAGTGATCATTTTAAAGTTATGAAGAGAGTTTAACGTTATCTCAAAGGAACATCTGATCAGCACTTATTCTTTACCAAATGCAACACCTTCTCCTTAACTGCCTTCTCCAATGCTAATTGGGCAGGTTGCCTAGATGACAGGAGGTCTATCGGTGGTTTTCTCACATACCTTGGCAATAACCTCATTGCCTGGCAATCAAAGAAGCAATGCACCATTTCTAGATCCTCCACTAAATCGGAGTTTCATGCCATTGTTGATGTTAGTATGGAGCTTAAATAGTTGATGCACTTATTGACAGAATTAAGTGTTTCCTCACTTATTTTACCTCATATTTACTGTGACAATTTGGGCGCTATCTTTCTCTCCTCCAATACCATTTTTCATGCTCGGACTCGTCATGTTGAAATTGATTTTCATTTTATATGACAACGGGTTGCTCACAAAGAACTTATTATCTCTACTATTTCTTTTGTTGTCCAATTGGCTAACCTCATAATAAAGCCATTATCCAGTTCATTATTCAACCACTTTTATAGCAAGTTTCGGTTACATTCACTTTCACCATTAGCTTGAGGGGGCGTGTTCGAGATCAGAATAGAGTTGTTAGTTATTATATCAGATTTGTCTTTGTTATTTGTATTTATTTCAAACTCTATTTTATAATTTACATATATATACTCCTGTACCATAAGTCATCACCATCAAGTAAATATACATTAATTCTCGTTAATACCTATTGTTGAGTATGATGAACCTCTACATTACAACTGATAATTAGTTTCCAGAACTCTTGGGCTTGGTATCCTATAATCCATGAACAGAAGGCAAGGTTAGAGGTGGGGAGAGTCCCCATAAACACTCTAATGCCTAAGTTAGAGAATAAAAGTAGGAAGAATATAGGATAGCTAGAATATATAAGAACAAGATGCCCATTTGTGAGGGATATGGGGTTCTATATATAGCAATACTTGAACTTGGGAGGAGTCAAATTCCTTGTGAGATAGTGAATCATAATCTTGGTAGGAGAGTGTTCCTTATTTGCTTAGGATTCCTTTTTGGGGTAGTCCCTATCCCAAACAGATTTTTCCTTCTTCCTAATCCAAGCGTCCCTGTTCAGGAGTTAAAGAGCCCTTAACTAGGCGAGAATATATTAGACGGTATCAAGAGTCCCCCCCGGGTGTATTCAGATATTTATGTCTGTCGTGCTCGGATAGAGTAGGGTGTTGATGCTTTCATATAGGGGTACTATACAATGATAAAGATGAGTGAGCTGAGGTGGCTAGCCTCAGTCATAGTAAAAGAATAAAGCTCAATGCTGAGTCTCGAGGACAATCTTGTTGCCAAAATACAATCCGTGGAGCTTGAATATCCACCAAGTGTGTAGGAGCACAACAATAGATTAACCCGTCCATTCGGAACTAATATGATAGAACCAGTTGTTATTGGATTTTTTATGCTCAGTGCAAGGATGCAAAGCTTTACGAGCTCGGAACCTCAGTACTATAGAAGCGACCTGAGGGTGCCAACTTCAGTAACCGGACTTAGATGCACGAGGCTTAGATGCTCAGTACATGGACGCGAGGCTTACATGCTCAGAACCTCAGTACTACATAAGTGACCTAAGGGTGCCAGCTTCAGTCATTGGACTTAGATGCACGAGGCTTAGATGCTCAGTGCATGGACGTGAGGCTTACATGCTCAAAACCTCAGTACTACAGAAGTGACCTGAGGGTGCTAGCTTCAGTCACTGGACTTAGATGCGCGAGGCTTAGATGCTCAGATACCCAAAATGGGCTAGAAGCATAGCTTGGATGCTTTTCGAGTAGCTTAATGAAGGAGCCCAGTCGAGATGTGGGCAGGCCGACACGTGACAGTGTCGCTTCAAGTCCTAGGGATTTAAAATTTAAATCATGTGAGTTATGCGTCATTTTGTGTATTAGTAAATGAAATGTTTCTGCTGTCGTTGTCATAACTCCTTATTCAATGGGCTTATTTTCCCTAAAAGGCCCCTGATGACCTAAGAACAAAAAAGCAATGATGAGGGCAGTTAATGGAGTGTTTCTAGATCCTTTCGTGTCTTTGTAAGTACTTTTGTGCTTGTCAACTGGTGTATTTTGCTTTTTTTTTTGTTGCCTTTGTCATGTTTGTATTGTCGCTACTGTTTTCCTTTTTGCCTGTCGTGATTCTTGCTTGTGGTAAACAAGTGATCTTTTGTCTATTCTTCTTCTTTTTTCTTGCTTTTGTCATTGTGCATTTTCCTTCTTCATTATAGCATTGAGGGAACAAGTTAGTTCTGACCTTTTTATTTCAAATATAGATGATGAGTTACTTGGGTAGTATCGGAGGCGGTTCTGTATCCCTGCTAATTATGCCCTTCACACCGTAGATAGGAAGTTTAGGGCCCATACCCACCTGCTAGGGCTATGTAAATTAATGGTGTATTATGACCAATTATGACCAACTAGAGGGGGGTTTAAAATTTCCTTTAAATCCCTTTATGAAGAGATTTTTGAATAGGCATAATATAGCGTCTGGTCAGCTCCATCCGAATAGCTATAGGATTCTGACTGGGTTCATCCAACTGATGCATGAAGAGGGGAAAGAACCCAATTTAGATATTTTCTGATACCTGTACAGGCTAACTAAGAAGAAGGGAGAACTGATGTTTTCCCTATTGGCTGTGCCTAACCACACCCTCTTTGTAAAGCTTTCGGATCTCCATAAGAAGTGGAGACACCATTTTTTTATTGTAGAGCATCAGTCAGACTTTTTTGATGTCCGATGGATGTGGTCTAACGAGTGCCATATGGTGAAAAGGCTTGTGAGACTTCTCGACCATGATGTGGAGATAGTTTTGTGGTTGCATCTCGACGGTCTTGCCAAAGCTCGATTGATGAAAAATGTGTCCAGGAGATACCTATGGAGAGTCTATCCGAGTCGTGTTCATTCACCTAGTATGTTTGTGTTACTTAAAGCTATATTTCTAACTTGATCTATTTTTGCAACTGTAGATGGCTGACTTTTTTAATTTTACAGGCGAGATTTCATTAGTTGACTAGCTAACTGCTCTGGAGGAAGTGCAGATATCTCCTTCCCTAGAACTCAAAGCTCCTGCGGCTCCTAAAGCAGTAACTACCAATCCCAAGGGTAAAGTGATAATAGAGTTATCACAATTAGAATGGGTGGGTCAGAGAAAGAAGCGGTTGATCGAACAAGAGTCAGACATAGAGGGGCTTGATGAGGACATATATGTCCAATGCCCAAGGTTATCTGGGTGTCCAGATATGAGGGGCTGGATACTAAAGCGAATATAGCCCCTGAGTGTCTCTAATAGCCAAGTGAGGGATCAATATGCTGAATTGCTGAGGCTGCCCAAGGATATGCAGCGCTGGTCCGATGAGGGCTTGGAGGGTTTGCTCAACTCAATGATTAGCCAGTCGTTAGATGTAAGTTAGCTCTACTACTGATGTTGTTATAGTATGTGCTTTTTGTTAATGTGAAATTTTATTGTTGATAGATTACTCAGGCTTTGCTGCTAGTGAAGGATTAGTACTTCTATCTGAAGAGCCAGTACAACCTGAAGGAGATAGAGGTGGGAACTATATCCATTGATTTTAAAAAGAAGCTGGATGGCACGAAGGCAGTATTAGAACTTTGCCATACAAAGTATGCTGAGGCGAAGTCTAAGGCTGAGGCGAGTCAGAAGAAAGTTGTCAAGTTAGAACATAGCCAAGGCCAGCTGACGAGGAGGATCGAAGAGTGGGACCTTCAAATTACTGAGCTAGAGAGAAAGATGTTTGAGCTCGAGAAATCCCGAGTGAGTGATAAAAAGTCATACCAAGGCATGGTAGGGGGATTTCTTAAGGCCTACAGGGCTGAGTGTAAGAGGGTCCTGCTCGCTCAGGACTCGGAATTGGACTTGGGGGTGTTAGATCAAATAACACCGGCAGACCTTACCAAGCTTACTGCTGAAGAGGACGCCTATCAAAAGGCCAATGCTGTTCCTGCGAGGGATACTGTGGGGGTTGCTATTGCTGCTAAGTCTGTGGCATAACTAGATGCTATTAATGAGGTTTCCCCCTCTATTTTCGGGCCTGGGGGTTTGAATGTGCATATAGTAGAATAGATATTCTCTTTTCTTTTGTAACCGATCTCTTGTAAAGGCATTTTTATTAATGAAGAGATACTTTATTGAATCATGTGTTGAATACAACTTATTGATAATATTTTCTAAGAGAATCTGAGTTCCAAAATCGTGGTAGTTCTTTGCCTCCTCTTTCTCTTAGCTTGTATGCTCCCTTAGTTATGCTTGTCGAGATTTGGTATGGACCTTCCCAGTTTTGACCTAACTTGCCAGTTCCTGAGTTGCCTTTGCCAATATTTGCCCTTTTGAGTACCCAGTCTCCCAACTTAAACTATCTTGGATTATGTCATTGATGATGATACCGTGTCACCTTTTGTCGATGTGCTTCAGTTGTGGCTAGTGCTTGTTCTCTCCTTTCCGCTAGTAGGTCCAGACATATCCGAGCATCAATGTTGTTAATGGTGTGATCAAGATTCTAGCTTACTCTGTAACTTGGTGAACTAATTTCCATTGGTATTACTGCATCCATGCCATAGGTTAGCCTGAATTGTGTCTCTTCGGTGGATGATCTAGGCGTGGTTCTATAGGCTCATACGAAGAGGCTCTAAACAAAATCTCCTCATAAAACACTCTCAAAACTGAACCCAGGTCCTCATCATCATATAAGGCTGGATCATCTGAATAAACCAGTCTAGGGCTGGTCCCTCAACAGATAACTCGACGATCATAATCTGCTGGTACTCGGTGTGAGCAGTCTGAGTCTGAGTCTCAATCACGTGTAGAAAGTCTAGCGGGTCGGAAGTCCCATCAAATGCAATCTTGCCAACTCTGGCATAGAACAAAGCTACCTCAGGGTCAGACATACCCTGTTGATAGGCAGGCTGAATAGGCAGAACAACTGGAGGTACAGGAACATCAAATTCAGGCTCAACAGGCTCCTCGTCCTGTATCTCTCTCTACCTATGGCGACCTACCGCTCCTCGAGGTCTACCTCTACCACGACCTCTACATCTAACTGGCTGCTCAGGAGGTAAAACCTTATCCTAAAAAGACTCGTCATCCTCGACCCCAATGACCGGTGGAGCGACACGCGCTCGCCTCCTCATTCTGAAAAGACAATCAGAATGATTCAGACAAAACAGACAATGGAGGAATACGCAAAAAACTAAAGCAAGGAATACTTATCAAGACATACTCGAACCTAATTCACTGCAGTAGTTTAACAGAAAACACAACTTGAAAACTAGGGCCACGACTCACACAACTAAGCCCTGACATAGAACTCCGCTCTGATACTAACTTTGTCATGACCCAAAATAGGGGTCATGATCGGCATTAGGGAACGGGAATTCTTTCGAATCCAAAACCCGTAGCAAGCCTAAAATAAAATAAAAACATGCAATAATAATAATAACATAATTTGCAGTGGAAATAAAATCATAAATATCAAAATAATAATCCACCACGGGATTTAAATCAATAACTCAACTTATATATAAATAAATCCTTTAATACAAGTTTTAGTTCAAATTCTTAAATTACATAATTCGCATAAATATAATACAATATCTTTTTAACAATTTTACGACTACTGTAGTGTCTAGATCATAAAATCAAACTCAAGTGAGCAGTTTACATAGTAAAGCTGGGGCGAAAGAAATCTGGCGTACAGGCCTGCTACTGAGGTCTAATGAAGATGACTCTCCTGAAAAATAGTCAACGGAGGGGAGTCAGACCTCACTGAGTGAATTACTATAATATATATACATGCATACTAAATGTCGATGAACACAGTCAATAGTATATATAATATGTATATATACAAGCAAATACACACGAATGTAATAAAATCATTTTATATATTTTTATTTAAAATCACAGTTTATGAAGGATCAAATAGAACCCTAGAAAATCGCAACCTCAAAACAGTGTTAAACTACACTCTAGCCATACGGGCTCACTTATTCCAATATGTTCGCTTATTCCATTTGGACAGTAGACTGGCCCCGAGACACTAAGTCAACCGAGCTCTAGCAGTCTGACTGTCAATGTGATTGGCCCCGAGACACTTGGTCAACCGAGCTCCAACAATCACACTCCCAAATCCTTTCTCACACATCAAATAATCGAATCCAATCAATATCCTCAAACAGGTTAGTAATATAGCCTAAATGTTTTAAGCGTACCGGTACGTACTCGGTCCTAGTGCTGCCCACTAGGTAGTACTTTCTATTGATATCCTTCATTAAAATATAAAGCATACATTCATAAAATTAAATGATGCATAAATTTAAATATAATAGCAATAATAACCATATATATACTAGAAATATACCAAAAGTAAACCAGGTATATTTCGAGTATATATACGTTAAATTAACCCAGTTAAATTACAAAATAAACCAGAAATGTAGTTGAAAACATTTTAAACATAATTCGTTGATAAAACATGCATAGAGTTTAAAATATACATAAAATAAACCAAAAAAAACTTAAGTATTAATTAAACCATTTATGCATATTTAATCAAAATAGAACGTATATTTCTAAAATCATGCACCATAGAGCACATATATATAAAATAGCAACTCCCAATTATTGCGCTCCTCGAGATGGGTCCGATGGGCCTGGTCCACTAGGCCTCGGTCTCGGCACAACTAAACAAACAGCTAAGACAGAAATCAGAATAAATCTAATGGAAACTCCTAAAAACTCGATCTAGATTACTAGACACAGAATTAAATCACAATCCGACTGGACATCACGTTTTACGAAAATTCTACCAAAAATTCGGCAGAACCTCCCTTGTAAAACGGACATCTCTCTACTCAAAGAGTAGAGCCAGCCCTGCAAAGAAATACACTTCAAGAATAAACACAGAATTACAACCACAATCCCTCAGTCGGACTCCAAACTACAAATCACCGACCGAGTTCCACAATTCACAAAGTATATACAAAATACCGAAAATACCCTTATATAATAAAAATACATTTTATAAGTAGAAATTACGTAATTAACCCTAAAACACAGTAAAATCGATAAAAACTCATTTTATTAGAAAAATCGTATATTATATATATAATTGAAAATAATTTACGAAAAATAGTTTTAATTAGTTAAAAATACTAAATAATTTGTAGAAATCATTTTTATACCCTAAATAACTATTAAAACCAATTTAATTACATTTTTTAGCCAATTTAGTATAAAATTACCAAAATACCCCTATATATATAAATATACTAAAATAAATCCAAAAATTCACCAAAAAAAATATAATTGCTAAAAATTAATTTTATCAACATATATGTCAATAATATCAATAAATAAACTCAATTAACTAATTAATTTCAATTAAAAACATAATTAACCCTATTTTATCAAAATTACATAAACTATATAAATTCAAAATAAATACATAAAAATTCACAAAAATTCCAAATAAATTTATATAATTCATATCAACACCTATATTTATTATAAAACACAATTTCATAATTTAATTAATTAATTTTTGAAAATTAGAAAATAATAATAAAATATTCAAAAATACCCAAAAATCAAAATAATTTCCAAAAATTCTAAAAAAAAATTCACACATGAATATTAAGCTAAGGGGAACAACATTTTTGAAGGAATTTTTCATGAATCAATCAAATTGAAGCTCAAAAAAATCAAGAACCCTAATAGGCCGAAATTGCAAAATCGAAACCTAGGCAAATCTAAACCATTTTAAGTGAAAAAAATCTTGGAATCAAACTCATCGGAGCTCAAGGAGAAGATAGAGACTGGCGGTGTCAAAAACGGTGGTAGAAAATGCTGTGAACGACGACGACTTTAAGTTTCAGTCTTCCGGCCAAAACAGGCTTCAAACGGCGCCGGAGAAGGAAGAAAAGACAGCGAGGCTGGCTGGGGACGATGGTGGCATGCCAGGAAGCACACCGACGATGAAGAAATAGCGTGACAGTGATCGGATTCGTGAGGAAGACGATCGGGAGGGAGAGGAAGCTTCAATGGCAATCTTGTAAATATTATAAACTTTATTTTTTGTTATATATATATATATATATATATATATATATATATATATATATATATATATATATATCCAAATCATATGTTATAATAATAATAATGATCCCATACACAAATAATTCTCACCACACATATATTTTAATATATTTAATAGTGTATACACCTAAAATTAATTAATTAATATTAAAGCTAAATAATAAAAATTAAGGTAATTAATTAAATCCTAATTTAATTTAAATAAATACACATATATACACTTTATTTTAGCACTTTAAAAATTATATATGAGTTCATGCAAATTCATACAACTAGTCAAAGTTATTTACGTGTCAATTTCCCCAAAAATATATTTCCCGGGAAAATTTTACGTAAAAAAGTTAAAATAATATAAAAAAATTAAAATTAGTTTTAAACAAATAAAAAACTCATAAAAATATCAATATTATATACAAAAATTATTAACACTACATATCCCGATGCAGTATAAAACTATTTAAAAACTCGGGATATTACACTCTCCGTGATGATGGAATAGTGGGCTGCTTTGGTTTTTAGCTTCTGACCCTGCAGCTTGTCTTTAGGTAGGATTCTGTGTTCCAAGTATTGGATTATCGGTCGCATCCATTCCAAGACTACCTGTGTCTCTAAAACTTTGGGGTCTTCAATGCTAGGATTGGTTAATGACTCGGTGAAATGCATATCCTAGAATGTTTGACTGTCTTCAGCTGCTGACTTGGCCAAGAAGTTGACCTCAGTGTTTTCTTCTCTGGGTATTTAGATGATCTCCCATCGGCCCCCATCTCGCTTAATGTATTGCAAGAGCTGCTTGACTTTGTCCACGTACTTGGCAATGCAAGTGTCTTTGACTTGAAATGTTTTGTTGACTTAGTTGACCACCAGCTGGGAGTCCGAGTGTATGATGAGGTGTTCAGCTTTGACTTCGATGGCTAACTTCAAGCCTGTGATGAGTGCTTCATACTCAGTAACATTGTTGGTTGCATTGTAGTTGATTCAGACAGCATATCAGATGTAAACTTTGTGTAGTCCCCTAAGGATTATTCCGGCGCTGGATCCCTGAGCTGAGGATGCTCCATCAAAATAGAGCTTCCATCTGGTGCTTTGGTCAAGGTAAGGTCTTTCGAAGCCATTTATTGCACGAAATTTGCTAATGCCTCGGCTTTCATCTGTTGGCGGGGTTCATAGTTAATGTCAAATTTGCCAAGTAATACCGACCACTATACTAGCCTGCCCGAGGTCTTTGATCTTTGTAAGATTTTCCACAATGGGAAACGGGATCGGACGATAATATGGTGAACTTAGAAGTAATGTCACAGCTTTCGAGAGGCGTGGACCATAGCCATGGCTAGCTTGTATAATATAGGATACCAAATTTATGATCCTGAGAGCATTTTACTAATGTAATAAACTAGGCTTTGCTGGCTTCCTTCTTCTCTTACCAGTATTGAGGCAATGCATTCTTGGCCTATAGAAAGGTATAAGTACAATGTTTCATCCAGGATGGGCCGATTGAGTAGGGGTGGTGAGGATAAAAAATTTTTAATGTCTTCAAATGTCGTCTGGCAGTTAGCAGACCACTCAAACTTTCCAAAATTTTTGAGAGCTCAAAATAATGGTAGACACCATATGGCAGAGCATAAAATAAAATGCCTTAATGTGGTGATTCTGCCATTTAACTTTTATACCTCATGGATGTTGGCTTCGGTGTTCTTCAGTTCGAAGGGCATCACCTTGTAGCAAGACAAGCGTTCATGGGTGATGAAGGATGTCTTCTCCTGATCCTCTTCCTTCATCGAGATCTAGTGGTAACCTTGTGTCACATCGATGAAGCTGTATAATCCATGACTAGCAGTGAAGTCAACGAGCTGGTCGATCATGGGCAATGGGTAGCTATCTTTAGGGAATGCTCAGTTGAGGTCAGTGTAGTCTACACACATTCTATATTTCCCATTTGCTTTTTTGACAAGTATCACGTTGGCTACCCATTCCGAGTGAGTAACTTCTTTGATGAACCTAGCTGCTAACAACTTCGTTGTTTCTTCAGTAATTATTCTTTGCCTTTCGTAGGCAAAGGTTCTTTTTTTCTGTGCTATTGGCTTAGCTCCCTGTCTGATGTTTAGACAGAGACAGACAACTTACGAGTCCATGTCGATGATTTCGGATGCTTGTGAAGCAAAATCCTCCGAGTGTCTAGTAAGGACTTCCCTTATTTCTTCTTTAATGTTATGGTTGAGTTCATTGCCAATTTTCATGGTCTTCCCTTTCATGATTTGTAAGGTCTCTGTGTCTTCTATTGGTTGTGGATTGGCGCCTTGCTTTTTAACTTCCCATTCTTCTAAAGGAAAAGCCTCCGCCTGAGGCTTCATGGCCATCTGGTAACACTGACTAGCCATATGCTGATCTCCCCGAATAGTAAGGGTTACATTCTAGACTGTAACTTTCATAGTTAAGCACCGGATACTAGTGACTGCATCTGCTTCATAGAGTGTCAGCCGTCCTATAATCCCACTATATGCTAGTGGTATATCTACCACGTTGAATACTGCTCGGATGACTTTTGTTTCTTCATCGTCTTGATTTCCAAATTCTAGGCTCAGTTCGACAATTCCCATTAGTTATATAATTCCTCCACAGAAACTCATGATGTGGTTCTAGATGGCTTTCAGGTTTGTGACGGAGCCGCCCATTGCCTTGTACGCATTTCAGGATAATGCGTTGATAGCACTTCCGTTATCCACCAATAACCTTTTTACCAAATACTTGTTTATGAACACAGTTATTACCAGGGCATCACAATGGAGGTGGTGAACATGTGAATCATCTTCCGAATTGAACACCATATCGCTTCTCTTGGATACTGGCTTTTCTCCTCTACTCCGCTTTAATCTTTTCTCAGTGTTTTCTCCCCCAATGATCATGTTGATTGTGCCAATTGGCTCCCTCTAGGTTTTCTTTGCTTCTGGCCTGTCATGCTCCTAGTTTTCTGAGATTTCGTTTCTTCTCGATGCATCTGTGAAATTTGATTTTTCCCCTCTGCACCAATCTTTTTATGGCATTCTTCAGCTCTCTGCAACCCTCCGTGTCGTGCCCGTATTCCCGGTGATACTAGCAATATTGTCCCCTGTATTGGGTAAATCTCTGGCTTGGGTTGATTCTCTTAGCTAGGGTGATTCTAACTCTATTCTGCCTTATCCACATTAGGATTTTGGATCGAGAGCTGTTCAGGGGTGTGTATCTGTCTGCTTCCCTATCAAATCTTTCTACTGGATTTTTGAAATTTATTTTTGGGAAGCCTGCTTGTAATATCCCGTGTTTTTAAATGTTTTAATATTTCATCGGGATATGCAGTGTTAATAATTTTTGTATATATATTATGATATTTTTACAAGTTGATATGTATCTAAAACTTATTTTAATTATTGTATATTATTTTAAGTGTTTTACGTAAAATTTTTCCGGGACTTGCATTTTCGGGGAAATTTTCACGTAAATAATTTACTATTAATTATTTTAGTTAGATTTACAGACTTGCATGAACTCATATATATTTTTAAAATACTAAATAATGTATATATGTGTATTTATTTAATTAGGGTTTGATTAATTACCCTATTATTTTATTATTTTTTTATTAGTTTTATTGTTATTTAATTATTTTTATTTAGTATTAAATTATTAAAATATTAAATTATATGTGTGTGGTGTATATTTAATGTGTGTGATTTTATATTATTTTAATATATAGTGTAAAGTATATATATATACATTTATACATTTAATATTAAAACATAAATTAAAGTTTGATTTATTTACAACTTTGTCATCGCCCACTTCTCCTTCTTCCCCGATCGGTTTTCGCCCTCACCACCGCTGCTACTCTCGTTTTCTCACCATTGGTGTGTCGTCCGGTGTGCTGCCTCCTTCCCCAGCCTTCCCCGCCGCCAGCAGCACCCTATTCCGTCGAGTTTTGGCCAGAATTAGCTCGGGAAGCCGAAACTTTGGCCACCGTCGTTCACGATGTTTTTGGCCACCTTTTTTGACACCTCCAGTCTCTTTCTTCTCCTTGAGCTCCAATGAGTGTGATTCCAAGCTTTGTTTCACTTAAAATGGTCTTGATTTGCTTAAGTTTCGATTTTGCAATTTCGGCCTATTAGGGTTCTTGATTTTTTTGAACTTCAATTTGATTGATTCATGAAAAATTCCTTCACAAATGTTGTTTCCCTTAACTTAATAAACATTTTTTAATTTTTTTGGAATTTTTGGAGATTATTTTGATTTTTGGGTATTTTTGAATATTTTAATATTATTTTCTAATTTTAGAAAATTAATTAATTAAATTATGAAATTGTGTTTTATGATAATTATAGGTGCTTAAATGAATTATAGAAATTAATTTGGAATTTTTATAAATTTCTATGTATTTATTTTGAATTTAATTAGTGTATGTAATTTTTGGAAAATGGGGTTAATTGTGTTTTTAATTGAAATTAATTATTTAATTGAGTTTAATCATTGATATTATTGATAAATATGTGGATAAAATTAATTTTGGATAATTATACTATTTTTGGTGAATTTTTGGAGTAATTTTAGTACATTTATATATATAGGGGTATTTTGGTAATTTTATACGAAATTGGCTAAAAATGTAATTTAATTGGTTTTAATAATTATTTAAGGTATAAAAATTATTTCTACAAATTATTTAGTATTTTTAATTGATTAAAACTATTTTTCGTGAATTATTTTCAATTATATATATAATATACGATTTTTCTAAATAAAATGAGTTTTATCGGTTTTTACTATGTTTTAAGGTTAATTAAGTAATTTCTACTTATAAAATGTATTTCTATGATGTAAGGGCATTTTTGGTATTTTTATATTATTCTGTGATTATGGACCCCGGTCGGTAGACTATAGTTTGGAGTCCGAACGAGGGGTTATGGATGAGTTGTTGTGCCTGTTTTTCATAGTGTGTTTCTTTGCAAGGCTGGCTCTACTCTTTGAGTAGAGAGATGTCCGTTTTACAAGGGAGGTTCTATCGAATTTTTGGTAGGATTCTCGTAAAACGTGATGTCCGGTCAAACCCTAATTCTGATTCTGTGTCTAATATTCTAGATCAAGTTTCTAGGGTTTTCTGTTAGGTTTATCCTAATGTCTGTTATTTTTGTTTGTTTAGTTGCGCCGAGACCAAGGCCTAGTGGACCAGGCCCGTCGGACCCATCTCGAGGAGCGCACTAAGTGTGAGTTACTATTTTATATATATATGCTTAGGGTACATGATTTTAGAAATGTATATTATTTTGATTAATTATGCATAAATAATTCATTTGGTATTTAAGTTTATCTTTAGTTTATATTCAGTATATTTTGGTATATCTTAAATTATATGCATGTTGTATTAAACATTTATGTTTAAAATGTTTTTAAATATATATTTAGTTTATTTTACGATTATATTGGATTTATTTGACATATATATACTCGAAATATACCTGGTTTACTTTTGGTATATTTCCAGTATATATATGGTTTATGTTGCTATTTTATGTGTCACGACCCAAAACAGGGGCCATGACCGGCGCTAGGGAACGGGAATTCTTTCGAATCCGGAACCCGTAGCAAGCCTAAAAATAAAATAAAAATGCAATAATAACCATAAAAATATAATATGCAGCGGAAAATAAAATCATAAATATTACAATATCATCCATAACAACTGGATATAATTCAAAACTCATCACATCACATATATAATCTCATAAATGTATAATCTTTATACAAATCCAGTTTTAACATAATACATCTCTTTAAAACAAATACATAAAATCCGATACTTTAATTTACAACTACTGCAGTGTCTAGATAAAATAAATAAGACTCAAGTAGACAATTTACATAAAGAAGCCGGGGCGGAAGAAATCCGGCGTATCGACCTGCTACTGAGGTCTGAGGAAGTTGACTCTCCTGAAAAATAGTCAACGGAGGGGAGTCAGACCTCACTGAGTGAATTACTATAATATATATACATACACTCTAAGTGATAATGCATACAGTCAACAGTATATGAGTAATATGTATATATACAGGCAATTTCATACAGATGCAGAAAAATCATTTTATATATTTTGTCTGAAAATCAACTTTTATGAAGGATCACATAGAACCCTAGAATATCGCAACCTCAAAAAATAGTGTTAAATAACACTCTAGCCACACAGGCTCACTGATTCCAAATATATCCACTTAATCCATATGGACAGTAGACTGGCCCCGAGACACTAAGTCAACCGAGCTCCAGCAGTCTGACTGCCAGTGTGATTGGCCCCGAGACACTTGGTCAACCGAGCTCCAGCAATCACACCCAAACCACATCTCACATATATCAATAATCATAATCAAATCGATATCCACAAATAAGTTAGTAATAAAGCCTAAAACTATAGGCGTACCGGTACGTACTCGGTCCTAGTGCTGCGCACTAGGTAGCACGTTCTATTGATATCCTTCAGTAATAAATAATAAAACATTCATTCACAAATACATGATGCATGAATTTAAATAAATCAACAATATAAACCATATATATACCGAAAATATACCAAACATAAACCAGGTATATTTTGAGTATATATACGTCAAATAAATTCAATCAAATCATGAATTAAACTAAAAATATATTTAAAAACATTTTAAATATATTTTATTAATAAAACATGTATATAATTTATTATATACCAAAAATATACCAAAAATATACTTGAATATAAATCATGTTATTTATGCATATTCAGTCAAAATAAAACATGCATTTTCTAAATCATGCATCCTAAGCATATATATATAATATAGTAACTCACCTAATGCGCTCCACGAGACAGGTCCGACGGGCCTGGTCCACTAACCCTCGGTCTCGGCGCAACTAAACAAGAAATAATTAATCGACATCAGAATAACCCTAACAGAAATCCTAGAATTAAATCTAGAGTATTCAACACAGAATCGGAAATTAGGGTTCGACTGGATATCACGTTTTACGAGAATTCTACCGAAAATTCGGCAGAACCTCCCCTGTAAAACGGACATCTCTCTACTCAAAAGAGTAGAGCCGACCCTGCAAAGAAAATACACTTCAAAAATAAACACCACAATCAATCACAACCCCTCGGTCGGACTCCAGACTACAATCTGTCGACCGGGGTCCACAAACACAGAAAATATATTCAAATATACCAAAAATATCCTTAAATCATAAAAATACATTTCAAACGTAGAAATTACATAATTAACCTTGAAACACTATAAAAATCGATTAAAACTCATTTTATTAGAAAAACCGTATATTATATATATAATTGAAAATAATTCCCGGAAAATAGTTTTAATTAGTTAAAAATACCAAATAATTTGTAGAAATCATTTTTATACCTTAAATAAATATTAAAACCAATTAAATTACATTTTTAGACAATTTAGGGTAAAATTACCAAAATACCCCTATATATATATATATATACCTAAATTACTTCAAAAATTCACCAAAAATCATACAATTATCCAAAATTAATTTTCTCAACATATTTATCAATAATATCAATAATTAAACTCAATTAACCAATTAAATTCAATTTAAAACACAATTAACTTAATTTTACAAAATCACCTAAACTTCAATAATTAAAAATAAATACTTAGAAATTCATAAAAATTCCAAATAAATTCCTATAATTCATTTCAACACCTAATTCAACCATAAACTCCAATTTCATAATTTAAATAATTAATTTCCGAAAATTCGAAAATAATATTAAAATATTCAAAAATACCCAAAAATCCAAACAATCTCCAAAAATTCTGCAAAAATTCATACATGAAGATTAAGCTACCAGGAACAACATTTGTGAAGGAAGTTTCCATGAATCATCCAAATTGAAGCTCAAAAAAATCGAAAACCAAAAGTGGCCGAAATATTCAACTCAAAACCTAAGCAATTCTAGACCATTTTAGCTCAAACCAAAGCTAGAATAACACTCACCGGAGCTCAAGGAGAAGATAGAGACCGGCGGTGTCGAAAACGGTGGCCGGAGGAGGGAGAAACGACGGTGAGGAATAGTGGTGGCGTCGGGCACCCACGGGAAGAAGAAGAAGAAGAAGAAGAAAAAGAAAAAGAAAGAAAAAGGAAAGAGAAAGGAAAAGAAAAAGAAAGAAAAAGGAAAAGAAAAAGAAAAAAATAATAAATTTTAATAATTTAATAATAAATAAAATAATCAAATAATAATAAATAAATAATAAAATATTAGGGTAATAATAAACCCTAATTAAATAAATATACACACACAAGCTTTATTTAATAATTTAAAAATATGTATGAGTTCATGCAAACCCGTAAATACATTTAACATAATTAATAATAAATTGTTTACGTGAAAATTTCCCCGAAAATGAAAGTCCCGGGAAAATTTTACGTAAAATACTGAAAATAATAGACAGTAATTAAAATAGGTTTAAAATACATATCAACTCATAAAAATATCGTATATACAGTCAAAATTATTGACACTGCATATCCCGGTACAGTGTAAAAATATTTTAAAAAAAACACGGGATATTACAGTCTTCCCCCCTTACAAGAATTCGTCCCCGAATTCCAAAAAGAAGATTACAGAATCAGGAAGGAAAGAGATACGGGTAAGAAGCTCGCATCTCAGCTTCAGTCTCCCACGTATGCTCTTCAACTCTGTCGCTACGCCACAAAACCTTGACCATCGGAATCTGCTTCGATCTCAACTGTCGAACTTGAAAATCAACGATTGCCACAGGTTCTTCCACAAACGTCAAATCTTCACTCACTTCCACACTGTCAGGTTGCAACACATGTGAAGGATCTGAGATATACTTCCTCAACATCGAGATATGAAATACTGGATGTACTTGTGACATACTCGGAGGCAAATCCAACCGATATGCAACAGTGCCAATTCTCTCCAGAATCTCAAACGGTCCAATATATCTCGGTGCTAACTTACCCTTCCTGCCAAATCTCATCACACCCTTCATCGGAGATACTTTCAGAAAAACGAAATCTCCAACCTGAAACTCCACATCTCTGCGCCTAGGATCCGCATAACTCTTCTGTCTGCTAACTGCGGTCTCTAACCTACGCTTGATCACAGCGACTTTCTCTGCAGCATCTTGAACCATCTCTGGTCCAGTCAAAGCTCTCTCACCAATCTCATCCCAACACAACGGGGATCTACACTTCCTTCCATACAACGCCTCATATGGTGCCATACCAATACTGCTATGGTAGCTGTTATTATATGCAAACTCAACAAGCGACAAATGATCATCCCAGCTACCTCTCAAATCCAAGACACACATCCTCAACATATCTTCCAGTGTCTGGATCGTCCTCTCAGACTGACCATCTGTCTGAGGATGAAAAGCAGTACTGAAATCCAACCTAGTGCCCATCGCTTCTTGCAACTTCTGCCAAAAACGAGAAGTAAACACCGAACCTCTATCTGACACAATGGACACAGGTACTCCATGAAGGCAAACAATATGCTTCACGTACAACTTCGCCAATCTAGCAACTGAATATGTGGCTTTCACAAGCAAGAAATGTGCAGACTTCGTCAATCTGTCTACAATCACCCAGATGGAATCGTATCCATCCTTCGAACGAGGTAAACCGACCACAAAATCCATAGCTATCCTTTCCCACTTCCACTCGGGAATAGGAAGAGGCTGAAGCTTCCCAGAAGGCTTCTGATGTTCGGCTTTCACTTGCTGACACGTCAAGCACTTAGCAACATAATCAGCAACATCCTTCTTCAATCCATCCCACCAGTATAGATCTCTGATACTGTGGTACATCTTAGTAACACCAGGATGAACGCTGTAAGCTGTAGAATGTGCTTCCTCTAAAATCTCTTCTCTCAAATCATCCACATCAGGAACACACAATCTACCACTGATCCACAACACACCATCATCATCGAGTGTGAAATCAGTGAACTTCCCTGCTCTGACATTCTCTGCAAGCTCTTCCAGAATAGGATCTCGGCTCTGAGCTGCTTTAATCCTATCCCTTAGTACAGATCGTACTTTAAACTGAGCTAACAGTCCACCTGATCTACTAATCTTCATCATCAGACCTTGATCCACCATCAGATGCAATTCCTGGATCAATGGTCTCCTCTCAACACTTATGTGAGCAAGACTACCTGAGGACTTCCTACTCAAGGCATCTGCTACCACATTAGCTTTACCCGGATGGTAAAGAATCTCGCAATCATAATCCTTCAACAGTTCCAACCATCTTCTCTGCCTCAGATTCAAATCTCGCTGCTGGAAAATGTACTTAAGGCTCTTGTGATCAGTAAATATCTCACAAGTCACCCCGTACAAATAATGTCTCCAAATCTTCAAAGCAAAGATCACTGCAGCCATCTCCAGATCATGTGTAGGATAGTTCTGCTCATGCTTCTTTAACTGCCTCGAAGCATAGGCTATCACCCTTCCATTCTGCATCAACACACAACCAATACCAATTCCAGAGGCATCACAGTAAACTGTGAACTTATCCACACTATTAGGCAAAGCTCATACTGGCGCTGTGGTCAACTTCTCCTTCAATAACTGAAAACTATTCTCACAAGCTTCTGACCACTCGAATCTAACATTCTTCTGAGTCAAGCGAGTCATAAGGGCTGCTATCCTGGAAAAATCCTGCACAAACCGCCTATAATACCCGGCTAAACCCAGAAAACTCCGAATCTCAGTAACTGAAGTAGGTCTAGGCCACTCAAATACTGCCTCAACCTTCTGTGGATCAACCTGAATACCTTCTTTAGACACTACGTGTCCAAGAAAAGAAACACTCTCCATCCAGAAATCACACTTCGAGAATTTAGCATAAAGTTGATGATCTCTCAGTGTCTGCAGTACAATCCTCAAGTGATATACGTGCTCTTCCATACCCCTCGAATATACCAGTATATCATCAATGAAGACTACCACAAACTGATCCACATACGGTCGGAATACTCTGTTCATCAGGTCCATAAAAGCTGCTGGTGCATTAGTCAAACCAAAAGACATCACCAGAAACTCATAATGACCATATCGAGTGCGGAAAGCTGTCTTAGGAATATCAGCTTTACTGATCCGCAGCTGATGATAACCCGACCTCAAATCAACCTTAGAAAAGAATTGTGCACCCTGGAGCTGATCAAACAAATCATCTATCCTCGGGAGAGGATACTTGTTCTTCACTGTCACCTTGTTAAGCTCTCTGTAGTCAATGCACAGTCTCAGGGTACCATCCTTCTTCTTCACAAACAAGACTGGTGCACCCCAAGGGGAAACACTAGGTCTGATAAAACCCTTATCCAACAACTCTTGCAATTGCTCCTTCAACTCTCTCAACTCTGCAGGAGCCATACGATAGGGTGGCATAGATATAGGAGTAGTACCTGGAACCACATCTATACAGAACTCAATCTCTCTATGAGGTGGTAAACCTGGCAACTCCTCGGGAAAAACATCAGGAAACTCACAAGCAACAGGAACATCTGTGAGTGACAACTTCTCCACTGACGTATCCCTAACCAATGCCAAAAACCCCTGACAACCTTTCCTCAACAACTTCCTAGCTGCAATAGCCGAAATAAGATTCTGAGGTGCTGAACTCCTGTCACCAACAAACTTAAATTCTACTTCACCAGGAATTCTGAAAATCACCTCCTTATTCCTGCAATCAACCACGGCAAAGTGCTGAGACAACCAATCCATTCCCAAAATAACATCGAACTCCATCACATCCAACAAAATCAAATCGGCGGATAATTCTCTATCTCCCACGAGAACTGGACAACCAGAAAGAACAATATCGGTGTCCAAAGAATCACTCAGAGGAGTGGCAACAGACAAAGGAAAAGCCATCCTCGAAGCTTGCCAACAAGATTTAGAAGCAAAAACAGGAGAAACAAATGAATGCGTGGCACCCGGATCAAACAAAACCAAAGCATCCAGGTAACAAACAGAAAGAATACCTGCCACGACTGCATTAGATGCCTGAGCATCCTGCTGAGTCAGATGAAAAACTCTGGCCCGGCCTCGACCTCCCTGCTGACTGGTAGAAGCCTGGCCAACAGCTCTAGCACCTCCTCTAGTACCTCTACCACGACTCTGCTGTGGAACAAACTGAGTAGAACTCTGATGCTGAGCTGGTGGTAACTGAAATGGCACGGGTGCTGCACTAGCAATCGACTGCTGTGGGAATCGCGGAATCTGCTGCTGCTGATATCCGGGGTAAGGACACGATCTGGCAAAATGTCCTGTCTGTCCGCATCTGAAACATGTCAACGGTGTCAGATAACACGGTCCCTGATGGACTCTACCACAAGTCTGACAAACACTGGCCGCTGATCCAGAACTACGACCACTGCTACTGCTCGAAGCACCTGACCCAAATCTGAATGATCTACGCTGACCTCCACGACCATGTCTACTGCTCCGATGCACTCGCTGCTGCTGTCTCTGACTCTGCTGAGTCGAACCTCGCTGCTGACTACTCGAACCAACATGAAAACTCGAATACGGAGTAGCCTGCAATCCACTCGACTGAACTCCCAACTGGTAATAATCAGGCATCGCTCCCTGCCTAACTAATCTCAGCTCGATCTCCTTAGCTAGCTCAATCACCGACTCGAGAGTAAGACCTGCTGTAGGCATACCAGCAAAAGCTGAACCCAAACCAGTAATATACGTAGTAACAGCAAAATACTGATCTCGCATCAGATCCTCAGCATATCTACCCAGACGAAGGAACTCCCAGGTATACTCCTCTACAGATCGATCTCCACGAGAAATACTAGTCAAACGGAGATGATAGCTCAAACGAAGAGGCTCTGGACAAAATCTCCTCATGAATCGCTCTCGAAACTGAGCCCATGTCATCGTCATCATAAAGGGCTGGATCATCTGAATAAACCAATCCAAAGCTGGTCCCTCGACAGACAACTCAACGATCATGATCCTCTGGTACTCGGTATGAGCAGTCCGAGTCCTAGTCTCAATCGCATGCAGAAAATCTAAAGGATCAGAAGTCCCATCAAAAGCAATCCTGCCAACTCTGGCATAGAACAAAGCTGCCTCAGGGTCAGACATACCCTGCTGATAGGCAGGCTGAACAGGCTGAACAACAGGAGGAACAGGAACATCAAACTCAGGCTCAACAGGCTCCTCGTCCTGTAACTCTCTCTGCCTACGGCGACCTGCCGCTCCTCGAGGTCTACCCCTGCCACGACCTCTACGTCTAACTGGCGGCTCAGGAGGTAAAACCTCGTCCTGAAAAGACTCATCATCCTCAGCCTCAACGACCGGTGGAGCGACACGCGCTCGCCTCCTCATTCTGAAAAGACAAACGGAAAGATTCAGACAAAACAGACAATGGAGGAATAACGCTGAAAACTACAGCAAGGAATACTTATCAAGACATACTCGAACCTAATACACTGCAGTAGTCCAACAGAAAACACAACTTTAAAACTAGGGCCACAACTCACAAAACTAAGCCCTGACATAGAACTCCACTCTGAAACGAACTTCGCTCTGATACCAACTTTGTCACGACCCAAAACAGGGGCCATGACCGGCGCTAGGGAACGGGAATTCTTTCGAATCCGGAACCCGTAGCAAGCCTAAAAATAAAATAAAAATGCAATAATAACCATAAAAATATAATATGCAGCGGAAAATAAAATCATAAATATTACAATATCATCCATAACAACTGGATATAATTCAAAACTCATCACATCACATATATAATCTCATAAATGTATAATCTTTATACAAATCCAGTTTTAACATAATACATCTCTTTAAAACAAATACATAAAATCCGATACTTTAATTTACAACTACTGCAGTGTCTAGATAAAATAAATAAGACTCAAGTAGACAATTTACATAAAGAAGCCGGGGCGGAAGAAATCCGACGTATCGACCTGCTACTGAGGTCTGAGGAAGTTGACTCTCCTGAAAAATAGTCAACGGAGGGGAGTCAGACCTCACTGAGTGAATTACTATAATATATATACATACACTCTAAGTGATAATGCATACAGTCAACAGTATATGAGTAATATGTATATATACAGGCAATTTCATACAGATGTAGAAAAATCATTTTATATATTTTGTCTGAAAATCAACTTTTATGAAGGATCACATAGAACCCTAGAATATCGCAACCTCAGAAAATAGTGTTAAACAACACTCTAGCCACACAGGCTCACTGATTCCAAATATATCCACTTAATCCATATGGACAGTAGACTGGCCCCGAGACACTAAGTCAACCGAGCTCCAGTAGTCTGACTGCCAGTGTGATTGGCCCCGAGACACTTGGTCAACCGAGCTCCAGCAATCACACCCAAACCACATCTCACATATATCAATAATCATAATCAAATCGATATCCACAAATAAGTTAGTAATAAAGCCTAAAACTATAGGCGTACCGGTACGTACTCGGTCCTAGTGCTGCGCACTAGGTAGCACGTTCTATTGATATCCTTCAGTAATAAATAATAAAACATTCATTCACAAATACATGATGCATGAATTTAAATAAATCAACAATATAAACCATATATATACCGAAAATATACCAAACATAAACCAGGTATATTTTGAGTATATATACGTCAAATAAATTCAATCAAATCATGAATTAAACTAAAAATATATTTAAAAACATTTTAAATATATTTTATTAATAAAACATGTATATAATTTATTATATACCAAAAATATACCAAAAATATACTTGAATATAAATCATGTTATTTATGCATATTCAGTCAAAATAAAACATGCATTTTCTAAATCATGCATCCTAAGCATATATATATAATATAGTAACTCACCTAATGCGCTCCACGAGACAGGTCCGACGGGCCTGGTCCACTAACCCTCGGTCTCGGCGCAACTAAACAAGAAATAATTAATCGACATCAGAATAACCCTAACAGAAATCCTAGAATTAAATCTAGAGTATTCAACACAGAATCGGAAATTAGGGTTCGACTGGATATCACGTTTTACGAGAATTCTACCGAAAATTCGGCAGAACCTCCCCTGTAAAACGGACATCTCTCTACTCAAAAGAGTAGAGCCGACCCTGCAAAGAAAATACACTTCAAAAATAAACACCACAATCAATCACAACCCCTCGGTCGGACTCCAGACTACAATCTGTCGACCGGGGTCCACAAACACAGAAAATATATTCAAATATACCAAAAATATCCTTAAATCATAAAAATACATTTCAAACGTAGAAATTACATAATTAACCTTGAAACACTATAAAAATCGATTAAAACTCATTTTATTAGAAAAACCGTATATTATATATATAATTGAAAATAATTCCCGGAAAATAGTTTTAATTAGTTAAAAATACCAAATAATTTGTAGAAATCATTTTTATACCTTAAATAAATATTAAAACCAATTAAATTACATTTTTAGACAATTTAGGGTAAAATTACCAAAATACCCCTATATATATATATATATACCTAAATTACTTCAAAAATTCACCAAAAATCATACAATTATCCAAAATTAATTTTCTCAACATATTTATCAATAATATCAATAATTAAACTCAATTAACCAATTAAATTCAATTTAAAACACAATTAACTTAATTTTACAAAATCACCTAAACTTCAATAATTAAAAATAAATACTTAGAAATTCATAAAAATTCCAAATAAATTCCTATAATTCATTTCAACACCTAATTCAACCATAAACTCCAATTTCATAATTTAAATAATTAATTTCCGAAAATTCGAAAATAATATTAAAATATTCAAAAATACCCAAAAATCCAAACAATCTCCAAAAATTCTGCAAAAATTCATACATGAAGATTAAGCTACCAGGAACAACATTTGTGAAGGAAGTTTCCATGAATCATCCAAATTGAAGCTCAAAAAAATCGAAAACCAAAAGTGGCCGAAATATTCAACTCAAAACCTAAGCAATTCTAGATCATTTTAGCTCAAACCAAAGCTAGAATAACACTCACCGGAGCTCAAGGAGAAGATAGAGACCGGCGGTGTCGAAAACGGTGGCCGGAGGAGGGAGAAACGACGGTGAGGAATAGTGGTGGCGTCGGGCACCCACGGGAAGAAGAAGAAGAAGAAGAAGAAAAAGAAAAAGAAAGAAAAAGGAAAGAGAAAGGAAAAGAAAAAGAAAGAAAAAGGAAAAGAAAAAGAAAAAAATAATAAATTTTAATAATTTAATAATAAATAAAATAATCAAATAATAATAAATAAATAATAAAATATTAGGGTAATAATAAACCCTAATTAAATAAATATACACACACAAGCTTTATTTAATAATTTAAAAATATGTATGAGTTCATGCAAACCCGTAAATACATTTAACATAATTAATAATAAATTGTTTACGTGAAAATTTCCCCGAAAATGAAAGTCCCGGGAAAATTTTACGTAAAATACTGAAAATAATAGACAGTAATTAAAATAGGTTTAAAATACATATCAACTCATAAAAATATCGTATATACAGTCAAAATTATTGACACTGCATATCCCGGTACAGTGTAAAAATATTTTAAAAAAAACACGGGATATTACATTATGTAAGTTCATTCATCATTTATTTTTAAGAATGTATGCTTTATATTTTAATGAAAGATATCGATAGAACGTGCTACCTAGTGGGCAGCACTAGGACCGAGTACGTACTGGTACGCTTATAGCATTTAGGCTATATTACTAACCTATTTGTGGATATTGATTGGATATAATTATTTGATGTGTGAGATATGGTTTGGAGGTGTGATTGCTGGAGCTCGGTTGACCTAATGACTTGAGGCCAATCACACTGACAGTCAGACTGCTGGAGCTCGGTTGACTTAGTGTCTCGGGGCCAGTCTATTGTTTAAATGGAAAAAGTGAATATATTTAGGATAAGTGAGCCTGTATGGCTAGAGTGTTGTCTAACACTGTTTGAGGTTGCGATATTATAGGGTTCTATTTGATCCTTCATAAACTATGAATTTCAGTAAAAATATATATATAAGGATTTTATTGCATCTGTGTGTATTTGCCTGTATATATACATATTAGATATATACTATTGATTGTATGCATTGTCATTTAGTATGCATGTATATATATTATAGTAATTCACTCAGTGAGGTCTGACTCCCTTCCGTTGACTATTTTTTAGGAGAGTCATCATCTTCAGACCTCAGTAGCAGGCCTATACGTCGAATTTCTTCCGCCCCGACTTCTTTATGTAAACTGCTTATCTGAGTCTGGAGTTTTATTTTTATAATCTAGACACTGCAGTAGTTGTAAATAAATTGTGGGTTTTATGAATTATATTTGTGTGAATTATGTATTTTGAGAAATTGAACTGAGACTTGTATCAAAGGATCTATCTATATATGAGAATGGATATTATTTTGATATTTATGAGTTTATTTTCGCTGCATAGTATTTTAATTAATGGTGATATTATTATTACTATTGCATATTTTATTTTATTTTTAGGCTTGCTACGGGTTCCGGATTCGAAAGAATTCTCATTCCCTAGCGCCGGTCATGGCCCCTGTTTTGGGTTGTGACACTGCTCATCTGTGTTTGGGTCATTCATCCTTGATCGATCGCTTCTCTTCCTCCTGTCGCATCCTTCTATCCTCGTCCATTTTTATCATCCTGACCGTCATCGCCATTGCCTCTGCAAAGGTACTTGGTTCTTTGGTCATTATTTTATCTTTAAGCTTGCTGAGTCTAATGCCATTTTTCAAAGCTTCTATAGTAACTTCATCGACAAGATGCTCAATTTGCATGGTTATTTTATTGAAATGGTCAAGATAACTTCATAAAGATTCATCAACTTCTTGCCGGCACATCCAAAGATTGTTGATGTTTTTGGCCGGGGGAATATTGGTGACGAATCTAATACGAAATTTTTCTACCAGATCCTTGAAAGAAGTGATGAAATTCTTCGGGAGTCGATGAAACCACTTTTAAGCGTTCTTTGTGAGTGTGCTTGAAAAAAATCTACATATAATTCCATCATTTACATTCTGAAGCAGCATCTTTGTTCGGAATACTGAAATGTGGCTGATGGGATCTCCCGTCCCGTCATACTGATCAAGTGGCGGGATTCTGAACTTAGTAAGAATCTTCATCTGAATTAATCTTCTGACAAATGGAGTTCTGATGTCCATAACGCATTCTTCTTCCTTTCTTGGTTTGGTCTGGGCTTTGTATAATGCTTTTTCAACCTTCTGAGCTATCTTTGAATCATCAAGAGCCGAAATTATTGAACTACACTCCCCTTCCAGTGCTTTACCCTTTCCCATGCTCATCCCCGGGGCCTGCCAAGGTGTTGTGTTATCATCATTTTGAGCCGGTTCAAAATGCCCACTTTGCATTATAACGTTTAGTTGTTGTTGCATCAAAGCTATCTATGCCTGGATATTTTTTATCATGACTTCCTTGCTAGTTTGGTCGAGGTTGAGTGTTTGGTTTACAGTGTTTAAATTTTGTGTGGTTATTGCTGGTGTTTCTGTTAAACTTGGAAAGGGTATGGAAGGTATTAAGCGATGGTGTTGTAGAGGAGCGTAATATGGGAGGTCTGTGCCCAAGGACTGGTATCTTAAGGTGTTGTCGGGGAGTGGAGGTGTATGTCCAGATGAAGCTCCAGTATGCTGAAAAGTGGTTGGAAGCACTATTGCTAGGAGATGGTTTGAGAGGTCAGTCGAAGGGATAGGTACAGAAGGATTGGTGTCGGCTTCAGGAGTTAAGGTTGGTGGTGGGTTGGAAGTCACAGTGAGGATGTCTTTAGCTTAGCAGGTAAATGAATGGCTTTTCCCAAAGAGTTCCTACAGACAGCGCCACTTGATAATTGGTTTCCAGAACTCTTTGGATTAGTATCCTGCAATCCACAAACAGAAGGCAAAGTGAAAGGTGGGGAGAGTCCCCACAAATACTCCGATGTCTACGTTAGAGAACAGAAGTAGGAAGAATATAAGATAGCTAGAATATGTGAGAATAAAATATCCCTTTGTGAGGGATATGAGGTTCTATATATAATAATACTTAAACCTGAGAGAAGTCGGATTCCTTGTGAAATAGTGAATCATATTCTTAGTAGGATAATGTTCCTTTTTTGCTTAGGATTTCTCTTTGGGGTAGTCCCTATCCCAAACGGATTCTGTTTTCTTTCTAATCCAAATGTCCCTGCTCAAGAGATAAGAAACGCTTAACTAGGCGGGAATATATTAGACGGTATTAACAACTAATGAATTTATATATACAAACTAATGAATATGCAGTTATAACTTAACAAAAACAAACATAAAACTGAGAAAAAAGAATCAATTTCTTAAACAGGGTGACCTATTTCGCTACATATATGCATTCCTAAAGTTGAAAACCTGCTTACCAACTTCAATATTTTAATGCTTTTAACACTTCATTCAACGTTTCTATAAAATAAGTTAATGCTTTCTCTGTTCAACTTCCTCTATTTAATGTTTTTCCTCCTGACAGATTTGTTTTATTTCCATGGGAATGGTGCTTTTGATGTTCCTCTTGCTTTTTTTTTTTTTTTTTGTCAAAAAGGGCAATCAAACAAGCAAAAACACTGATGGCCAGTATAAAGCTGTGCTTGTGTCTTACTCCTTGTCTATACCTGGAAGCTATAATTCATATATATGTGTTTCGGTGCTGTTATATGATGATATTATATACATAAGTAGTATACTGGCAATCTCCAAAATTTGCAAAAAGAAAAACAGCAGGTTTGTGATCAGAAGCAGAAGCAGCTACTGAAGAAGAACGTTTGGCTGCATGATGATGATGTTGTTGTGCTGCGTTTGTGATTTGTTTTTTATTATTTTTTGATTGTTGAGACCGACGACTAACCCATGATGTTTGGTTTTGTTAGATATGTAGCTGCGTGATTCGGTTTTTGAGTGTATGTGTTTTGTTGTTGGCTTTGCTTGTTTTTTTTTTTTCCCTTGCTTCTTGTATACTCGTATGATGTACCATGATCCATGCCGCAATATAGACGGCCTATGATCTAATTTGCCCTTGTTTTGTACCGTCTCTTCTCAGCTTGTTCATGGGCTGTTTTTGTGTTCTTCATAAGTTAAGTGGTTGCCTGCGTAGTTTTTGTCTTTTGGTTGGGCTCTCTGTTATCGGGCCTCTTCCTGTTGTTGTTTCCTTGCCCTTGGTTGGGTTTTTCTGATTAAGCATTTCCAAAAAACAAAAAAGTTGGTTAATTCCTATCAAATTCTATCATCATCACATCCATATCTATATGTGTACTACCTATTCACATCCATTTAATTATTATAAAGCTTAACTTTGAGAATAATTTAACAGGAAATTATTACATTTTCATTGGCTACATTATAAAACACTTAAAGAGTATATATACTTTCATATTTGTATGTGTACATGTATCCTACAAGTAGTTAAAGTGGCAAAAGATTTAGATATTCACATGTAAAAAGAATTATATCAGGTGAAAAAAAAAAAGTGGTGTGTACACAAGTTATTCCTTAATTCAACAATGTATTAACAAATGTTAGACATGATAATGTTAAGAGTAGAAATTAGCATAACAATTGTTTTCTTTATGTTTCAATCATGTTTAAAGGATGAAAATTTATGGCCTAACCATCAATGATCTTGTTGAACCCAGCTCCTACACACTAGTGTACAAGGGTCAATGCAATTGTACAGACGAATATACAAGATGACAAGTCAAAAAAGGGAAACCCATCTCCGAAATGAATGGAACAATTGTTCAGCCGGGTTTTCTCCGGCCCTCAGGTTTTTCTTGGCTAGCTATGTGCAAGTGTCATTGCAGGTATACACAGAACTAGAAAAGGTAGGAGCAGCAGGGGGTTCTGGTATGTCAATTATGCCTTCCAACATGAGTACCACCTTCTTCATTGACGGTCGCATTGATGGCTCGTCCTGGATGCACCATAGTCCCAACCTGACCATCCTCTCAAGTTGACTCTTCTCAACTTCTTCGTCCTCAATCAGCTTGTTTAGCTCCTTAGCCTCAAAGCAATCATAGACCCAGTTTGCAAGAACTACTTCATCATCTGCAACATCCATTGCCACATTTCTACGGCAACATATGATTTCCAGTAACATTATTCCAAAGCTGTAAACATCCACTTTCACAGTAATCGGCAAGTTACTGTGCCACTCAGGTGCAACATATCCTCTTGTTCCTCTAAATCCTGTGTATGTCCTGGATTGGTTAGGCATTAGCAGCTTGGACAAACCAAAATCTGCAATTTTTGCCCATTCTTTCTCATCCATCAGAATGTTTTCAGGTTTGATGTCACAATGGATGATCTGAGTCTCGCACTCCTCATGCAAATAGACAATGCCTCGAGCTATGTTTAAAGCTATTTCTATTCTTGCCTCCCAAGCTGGCTTTTGCTCTGACTCAAAAATGAAATCTGCAAGTGAACCACCGCTCATGTATTCATATACTAAAAGCCTGTTAGTTCCATCATGGCAGTAACCGAACAATCGAACTAGATTTCTGTGATGGGTTCTTCCTATTACATTCATCTCATTTCGAAATTCCCTTTCGCCTTCAGCCACAACGTTCTGTAGCATCTTTACTGCCACAACTCTATTGCCATTTGACATAAACCCTGTAAAAACTGTCCCAAAACCTCCTCTACCAATTTCATCTTTGAAATTTTTTGTAGCTTCTTTCAGCTCTTCATATGTAAATGATCGCAGAACGACATCTTCAAACAGTTCATCATTTCCCTGACTTGCTATCTTTCTGTAGTTCCATACGCGGTATCTATAGAAAACAAAACCACAACTTGTAAGAACAAAAATTGCAATGGCTGAGATAACAATGCATGTTATCAGGATGCCCTCTTGCACGTCTTCCTTTTGATCACTGGCTCCGACTTTCGTTGCCAAGCTGCCATTGCTTACTTTGATAAAAGTTATCCCCGGTGAATTTTGCGTGACTTTCCCAGATCTTAATGGAAGTTTCTGCTTTTTGCACTGTTGGTTCGTATATACTGCAGCTTCGCAGCTGCAGTCTCTCAAGCACTCCTCTTTACACACCTGTTTTGTGGTAGCTGTAAGAATAGAATATGGCTCATTGATTTTCCATTCTACATTATTTTCCAGTTCTTGAATAATAAAGTTTCTGCCTTGGCAAATATCTGAACTGAAACTCCACTGACATCCCAAATTCTTCTGGGTCTTGTCAATGAACTCAAAACCAGGAAGACAAGCACATTCAGGACTTCGATCTACAAGTTTACAATACGAGTTTGAGCCGCACAAGCCAATGGGAGCACAATTGTTGTCAGCAGGAATCTGCTGTCGTATCGACCAATCACCATATTGATCCAAATTATGTGAATACAGTCGAAATATTCCATCTGCCTCCATCGTGGCTCGATACATGGCTTCGCCAGATATGTTTCTCCTGTTGAGGGTTTTTATTGTAAGGCCATTAGTATTTAGCAAGTAGAGCTGACCATTGCCATCAAGATTCAGAGTGACATTTTCTCCTGCATCTGATGTACGTGACCTCCAGTAGAAATATTCACTTCGAAATGGATATTCTGTGGAGAACATCACCAGGTTTCCATTTTCTCGCATATTGATTCCAAATCTTCCACTCGTATGATTCGTGTTAGAGATGCTTGACACCAGCTCTTTTCCCGTCAACAGACGCTGTCCTGGTAAAAGGGTATCTGTTGGAACATCAAAAGTCTGCCATATGATCTTGAACTCTGCATTGTAGAGTACAAAGTTACCAGAGTCAAGCATGGATGCTGAGGAAGCAGACTGAGAAGAGTCAGAAATGTGTACCTGCTCTCCTTGCATCTTTTTTAAGATAAGCCTGCCACCCTCATCTAATGTCAATGTAGCATTAGCAGGAAGAGGTGAGTCGTCCAGATTCGCTGTCCATACAACAGTCTTTTGCTGGATTCTTGGCATCCAAATTCCAATACCATAGCCATCACGTTTTTGGTAAAAACCAAAGGCAAAATGGCCAGAAACAGAGGACCAATAGGAGATGCTGGTGGGAGTGAGGGACGAGCCTTGGCTAATATTTGAAATTCTTTGTTGGGCTGATGATTTAGAGAAGATGGAACTCACAAGAAGAAGAAGAAACAGAAACATTGCTGCAAATTTTGGCAAGGGTACATCACAGATAGCCGAACCTTTTACTAAAATATGTTTATATGGGCAAGGGATGAGAAAGTCAACACATTGAATCAACATTCTTGAACTGGATGTATGGCACGGGCTTGGAATTTTCTTTGATCATCCGTTAGGTCATGTTGCACTTAGGCTACAGCCCCATGAAATGTCTAACTTACTGGTCAACCAGCTTATAATACAACACGCCATGATTGACAAACAAAACGTAAACTTTATTATTTCAAGATAAACCAAAATTCAACAAATTCTTTTTTTTTTCTCTATCAACATAATATATTATTAGCCAAGATTTTTTTTTCTTATACCTACCTTGGGCACTTTTTATTTTATTTTATTTTATTAACACGTATAGAACAAGTTCCATCTTCAGCGAGGACTGAAAAATGTTTCACAATAGATACATTCATCAACAGAAATTCAATAAATTCTATTAAAAAAGTAAACCAAAAAAATAAAAATTGGATTTGGAATAATTTGTATTTATAGAATAAAAGGAAAAAGAACAACACTATATGCAAAATACTACTTTGTTAGTAAATAATTTCCAAAGACTTTTCCTTGCCTTGAAGGCAAGTAGAAAGGGAAAAGAAATAAAATAAATTAAATTAAATTAAGGCATCGTCAAAGTATATAATTTAAATGTTAAAAAAATTTTATTTTTTACTATTCATCTCATTTAAATTTTAAATTAATATATAAGACTGGAAATATAATGGATTTTTTTTTTTGGGTAAATTTTTTCTTTTGTCGGTGTCAAAAATTGGCCCCAAATCCCAAAATTCCATCAAGTCTTTTGTGGAAATCAGTTCAAAGAAAAAAAAAAAAAGGCTGTCCACTTGTTCTATTATGATTTGGGTCAATGGAACCGTTTGACAAATTTTATTAATTTAATAGTTTGTATTATTAATCATAAATGAATTAACTAACACTATGGAATAGTTAAGACGTAAACGCTCTATTTAAAATATTAAAATGTGAATAGGATTTAATTTTAGTGGAAAAATTTTTGTATTTATTTTTACAAAATAAATTAACAGATTGATTGTTTTTCAATCTAGTTCAGTTTTTTATTCTAAAATATTTCAACAATATTATTATTATTATTATTATTATTATTATTATTATTATTATTATTATTATTATTATTATTATTATCATATACTATTGTTGTCATTATTGTAGTTTTAATTTTTATTAAAAATTAATAATGATTAATAGTTAAAAAATAACAAATATACAAAGACTATAAGTTTATTCACAATATTTATATATAAAAATATATAAAATATATTTGGAAATATCTGTTTTGATTTATTTTTTATTTGATTACCCACAGAATTTTTAAAAATTAAAAATTTAAATTTAATTCGTAGATTCGGTTAATTATTTTTTCTTACTTTGGTTTAATCTGTTTAGATTCAATTTTTAGTATAATAGAACAGTCGGAGTCTTTCTCCAGTTAAAATATGTAGACATCTAGCTATATAAATAAAATTGAGAATCATTAAATTAATTTTTATTTAATTATAAAATATATAAATATAAAAAATTAATAATTATAATTAAATATGAATTAATTTAATAATTTTTAGTTTTATTTTGTATGGGTGGCAAAGGACCTTCAATAAAAAGATTCTTTTTGTATGAGTGAATGAGAACTAGTTAAGTCTGAAGGAATCATAGTTCGATAGTCAACTCAATATAGAAAAGTACCAACTTAGCATTCTGATTATATTATGGAGAGTAATGTTACATACTAGTTTCTAACAAAGTATAAAGAGCCATCAACCCTTTAAGAAGCAATGGAAAGCCCAAAAGCATCTCAGTAGATGGCAGCAATGCAAGAACAAATTGAAGTTTTACATAAAAATTAGACCTGAAAACTTGTGTTATTACCCTAAGGAATAAAGTCAAATGGTAACAAATGGATCTAGAAGATCAAGTGTAATAGTGATGATTAAATGGAGCAGTATCGTGTAAGATTAATGGTGATACAAGGGTATGCTCAAAAAGAAGGTATTGACTTCAATATATAAAATCTTTTCCCTTATGGTCTGACTTACAACTATTTGAGTGGTCTTAATGATGTGTGCTACATATGATTTACATTTAGAGTAGCTAGATGTGAAAACTGCTTTTCTTCATGAAAAATTTAAAAAAGAGATTAATATGCTCCAACCAAAAGGTTTTGAAGAATAAGAAAAAGAGAACTTCGTTTGCATGTTGAACACATTTCTATATGGTTTAAAATAGGAATTTAAGTGTTGGTAAAGAGATTTGATTCCTTCATCATGAACCTTGGATACAACATACTTAATGTAGGTCCTTATGCATATTTTAAAAGGTATGGTAAAAATAACTTTGTTATTTTATTATTGTATGTTAATGATATGTTGGTAGCATGCCTTAAACAAAGATCATATCAAAGAATTAAATAGACAATAGGCTTGGAAATTTGAAATAAAGGACTTAAAACCAACAAATAAGATTCAAAGGATGCAAATTCACCGAGATAGAAATAATATAAAGGTTTGGATACTCTAGAAAAACTACTTAATAAGAATTATACAATAATTCAACATGCAAGATTATAAGACAATTTCTACCACACTTTTTGCTAGTTTCAAACTATCCTCCAATAAGAGTCATAATAGTGAAGCAGAACGAATATAGATGTCTCGAGTACCATATGCATCAGCAGTGGGAGGTTTAATGTTTGTTATTATTTGTACAAGACTAGACATTACACATTCAATGACATCAGTTAGTCGATCCATGACATCTTGGTAGAGAGCACTGGAATGTTATGAAAAAAATCCTAAGATATATCAAAAGGACCTCAAATGTTGCACTGTATTATGGAGGATCATTATTCATTAACAAATGATATGTTGACTCATATTATACAAGTGATTTGGATAAAATTAAATCCATGACAGATTATGTATTTACTCTTGCTTGTAGAGCTATAAATTAGGTATAAAAAATGTAATCAATTGTGGCTACATCAATAACATAAGAATAATATATAGCAACTACACAAGCCAAGAAAGAAGCAATGTGGTTGAAGATGACATTAGAGGACACAAACGAGAGAAAGTTTCCTTGTTTAATGACAATCAAAGTGTCTTGCATCTCACAAGAAATGCAACCTTTCATTCAAGGAAAAAACACATTCGAGTTCAGTACCACTTCGTTTGAGAGAAAATGGAAGAAGGAACCACTGATTTTCAAATAATCCATACCAAAGATAATCGAACATAATTTCATAACAAAGGCTATCAATAGTGACAAGTATATTTGGTGTCAATCCTTTTGTGGCCTGACAGAAACATAAGTAACAATGGAAGTCAAGATAGAAAGAATAGTGTGAAATTGTGATTGATCCTTAATCAAATATTCTAATGAAAGATTATTAACCAAATAAATTAAATTTTTTTTTTAAAAAAAAACAAGTTGTGGCGGTTTACACCACCTCAACAATTCTTGGCCCTTAAGCATTGTAAGCCTATAAATAGGCTTGATTTGTTAGCATTAGAGAAGTAGGGAAGTTGAAAAGGAAAAAGAGTTAGTGAGCTAAGCGTGTGAGAGAGTAATTTCCTTATAAGGGGAAAAATTATAGAAATTTTGTTTTCTCCTATTTTGAGAGAGATTATTATTGTTCTCTCTTTAGGTGATATAAAGAGAGGTTATAACTCTTATTATTTTTCATAATGAAATTTTTTATTCTAACATGTGATCTTTTCCTAATTTATTTAGAGTTTTTCACATTAAATTTTATGTATTTATTATTTTATTCATTTTTATTATCTTAATTATTTTGGCTGCAATTTGATATATTTTGTTGACTACCTGATCCTATATATCAAACATATTTCACAACAAAATGTTGCATCCCCAGAAATTTGTGGGTCATCGCGGTTAGTTGTACATATGACCATCACTACAGGATTTAAGCGAAGCAGATGCCAATAGTAAAGTCATTTCCTGTTGGGTAAAAACCAAAGGCAAACGGCCAGAAGCTGATGACCAAAATGAGTTGTTAATGGGATTGAGAGAAGAACCCAAGCTAATGAGGGAAGTTTTTTGTTGGCCTGTACCTCTAGAAAATATATAACATAGAAGAAAAAGCCCAAACATTGTAGATTGCTCAAAATTTTTAGCTTTGAAATTTTTATGAATGTCAAGGCCTTAGAATAATAATAATAATAATAATAATAATAATAATAATAATAATAATAATAATAATAATAATAATAATAATAAGACTTACTGTAGGAGGCAGGGTTTAGCACACTCCTAAAGTATTTAGCTACCACGATACTGTATGAGCTCGAGATCCACTAAAAAATACAAAATAGGCTTAAAGCCCAAATTTGAGAAGGAATCACCATCCATATGAGACCTAGGACACACTATACGACAACTAGATTCTGTGGAAGTTCCCAGAAGAATCCAAGTTAATGATGGAAGTTCTTTGTTGGCCTGTAGCTCTAGAAAATATATAACATAAAAGAAAAGTCAGAACATTATAGATTGCTCAAAATTTTTAGCTTTGAAATTTTTATGAACGTCAAGGCTTAGAATTAGTTTTTTTTTTTTTTTTGGTAATTGCAAGACTTACTATAGGCAGCAATGTTTAACGTGTGCTCATTCTTGGCCCTTAAGAATTGTAAGCCTATAAATAGGCTTGATTTGTTAGCATTAGAGAAGTAGAGAAGTTGATAAGGAAAGAGAGTTAGTGAGCTAAATGTATGAGAGAGTAATTTCCTTGTAAGGAGAAAAATTATTGAAAGTGTGTTTTCTCCAATTTTTAGAGAGAGTATTATTATTCTCTCTTTGGGTGATATAGAGAGAAAGGTTGTAACTCTTATTATTTTTCATAGTGAAATTTTTTATTCTAACATGTGGTCTTTTCCTAATTTATTTAGAGTTTTTCACGTTAAAATTTGTGTATTTATTATTTATTCATTTTTAATATCTTAATTATTTTAGCTGTAATTTGTTATATTCTGTTGACTACCTGATCCTATATATCAAACACATTTCAGAACAAAATGTTGCATCCCCAGAAAGCTACAGGTCATCACAGTTAACTATACATATGACCGTTGTTGTAGGATTTAAGTGAAGCAGATGCCAACAATAAAGCCATTTCCTATTGGGTAAAAACCAAAGGCAAACGGCCAGAAGCTGACAACCAAAATGAGTTGTTAATGGGATTGAGAGAAGAACCCAAGCTAATGATGGAAGTTCTTTATTGGCCTGTAGCTCTAGAAAATATATAACATAAAAGAAAAAACCCAAACATTGTAGATTGCTCAAAATTTTTAGCTCTGAAATTTTTATGAACGGCAAGATCTTAGAATTAGTTTTTTTTTTTGGTAATTAGAAGACTTATTGTAGACGGCAGGGTTTAGTACGTGCCCAAATATTTGGTGACCCTGGCACTATATGAGCTCGAGGTCCACTAAGAAATACAAAATAGGCTTGAAGCACAAATTGGAGAAGAAGTCATCATCTAAATGAGACCCGGGACACACTATACGACAACTAGATTACATTGAAGTTCCTAGAAATCATCATCATAGAACATGTTCAAAAATTAGGTATAGGCTTTTAGAATGCCCACCCAACTTTGTGGTTGGTTTCTATTTGTGTTTTGTATATTATTATCTTTAATTATTCAATTACTTCTTTATTGACATGCAAATTACAATTGTTTCCATTCAATTTCAAAGTTTTACAATTATGTCCAAATTTGCACATTAATTCAATTTTATGCAATTCAAGGGTGATTCACTACATTTATCACAAATAATACTAAACATTCATTAAAAATAAAGGTAAATAAATAAGTGGTTATGCAAAGAAAAAGGGGGGAGGAGGAATGAATTACAACCATTTTGCATGCAAAAATAATAATGAATATAACAATAATAATAAATTAATTAAAAGAAAATGCACAAAAGACAATACGATGACGCCTCTTCAAAGGGGCACTGCCTCTATACATAGAGGGACAACACGTCACCTTAAAACAAAGAGGCATTGCCACTTGCCTCTTTAAACAAAAAAAAATAGCTCAATAGTGAATGGGCTTGATTAAAATAATAAAAAATACTAATAAACTATGCAAAACCATGCAAATGCAACCAAATCTACGTAAAATTTTAACTATCAGACTAAATAGAAGCTAACAAAATACTTACAAATACTTCGGTCACCCTTCTAATAAAGTGACTGGAAAAAGAGCAAATTCAGAATACAAAAATTTAATTATATGAACAGTGATTTGGAATAGTGGAAAACCATGCAGAAATATGAAGTACAACTAAACTTACGTAAAATCTTGACTAACACACCAAACAAAAGCGAACAAAATAGTTGCCCTTCTGATGAAGTGACTGAAAGAAAAAAAAATTAAGCAAAAAAAAAAAAAATATATATATATATATATATATGAATAGTAGTGCCTTATTATGCTAAGGTGTCTCCTTTATACAATAAGGCTACACCTTATCACAATAAGGTGCACTGTCACCAAAATCACATAATCTTTTTTTTTTTTTTCAAATATAGATGCTAATGATACTAGAATTAGATAATCACAAAATATGGAAAACAATTCAAAATATGAAAGAGGATACCTAGAGAATAAACATCCTTACTAAAAAAAATAAGTTTGAATTCCAAAAATGTTTGGCCCTCAAAGGTTTGATTTCTGCACTATCTAGAATGCAAGATGAGTGAACTCTTGATCCTTCTTCTCTAATCTCCCCTTTTTTTTTTCTTTTTTTTCCCTTTTTCTCTCTGCACTCTTCGGCTTTTTTTTTTTTTTTTCTTGTAGCTCCCTCTTCTCTAAACTTCCCCCCTCTCCTTTTTAATCCCCCATGCTTGACAAGACAACCCCTTTTTCTTCTTATAATGACATCTCCCTTTTTAGCCACCTTTTTGCCTTAAAAATCAACCATTTACGCTCAAGGTTCAGAGGGATAAAGGGTGGGCCCACCACACCTTGCTGCTATCATCAACTTGACATTTAATACTTGTGCAAGTGGATAACAAAGAGGTGACGCCTCTTTGTCACGAAGTGACTACCATATAGGAGATCGTCTCATCGACAAGGCGATCACCTCTTTGGCCCTGACAACTATTTCTATGTTTGGGCCAAAGTGGGCTTGGTTATGGGCTTAGCATGGGTTTAGTTTGTTTTAGGCTAAGGCTTGTGTTTTATATGGATGAGAATTCATATTTTTTGGTCTACTCTCAAAAAGATTCTAAGCCTCTATTTCATTCAAGATTCATATTTTTTTTTATCGTTGGGCTTTCTTTGCGAGCCGATCAAACCGAGTATTCGCAGTTTGCCTCCTTGTCATGGGCCGATCAAACCGGATGTCTACACTTACTATTCATACAACATCATCTAGTCAATTATTGACTAGATGAGGCTCATGAACATGCTTATAGCACACTTACACACCACAATCTAACAATATGGGATCTAAAGGATCAGTCCGACGCAGACTAATCATTTTAGGCTAGACTATAAGTTTAGAGTTTACCACACCGCCACAACTCTTAATAGTTTTTGTTTTTGTTTTGTTTTTTTTTCATTTTGTTTTTTTCGTAATTAGAAAGCTTATTGTTCATACACCATCATCCAGGTAATTACAGATTTGAAGAGACCCATGAACATACTTATAACACATATATACCATAATTTAACGATGAATTAGTTAAATGTGATCATTATATTTATAATTCTGGGAACTTGTTAATTAATATTATAATGTAAAATGTGATGAAAATTAAAACTTGTGACTCCTACAATGACATATTTTTGTCTTTCACAGACTCAAAATTCTGAAATTTCTTTTTTTTTAAGAAAATTCAAAATTTTGAAATTTCCAATCTATAGAATTGAGGTGTTTTAATATGCTTGACTCCAACTGTAATTATGAAAATGAAAATGACGAAAAGGTTGGAACTGGATCCTCTGAGAGTGCAATAAGAGTATTCGTAATTTATCTGACATTTTATATTAATTTTTTATTTCATATAATTTGACAGTATTATTTAATTTTTTATTTGACTGTGTTATTTTATTTTATTTATTAGCATTATTTTAACTTAATACATTTATGATCAATTAAATTTGACATATTTTATTAGCTTTTTCACTCAATTTATAAAAAAATTATTTTGACATATTAACTTATCAAAAATATGTCCTATAAATATTTTCTAGAAAATTCATATGTTTAATTTTTTTTTAACTTATAAAAATATTATTTTAGACATTTCAAATAGTGTTAAAACGTTGATAAATTTTATATTTAAAAAGTTGATATATTTAAGTGACCAGTTTTTTAATTGAGGGGTAAACTAACAAAAAATGTTCGGTTCAAGTTACTCTGATGTATTAGGACTATTATTTCTATAAATTGAAAATATATTTTTAAAAATAGATCTTAACAAATTAAATAATATCAAATGATGTGTTATTAATTTTTTTAATCTATTATTATGCATAATTCATTGAAATTATAATTAATTCAGTTTGATTTGAGTCGGAATATAAATGTAATAAATATTTCTCAATGATTAAATTAATATTTTTATGTCCACCATGATTCAAACTCAAAATGTCACTTAAGTGAAAATAACTCCTTACTGACTTATCTGTATGGTTAAATTGCATTTTTCATAGAATATTACCATTAAGTAATACAAAAGTTTTTGGTTAAATAGCTTTTTTCATCGAATAATATGATGAGATTAATCTAGTAAAATGATTTATTTTGAACCCATATGGAAATTAAATTTACTAATTTAAAGGCAGCTACTCACCTAAAATAGCTTTTTTCATAGAATAATAATAATATTATGATGGGATTCAGCTAGTCAAATGAATTATTTTGAACCCATATGGAAATCATTTAATCATTTTTTTGAATTGATACTACTAATAAAAGGAAGTTTTCCCTTTATTAGAGATGTAAGGGTATCATAAAATATAAGATTCAAATTTTATTATCAATAGTCTATGAAATAAATTTTTATTTAATTTGAAACAAAATAATTGTATTTTGAAGTATAGTTCATTAATATTTAAATTATATAAAATTTTTATTAATAAATAAATAAACAAAAGATTGTTGCCTCTTGAATAGGCTCTTCATTCAGCTAGAACTAGCAAGTTTGACTTGGACAATCCCAATGGCTTACGCACGAACCAGTATATACATATTTGAAAAATCAAAAACAGCAACAAAACGAACAAAAGACATATATATATATATAATCTGATTTATGACCATATATTAACTGTAAAAAATTCTCAGTTCAGAATATCTACTCAACTATTATTTTTATTCATTCATTTCTTTTCTTATTTCTCTAAAACTTATAATCAAATAAATTCTTAGTAAAGTTTCTTTGAAATAATTTAAGAGAAGACAAATAGCAATATTTTTTTAGTATAATTATTTAGTTGTTTACTTAGACTGCATAAATATCATTCTAATTAAAATTAATTCAATTTAAATTATAAATTTTATTGTTATTTTTATTGTAAATAAAATAAAATAAACACATTAACTTTTATATTTTTGAAAAAATTTGTAATATATAAAAATCTTTGAAGCAGCGAAGAAAATGAAGAAAATTTAAAGATAAATAAAAGAGAATGATCGTTGACTTAGTTGTTGATATAGATATAAAAAATGAAACATTATAAAATTAATTCAATTTAAATTATAAATTTTTTTTGTAAATAAAATAAATAAATACATTTATGTTTTTGAAAAATTTTGTAATATGTAAAAAATCTTCGAAGCAGTGGATAAAATGAAAAAAATTTAAAGATAAATAAAAGAGAATGACTGTTGACTTACTTGTTAATGTAGATATTAAAAAGAAACATTCTAAAATTAATACAATTTAAATTATAAATTTTTTTTGTTATTTTTATTGTTAATAAAATAAATAAATACGTTAACTTTTATATTTTTGAAAAAATTTGTAATATATAAAAATCTTCGAAGCACTGGATAAAATGAAGAAAATTTAAAGATAAATAAAAAAAAAAATGACTGTTGACTTACTTGTTAACGTAGATATCAAAAAGAAACAAAGTTGAAATTGTATGCTAAACCTTTTTTTAGCCAATTCAGATACCACCCAAAGATAAAAATAAATGTTTTATCATTGTATTGTTTTTTCCCCTTTGTCTAAATCTTACATGCCCACTTTCTAACTCATAGCATCAATTTTCATATTAAAAGAAATATTCTCTTAATGTTTTTTATATCGTTTATTATTTATTACTTATATTTTATTATCTTTACAAATTGAACCCATTCTTTTTATTTTTTTCATATTCATTAAAATGAAATATTTTTAATAGTTATTTATAAATAATCTATAATTAAATATTATATTTATTTTAATCATAATTTAATTTAATAATTAATTATCTTAATTCAAATTGTGATATAAGTGCAACTAAAATTTTGTAATTAATAATTTAGGTAATGTTAAAAAAATTTGTTCAGTATTATTATATATTCATGTGAATATAATTAATAATATATGTAGTTAATATAAATAATTACGTAAATAACAAAAATATAAATAACAAGGCATTAAACTAATTTTGTATTTTATTAATTAAAAAGTTAACAAAATAAACATCATTTTAAAAGGAAATAAAATAATTAGGATGAAATTTGTCTAAAGTATTAGACATGTAAAAGTGTAGGGTTATTATATATATATATATAGGTGAATAGTATTTACTGTGATGAATAGTTTGTTGCTGCATACTGTGCAAAACAGCAAAATAGATTGCTGATTTGTTGTCTTGGTTGGACATTAGCATGTGCAAAGCCTCTTATCACTTGTTGCTCATCCTCAACCTTGATCTCCATCTTGATTGACTTCAATTTCTATGTTGCATGCATGTTGTCTATTATCACTTGCTGCTTATCTAAGACTACAACAATTTCAAGTATATAAGATTTACAGACAAAATAAAAGTGGTTGTTTGCATGCATGAAATATTGATCAATATTAGATTTCCTTTTTTTTTTTTTTCCTTTGAACACAATGCCCGTGAATTGAAATTAGCATGTGTAGAAAATTATCCAGATAATTTTTAATGCTCACAAATTAGTATATAGCAGGTCAAGTATCAGATTATCAATAGCTTAAGAATGACATAAAAGAGCTGCAAAACTTAATATATAAATCACTTTCTTTCTTTCCGATATGAAAATAAAAATATCCAATTACCGAGAAACATTATAGATACATTCAGGTTTGGTAAAACAAAACCTCAATAAAGTACTAAAATAATAGCACAAATGGTTAATTTGATGAAGAAATATGAACACCTTTTTTTTCCCCCAAATTATAGCATCTAAAAGAGTAATGGAAGATCTAAGAATTGCAAGCATGCCAATGAAAAGCCATATGTATATATATAGTCCATGTTCAAAGCAAAAAAGAAAATATATCTTATGAAAGATCCTCAGGGTTCAATCTTTGAATGGACCCATTTGATTCTTTTTCACTAATATGTTAATAAAACATCCAAATTGGATTTCAAATGGAAAAGTGCCAACTTGAAACATACACATATCAAATTTTTTCATTCAAAGAATTGGGCACCCTTTTCTTTTGCTCAAATTGAGAAACCCAACCATTTTTTCTGCCTGTATCCAAACTCAATAAAAACTATATCTGACATTCTTTTAATTGTTTTAGTTTTCATCTAACTACAAGTAAACTACCCAGAAATTAAAAATAAAATAAAAAACAGTTAGAAATCTTAGAATTTAAAAAAAAAAAATCAAAAGGGTATATAACAAACCAATCAAATAACAGATTTAGATTACAAAAAATTGCAGAAATTTAAGAATCCGCATTAAATTGATTAAATGATTCGTATAGAAAGAAAGAGATTCGAAAAAGGGACAAACCTGAAATAAACTGTAGAGAAATAGAAACAAAGAATAACAATATAGAATGCGTACATAACGATCAGCTTCTACAGATTCCACTCATCCCTTTCCTCTTCCCTGTGTTTTGGCCTGTTGGCAGATTTTTCTGTAAGAACATTCCTTGGAGTTCTATTAAGAACAACTAGAGGCTTAGCATCAACAACTTCTTCGCTCCCATGAACCACATTGCTCAAAGTCTTAGGGTTCTCATCATGTTTAGGAATATGTGGAGTCCTTTTAAGGACACTAAGAAGAAAATTAATTCGTATAAATTTTATCCATACAGACACTAAAAAGAAATACCTCAACCTACCTCATAGTTATACCAACTTAAAAACAATCAACAATCAACACTAACATAAGCACCAAATACATAAAATTGAGAACCAGAAAAAAACAATGTAAGAATCACCAACGGCAAAATAATTATTTTGTTTACATAGATAAAATTAAATTCAGTAAAACATGATACAATACAAAATGAACTTCATAACAATACCCAATTCAACTACAAAATCTAATAAAATTATGCTCAAATTAGGTTAAATCAAGCCTTTACCCGCATAAAAAAACACAGACAGAAGAAATTTCAAAAAATTCAAGAAAACAGGATAGCAGAACAAAGTAATGTCGGATTAATAATGCTGGATTAATTGGTTAACTCTCAAAAGTAGCTTTGGTGAACCAAAAAGCATAAGCAATGGGTGGACGGAATTTGATAGAATTCCCACCTCGAGAAATATGACTTTTAGCAAAATTAAGATGAGAAACAAAAGGTTCAAGTAACCCAGAAGCCAATTTCTCTACTTCTCCTTCATAGAAGAGAATAATACCACATCTTTACATTCAAAAAATAATAATCTCTTGTATTTTCTGTCATGACAAACATCCAAAAATCACCTTCACTCTTGGATATGTTCCAAGGCTTTTGCTGCCTCTAAATGTCAACTTCAAGAGTGATCCAAGCTCTCAGAAAAGTATGATTTGGCTCAGACTGATAGAGTTGAACATGACGGTAATCATTCACGGGGACCTAGTTAGGCATAGCATATCCCTTATTAATTTAATTGCCTCCAACATACATAATATAAGAAATTATTAACAAATTATTAAGTATTTACATATTTTTTATTTTTTATATTCATAATAAAGTAATAGGTTATAAAGTCTTTAACCAACTTTATTCCTTCAATAATCTCTATTTCATTGTACAATATTTTTTTTCTTTTCGAAATGGATAATTTTGAGATGCAAAACTAACATAATGCTAAGTATATGAATAAAATAAAAATAATTATATAAAATAAGAAAAATAGCTAGATAACATCTAATGATTGACTATAAAAAATACCTACTAAACTATTATTTTGTGATCATGAACTCATTTTGACATATGTAACTCTATATTTTAAGCATACATTAACTAGAATTTTTATTTTATTTTAGTTAAAATAAAATTTTTTAATATTTTTGTTTCTTCTCATTTTTCAATTATTTTTGTTTCTAATTAATATTTTTCACAATAAAAATTAAAAATATTATTTTTCTTTTTTCACTAAAATTAAGTTTTCTTTCATAAATTTTTTTTATCTTTTGCCTAGTTTAAAATATAAAAACTCTAATTTTTCCTTTTTATTTTTATTTTATGATTATAAAATTAAATTAGATTTTATGAAAAATTATAAATTATAAAATTTTATTTTAATAAATAAATAATTTATTATATTTTTTTTATCTAAACCACTCATTAAATTAATTAATTATATTTTATTCATATAAACTATCTATATAACATATATATTTATATGATAGCCACATGATATTTTTGTTTCTAACTATATTTTTTTGAATTTTTATTCATATCATCTATATGAATAGTTTATGTATATTTTATTCACATCAACAAAGTTATGATTTTTTTATTATATTACTCTTATTATATAGGTAATGTTTTTATATTTTATTTATATCTCTATATGAATTAAATTTAAAGTTATCATTTTTATTTTATATTTTTAGTCTACAAAAAGTAGTCATAAAGATATTTATTAATTATGTTGCTGTAGTTTTTTTATTTTGCCAAGTATAGTATTTTTCATGTAAAATTTTTTATTTTCTCTAGTTAATTGTGTTAACAAATTTTTGCACTAGATATTATATTAATGAGTTATGAATTATTCATATTTTATGACTCTTTATTCTTATAGATTATTATTTTTTTTAATTTTAATATTCATTGTTGTTTTTATTTTTTTAATTTTTATTTTTTTAATAAAATTAAATTAGATGTTATTATTGAAATATTTCTATTTCTTTTATTAAATTAAAATCTCTTGAATTCCTATTCATCTCATTTAATGATTGCAAGTATTTATGTTTCATTACTTTTTTAAAGATAGTTAAAGAGTTATTATGACTATCACCACTTTATGAATCTTTATTTTAACACTCAAAAGTTTATATCATTTTCATTTTTTTGCTATCATTATCTTCATTTTTATCTTTTTTTTTTTTAAATTAAAAAATAAATGATTAAGAAAAATTACTTTTACTAATTAACATGCAGTAACATAGATAAATAATTAATATGTATAAATTAAAATTATTTATTTATTCGGGCTAATGTCTAGCCTATATCTATATAAATTAGTTAAATGATGTACAGTGGCATTTTATATGTGATGTTTATCTACAAGTCATATATTATAATTCATTTAGTTTACCTTTAAAGTCATTTTATTTTTTCTAATATTAATTTGATTTTAATATACTTTATATTGTATTTATTTTAATTTTTCTACTTGCATACTTTATTTCTTCCTCTTTCTCAAAATTTTATGGAAATTCAAACAAAAATTTATTTTAACCTTTTAATTTTCAATTGTTATCTCCTTTAACCCTTTAAACTATTATTTTCCTCAACTTTTTAACTTACAAACTATTATTTTCTTCAACTTTTAAACTTTCACATTTAATATTATCTTTTATTTACTTTTATATATATATATATACACCATGAATTTAATGATTATTTTCTGCTTATGATTTTCCTTCAGTTATACTTACTATTTTCTTCACATTTTTATATAAATCACATTTTCAATGACAATGTTCTTTAGATTTATTATCCATCTTTTACTGGATCACTCGACACTTAAAATCTCTAATGGTTATTATGAAATTCAATATTCTTGATAACTTGAGAGTTGAGAAGGCATATAAATATTATTAAATCAATTTCAATTTTATTTTCAGTAACAACTAAAAAAGTTAATTGAATTTATCTTTATTTTATATTTTTCTTTTATAATTTTTGTACCACTAAAATATACAATATTATTGCATGAAAGTTAAAAAAATTTAGTTATTTGTATGTTTATTCATATTAAGAGGGAGGATAAATGACTAAATGGAAAATTTCAATTATTTTTTTAAGTTGTAACATAAGATATAGTTTCTTTTTCTAATTGTATCTATTAATTTATTTTTTAAAATTAAAATATTTTTATACAATATTTTATTCACATTTTTAAATCACCTGTGTATTGCGTGGGTATATGTCTAATTTACTGATAATTTTTATGAATAAAAAAATTTAATATGGGCATTTTTTAAAAAATTGTTTAAAAATTATGATTCTTTAAATAACTCGAATAACGTCATAAATTATTAAATATGGCCATGGGTCGAACACAAACTATGAACTGGACCAATGATTCAATGAACCAAAACCAAAACTACGTCAAACGGTTCTGAACAGAAAGAAAAGTACTAGTTAAGGTTCTGCCCTTCAAGAAAGAAAGAAATAGCTCTGCCCTTCCCCCAGCGAAAAGCAATTCTTTTTAATTATAAAAGACATTTAAAAGCTTAATTAAAAAAATTTGTATTATCAAATTTTGCTTTTGAAGATTTTATTATATATTATCATAATTTACAATAAATTAGATTTTGTTACATTTTGATTTCAATTTCATTAAAATTAATTTTATAATCGTACTATTATTTATTTTTTGTGTTATAATTAATTGTTTATATTTAAATAAAAAATTATTAGCAAGTTAATATTATTAGAATATTCTTGTTTAATTAGGGTATAGTTTCAGTCCTAAATTCTACTTTTGTTTATGAATTAAACCCTTCTATAGTTGATTTTAGTCACTCTAAACAAAATTTTAAGTAAATATTTCTAGCAAATTTTACAAGTTGAAGTAATTTGTTGCATATTTTAAGTACTAAATTAACTTAATCACATGCATTTCATATTATACTTTATTATTTTTTTTAACTCAAATTATCTTTTAAATGTTATTTTTTGTTAAGTATTACTTAAAACTTTAAAATTAAATTTTATTTTTTATTTTTATTAATTGTAATTTATAGTGGTTGAATTTTAATATTTTTTCGTCAAAAAAAATTTTACAATTTTCATTTCATCTTAGATAAGACTTCATTTATTGAACTAATTAATTTTTCATTTTGTTAATTATAATAATTGCATTTTTTATTGCATATTTTAATTTACATTTTTTTTTCACTCATTCTACTAAATATAAAAAGGAAATTAAATATTATTTTATTTAATGATTAATTTTTTTTTATTTTATTTACCTTTTAGTAATATTTAAGATTTTCCTCCATCATACATAGTACATGAAAGAGAAATTTTCTTTCTAAATTGAAAAAAATAAAAAGTATGGGATTGTTTAAATCCACTTGCGATTTAAAATAAAACTCCTAAGCACTTTAATTTATAAAACATATTAGAAATATTATTTTGAAAATTTTACTAGTTCTAAAAACGAAAAATTCAAAGGTCGAAATAATAAAATTAAGGGCACTATCATAATAAGAATAACAACAAAACCATAAATATATATATTAGAAACAATAAATATATAAATTTGAAATTCGCACAGATTTAGCTGTTTTATTTATTAATCACAAATAATAGATGCATTAGATGATTAGAAGCTTGATCTCCTTGCTTGGCTCCTCCAAGCATTTGCAGCGAAGCCACATGAATGATTACAAGTTGCTTATACTAAATCCTGGTTCTGAGTTCTTCAGATCAAAATTGAAATCCCAGTGAAATCAAGACACAGTCAAAATTTACAGCATCAAAGTGCAAAAGTCTCTTCCCTAATTCAATCCAAAGCAGTTGACATGCTCTACCGCCTCATCGTGTTACTCTATAACCCTATACATATAACAACAATCAATGTTACAAGAGGTGTAAACAATAAACAGAAATGCACAGCAAAACATGTGATAGGAAAAAAAAAAAATAGCATAGACGCCTGCTATTCTCTCATTCTATTTAGAGGACTGTATTGTTCAAAAAATTCTATCTAAAGGACTGTAAACATAATTTTGGGGGTTGGATTGTCAATATAGGGGGTACGTATAAGAAAGGCCCTCAATTGGCAGGATGCATTCGACTTACAAGAGGAAAGCCCGTGGCACTTAACTGACCAGGGATATTGTGCCATCACACAATTCACATGTCAAATTATATTACCAGATTTCATCAAGCAGATTAACCGGAATTTTTCAAGTTTAACCAACAAAATTTCAGGCTATGCTCATTTCATTTAGCAGACCTACTTGTACAATATAACAAAATGGAATTAGTTCACAAACCTTGACCCTTTTCAACAGATCTTTGGCATTAGCATCATTGTTGAAATGATAGCGTACAGGCTGCAAAATATTATCAAGCAAACAATTAGCAGACAATAATTAACTGCACATCTCACTGAAAAACAAACTAATGAGAACTATGAAACAACAGATGCATCTATGATTTGATAGAGATGTGGATTTGATACTCGCTTTCCTCCATAAAAACTAGATAGACAACCAATCAAATAGATAACAAAAAGTTGTTAATGCACCAGAGATACAAGATAAACAGGCTGATTCATTGTATAAATAAACCTCTTCCAATATATATCTTCAATTTGAAACACTAAATGCTTTAGATCTGGGAATTATCTTGTTTGTTTTATAATTAACTACATTGGTGATTGATGGAATGTATGATGTTTTTATATTTCCATCCATCTAAAATAACCCAAAAGAAAAAAAAATTTGCATCTAGCACCATTCAGTTCATAGACAGTATCTTCTTTAATTCAAGCAACCCTTAAACTTTGGCCACTTAAATAACGCATACAAAAATTTTCAAATATCAGTCATCCACATTGTACATGTTGCAACTCTAGTCTCTATGCACAAAAACATCAGCTCTTATTTGCTATTGAATGTGTCTTCACATGATCTAATTTCCCAAAGCACACAAATTTCCGGGAAGCACCACAATTTTTGTTTAACAAGAAGCATGATCTAATACCGTAATTAAGCTATCAGGTGAAGAAAATAATACACTAAATAAGATCATCTAAATATGTTTGTTTTCTCTTTTCATTCTTTATTCCATAACAGTTATTCATGACTATTCTCACTCAACGATCAGAAAATGATTCCTCATAACGTTACCTTAAACATAAATTTCCATATCAACAATTAGAATTTTATGGAATGATAGGTGAGACCATTTTATTCTTAAGAGATTAGGATAAATATAAATGGGGCAAATTAATTTGTATCAGAAGCAATAGCAAAGACTTACCTGCAATATCTTATTTATAGCTTTAGACAAAGCAGGTTTCAGATCACCAGGATGCAAACCACCATTTTCATAATCAGCAACAAGTTCATCAAAGCTTTGATAGATCCTAAATTGTTATATAAATGCAAAACATCAGGATACAGCTCATTGATGCTGGACCACAAAGTGATTTAAAGTCCCAACTTCAAAAGCAGCAACTTTTGATAAAATAATGTAAGAGTGACAGACTGATAAACTGTTTAACTAGAGAATGCATGGACAAAGACTCAAAAAAAGGGAAGAGAAAAAAGATTTCAAGAAAAAAAAAAAGAAAGCATGAAAGGTCAAAGTATACAGAATGCAACAGAACCTACTTTTCTCCACCATTTTGTGCACTACGTTCCACCTTGAATTCATTAAACCATGGGAAGATAATGTATTTGATGTATTCCAGACAGGGATTCTTCTCAACCTGCTTGGGCGGACAGTACGCCTTCTTTATCTTCAAATTTACATCTGCCTATGGCAATAACATATAACCAACACATAAAAACAATGTCTAAAAAAATGATAACATGCAAGCCTTCTATGTTGGAAGGTCCATTCTATAAATACCTTTCTTTACATTATTCTATTTTTCCTTGTATAAAATTGAAGCATACCTCTTCATCCTCCATAAAGATGGACGAAGTTAGATCACTTTTTGACATTTTTTCTTGTCCTTCTTGCAACCCTGGCAGCATGTCTGCATTGAGAGCAACAAGATTCACAGAGCAATAAAAATTAAATAAAAATAAAAAAATATACAAGCTCGTTACATCAGTTTAAATTATGAAATGCAGAAATTAGGAACATACGATGAGATAAAATAATAGGTTTGTTTTTCCTTTTGATGTCATCACAGTACTCTCTTGCAAGAACATTCACTTTGCGCTGATCCATGCCCAACTGACAAATGTCAGCCTGTTCAATATAATTGTTAGAAAAGGAAATGCAAGTTGCAAGTTCATACAATTATACAAAACAACAACATATTGTAAACAAAGGCAACTACTTAAAATGAATGCACAATCATATTCAAGTGCTAAAGTCATGATTCAAGATAGATTTAGGAAAAAAGTTGTTCCACAATGATATAAGAAAATAGAGAAAAGGTTTTAAGGAATTTCACCCAAGGAAAAGGAAGCATTCACACAATTCTAATTGCAGAAATCTTACTTTATTAATCTTAAAACTCTCTAAATAGAAAACATAACAAACATAGGTGTTTATAAACTCAGTATAAGCCTACATAAAACTTGAGATCCTAATATTTTTAGAATTTGGACTCTTAATCAAGACTAGAAACAATTCAACCTTCCTAAACCACAGCCCTTGAGCATTAAAATAGTAAATTCTACACATTGAGCGCATGTACCTTCAGAAAAAATATGTCAGCACACTGCATACATGGATAGAGAATTTGAGCTGCTGTCAGCTCATCCTGTTCATTACGACCCATTATTTGAACACACCTATGAAGAAGAAAAAGAAATTTTTGTTAGTTTGGTCAACACCAGAGGTTTTAGAAGCACAAATTTTTTATATCTATCATGTACCTCATAATCCTAGGAAGCTTGTTCCTACGCGCAATATCCATTACAAGGGGCCAGTACTCAGATGCTCTAGAGTTAATTTCTTCAGAAGACCACAAAAATTCTACTTTACCTCCTTCAAGATCCATACCAGTAGCCTTCCATATTTCAATGAAATAACGGCCCACTGTTTGGATTTTCTTCAGATCGCCACCCATTTTGTTGTTCAGTTGGGCAAACCAATCAGCAATCCAAATCTTCACCTTGCAACCAGCAGAAGTCAATTTGTTCACGTTTATGATCTTCATGACACCCTATTCATTGCAGCAACATAAAGAGAACAGAAAAAGGAAAATCAGCATTATGCAGTTGACCTTCAAACTTCCAATTTTGTGTACTACAATGAAGCTTAAAGGGTAAAAATTTCAAAACAAAATGCAGTACCTGAGCAATGTGCATTCTTCCAGAAGGCTCAAATCCATCATAGCAAATAGGCTGGGGCTTCTTGGTAAGAAGATTGAGGAGCTCATCCTCTTGTATACACTCTTCTCCAATGCTTCTCACGATTCGAAACCTCTCTTCTGGGTTCATAATCCTGAGTTCCAAAAGAACAGGAAAGCCCACAACAGTTATGAATCACATTACATTATACATAAAAAAATGTAGAACAAGAGCTCACTTAGAATTAAGATTGACACATACATTCTATCTGTTTTTTGTGCTCCAAACATTCTTAAATAGATCAACCAATGGTAAACCCATAAACTAAATCACATTATAGCTTGAACATGTAATCAATTTATAGCTCAAACCTAAAAATTCTACAACAACGGCAACAATAACTGGTGCTAATGAAATTGATGAAAAAGAAGGAAAGCTTACTGCAAAGACGAAGATGAAGAGGGTAAATCTGACTCAGAGGCAGAGTTAACAGAGAGAGACTGCATCTGCTCCTTGGTTGCAGCGATATGGTCCTCCTCTGTTGACATGATTGATACCTAATCTATTATTTGCTACATGAATGGCACAGAATAGATCATTTTATTCATAAATTGTTTCACAAAACAGAACTACAAGATACAAATAGAAAAAAAAAAAAAAAAAAAAAACAGATTTTAAATTTTAAACATGGCAATCCAGACTAAAGAAACAACCCAAAGATGGTGAATAAATTAACAGAAAACAACCCTAAGACTAAAGAAAATAAATCAACAATTTAATGAAGCTGAAGCTGGATTAGCATTAACATTAGCACTAGCATCATATAATCTCACACTCTAACAACAACAAAAAATCCGAAGTCTAATTAAGAACAGTTCCAAATATATTAGCAATTAGCAGTTCCAGATATATTAGAAACAACGGAAACAACAATAATAAAATGAAAAAAGTCCAAATTACCTTGTTTATAAAGAGACGAGCAGGTGATCACTGTGATTCGAGAAGTGGAGGTTAGAGATTCCTTCAGCTGGTGGATTCAACAGTTCACAGCTAGAAACGAAGTCTAAACAAAACAGAAATTATACAGAGTTCAGCTTAACCAAAGTCTGATTAAGAACCAGAATTAATTAATGAAGATCTTGAAGAGAGTTGATTAATGGTTAACACTGCAAGAAAAAAGCAAATTAGAAACGGCTAAATCCGTTTCGAAATCATTAGCTATTTGCAAATAGCGATGGAATTAGAAATGAAAATGTTCCGTTTAAAAAGCCTCGTCGCAAATTATTAGCAATGGAATTTTTGTATCTGCCTTTAATTTTTGCGACGAATAAATTCAATTTCTAATAATGGCAATGAAATAGAAACAACAATTCTATTTCTAAATTTTTTAAATAGAAAGGGAATTACTGTTTCAAATCTAACACTAAAATAGTAATGGATAGATTTTGCGACACACTTAGAAATGGAATTTTTTTCCATTTCCAATTTATTTTTGTTTCTATTTTACAGAAAATATCAACGGAAAGTATTCCGTCGCTAAATTAGCAATGGAAATTACAAGGGAAATTATGTCTCTAAAATAGCAATGAAAACATTTCCATTTCAATTTAGAAACGGAATGTTCCATATCTAAATAGAAATAGACTAAATCCGTTGATGATTTGTTGAAATTTGAAACAGAAATTCCATTTCTATACGGACACTATTCCGATGATACTTCAATGGAAATAGAAACAACGACAATTTCATTTCTATCAAACAGAAAAATAGAAATGGAACTTCCATTGCTATTTAGCTACGGAATTTCCATTGCTATAATTTCACTGCAATTTTTTTAAGAAAATTAATTTAATCGTTTATTTGGCACTAAGCAAATATCTTATTTTGTTATAATTTTGATTCTTAATTACGTTGTTTTGGACAATAATTTTTCATTTAAAAATAAGTTTAAATTACATCTATAAATTTTAATAGCATACAACAAACTTTAACTATTTGTATTGCATCTAGATTACACACATAAATTCCAATAGCATACACCGCTTGTCTACGAATGATCCATCCTTCATGTGCATGCGCTTGAACACCTCAAATGGTGTTGGTGGATGTCCTAACTCAACCTCCATTATTCATACATGCAATCAAGAACACTATGAGACACTATTGAATTCTTATATACACACAAATAAAGATTTACTCTATACATATTGACGTAGACAATGCATTTCCGAACTGTCCACTTAGACAATTCACTGAAATTTCACTATCCGGTGAGGAAATCACTGCACGAATTGCTAAGGCTAATTACACTATTCTATAGTGTACTTTTTTATTAAGTACATATTTTATGATGAAAGCACTATGAAGGATTGATAAGAAAATTTTTTGCTAAATTTTAATCAAATTTAAATTAATAATATTTTGATCATTTAATTTGTAACTTCTACAATTATATGATTTATTACTTTAATTTAATTTAATTTATATTTATATTTATTTAATTGTAATTATTTTATTATTATTTTATTTATATTAAAATAATATCTTAGTTATATGAAATTTACATTGATTTATATTATTTAATAAAATAATATTCAATTATTATTTTTGGTGTTAATTTATTTAGGTGGTGTTTGACAGCCTAGGGATTAATTGCATCATTTTGCATGTGACTTTTGCCTAACATTCACGTGTTTATTCTTTTCATACCAATTTTGCCTAACATTAATTCATGTTTTATTCTTTTCATCGCACTTTGTCCAACTTTCATCAATTTTTTATGCATACTTCTCCATATGGACATGCAAGCTTCTGCTGAAATGCTAAAGTTTGGATACACGATCCACTAACAACTAATAATTTGAAAAACGTTTTCTATTATATTATATTTAACGAACTCAACTCCACTAACAACTAGACCTTCATATTGTTTCACAGAAAATAAATGGTATAGTAGCACTACTGCATGAATATATGCAGCAAGGCATGGTCTAGAACATGCAGTAACATTTATGATATTTAAAAGCAAACCATCCATTTGCAGTCATTTGCTTTTTCTGCTGGAATCTGTGCGAGTGCAGAAAAGTGAATGGCTAGTATTATTCTTTCTTTATTACCATGAATTTGGTAAGTGATTTCCTTGATTAAATGAATAAATAGTTAGACCTGTTGATAATTTAAACTATCTAGCACCCGACAAAAATGAAGAGGTAGCCTATGCCAAATTCACAATCAAGTTACCATAGATAAAACACAACAACAAACAATCTTTGCAGTATTGAATATAGGAAAATCTAATTTGCAAAGTAATAAACGTATACCTTGAAGGAGAAAGAACCACAAAGCTCAGGAGCACAGTACCACCAAGTTGTGACGAAACCTCTGCAGCTGTAGTTCAACAGAGCAGAAATATGCAAGAGAAAAATAAAGATAAAATTATATGGCATCGATGCAGCTGAACAGAACAGAAATATGCAACAAGAGAAAAATAAAGAACAGGGGCAGATATCATAAATTATACCATTCCCGCCCTCATGCTATGAGAACAACCTTTTTCATGATTTTCTACCTTTTTTTTTATTATTAAATAGAAGAACAGGGGCCGATATCACAAAACATAAGAAAAACCTTTTTCATGATTTTCTACCCTTTTTTTATTATTAAATAGAAGAACAGGGGCAGATATCACAAAACAAAAGCACACACATCATAGTAGTAGCTGCACATACCCTTTAGTCTATCATTTTGTTTAATTAATATAGTTCTGCAATCTCCTTTGATGGCTAAGTCTAATTATCCATTCCCAGGCTTCTCACAATATTAATTTAACGGATGGATGGCCAACCACTCAAATTTGATTGCTGTATTTAACACATCAAGCATCCAACTCCTTGATTGTGATGGCAGTACTACTTTTGAATCGAAAAAATAGTTTCAATCAACATAGTTTTATTCCTAAACTTCCACCAACCAATTTTACAAAAAGAAATCCAGAGGAAACTCATTATTATCAATTGATATGCATATGAGATTAACATAAGCCTACAATATGTAGTTAATTCCATATACCAATCCAAAAAAAAATTCTACCGAACTAAAATCTAAAATAAAAACTGACTGATATAGAGTTTAAGAGAATCTCTAATTTTCTTATGAAGCTAATCAATCTCCAAAACCTCAATGAGCATTTCCGTCAATACCATACCAGAGGACCTAAATAGCCTTGCAACCCAACAGCTAATTCCTGTGCTCTTCTCTGGCGACAATCTTGAACTTTCCTGTCCGTTGTTGCTGCAAAAGAAAGAAGAAAAAACATCAACAATACCCATTCAATGCCATCATTAATCCTAATAAAGCATTGATTTAACATTGATTAGAATTCCCCACCAAGGGGAAAGAGGCACAAATGAAAGCTTAGCAAAGTTACTTAAGAAAAGAAAAACATAGATTCAATTAGACTTTATCTCTAATTAGAGCATTAAGTTATCATCGCCATCCTCACTTTATCTCTTCCCGTTCAATTAGAGCTTGAAGTACCCAATTTTAATAACCGAAAAAGGCTGTCATGAAAGAACTTACAACTTCCTTGTGTTGATTGACCGTAAAGGGTGTGCTATTATTTGTTTACAGAGCAAAAGGCGAAAGAAATATAAGAAGAATATGATGATGATGACACTGTTTAGATAAGATTTTAGGTTTTGAAGAAGGTGAGGTGATGATCAGCAGCGGTGGTAAGAGGACGGCGGGAGAGGGTAGGCGGCTGGTTGCAGAAGAAAGAAATTGAGTTGTTTGTTTAGACAACATTTTGGGTTTTAGGTTTACATCCAAACTACGTAGTTTTGAGATAAAACTTTGTAGTTTTATGGTTTGCAAGAAAATAAAATAATTATAATATATAATATATAATTTAAAATTTAAAATATATTTAAATTATTTTTATTTACTAAATATTTAATTAATATTATATAGTAGTTATTAATTAATTAAGATTATATTTAATACTAATATGTATAAAAAATTATATAGCTCTTTTGCCTTGGTAAGTTAAAGTTTTTTTTGCCAAGTAACAACCCGGTGGTCGTTGGGTTTCAAATCCAAACCCTATGTAGTTTAAATTTAAACTACAAAATTAGTTTTGATTTTTATTCAATATAGATTATAAAATTAATTTTTTTTAAAAATAGTATGCATCTATAAATAACAAATTTTATTATCTCTAATAAAAAAACTAATAATTTTAAGTAATTGATGTTTAGATTAAACTAATTTTATTTTTTACAAGTTTTAAAAAATTAATTATATAATATACTTAATTAAATATAAAATTTACATATGTTTAATGTGTCTGCATCCGAAGGACACACTTGACGCAAAGAGTAGTGAGGATGACTGCAGAGGATAAGACACTTACCAGTAAGGGAAGGATGTCCCCACTTGTAATAACACAATTTTAATTAATATTACATTTATTAGTATTATATAAAAATATTAAGATTATTTAACATTAACTTCACTATATTGCATTTATTAGTACTACATAATAATATTAAGATATCAAGATATTATATATTTAAAAGTTCATTTTTATTCGGATATTAATTTTATAATATTAAAGTTATACATTATTAAATTCAAAAAATTTATTTCCAACCTATTTTTCTGTTAAATTTATTAATATGACTAAATTTTAAAACTTATTTTCAATATTTAGAGAAGGAATTCTAATCCATTTCTAAAATTAGAAATGAAATTCTAACCCCGTTTCTAAATTTAGAAACGACACTCTAGTCTATTTTTAAACTTTAGAAACGGAATTATAGTTTGTTTCTAATACTACACTGTATTGATTTAATAACTAACAACAAAATTTATGATAAAATAATTATAAATGCATATAAACATTTTGTAATAATTAATATATGTAGGTATGGTCATAGGCTGGTTCAAATTTTGAACTGGAATTGGTCCGGTCAAAATTGAACTGAAATTGATCAAACTTAGAATCGAGTTGAATTGGCCCAAAACCATGGAGAGGACCAATTCAAGGCCAGTTCTTCCCTAGATAGAATCGTGAACCAACGATTCCGAACCGATATTTTCAATATATATATATATATACTCATTTAGATCTCTTTGAATTTTTTAATTTTAAGTCACAATCAATTATAATTTTTAATTTATTTTTATAATTTAATTTTTAATTCAAACCCTTTGAAATATATATATATATATATATTGTAAAATTTTTTATTTCAACCAATATTATATAAAATCTAGCATAAAATAATTTTATTTATATCTTTTTGAAATTTTTTATCTAAAATTAACTAGTTAATTTATTTTAAGTTAACTAGTCAAAATAAAGTATAATTTTTTTATTTTTTATATTTTATTTTTAATTGAAAAATAACTTATCAAAATGTCGTAATAAATTTTTATTTCAACTTTATGCCATAAAAAAAATTATACAAAATTGAACTGGTTCAAAACCGGAACTAGCTAGTTTGAACCAAAACCGATCGATCTTTGAATTGGCCTTGAACCAGCTCTATTTCTGGTTCCGGTCCAATTTCACTGACTTTAAAATTATGAACCAGTGATTCAAGAACCGTGACCAAGCCTATATATATATATATATATATATATATATATATATATATATATATATAAAATCAAATGGATTCAGTCTTATAATACCTTGATAAATTAATATTATTATATATTACTTAGTACTAATATATACATATATATATTTTTTAAAAATCCATTTTAATGTAGCCATTCATTTTATAATATTTAAATTATAATTTATTAATTTCACATTTTCACCCTATTTTTATGTTAAATTTGTCAATATTATCAAATTTTTAAAACTTATTTTTTTTGCAATGAAAATTAATAATTATAGAAAAATAAAAGTCAAATTCAACATTAGCAACAAAAACTTAGAAATGGAAGTGTAAATCGTTTCTAAATTTAGCAACGAACTCGTTGCTAAATTTAGAAACATAATCCTAGTCCATTTCTAAATTTGGAAACAAAATCCTAGTTCATTTCTAAAGTTAGCAATAGAATCCTACTCTGTTTCTAAAGTCAGCAACGGAATCTTAGTCTATTTCTAAATTTAGCAACGGAATCCTAGTTCGTTTCTAAAATTAAACTATATTCATTTAATAACTAACAACAAAAAAGCAAATAATAAAATAATTAAAAAAATTATTTTGTAACAAAAAAGCATATAAAAAATTTAACGAAGTAATATCTATACTTATACTTAAATTACAACAATAAATTTTTCTAAAATTTTATATGTTAATTAATTTAGATAAAATAGAATTTAAGTATAAATTATAAAATTTATTGTTGCTATTTTGTAAATTAGAAACATTAAATTCTATAGCAAATATTTGTAATTTTTCAACAGATTATTCCATTGTTATGTTGAAACGGATTAAGATTTCATCGTAAAATTTCATGGAAAAGAACAAGTTGACAATATAGAGATGGAATAAATTCCGTTTTCACTTAGAAACGAAAATTTCTGAATACAGTTGCCAATTTGTATTCCGTAGCTCAATAGAGATAGAATAATTTTGTTTCTATTTAGAAATGAAAATTTCCATAGCTAAATACCCCCCAAATATAGCTACAGATTTTATTCCTATGATAAGCGACAAAATAATTCCATTTTTAATTCGAAATAAAAATTTCCGTAGCTAAATGTCCAACTATAGCTACATATTTGTATTTTGTCGCTAAATAGAGATGTATTAATTCCGTTTCTATTTAGAAATGGAAATTTCCATAGTTAAATGTCAAAATATAGCTATGGATTTGTATTCAGTCGCTAATACAGACAGAATAATTTTGTTTCTATCTAGAAACAAAAATTTTTGTAGCTACATGTCCAAATATAGCTACGAATTTGTATTTTGTCGCTAAATAGAGACAAAATAATTCATTTTCTATTTAAAAACATAAATTTCTATAGCTAAAAGCCACCCTATTTTACGCACCAATGTTCCCACCATGAATTTGCGATAGAAAATTTATTTGTTTCAATTTCTTTCTCTAATTCCGTCACCCATTTTTGTTGCTATTCTCCCATTATTTACTCCCATCAACCATTAGCGACGAATTTGCTTTTCGTTTCTAAATTTTGTAGCAATTTTAATTTTCCATTTCAATTGCATATCTTATTTTTTGAAGCGGAAATTTCTAATTCTATTTTCCATTTCAGTACATTATTTTATTGTAGTGATAACTAAGTTAACATTTTTGCATTTATCATGGCTCAGATTCAAAATGACGCTTAAGTAAAAATAGTCTTTTACTAACTGATTCAAATAGTTATCGATTAAATATTAACAATAATTAATATAAAAATGTTTTTTGGTCAAATAGCGTATTTCATAGAATAATATGATGGATTCATCTAGTCAAATGAATTATTATGAAGTATGGAAATAATTTAATTATTTTATTGAATTGATATTACTAATAAAAGGCAGCTATACCCTCATGAGTAAGAGATGCAATGTGCAATCCTTGTCTTTTTTTAAAAAAAATAATTCTTATCTTTTTTTAGAAGTACAATAAGGTGTAAGGTTTGAATTCTATTATTAATAGTTTATAAAATAAATCTTTATTTGATTTGAAGTTATGATATATAGTCTATCAATATTTAAATAATATAGTCTCTTTATTAATAAAAAATAAAAAAATAAGGGATTGCTGCCTCTTGAATAGACTATTCATTCAGCTACAACTAGTGAGTATGACTTGGACAATCTCAAAGGCTTATGCATGAAGAAGGTGCGTGAACCAGTGTATGTGTATATATTTGAAAAATAAAAAACAACAACAAAACAAACAAAAGAATCAGATTAAGGATTATATATATATATATATATATATATATATATAGACATTTGGCAGGATGCACTCTAATATGATCTATGACCTTGTACTTATCTCTAGTTCAATAAGGTTAGGATTTCATCTCTAACAACTTAAAAATTTCCAACATTATTAAAAATATCATGCTCTATATACAATTTCTTCAGAAATTTTAATGGTTTTTGGTTTAATGCTCAATTGCGTTAGTTTACTTTTTTGCATTTAAAGTATGCATCCATTAAAAGTTTAAAGAAGCTAAAGACCAAAATGAGTTTGTCATTAATGGAAGTGAAAGAAGAGCCTAATAAGGTAACTAACTGTGTTGGATGCTCTAGAAAATAGAAGAAAAAAGCTCAAAAATGTTTGAGAAAAAGGCCTTAGGATTAAATGTGATCATTTATAATTTATAGTTATTGTAAAGTAAATATGACTTACAGTACGTTACTGTTAAAAGAAGCCAAGCTTGGTGGAATTAGTATTTCTACAATACCTTCCAACATTAAGACCACCACCCTTTTAATTGAAGGATGTAGCGAGGACTCCTCTTGTATTGATACGGATTAGATTGCACTATAGTTTTTAGATGAGCTTGATAGGAGGGGTGTGCGTAAAGGGGCTTTGAAGAGCTCTAACTTTTAGCTCTAGATCAATCGTGGAGCCCATAATATATCAAAACAAAGTTAATTCAGAGACCCATATTTGTTATTGGCTTACCCATAATAGGCAAAGTTTTGAGGCCAAATTCGGTTGTTTAGGGCCTCAAAATTAGCTTTGAAGTTTATGTTTGTTTTAATATGTCTCTTTTTTGTCTTTTCTCCCTTTTCTTTTAAGGTTTTGTCTTAAACTATATTTATTCATCTTTTTAGTGTTTTGAAGACAATTTTTTAATTGATTATAATAGAATCATCTATCTTTACCAATTTTTGGCATTCTTTTTAAGAATCAATGATTATTAATGCTTATTATTCTGGGTATTCTTTGACTAAACAGATTAATAAAAGAATGTTTTTTTGGGCATTTGCAGACTAAATGAAAAATTCAATATTTATCCCTTTTATTTATAGGCTTTTGCTATATCAGTTGGTATCAACACTCACCATTCTCTTTAGTGTTTTAGTATTAGCTTCTTCTGCACTTATCAATTTGTGCAGTTCATTTTCTTCAAAACATCTGTGCACCCATTCATCGTCTGGGACATTCATGCTGACACTCATCCTGTAACATATGATCTCCAATAATAAAATTTCATATTTTTATACATCTGCTTTCTTTGTAATGGGCTGGTTTTTATACCATTATAGGGCAACATATTCTTTTGTTCCCTTAATTCCAATTACTGTCTTACTTTGGTCTTGCATCAACAACTTTGCCAGTTCAAAGTTTGATATTTTTGCACCCCAATTTTCATCAATGAATATGTTTCTTGGATTTATATCATAATGGATGATCTACTTCTCATATTCCTCATGTTGATACAGGATGCATCTTGCTATATCTAAAAAAACTTTAGTTTTATTTGCTAGCATAAATGTGCCATAGTGCCATTCTTGTAATGTACAATGACATTGTAAATTATCCCATATGGCAATATAATATTCATTTAAATAAAGTGTTTGTTTATTTGAGTATTTATCCTTTAGCATTATGTTAAATAAATTTATTATCAAGAGTTGATAATATGAGTTAAAAACTTAGTTAGTACATATGCTATAAAATGTTCATAGTTGTATAATTAATATTTGGGTAATATTAATTAGATTATCACCTTTGTCTATTTTTCTTGATTAGTATATGATACTACTAGTGGGAGGTAGTGAGTCTCATGCTACTTGATATGAGATATCAAAATAGACATATGGATACTCATATAATAGGTGGATTGAATAGCAACACTAGATATGTGATCGTATGGATATTCACTTCTTGTCAATGATCATAATCTAGGTCATAATGGTGTGTATAGTCCTTTGACCCGAGGTGACACGATCATCCATATTTAAGTGGTTAAATTTTGTTATCACTTACATACTTGTGTTATTCACACATGGTTATATGGCGTGTGGTGGCTCTAGTCAGTTAAATGTAGGGATGAGTGTTCGACTAAGATGGCATTCATTACCTTGAGTGAATCAGGATAAGATCCTATGCTATCTGAGTCTTTTCTTGATGAAAGAGTTCCTGGCCAGGACAAACATAACAGTCTGAAAGAGTTTCAGTGCTATAAAGAGTTTCTAGTAGTTGTTGTGTTTTAATTAAGAAATAGAACTTGAGATAATGTTATATGATATAGTTATTAGAGTTTGACTAATCCTTGACTTTAGGCTATATCGGGATCTTTTAATGAAGGAATTTTAGTGCACAGTAATTATGACCAAAGGGTTCATGTGAATTAATAAAAATATTAATTTCTAATTGGGTAGTTGTGATATCGATGCTAAGAGTCGCTCATAACTTATGAGAACTAAATGTGAAAAATTAGGATTTTCATATTTAGACTTGAAAGGAGTTTCATATAATATCAAGTGTTGATATTATCTTCTTATTGCCAATTAGACATAGACCTAGTAAGTCACACCTCAAAGGTTTAACCAAATCTCTATTTATATTAATCTAATTATTGATTAAAGAGTTTAATCAATTAATTAAGATTAATGACATTGGGTTTTTACTTAAAGCAATGATTGTAGCATATTATGAAATCTAATTTCAATGAAAGGTTTAATTATTAATTTATACTTAATTAATATAAGATATAAATTGAGATATTAAATTAATAATGGCTATATGTTATTTTATTTTTTACTTGGATTAATGGCCTAAGTGTTATGGACCTGGCCCCAAAGAGTTTTGGACAAAAGATTAAACCAAGTAATAGACAAAGCCCATTTGCCTTACTTACTTATATGATGGAATGGGTTTTGGGTTAAGAGTTGGCCCAATGGTTTAGGCCAAATCCATTAAGTGATATATTTGATTTTATAAAATCAAATATTAAGTAAGATATTAATTGACATGTGTAAGTGCTAAGTGATGTAGAGAAAGTTTATAATACTAATCTTTACATCCTCTAATTTTGGACACTAGTGACTTATTTAATTGTTAATTAATTATGACAAGCGGCATAATGGTAATGTCATTAATCTCTATTTTAATCTCTACCCAAATATATCTAAAAGTAAAAAGTAGATATTAATTGGTGGTTGGTGAAGAGAAAAAGTGTAGAGACATAAAAACAAAAATGATATATATAAAACCTAGAGCTCTTATAAAGATTAAGTAGTGGAAGCTTGAGAGATCAATAAAGAGAAGGCACTTACTACTACTTGATCAAGATAAGAAGGATATTTATTGAAGTTTGGTGTTTCAAGCTAGAGGTCTCACAATTGGGAGACTTGAAGAGTTGATTCAAGAGTTGAATCAAAGGAGCTAACTATTTTAGTAGATTAATTATGGTCTACACTAACCTTAGGAATTAGTAAGTTTTATAGGTTGTTTATTTCTTGTTTTTGTGATGGTTTGCATATTAGCTATGTGTTAAATGCAAATTGGATCCTAGGGATTAGAATTCTTGATGAGATCAAGGGTTAAACAAATTTTTGAAATTTGCCCTACTTACCATTTGATGTCTAAGTAGCATAATTAATTCCTAACAACAACATCAGAGCTCCTTTTTGCACTTAACATATGCTATATTGGTTGATAATTGTAAGTTTTATGATTGAGATTGATGTTGGTTACAATTGTTGTGGCTAACCATATGTAAAAATGGCCTTAAGTGTGTGTTAGATTGTGGCTATGTCAACTTATCATAGGTGTGCTAACTCATGACAGAGGGTGGCCCTGTCAACTTATCATAGGCATGCCAACTCATGACAGAGGGTGCCCGTGTCGATTCATCACAGGTGTGTCGACTCGTGATAGAGGCATTATGTGCCAACAATCCTGAGTCGGCATAATGATGCTGAGTCGTGTCCTCATCCCTCCTTGGGATGCTTTAGGGCCTTTAAATGCATGTTTTTATTTGACATACATGTATAGAATGATCATGGTCTTTATATTACATCCTAAGTTTGTAATAATAATTTTTTTATTATTAGTTATGTAATTAAGCATTAATTACATAGAACTAGGACGTAATATTCACTTTGGAATGCTAAGAAATGATTGTACATCACAAGAGTTATGAAATGGAGCTTGAAGAGTTCAAGTGGGAGATACATCAAGATGAAGACAATGTAATTTATTTTAGAATACGTTTGTAAAATACTAATGATCATACTATATTTGTGCATTCATAATGCATGTTCAATGTGTATATATTATATATATGTTAAAACATGCAATTTGCATATATGATATGTATAAATGGATGTAACAAATTATATGTATATGTGATATGTGTATGAATGCCATACTATGTATATATGTGATATATGCAATATTAAAATGGCTAATGTGTAAAGTGAGACCTCAAATAAAGACCCGAAAATCTTCCAAACCAAATTTAGGTCTAGGCTCTCCATTGGAGCAATAACTTGCATGGTTTTGGACTATGTGCATCGACAATGGATACATAAGGATGTATATGAGATCCAAGAGATTCATGTAGTCTTATTGTTAAACATGAGATGTTATAGGTGTATAGATGCACTACATGCTAAGAATGACAAATAGGTGTACCTGAGGTATATAGGGTTCAAGTTTATACACTTCACTGATCCAATGGTATTGACCTAACAAATGCTAAAGGCCAAAAATGGCAATGTCTACTTAAGGCCTGTAACAATAGGAGTTGGATTGATGATTTCTCACATAAGATGTGATGAATAAGAGTTGTTCACTTAATGAGAACCAATATTCCAAGAATGGCAATGTGTACCTAAAGGATATTAGTAACTTATTAAGAACTTCATCACCCATTAGAAATCTATCCAACAAGGGAAATCCATTTTCTGCTAAGTTAGTGGGAGATTGTTATGATTAACTACTAAATCTAATGGAATTATTATAATGTCATGGCACTAATCAATCCTATTATACTTTTGCAGAAATTTGATAATATGAGATCCTCAAATCCGTTAAGCATCATTCTTGATAACAATAGGCTTGTTAGGCCTAATCTTATTGATTGGCTTCATAATCTAAAAGTTGTATTGGCCTCTGAATGCATATTGTATATTTTGGAACAAAGTCCTCCCGGACCCCTTCCACCTAATGCTTCCTAAAAGGAACATGACACTCTTGTAAAATGGAAAGACGAAGATATACAAGCATGTTGCATTATGTGGGCTTCTATGAGCAATGATATTCATAAGCAACATGAGAAGTACACTAATGTAAGGGAAATCCTACTTCACCTACAAGAGTTATTTGGTGAACAAAGTAGGACCGCTAGATATGAGATATCCAAGTAGCTTTTTTGTGCTAAAATGAAGGAAGGTGATGATGTTGGAGCACACGTGAATTCTATGATTCGTTCCATAAAGCAACTTGAGAGTCTAGATTTCATGACGAATGTTCAACTTTAAATAGATTTGATTTTACAATCCTTTCTGAATTCATTTAGGCAATCTATTGCAAATTTCCATATGAATAAGATTGAGTGCACCTTTTATGGAATTGTTAAATATGCTTGTGATGGCCCAAAAGGATATTCACAATGAGAAAAGGAAGGATGTAGCTTTGGTTGCCTCTTCTAGTAGGACTAAGAAGAGTAAGGGCAACAAAAGCAAGAAAGCTAAGGGAAAAGTTCCTAAAGCTTCGAGAGGTGTGAGAAAGAATAAAGGCAAAGAGAAGGTTAAGAACACCAACAAGGGAAAGTGTTTCTTTTATGTTGGAGAGGGAAATTGGAAAAGAAATTGTCCAAAATCCTTAAGTCTCTTCAGACTAAAGGAAAGGACAAAATTGGAGAAGGTGAGACTTTCTCTAATTTATTTATTTTTAAATGTTCTTAGAGCTCATCTAAGGCATGGGTATTGGATACTCGTGTTAGTTCTCACATATGTTCTTCCTTATATTATCTAGCAAGTGAAAGACCGTTGAAGTTAAATGAGGTGACTTTGAAGCTTGGAGATGGAGTAAATGTTGCTACTAAAGCTATAGGAACTGCCTCTATTGACTTGTATAACCATGTTTTGTTATTGAATGATGTTTTATATGTACCTAATGCATATAAGAACATCATCTCTATTTCTAGTTTGACTACAAAAGGTTATAAGTTTTTATTTGAAAGAAGTGTATATACTTACTATTTTGATAATGAGATAGTTGGCATAGGTTATGTATTAGATGGTCTTTAGTATGTTGATAATAAATCCAATAACAATCATTATCCAACCAATTTGAATGTTATGAACACGATGCTAGTTGATAATGACTCTAATTCATAATATTTATGGCATTTGTGATTAGGTCACATTGCGGATGATATAATCACAAAGTTAGAAAGGATAAGAATTTTGAGTAATCTTGAATCCACATCCAATCTGACTTATGAGGCTTACATCCAAGGCAAGATGACCTAGTCACCATTTGTTGGATAAATAGAGAGAGCTAAAGAAATTTTGGAAATTGTACATAGTGATGTATGTGGGCCATTCAACCAAATGGAAAAGGCAAGTTCTACTACTTTATTACCTTCATAGATGATCTATCAAGGTTTGGACATTTATATTTAATGAAATATAAAAATGAATCCTTTGAAAAATTCAAGGAATTTAAGGTCCAAGTGGAGAACCAAATGGGGAAAGTATTAAAATCCTTTAATCAGATCGAGGAGGTGAATACTTGAGTAACCAATTTATAGAGTTCCTTAAGGAACGTGGCATTCTATCACAATTGACTCCACCTGGACCACCTCAACTCAATGGTATGTTCGAAAGGAGGAATCAAACTCTATTAGATATGGTTTGATTAATGATGAGTTATGCAGATGAGCCTACTTTCTTTTGGGGTTTTGCATTGCAAACTGTCGTATACATATTAAACAACGTTCTATCTAAGTCTGTTTCTACCACACCATATGAGATATGGTATGATAAGGCACCAAGTCTCAAGCATGTTAAGATTTAGGGATGCCTAGCCTACATTAAAAGGTTAAAAATAGACAAATTAGATGCAAGGTTAATTAAAGGTAGATTTATTGGATATCCTAAAGAAAGTTTAGGGTATTATTTCTATCTTCCTACTAAACAAGTTGTTGTTGCAAGCAACGATGCCATATTTCTTGAGAAAGAGTTTCTTTAAGAAGGTGGTAAAGGAAGGATTATAGCATTAGAAGAAGAGTCTTTTAATGATGCCAATTGAGTTGATCAAATGGATATAAATCAATCCCAAAAGTCTAATCCCATTGAAAATATCATCACACCAACTTCTAGAAAGTTAGGTAGGGTATCTAATCCACCAGTGAGATAAAGTTTTCTGCATGATATGCAAGAGTTGCATATGCATAAAGAAGACAATCATGATGATGATCCTACAACATTTAAAAAGGCATTATTAATAAAGATTTTCTAAATGGCTTGAAGTAATGAAATCCAAAATGGATTCCATGTATGCAAACTAAGTCTGGACATTGTTGATATACCTGAAGGTATTATAACTATAGGTTGTCAATGGATCTTTGAAAGAAAGATTGGTATAGATGGAAAGGTTGATACTTACAAAGCAAAGCTTGTAGCGAAAGGTTTTCACCAAAGGCAAGGGGTTGACTATGAGGAGAACTTCTCATCGGTAGCCATACTTATATCCATTTGGATACTTCTTGCCATTGCTGCACACTCTGATTATAAGATTTAGCAAATGCATGTCAAAACTACTTTTTTAATGGTTATGTTAAGGAAGAGATTTATATGGAACAACCTAAAGGTGATGAATTTAAGAAAGTTCCAAAGTGTGTAAACTTAATAAATATAGTTATGGTCTAAAGCAAGCTTCAAAGAGTTGGAATCATCATTTTGATGAAGCCATATGATTATTTGGTTTTATCAAGAATGAAGAAGGTTAGTAGGAGCCAACTCAGTTTCCTCATATTGTATGTGGATGATATTTTATTAATTGGGAATGACATTGGCATGCTTATAAATGTGAAACTATGGTTGTGTAAAACTTTCTCCATGAAAGACTTAGGGGAGGCTACCTATATTCTTGGCATTTAAGTCTATAGAGATAGATAAAAAAGAATGATAGATTTATCCCAAAGTCTTTACTTGGAAAAGGTGTTAAAGAGGTTCAACATACTTGATTCCAAGAGAGGATTATTACCAGTTAGGCATGTATCCATTTATCTAAGGGTATGTCACCTAAGACACCTGAGGAAATGGAGCAAATGGTCAAAGTTCATTATGCTTTGGCTATAGGAAGCTTAATATAAGCTATGGTATGTACAAGGCCTGAAATTGCCCATGCTGTTAGTACGATTAGTAAGTTTTAATCCAATCCAAGTTTGGAACACTAGATAGCAGTTAAGTTAATCTTTAAGTACTTGAGAAGGACTAAAGATTTGATTTTAACTTATGGAGGAGGTGATTTACAAATATATGGATTCATAAATTCTAATTTTCAATCAGATATTGATGATAGAAAATCTATATCTATGGTTTTTTTTTATTTGTAATGGATGTGCAGTGAGTTAGAAGAGTTCCAAGTAAGGTGTCACTACTGATTCCACTATAGAAGCTGAGTATATAATTGCATCAGATGTCATTAAAGAAGCTGTTTGGATTAAAAAGTTCATTACTAAACTAAAAGTTATTCTTTCTATTAAGTTCCTAATTTCTCTCAATTGCGACAATAATGAAGCCATTGCTTTAGCAAAGGAACTGAGGTCTCACTATAAATCCAAACACATTGAAAGACACTTCTATATTATCAAAGAACTTATTGGAAAAAGCAACATCGTCATTCAAAAGGTAGCTTTAATTGACAATGTGGCTAATCCACTTACCAAGGCACTCATAAAATTACAGTTAGACTGTTATCTTAAGAAGATATGTATTAAATATTGTAGTGAATGACGCTAGTGTTAGTGGGAGATTGTTAGCATAGATGTGCCCTAGTGCCATTCTTGTAATCTATAATAACATTGTAAATTATCCCATATGACAATATAATATTCATTTAAATAAAGTGTTTGTTTATTTGAGTATTTACCCTTTAGCATTATGTTAAATAATTTTATTATCAATAGTTAATAATATGAGTTATAAACTTATTTAGTACATATGCTATAAGATGTTCATAGTCGTATAATTAATATTTGGGTAATATTAATTAGACTATCACCTCTATCTGTTTTCCTTGATTAGTATGTGATACTACTAGTGGGAGGTAGTGAGTCTCGTGCTACTTGATATGAGATATCAGAATAGACATATGGATACTCATATGATGGGTGGATCGAATAGTGATGTGAGATAAATGATTGCATGGATATTCACTTATTGTGAATGATCATAATCTAGGTCATAATGGTGCATATAGTCCTTTGACCTGAGGTGACATAGTCATCCACATTTAAGTTGTTAGAGTTTGTTACCACTTACATACTTATGTTACTCATACATGGGTATATGGCGTGTGGTGGCTCTAGTCAATTAAATGTAGGGATAAGTGTTTGACCAAGATGGGATTCATTACCTAGAGTGAACCAAGATAAGATCATATGCTATTTAAGTTGTTTCTTAATGAAAGAGTTCCTAGTTAGGACAAACATAACAGTCTAGAAGAGTTTCTAGTAGTTGTTGTGTTTTAATCAAGAGATAGAACTTGAGATGAGGTCATATGATATGGTTATTAGAGTTTGACTAATCCTTAACTTTATGCTATATCGAGATCTTTTAATGAAGGGATTTTAATGCAAGGTGATTATGATTAAAGGGTTCATGTGAATTAATAAAAATATTCATTTCTAATTGGTTAGTTGTGATATCGATGCTAGGGGTCACTCACAACTTATGAGAACTAAATGTGAATAATTAGGATTTTCACATTGAGACTTAAAAGGAGTTTCAAATAATATTAAGTGTTGATATTATCTTCTCATTACCAATTCGATATAAACCTAGCAAGTCACACCTCAAAGGTTTTACCAAATCTTTATTTATATTAATCTAATTATTGATTAAAAGTTTAATCAATTAATTAAGATTAATGCAATTAGGTTTTTGCTTAAAGCAATGATTGTAGCATATCATGAAATCTAATTTCAATGAAAGGTTTAATTATTAATTTATACTTAATTGATATGAGATATTAATTAAGATATTAAATTAGTAATGGGTATATGTTGTTTCTTTTTTACTTGGATTAATGGCCCAAGTGTTATGGACCTAGGCTCAAAAGAGTTTTGGATTAAAGATTAAACTAAGTAATAGACAAAGCCCATTTACCTTATTTAAGTCCACTTGTATGATGGAATGGTCTTTGGGTCAAGAGTTGGCCCAATGGTTTAGCCTAAATCCATTAAGTAATATATTTGATTTTATTAAATCAAATATTAATTAAGATATTAATTGACATGTGTAAGTCTTAGGTGATGTAGAGAAAGTCTAAAATAGTAACATCTATATCCTCTATTTTTGAACACTAATGATTTATTTAATTGTTAATTAATTATGACAAGTGGCATAATGGCATGTCATTAATCTCTATTTTAATCTTTACCCAAGTATATCTAAAAGCAAAAAGTAGATATTAATTGGTGGTTGGTGAAGAGAAAAAGTGTAGGACATAAGAAATAAAAAGGATATATATAAAACTCATAGCTCTTATAAGGATTAAGTAGTGGAAGCTTGAGAGATCAAAAGAGAGAGGGATCTTATTATTACTTGATCAAAAAAAGAAGGAGATTTGTTGAAGCTTGGTGTTTCAAGCTGGAGGTCTCACAATTGGGAGACTTAAAGAGTTGATTTAAGAGTTGAATCAAAGGAACCAACCATTTTAGTAGATTGATTATGGTCTACATTAACCTTGGGAATTAGTAAGGTTTCTTGAAACTTAGAATTCCTAGGTTGTTTATTTCTTGTCTTTATGATGGTTTGTGTATTAGCTATATGTTAAATAAAAATTGGATCCTAGGGATTGGAATTCTTGATGAGATTAAGGGTTATGATAAGCAAATTTTTAAAATTTTCCTTACTTAACATTTAATATCTAAGTAGGATAATCTATTTCTAACACTAGCTTCCTAATTAGGCTTTATTTCTGATTGAAAAAGAAATTCTGTAAGTGATCCATTTCTCATCTACTTATAAACCAATAATATGTTGGATTTTTCATAGTAGTAGCCAAGTAATCAGATAAGATTCTTATGATGAGCTCTACTGATTGATTTTTATTATGGAACTCAACTTCTCCTTCAGCCATCACTTTCTTTAGTTTCTTTATAGCAATTTTTTCCTGCCCATCAGATAAGGCTTCCTTAAAAACTGTCCCAAAAAAATCCTCTTTTTAATTTCTTACTAAACCTATTGGTTGCCCTTTCAAGTTCTTGGTAAGAAAATGATCTGAGAGTCACATCCCAAGTTAGTCCTCCATTTGATTCCATGGGGATTATTTTGTAAGCCCAAATGCGATATCTAACAACAAGAATGCTAGATATTGCTAGGACAATGAACACAAGACATAAAGTCACCACAACAACAACTAAACTACCAATTTGCATCTCATTGTTCTTGCTATTTTTTAAGGAATCATTCTTAGCTTGTGGCTTTGATTGCCTTTGAAATTCATTGCTACTCACCTAGGTAAAGGTTGTCATTTGTATAGTATACTAAAACCTCCTAAATCTCAGAGGAAGCTTTTATTTTCTACACTCTTAGTTCTTATACATTACAGATTCACAGAAGTAGTCCCCCAAACACTTATCTCTACATCCAATGCTTGTATAAGATAGGAGTATAGAATAGGGGTATTGTCCTATGATATGATCCCAAGTTGTTGCATGGTAACATTCATGTAATCATTTATAATGGAAGTCCTTTTGCAGCCTAAATTCTTCTAGCCTTAATCAATAAAATCCAAGTCAGGAGGAAGTACATACAAGATCTTGATACACAAGAGTAAAATATGAATTCAGTCTGCACAAGTTAACGGGATCACACTTGTTGTTAGATGATGACCACTCAATCGACCAGTTAGCATATGGATATAAATTATGAGAATACAACCTGAATATTCCATCTGTATTAATTGTTGTGCAATAGATTATGTTATTAAACCGGACTCCCCGATTATGATCATTTAGAGTCTTTATATTGAAACCATAACTATTTAGCAGACATAACTAGCCATCTTTATTGAGACTCAAACTTGCATTATTTCCGACATTAAGCGTTTGCGTATCCTAGTAAGGATAGTCCACTTTTGTTTCAGATAATATTATAAGATGCATCACTAGGTTTCCATCTGTTTGCATAATAAGTTAAAATCTTTTACCTAAATGATTTTTGTTGGAGATGCTAGACACTAGTTTTGCCCTACCAAAAGTTATTATTTTGATAGAATAGTCTCTGTTAGATTGGATAAAGTCTGCCATATGATCTTTGATTTTAAATTATAAAATACAAAGTTACCTATATCGATCATGGGAGTGAAGGAAGTAGGTTGATCAGTACTTGAAACAGGTATGTGCCGACTCTGATTCAGCTACAAGATGAACCTACCATTAGTAGTTAAGATCAAAGTCACATTATTTGAAAATAGTAGGTTGTCATGATTTGCTGTCCATATGATAGTTTTCTACTGGATTTTTAGCATCCAAATGCCTATAGAAAAGCCACCCCTTTTTAGGTAAAAACCAAAGGCAAAGTTACTAGATCCTGAAGACCAATATGAGTTATTAGTAAGAGTGAGTGAATAACCCTTGCTAATAATGAAAGCTCTCTATTTAGCTGTTGCTCCAAAAATATGCAGTGTAGAAAGTAAAACAGGATCATTTTGTTTCGCTCTCGCAAGCATATGAGTTTGTCAAGTAATATAAAAGAAGTAAAAGTCGATCCTATAAGGATTGAATGCTTATCCAACTATTAATTATATTTTTAACTTTTTTAAGAATCAAATATTAAGTGAATTATAATTGCTAAATTTTAATAGCCAAAATGAAACTAAAGTATAAAATCAATTAATTTAAATTTTAACAAGCAATGATGAAAATGATGTTAGGGATTGTATCACTATATTTTAATTAAATTGATCACAAGAAATTAGTATTTCTTTCTATTAAAATTCTTGGAGTTTCAATGATAGTAATTAATCTTTCTCAAGTAAAAATTACTTAATTTATGTCTATCAATTGAAAAGACTTTAACTAATTCTCATTAAATTAAAATCTAATAAATTTTAGTAACTAAATCATGAAGCACATCTAATTAAAATTGAAATGAATTAAGCTATCTCTAGACTTAAATCAATTAACAAGCATTCATATTCCTATTAAGATTGATATTTCTCAATAATTAACCTTAATTAAAAACCAATTATGAATGTCCAAATCATAAACAATTAAGTTTAATGAATGCTTAATGCAATTTAATAGAAAAACTAATAGCTGAATCAACTTAAATTAAATAAGTTCAATAATCCTTAAAATAAATAAATTAGCTAAACTTAATAAGCATCATATTCCCAAGTGCAATAGAGAAAGGTATTAAAAAACCAAGAAGAGTAAAAAGAAACGAAGAAACTTTTGATTTGTAGCCCTATCTCGTATGCCTCTTCTCTATTTTCTACTTTTTCACTTTCTTTATTTTTTTTCTATTCTATTTCTTTTTGTGTTTCTTTCATGCCTCTTCTCTATCTCTAACCTCCCTCTTTTATACTAACATATTCTATAATATTCCAACACATCTTCCCATCTCTAGTCCATATCTCCTTCCTTACCACCATATCTCACTTATATCACCATGTCTCCTCTCCTATATCTCACCCATATCATCCATTAAGCCACTTTAAAATTGAATAATATTGAAAAATCATAAGTGGCTACATCACAAAAAATGCTTCGGTTGTAACTATGCTACTATAATGACAATTAATTGATGTTTCTTCAAGTTTATGGACAAGGCTACTATCAAAGCTCTTATTTAATGGTGATAAAAAATACTGCTGCACTCTAGCTTCTAAAGGCTGTGATTGAAGCTTTTCTACCATAGTGATAGAACACTCCTCTTCAAATTTCTTATTCCTCCAAATTTGTGATGACACTTCTATTCTACAAAAAAGAGAAAACTAAAACATGAAAAGTAAATCAATTCCACTAAAAAAATGACTAAAACACACTTAAAATATGCATTAAACATACTTAAAAACTACTACTACTAATATATAATAAATACCCCATACTTAGCTTCTTACTTGCCCTTAAGCAAAATGTATTAACAACATGAACTTGACTCCTTAATCAATTTTAAATTAATCAATTAATAAAACTACCACTTAATATAAGATTTAAAACAAGCAACTCATGATCAAGAATATATATAAATATTATTCAATGGATAGCAAACTCTCTCATTGAATATACAAATGTACACAAAGTAAGATTCACAAAGAAGAAAAATAAGTGAGACAAATCTTTTACTAGAACTACCTTTAATAAGACACCAAATCATATATATTTATTAGCCATATAGTTGGCTAAAGCTACCATTGCCCTTTCCAACAAGTTCTTTGATAATATGAAAATGCCTTTTAATGTGTTTGGATTTTCAGTAAGACCTTGGTTCCTTTGCCAAAGCAATAGCTCCATTGTTATCACAATAAAGAGGAATCTAGGACTCAATGGAAGGAACACTTCTTAGTTTAGTAATGAACTTTTAATCCAAACAACTTCTTTAGCAACATCTAATGTAGCTATATACTCGGTCTTTATAGTGGAATCAGCAATGATACTTTGCTTGGAACTCTTCCAGCTCACTGCTCCTCCATTATAAATAAACACAAACCTGGAGATAGACTTTTTATCATCTTCATCTGATTGGAAATCAGAATCTATGAAACTATCTATTTGTATATCACTTCCTCTATAAGTTAAAACTAAATCTTTAGTCCTTCTTAAGTACTTAAAGATTGCTTTAACAGCTATCCAATGTTCCATACTTGGGTTAGATTGAAACCTTATAGTCACACTAATAACATAGGCAATATCAAGCCTAGTACATAATATAACATACATCAAGCTTCCTATAGCCGAAGCATAAGGAATTTTAGCCATTTACTCTATTTCCTCGGGTGTTTAGGTGACATACCCCTGGATAAATGGATACCATGCCTAAATGGTAGCAATCCTCTCTTGGAATCAAGCATGTTGAACTTCTTTAACACCTTTTCCAACTAAAGACTTTGGGATAAACCTATCATTCTTTTTGATTAATCTCTATAGACTTGAATGCCAAAAATATAGGTAGTTTCCCCTAAGTCTTTCATAGAGGAAGTTTTACATAACCATAGTTTCACATTTGTAAGCATACCAACATCATTCCTAATTAATAAGATATTATTAACATATAGTACTAGGAAAAGTGAGTTGTCTCCTACTGAACTTCTTGTACACACAAGGCTCATTTTCATTTTTGATAAAACTAAAATAGTGAATGGCTTTATCAAAATAATGATTCCAACTCCTTGTAGCTAGCTTTAGACCATAAATTAATCTATTAAGCTTGCACACTTTAGAACCTTTCTCGGATTTAAAACCCTTGCATTGCTCCATATATATTTCTTCCTCAACAAAACCATTGAGAAAAATAGTTTTGACATCCATTTGTCAAATCTCATAATCATAGTATGCAACTATAGTGAGAAGTATTTGAATGGATTTAAGCATGGCTATTGGTGAAAAGGTTTCCTTATAGTTAACCCCTTTCCTTTGGCAAAACCCTTTCGCTACAAGCCTTGCTTTATAGGTATCAACTTTTCCATATGCACCAATCTTTCTCTTGAAGACCCATTTACAATCTATAGGTACAATACCTTTAGGAGGATTAATAAGTTTCTAGACTTGGTTTGCATACATGGAATCCATTTTTTCTTTTATTGTTTTAAGCCATTTTAAAGAATCTTTATCATATAAAGCTTCTTCATATGTAGTAGGATCATCATTATGATTGCTTTCTTTATGAATATGTAACTTTTGCATATCTTGTAGAAAACCATATCTCTCCAATAGATGAGATACCTACTAGATCTTCTAAGAGTTGGTATGATGATATTTTCAATGGGATTAGACTCTTCATCAACTTGATTGGCTTCATTAGAAGACTCTTCTTCTAATGCTATCTTTCTTCCTTTACCACATTCTTGAAGAAACTATTTCTCAAGAAATATGGCATCTCTACTTAAAATAATAACTTGTTAAGTAAAAAGATAAAAATAATATCCTAAGCTATCTTTAGGATATTAAATAAATATACCTTGAATTGACCTTGCATCTAGTTTGTCTATTTTCAGCCTTTTAATATAAGTTGGGCATCCCCAAATCTTAACATGTTCAAGACTTGATGTCTTATCATACCATGTATCATATGGCGTAATAGAAATAGATTTGGATGGAACATGATTAAAGATATTGGAGGGCGATTAGAGTACATAACCCCAATAAGAAGATCAGTGTCGCTTATCATAGAATGATGTACCAATTCTAATAAAGAACAATTATGTTTCTTAGGCACACATTTTAATTAAGGTGTTCCAAGCTATATGAGTTATGATTCAATGCCATATTCCTTAAAGAACTTAAGAAACTTGGTACTTAAGTATTCTACTCCTTGATCTCATCTTAGAGTTTTAATACTTTTCCCAGTTTAGTTCTTTACTTGGGCTTTGAATTCCTTAAACTTTTCCAAGAATTCACTTTTGTTCTTCACAGGAACCAATTAGCCATACCTTAATAGATAATCTATAAAGGTTATAAAATAGTAGAAAACACCTCTAGCCATTTCTCTAAATGGTCCATATACATCACTATGTATGATCTCCAACACATCTTTAGCACTTGAGATTATGTCACATTGCGAAAGATAGGATCAACAAATTGGAAAGGATGAGAATTTTGAGCAATCTTGAATCTGCATCCAATTTGACTTGTGAGGCTTATCTTCAAGGCAAGATGACTAGATCAACATTTATTGGACAAGGGGGATGATTTAATTGCTTAACGAGTCTTTGTAGCTTTTTTTTTAATTTCTTTTCTTTACCAATTCCCTCATCATTGGTAAAGATGAGATATATATATATATATATATATATATATATATGGACATCCTAATCATCAGAATTCCTCTGCCTTTCCTGCACTGCTTAGCGTGGAAGCCTCCGAAAGGTCCTTTTAGGATACTTATACTCTTTTAAGAGCATTGAAGTAAAGGAGCATCTATACATTTGAATAAGAAATTTCAACTCCCTTCCACAAAAAAATTATTATTATTATTATTATTATTATTATTATTATTATTATTATTATTATTATTAGTGTCAATTGTAAGCAATTCCAATGACTCAAGCTATTTAACATGCTACTTCTCTAATTCCTCTTAAATTATACACACTTAGACATTCAAAAAGAGAGTAAGCATTAAATTCGTTAAAAAAAAATAAATGTCCTTAACCACAAATTTCTTGTAATGCTTTAAGAACTTAAATTAAATATTAAATGGTGATTAAATCAACTAATCAAGAAAACTATATCAATATGCTAAGCTCATGAGATTGATAAGTTGCAAGCATCAAAGTTGTATGGAGAATTGATTATATTCCTACCCCATGCATGAATATAATGCAATAAAACACAATAAAATAAAATAAAACACATTGAATTTCCAATGACTTAAAATGTTATGCTTAGGCAAAATATGTTAGGTTATGTGATTCAAAATGAAGTGAAAATTTAAAAATTTAATTACAAACTTGAACCAGGATCTATGTAATTTGATTAACCGATTGTCTAAAAACCTTACCATAGATGTAAGAATCGGTAAGAATGATGAAAGGACTAGAGGGGGTCCACTCTGGTGACATCCTACCTTGAGCTTTTAGTTTTTTAGGCCAGATTAAGATGTCTCCAAATGAATACATCCTCCATAAGTATCCACACAAATAGCCCTTGAGTCAAAATGAATGTGTGTGCTAGCACCTTTTTCTTGATTGTCTCACAACTCAAGAACTAAAGAGCTCTATGTTTTTGTTTTCTTAAAATGAGAGAAAACAAATTTAGGTGGTCGAATAAAAGGTATGTGAAACCCTAAAGAATATATCATATTTATAGACCTCCCAATTAGGGTTTTATTTACCAAAATGAATTTTTGGTAATTTCTCATTTACCAAAACGTTTTTAGTATATTCCAGTATTTATTTATAGTTTCCTATTTATTTAAGATAACCATTACCTTAAATATATATATATATATATATATATATATATATATATATATATATATATATATATATATTTGAAATTCCTATTTAGGCCTACAAGTCATAAGTGGCCTCTAGTGGCTTCTAGTAAAACATTATGACTACCCAAGTCATGTGAAGGTTGATAATCCGACATAATCTAATTTATAACAAATATTGTAGTCCTTTTGTCACATGATATCTTGATTGACTATAAGGCATAGTTTATGTCATCCTTATACAATTCAATTATATTATTTCTTAATTCCAAGTAGATTAAGAATGATAACTCTTTATCAATTCCCTTTACCATGTCCATGCATTTTTCTCAATCTATCTTATCAAGGGGCCTATAGATATCTTACTCAGATTAAATGAGGGATAAATTCCTTCTCAATCACTCACATTCCTCACATAACTCATTTAAGATCCAACGACAATCTATTTTATCATTCGATTAAAGATAATGTTATATTTTGTCAAACTACAAAATAGTTATATAGAAATCCATGGTGATTTTAAGGTCAGAGGATTAAATTAATATTACTATGATGAGAATTACTTATGATAATTATCTATGTAGTATTCTTATGATGGGTCAATTCTCAAATAAGTACCTATGAGTTGACTTAATATCTCATATTCATGATTAGTAAAATATAATCATCAGTTAACGCCATACTAGCCTTCATACATTATAATGACTAGGGATAATTTGAATAGAACTCATATTTAATCTAAGGGTTTTACTATCAAGTCACATACTTGATGACCTTAAGAAGAATTGACTATTCAAGTAATTATCACAACAGAAAATGATAATGAAAATGCCTATTCATTAATAAAATGATAAAGTCAAAACATGATCATACATGATTGACCTAGTGCATATTACTAACAAAATGCACCCCCCAACACTTAAATTTCACATTACCCTTAATGTGAAATGTAAATGTGACAAAAAAAAACACTAAAATGAAAATTAAAGAAATAACTAAATGAAAATGAAAAATTCCCCTAAGATGGTGATTTTGGTGAAGAAATAGGTATTGGCGAAGGCACTTTTTTCCCTAAGCTTAAAGTTATGATAGTAGCAATGCTTTAAGAGTGATAGAAATCTGGGCATCTCTTAGAATTTTTGGAGCTTCAATAGCAGTTTCGCTATGAGTGTGATAGATAGCATACTGAAATAGAGTTTTCTTATGGCTACTATTGTGACATGGCTTTAATCGTGACAGAATGCGGAGCTGATCAATTAGGCGGCAAAGATGTAATTACAATATAGCTATGATGGTGATAGTGTGAATCAGGTGGCTTAAATTCTTGTGAGGCTATGATAGCAGCAAGGCCGCTATGGTGACTAAAAATCTCTTACATAACTTGATTTTTTTATTATTATTATATTTTTTATTTAATCCTGAAAGAAACACACAAACATACTTAATAAATTTATTAAAAATTATTAAGCATCTTAAAACAAATCGCATAAAGAAAATGAAAATGAGAAATAAAATGACATAATGAAATGAAATAAAATGCTAAATTGTGAATGTCTTAAGCATATTTGGCTAACATGTGGCCCGAATTGTCAAGTCTATGATTTCATAAACACTTCAAGCATAACTAAACTAACTTCACCAAATTTATATCCAAATTTGCACTTTAATTCACCACCATATTTGTAAGAAATCCAAAACGCCCAATTATTAATTTTTAGTTGTGCTTAAACAGTCTTAAATTTAAAAGACAAAAGCAATGAACAAAATAAAATAAAATGAAGGAAGAAAATGTAAAGTAATAAGCAAAATAAAATAAAATGCTAAAGTTTTTCTATTTTTTCTTTTTTTTTTAAGGTTGATGAAGGAAAAGAGTCTCTTTTTCCTTGGCCATTAGTCCTCCTCAATAAACATTGCACCTCTGACTATTTACTCAAAGAAAACACTCTCCTTTAGAATTCATAAGTTCAAGTGCACCGTGAGAGAAAACTTGTTGCACCTTGAATGGACTACTCCACCTTAATCTTAACTTGCCTGTAAACAACTTCAATTTAGAATTGAATAAAAGAACAAGATCACTAACTCTAAATTCTTTCTTGAGAATATAAGCATCATGCCATCATTTTGTTTTCTCCTTAAAAAGCTTAGTGTACTTATATGCTTAAAACTCATCCAACTCATTGAGCTATAATAAACATCTTTTACCAGCTGCCTTCATGTCAAAGTTTAGTGTCTTAATGGCCCAATAAGCTTGATGTTCAAGCTCCACCAGTAAATAACAAGCTTTCCTAAAAACTAATCGATAAGGAGCAATACCAATGAGAGCTTTATATGATGTACGATATGCTCACAAAGCATCATCCAACTTAGACGCCCAATCTTTCCTCAAAGAGCTCACTGTTTTCTTTAAAATTTTCTTAATTTCCCTATTAGTGACCTCCACTTGATTGCTGATTTGAGGGTGATATAGGGTAGAAACTCTATGGTGAACTCTATACCTTTTGAGTTATAACTCAAACTAGTTATTGTAAAAGTGTAAGCCTCTAGCACTAATCACAGCTTTAGGTTCTCCAAATTTGCTTAACAATTTCTTAAAAAATCTTATCACCACTTTAGCATCATTTTAGGTGAAGGAATGGCTTTTGCCCATTTAGACACATAGTCTACCCCAACTAAGATATATTGGCTTTTAAAATACAATAGAAAAGGACCCATAAAATATAATCCCCAAACTTCAAAAATCTCTACTTCTTGAATCGATGTGAGTGGCATTTCATTACTTTTAAAAATTTTCCCATATCTTTGACATTTATCATAGTGTTCCACATACTCCTTGGTATCTTTGAATAAAGTAGGCTAGAAAAACCCACTTTCTAACACCTTTACAGTAGTTTTTGTTGCTCCAAAATGCCCACCATATGCAAAATCATGACAATGAGACAAAATTTCCAACATTTCAATTTCAGGAACACACCTCCTAATTACCCCATCTCTATAAATCTTATAGAGAAGCAGATCCTACAATAGATAATGCTTCACTTCATAAAGGAAACACTTCCTTTGTTAATAAAAGAATTCTTGAGGAAGTACTCCACATGCTAAGGAGTTAGCAATGTTCGTGAACCATAGAGCACTAAAATGTTAAACTGTTAGCAATAAAGCATTAGGAAATCCATCATTGATATCCTCTTCTTGGCTCATTTGTTCATAGCCCTCTAATATAGACAAATGGTCAGCTATAACATTCTCAAAACCTTTATTGTCTTTATTCTCCAAGTCAAACTTTTGTAAAAGTAATAGTCAACAAATAAGATATGGTTTTGCATCCTTCTTGGCTAAGAGATGTTTTATTATTGCATGATTAGTGAAAATAATAACCTTCAAACTAAGTAAATATGACTTGAATTTATCAACAGTGAAAATGATCGCAAGTATTTCTTTCTCGATTGTGGTGTAATTCAACTGGGACTCTATAAAAGTTCTACTTATATAATGTATGACATAGAGCTTCTTGTCTTTCCTTTGACCAACATTGCCCCATAGTGTGGTCACTAGCATTGTATATGATCTCAAAAGGAAGTGCCCAATCCAGAGGTGAAATAATTGGGGCTAAAACCAAAGCCTTCTTCAATCTGTTAAAAACATTTAAACAATCATCATTAAATACAAAAGGAGCATCTTTAACTAACAATTTGGTTAAAGGCTTAGTAATTAAAAAAAGTTTTTAATGAAATGCCTATAAAAACCTACATGTCCTAGAAATCCTCAAACTCCGTTGACTTTGTTGGAAACTTCTCTATAATTTATGTTTTAGCTTGATCTACCTCGATCCCTGTACTCAAAATCTTGTGACTAAGGACTATCCCTTCCTTTACTATAAAATGACAATTTTCCCAATTAAGAATAAGGTTAGCCTCTTCATATCTTTTCAAGACCCTATCAAGGTAAATAAATATAATTCAAAAGAATCACCAAAAATAGAGAAGTCATCCATAAATACATTTATGATGTTCTTAATGAGATATTTTTTTTTATTATACATTTATGAAAAGTGGCTAGTGCATTGCATAGTTCGAAAGGCGTGCACTGATAAGTAAAAGTCCCATATGGGCATGTAAACATTATTTTCTCTTTGTCCTCTGGAAAAATAAAAATTTATTTATAACTTGAATAACTATCCAGGAAATAGTAGCATGCATGCCCTGCTATCCTCTCCAATATTTGGTAAATGAACAAGAGAAGAAAATGGTCCTTCCTTGTGGATGAGTTCAATTTCCAATAGTCAATACATAGTCTCCACCAATTAGCCATCCTTTTTGAAATTAGCTCACTTGTTTCATTTTTTATAGCAGTCATTCCACTCTTCTTTGGTACACACTGCACTGGGCTTACCCACTCACTATAAGAAATTAAGTAGATAATGCCCGCATCCAAAAACTTAACAATCTTCTTCTTGACAACCTCCTTTATGTTTAGATTCAAGTGCCTTTGTCTCTCTATGATAGCTCTACTCCCCTCTTCCATATGGATTCTATGCATAATAATTGAATGACTAATCTCCTTGACGTCTAAAATCTACCACCCAATTGATTTCACCCTATTTCTTACTATTTCATATACCCTTTTCTCCTATTCCATAGATATTTTATTGGAAATGATAATGGGTAAAGAGTTTCCCTCCCCTAAAAAGGTGTATCTTAAATGTGTAGGTAATGGTTTAAACTCTAATTTAGGTGGTTTAGCAACAGATGGGGGAGTGGGGTTGTCACTAGGCACTAAAATTTCAAGTTTAACAAAAGTAGCTTCTTGTGAGGGTTCACTATCTACATCATACTCTAAACTTTTCTCAAGAATTTATTTGTTCAAATTCACCTCCCTCACACACTTATCTACAACTTCTATTCTCATGCAAAATTCTTCTTCTATTGGGTACTTAATTAATCAAGGCATCATAAATTCAACACTTTTATCACTAACCCTAAGAATGATTTTCCCCTTATGAACTTCTATAATGGCTCTCCCAGTATTTAAAAATGGTCTCCTAAAAATCAGAGGAAACTTACTATCCTCTTTAAAATTCAAAACTATAAAATCCATAGGAAAGATAAATTTATCTACCTTAACCAAAACATCCTTAATGATCCCATGTGTTTTCTTTGTAGAATGATCCGCAAGTTGCAAAGTCATGTTTGTAGCTGTCAACTCGCTAAGTTATAATTTCCTGAAAAGAGAAAATGGCATAAGGTTAATACTTGCATCCCAATCACATAAACATCTAAGAAATTCTTGAGCACTAATTACACAAGAAGAGTAAAAGCTCCTTGGGTCCTTTAATTTAGTTGGTATTTTATCAGTGATGATAGAGCTACAAGTTTCTATTAATTCCATAGTCTGGTTGTCATTCCAACTCCTCTTATTGGTGATAATATCTTTAAGATACTTGGCATATTTTGGCATTTTTGCAAAAGCTTCAATAAAAGGAATATTAAGTTCAAGCTTTTTAAAAATATTTTAAAACTTACCAAACCTCTTTTGATCATTGAGTTTCTTTAATCTCTGTGGAAAAGGCATCTTTGTCTCATATTTCTATGGATTTGGCATTGACAATTGCTTTTTTCCATCGTTGTCCCTTGCTTGTTGCTCCTTGCCTTTCTTAGAGTCATTATGACAATTCTAAATTTCTTATGTTTCTACCACTTCTATCTTGAGCTCATCTTTTTACCTTATCTCCTTGTTACTTCTAAGTGTAATTGCATTCAACTGCTCCCTTGGATTTGTTTTAATATTGCTTAGGAGATTCCCTTGACTTCTTTTGTGCTACTGTATTAGCAAGTTGTCCCAACTGCACCTCAATATTATAAATTGAAGAACTATAATTTTTAGCTATCTGATCAAACTTAGACTCCATCCACTTTTAATTTTTATATTGATGGCCCATTTTATTAGACATAGCCTCTAAAAATTTGTTCAATTTATTTTCTATTGAGGTTATATGATCTTAATGGGGTTGTTGAAATCCTAGAGGTGCTTGCCTTGTCATATTGTTCTGAAAGCCTTAGGGAACCAAATTGTTATTATTGTTCTAAGAAAAATTTGAGTGATTCCTCCATCCTGGATTGTAAGTGTTCGAGAATGGATTGTTACCCTATTTTCCTTGAAATTGGTTCCTAACAAAGTTGACTTGCTCTAAGCTTATATCTCTATATACACCATTTTTACCACATCTATATTCTCTTATTGAGTGCCCTACTATATTGCGATTTTCATATAACAACTATGAAGTTGTTGCACCTATTTCATTTCTTTAGTTGAGATCCCCCAATTGGTTTAAAACTACAGAAATTTGGGCTTGAAGAAAAGTCATTACATATACTCTACTCCTTGCCTTGGTAGGTTTTGCGCTTTAATGGCCAAAGATAGTTATTATTTACCATTTCTTCTAGAAGTGAAAATGCAGCCTCAACTATTTTTCGCATTATAGAACCTCTAACCACTGCATTAATGGTTTCTCTAGTGGATCAAGCAACACAATTTTAGAAAGATTGGATGAGCACATCCCTCAGCAAACAATGATAAGGACAGCTTCTTAATAACTCTTTGAATCTCTCCCAAGCATCACTCAATGATTCCATCTTAAACTGTTGAAAGGTGGTGATATCCTTGATAATCTTCGCTGTCTTTGCCAGTAGGAAATTTTTTGCTAGAAAAGCTTTTACTAAAAGATCCCATATGGTGATAGAGGCGAGTGGCTGTGAGTTCAACCATGCTTTAGCTTTATCCATTAATGTGAATGGAAAGAGCCTTAAGTGAATTGCATCATCTAACACCCCATTATATTTGAAAGTATTAAAGATTTCTAAAAAATTAGTGATGTGAGCATTAGGGTCTTTATTTTCCAAGCCATAAATTTGAATATTTAACTGGATTGTTTGAATTAAGGCCGATTTAGTCTCAAAATCATTGGCGTTGATTGTTAGCCTTGCAATACTTTATTATGTACCATGTAGACTTGGCATGGCAAAATCCAATAGTGTTCTTTCTTCTTCCTGTTATTCCACCATGGTACTCAATTCCTCTTGAGAATGCCTCTTATTCTCTCTTTCAAACTGTGTAAGTTTTGGAATAAACATGAGAGGTTCTGACCTTATTCTTCAGGTGTTAAACATACACCAGAATAATTCTTGCAATAAGTAAAAATAGAAAATGAATATCCAAATTTAAAACAAAAATTAATTAAATCAAGAAAAATAGAACCAATTATGTTGTTAAACTTATTAAATCCCTTACAATGACGCCAAACACTTGTTTTGCTCTCACAACCATACGACTTCACCAAGTAATATAGAAGAAGTAAAAGTCAATCCCACAATGATTGAATGTTTATCCAACTATTAATTATGTTTTTAACTTGTTTAAGAATCAAATATTAAGTGAATTATAATTGCTAAATTTTAATAGCCAAAATGAAACTAAAGAATAAAATCAATTAATTTAAATTTTAAGTAATAATGATAATGATGTTAGGGATTGTATCACTATATTTTAATTAAGTCAATCACAAGAAATTAGTCCTTCTTTCTATTGCAATTCTTGAAGTTTCAATGATAGCAATTAATCTTTCTCAAGTAACAATTACTTATTTTATTTCTATCAATTAAAAAGACTTCAACTAATTCTCATTAAATTAAAATCTAATCAAGTTTAGTAAACAAATCATGAAGCACATCCAATTAGAATTGAAATGAATTAAGCTATCTCTAAACTTAAATCAATCAACAAGCATTCATATTCTTGTTAGGATTAATATTTCTCAATAATTAACCTTAATTATAAATCAATTATGAATAGCCAAATCATAAACAATTAAGCTTAATGAATGCTTAATACAATTTAATAGAAAAGCTAATAGTTGATCAACTTAAATTAAATAAGTTCAACAATCCCTAACATAAATAAAGTTAGCTAAATATAATAACCATCATATTCTTAAGTGCAATAGAGAAAAATATTAAAGAACTAAGAAGAGTAAAAAGAAAAGAAGAAACTTTTGATTTGCAACCCTCTCCCATATGCCTCTTCTTTATTCTCTACTTCTTCACTTTCTTTATTTTTTTCTATTATGTTTATTCTTGTGTTTCTTTCGTGTCTCTTCTCTATCTCTAGCCTCCCTCTTTTATACTAACATATTCCATAATATTCTAACACATTTTCCCATCTCTAGTCCATATCTCCTTCCTTACCACCATGTCTCCTCTCCCATATCTCACCCATATCTCACTCATATCACTATGTCTCCTCTCCCATATCTCACCCATATCTTAAATGCTGTTGCACTCAAGCTTCCAAAGGTTGCGATTGAAACTTTGTTGTCATGGTAACATAACACTCTCTTCAAATTGCTTGTTCCTCCAAATTTGTGATGACACTTCCATTCTAAAAAAAATAATTCCAAAAAAAAAAAGACTAAAACACACTGAAATATGCATTAAACATTCTTAAAAACTATTACTAATATATAATCACATTTCAAAAGAAAAATTTGAATGTTCTCGACCCTCAGTCTTTCTTTTGTGCGTATGGTCATAAAGTTCTAAGAACTTGCAAATATACATATGCATATATTTCCAAACTTCTGGCACACCTCCAAGACCATGTGACACTATCTTGCCAAAAAAAAAAAAATCTGATGAGGCCTTTGATGAGACTTAATTTGAACTATTCAAGTCCACAATAACGCATGAATAGAGAGTATTCAATAATTTCTAATATCATGGGATCCTTATTCTAGTGAGGGTACTTGTTCATAAGTCGTCCAAGTTAGTTGTTACTAAATTATGGGATTTGTTGCACCGTTGGTATAATAATTTTAGGTCATATTTTATTTTGGTATCAAATGTTTAATTTTTTTTCTTTTTGGTTCTAAAAATTTTATTTTTGTTTCAAGTTAAAGTATCTCAAATATATCCAATCAAATTTAGCAAACATGACAGCCGGAATAAATATATTTTTAGTATAGTTACCATGTAAGCATCCCATTAAATGGTCTAATCACCTTATAGGCTCCATAAAATAAAATTTACTAAAATTTTATTTTATGGGGTTTACAAACAAATTTTGTTTTATGGGGCCAACGAGATTATTAAACTATTTAATGAGATGTTACAAGGTAAATATACTAAAAATATCTTTATTCTAGTTGTGTTAAATTTGATCATATATGTTCGATGTACTCCAACTTAAAATAAAAATAGAATTTTTGGGACTAAAAAAAATTAAAATTTTTGTACCAAAGTTATGATACCAATAATGCAACAAACCCCTAAATTATGCATATAATAACTTTTTGAAAAAAAAATCATTTTTATTTTAAATGATTCAATTTTTAATTATATCCTATTTTAAAAGTTATATCAATTTAGTAATTCAACCTTACAAATTGTAACAATTATATCCTATTTCATTTTAAAGATTTAAATAAATTACTTTTAAATCTTTGTAAAATAAATTTATTTATTAAATTTTGTCTCTTTTTTTTTAATAAAAATGTAAAAGAATATTTTCAAATTTTAATTTTACCACTTTTAAAATAGCCTTAAAAATCAATTTTAAAATATTTCCATAAAATTTTTATTTTTTTACATTAATTTATTCAAAGTTCTTATTTTTTTTTAAATTTTTGACATTTGCATTTCTACTTTCAACAGCATCATTTATTTATTGTGTAATTGAGATGGAATACAAGAATTAGTGTGAAAAAAAAAAGCATTGTAAATGTTAAAAATATTAATAAAAAATATAAAGAAGATTTGATCTTTTTAAGAAAAAAATTCTTAGAAATTTTGTTATTTTTGATAGAGATAATTAAAAAAATCCCTTTATTTGTTTTTATTAATATTAGAGTATATGATAAATTAATTTATAAGTTGTGTTTTTTTTTTATATTACAAGATTTTAAAGAATTTTTTATTTTTAAAAAAATCAAAATTTTTGTATTATTAATTAATATTATTAGCATTTCTAATTTCTAATATCTATATATTTGTGTTCAGACTCTATTAGAAAATTTGTAAATACTAAAATTCATATTTTAGAAAATTAAAATATGAAAACTTTTGGAATATGAAATAATGTAACTTTTGGAATATGAAAGTTAGTTTTGCTGGGAACCGGCTTTGTACAAATTGTAGACACTAGAACTAGAACTAGATTACAGGTCGCGCTTTTAGGAGTTGAACAAATAAAAACAAATTGAAGCAGCAAAAATAAAGAGTCAGATGAAAGATAAATTCCTATCAATAATACATATATAGGAATAACAAGAGATCCAAAGGAACAGGTCTTCTGAAGAGACTAACCTTCCAAGATTGTAAATGAAGCTATAACAGCAGCTCAGAAATTGATCACAAGTAAATCGTAACAGTAGCTTTTTTTTTTTCCATACATCAAAGGGCGAAGGGGGGACCTCGCAATGCCCATGGCGGCAGCTTGGCCTCGCAAGCAACAGTTGCATTGTTTTCGTTACCCATAGAACATAAGGAAAAAAAATGTAGAAGCCATATACATGTAACTAGAGTTCAGTCCGTTCACTGGTGTCAGAAGCTGTGCTGGGGGGAATAGGTACCTGTGTGGTACCTTCCAGCATGAAAACCACCTTCTTCATTGAAGGACGAAGTGATGGCTCATCCTGGATACACCAAAGTCCAATCCTAATCATTTTGCGCAATGTTTGCTCATCCACTTCTTCTACACTCACCAATTTATGCAGTTCATTTGCCTCAAAACAGTTTTCCACCCATTCTGAAAGAATAGCTTCATTTTCTGGAACACCACTAGTCACACTCCGACGACAACATATGATCTCTAAGAAAACAATTCCAAAGCTGTAGAGGTCTGCTTTCACTGTAATTGGCTGGTTTCTGTGCCATTCTGGAGCAACATATCCTCTCGTTCCTCTGATCCCAGTTGTTGTCCTGCTCTGGTCTGGCATTAACAACTTTGCCAGTCTGAAGTCAGAATGGCAAAATTGTCAATCCCACATTGGAAATTTCAAAGGAATGGGAGGAGTCCTAAGGCTATAAATAAACTCCTCCCCCCTTTGATATATTATCCCACAAAATATTAGCTTTTTCCAATATTTAGTTTATTTGTATTCTTTCTTTCTTTTTTGTAATTTTTACTCAATTAGTGAAATATTATTTTAGTAGTATCTGGGGATGTAGGCATAATTAGTCGAACCTCGTTAAATTTTGATGTTCTCTTTTATATCTATTTAATAGTTATTATCGGGTATAGTTGTTGTTAATTATTGTGCTATTAAAATTACTTGTCTTAGTAAAGTTTTGTCTAAGGAGTGTGGTTTTTAAGTAAGACCATTGTGACCCCACCACTCTTTCCTAGGAATTACCTTGAGGTGATTTTTAGTACAATCATTTACACTCTAGTCACTTGTGCAATAGTTGTCAAGGTGAATTTGTTATTTATTGGTGGAAATTAACCCGAATTCCACAATAATTGGTATGAGAGCTCTTGGTTAATTTTAGTATGCTCTGTGGTTGCGGCTTAGGCTGATCTTCCACATCAGAAAAATTTTCCTTGGGCTAGTTGGCATTCCACATCGATAGCTATTAAATAGAATTTGTAGCAGAAATGGTAGATGACACAAAAGTATCCACATCAGTGTCAACAACTTTTTCGTCTTCAATTTTGGCAAGAAATGCTGTGACAAATGCTAGATTTGTGGTGGAGATTTTTTATGGCATTGGTCATTTCACCATGTGGCAAAGTGAGGTTCTCGATGCCCTCTTTTAGCAGGGTCTAGACATTGGTATTGAAGGAGAGAAACTAGATGATGTTGAGGAGAAAGAATGAAAGGTGATTAATAGATTGACATATGGTACAATTTGATTGTGTCTTTTTAGAGAGCAGAAGTATGCATTTTCTAAAGAAACTTCTGCAAGTAAATTATGAAAGGCATTCGAGGAGAAATTCTTGAAAAAAAGTAGTCAGAACAAACTCTACATGAAAAGGAGATTGTTTTGCTTTAACTATATTCTAGGTACCACAATGAATGATCACACTACTAGTTTTAATTAGCTGGTAACTGATTTGATGACTATGGACGTGACTTTTAATGATGAAGATCTGACTTTGATGTTGGTGGGATCACTTCTTAATGAGTTTGAGTATCTTGAAACTACTCTACTTTATGGGAAGGTTGTTGTATCTCTAAGTGAAGTAACGTAAGTGTAGCCTTGAATAATTATGAATTGCAAAAGAAAGAAAAGCAAGAAAATACAAGTGTTAAAGCAGAAGCTCTTATTGTTAGAGGCCATTCACAAAACCAGAATAAAGGAAAGAGAGGGAGATCTAAGTCAAAGTCCAAACTAAACAAAGATCAATGTGCCTTTTGTCAAGAAAAAGGGCACTGGAAGAAAGATTGTCCCAAGCTAAAGGATAAAGGTAAACTTGGAAAGGGAAAAGCTGTCTCAGATTCAAATGTAGCTGAGTGTGATGATGCACATTTAGATCTTTCAATTGCTACTACACCATCAACTAGTTGTTCAAGTTCATGGTTTCTAGATTCAACTTGTAGTCACCATATGATTCCCAATCAAGAATGGTTCTTTAACTTTAAAGAACTTAAAGGTGGAATGGTCTACACAGTGAATAATGCCCCTCTTAACACATATGGGATTGGTTCAATTTGCTTGAGCAATCAGGATGGATCAATAAGAACTTTAATAGTTGTTCATTATGTGCCGAATTTAATGAGGAATCTTATTTTTATAGGAACCTTAGAATTAAAAGGTTTTAAAGTAAGGGTAAAAGATGAGATAATGAGAATCATCTCTGGTGCACTTTTGATAATGAAGGGGATTCAAAAAAGAAATAATGTGTATTACTTTATGGGTAGTATAATTGTTAGGACAACAACATCAATAGCTTTTACTGATGATAAGGAGTTAGAAGCAACCAGGTTATGACATATGCGCTTAGGGCATGCTGGAGAAAAATTCTTAAAATTGCCAAAAGATTAAGGATTATAGAAAGGAGCTCGGGCTTACAAATTGGATTTTTGTGAGCATTGCATCAAAGGGAAGAAGACAACTGTGAAATTTGGAATAGCCATCCATGATACTGAGGGTATTTTGGATTATGTTCATTCAAATGTGTGGGAGCCTTCCAAGAATGCTTCATTGGGAGGAAAACACTATTATGTTTCCTTTATTGGTTTTTTTTCCCAGAGAGTATGGGTGTATACAATGAAAATAAAGGATGAAGTGCTAGAAATTTTCCTTAAATGGAAAAAGATGGTGGAGACTCAAACATGCAAGCGTCTCCACACAAAAAATGGTGGAGAGTCAAAAAATGATCCATTTTTGAAAGTCTGTGAAGATGAAGGTATCGTCAGGCACTTCACTATTAGATATACACCATAACAAAATGGGGTGGTAGAGTGAATGAATCAGACTTTGAGGGAGAAGGTTCAGTCTATATTGTCTAATGCTAGGTTGGGCAAAGAATTTTAGGTTGAGGCTGTAGTCTATGCTTGTCAGCTTGTCAACCGTTTACCATCGATTACTATTGGTGGTAAAATGCCATTGGAGAAATGGTTTGGAAAACCTACTACAGATTATAATTCCTTACATGTGTTTGGTTCTACTACATATTACCATGTTAAGGAGTCAATTTGAACCCAAGAGCAAATAAGGCAATCTTTATGGGGATCACTTATAGTGTGAAAGGCTATCGTCTTTGGTGTTCAAAACAAAGAAAGTAATATTCAGTAGGGATGTTACCTTTGATGAATCTACCATATTGAGAAAGGCGACTTTAGAAAAAATGGAGTAAAAAGATAGTACTCCCAAACAGGTAGAGTTTGATGGCAACAGAATTATTCCAGCCAATGTAGAAATTGATGATGACTCTCCTATGGTAGAAAAAGAGTCAAATGAAGAAGAGATTCAGACCCAAGAACCTCCATAGCAACATGAATCAATTGCATTAAGGAAGGGAAAAAGGACCATTAGATAACCTGCTCGCTATGCTGATATGGTCTCTTATGCATCACCAATTGCCATTGATGACATTCCTACCACTTATAATGAAGCAATCCAAAGTTCAGAACATGAAAAGTGGAGGATTGCCATGAATGAACAAATGCAATCCTTTCAAAAGAATCAGACATGAAAACTAGCCAGTCTTCCGAAGGGAAAAAAGGCAATTGGGTGCAAATGGGTATATGCAAAGAAAGATGGATTTCTTGATAAGGATAATGTTCGCTGCAAAGCAAGCTTGGTGGCTAAAGGCTACGCACAGATAGAGGGAATTGATTATAATGAAGTATTTTCTCTAGTTGTAAAGCATTCCTCCATCAGAATTTTATTGGCTTTAGTAGCACAATTGGATATAGAACTAGTTCAGATGGATCTAAAAACTGCATTTTTACATGGAGACTTGGATGAGGAAATCTACATGACTCAGCCAGATGAATTCAAAGTTTCTAGTAGAGAGAAGATGGTATGCAAATTAGAAAAATTATTGTATGGATTAAAGCAATCTCTGAGGTAGTGTTATAAGCAATTTGACAAGTTTATGATAGGGCAAAAGTACACAAGAAGAAAATATGATCATTATGTGTATTTGCATAAGTTACAAGATGGATCGTATATGTATATCTTCTTCTTTATATTAATGATATGTTGATAGCTTCTAGGAGTTAAACAAAAATTAAGAAATTGAAGACTCAATTGAATAGGGAGTTTGATATTAAGGATCTCAGTGAAGTAAAGAAGATTCTTAGCATGGAAATATCCAGAGATAGGAAATTAGGGAGGCTTTGTTTGTCTCAGAAAGAATATTTGAAGAAGGTACTAAAATGTTTTGGCATAAATGAGAAGTCAAAACCAGTTAGTACACCACTTGCTCCTCATTTCAAGCTTAGTGCATCAATGTCACCGAAGAATGAGAATACATGTCAAAAGTACTGTATGCAAGTGCTGTTTGTAGCTTGATATATGCAATGGTGTGTACGATGCTAAATATTTCATAGGCAGTTGGGGTTGTAAGCAAGTACATGCATGATCTTGGAAAGGAGCATTGGCAAGCTGTAAAATGGATTCTACGGTATATTCTGAAAACCGTAAATATTGGTTTGGTATTTCAGTAGGATAGGCAAAATGGTCACTGTGTAGTTGGATATTGTGATTCTAATTATGCTAGTGATTTGGATAAGCATTGATCAACTACTGGTTATGTGTTTACTTTTGTAAAGGCACTAGTCAGTTGAAAGTCCACCTTATAGTCAATAGTTGCTTTGTTTAATACAGAGGCAGAATATATGGCAATTATAGAGGTTGTAAAGGAGGCAATTTGGCTTCAAGGATTTCTTGGTGAACTGGGAATGGAGCAGAAGCACATCAAAGTACATTATGACGGTCAAAGTGCTATTCATTTAGCAAAGAACCAGGTTTATCATGCAAGGACGAAGATTATCGATGTTCGATATCACTTTGTACAGGAGATTCTACAAGAAGGTGGAGTCACAATCTAGAAGATTCATGTTAAGTGATAAATACCAGCTATATTCTGTTACATATCAGCTATATACACTTCAGATATATTTTATCTTTTATTTGTAATTTTGTTATAACCATATTCTATTTTTTTCAGTTGTAACAAACATGCACATTTACATTTATTTTTCCTCTGTTTAGCTCTGTTCTATATGTATAAAAATAGAGTAATGTACAACTTACAAATACTTAATCAATAATTCATCTTTTAAAAGTTTTCTATCATCACCTTGTCATGGTATTAGAGCTTTAGCTCTCAAACACACACACACACACACACACACACACACACACACACACACACACACACACACACACACACACATATATATATATATATATACATATTTTTTTTCCTCTGCAACACTGCATACAAAATCAACAGTCCACTCATGGTCGATCAACAACTTGTTCCCACCTCTCATACCTCCACACCAGTTCTATTTTCTTCTTCTACTCACACCTTTACTATTAAACTCAATAATAAGAACTACCTCACCTGGAAAGCTCAGTTTATCCCTCTCCTTCATTTCCAAGATTTATATGGATTTATTGATGGTACCTCTCCTGCTCCTCCAAAAATGATTTCATCCACTACTAATCCTCTTGTTCAAATACCAAATTCGAAATATGCTCTTTGGTTAAAAAAAGACTAGCTTCTTCTCTCTTGGCTTTTATCTTCCTTTACCGAGCCTATATTTGCCTATATTATCAATCTTTCCTCTTCAGTTGCTGTTTGGGATGCTATAGCTCGAGCATTTGGTTCTGTTTCATAAAATAAATAGCTTTAACTCCATATTGAGCTCCAAGAAATCAAGAAAAATGACCTTTCTATTTTTGAATATTTACAAAGAGCCAAAGCCATCTCTGATGAACTTAGTTCAGTAGGTAGACAACTCACCTCAGCTGAGTTTAATGCCATTATCTATCGTAACATTGGAAGTAATTTTCAGAGTATCATCACTGCACTAAATCTCATACCTGATCCTGTCCCTTTCTATGAACTTCATGGCCAACTTGTGGCACATGAAATCTTGCTCAAATCCTCCCAAGAACCCCCTCTTGCACATGTTGTTGTTTGCTGCTCCTCTTCCCTTATATTGCCCAATCCACCTCGCCCCCTGTACAACCCTCCCCACAACGGACATTGCCAACGCTTCCCACGTTCACCTTGCCAAATCTGTGGGTGGCGTAATTGCACTGCAGATAAGTGTCGAAGGAGGTATTCTTGCTAACTTACATCCACATAGTCCTCTTTCCATCCCCAAGCACACTACTCTTCTGCAGGTCCTCCTTTTTCCTGGGGTTATAGTTATCAACCTTATGGTCATCATCTCAATTATGCTGATCATCCACCACTAGTTTGGGTCCCTGACACTGGCGCCACCAATCACATCACTCCAGACCTATCCAATTTACAAATAACAGATGCTTATAGAGGTAATGATCAACTTCATGTTAGTAATGGTCATGGGCTTCCAATTGCTAACATTGGTATTGCCTCTCTCCCATCTATAAATGGTACACTTGTTCTTAAACATGTGTTACATGTTCCTAAAATAGTTAAAAATCTGTTGTCTGTTCAAAAATTTACATATGACAACCATTGCTTCTTTGAATTTCATCCTACCTATTTTCTTGTTAAGGATTAACAAACCAAGAGGGTGCTCCTCTAAGGACTCAGCGAGAATGGTCTCTATCTACTTCACCCATCCTCCAAATTTGCCTTCAATTCTGCAATCCCATCTCTTCAGCAATGGCATGAATGGCTTAGACATCCGAATATGCGCATCACTGCTCATATTGTTAACCAATATCGTCTACCTTGTTCATATTACACTTCACAATCATGTTCTTTATGTTACTTAGGAAAAATGTCTAGGTTATCTTTACCTAGTGTTGATCATAAAAGCACTGCTCCTTTTGATATTATTTTTTCAGATGTTTAGGGCCCTGCTCCAATTCTTTCTTGTTTAGGACATCATTATGTTGTTTTGTTTATTGATGATTTCACCCGATACACTTGGATTTATTTTCTTAAAAATAAAAGTGAAGTGTACTTTTATTTTCTTAATTTTCAATCTCTTGTTAATTGTTAATTTAATACCCAAATTAAATCTTTTCATTCTGACTGGGGCGGTGAGTATCAAAAACTCAATAAATATTTTAACTCTGTTGGCATTGTTCATCGTGTAGCCTATGCCTATATGCATAAAAAAAATGGCACTTCAGAGAGAAAAATTTGCCTTTTAATTGACAATAGCCTCACTCTTTTAACTCATAGACATGTGCCTTTTAAATACTGGAACTTTGCTTTTACCATGTGCATAATGTCAATTAATCAAACACCTAGTCCACTTTTACAACATAAATCTCCCTTCCAACTTTTATATGGCAAAGATCCTAATTATTTAAATATGAAACCATTTGGATGTGCCATTTTTCCTTTTATTAGACCATATAATAAACATAAATTTTCTTTTCATTCCCTTCCATGTGTTTATCTTGGTCAGAGTCCCACTCACTGTGTATACCATTGTTTGGACATTAACACAGGCCGCATATATTTAGCTCGCCATGTCAGATTTATTAAGTCCATTTTTCTATATCAAACATATACAAACTACTTCCCCCATATGCATCCTACTTCTCCTTGGCTACATGTCACCAACAATCTATCTCAATGGGACTCTAGTGCATCCTCAGGTATGTTTGATTTAAACTTTATCTCTTCCCCTATTTTACCTCCTTCTCTATTATCTATCTAATCCTCCTATATCTCAATCTCCCCGTAACACTACCCCATCCACACCTATTTCACCCCTTCTCACCTACATCCTAACGTCTCTTCCCTACATCGTACCTCTCATGATCCACCAATCTCCACATCTCCTTCCTCTCCTATTCAGTCCTCACCACAAATGCCAACCACTTCAAACACCTCCTCCTACACACCTTAACGCCTCAAAACTATCCATGATATTTATAATGCACCATACCCAACACATATATCCCATCCTCAACGCACCCATCCAATGCACTTGCGTCCCTCTACCACCTCTAAATGCCAAGCTTTCCTTTATACCCGAACAACAACAGATTACTTAACTACATAACCAAACACATACAATCAAGTAAAACACTATACATAATGGAAGGAAGCAATGACTCGTGAAATTGATGCCCTAATGACCATGAACACTTGGACATTAGTACCTCATCCTACAGATAAAAACATAGTTGGCAACAAATGGCTTTATCGTATTAAACGTAAAGTTGATGGTAGTATAGAGCGATATAAGGCTCGTCTTGTCGCCAAAGGATACACACAAGAGCATGGAGTTGATTATTCAGAGACATTCAGTCTCATTATCAAATACACCACTATTCGGACTCTCCTATCTTTGGCCACTTCCAATGGCTGGTGTATAAGACAACTTGATATTTCTAATGCTTTCCTTCATGGGAGTTTACATGATGAAATCTACATGGACCAGCCTTTGGGTTTTGTAAATTCTAATTTCCCTAAGCATGTTTATCATTTACACAGGTCTTTGTATGGGTTAAAATAGGCCCCCTGAGCATGGTTCCACAGATTGTCTGAATTTCTACTTCAGTTGGGTTTTCATTTTTCAAAGGCCGATGCATCACTCTTCATTTGGTGTGCTAACAATTCCAAGCTATTTGTTCTCGTATATGTTGATGACATACTGGTGACTGGCACTTCTTCTGCCCTTGTTGATTGGTTTATGACACAAATTTGATCGACTTTTCCATTTCGGGACTTGGGCGACTTACACTTCTTTCTTGGCATGGAAATCATTAAATTGCCGAATGGTATGTTACTATCTCAAGTAAAATATTTTCATGATCTTCTTCACAAATTTCATATGGAAGATTGCAAATCTTGTCTCACACCCATGGCCACATCTCCCCAACTCATAAAACTCTTGGGTAAGACATTCCAAGAAGGCTAACTATATCATCAACTGATTGGAGGCTTACAATATGTCACCATCACTCGCCCTGACATTGCTTATAGTGTTAACCAGCTATGCCAATATATGAATTAGCCCACAACTTCTCATTGGCAAGCCTTGAAAAGAGTTCTTCGTTATCTTCAACATTCACATCAGTATGGGTTATTTTTCTCTCAAAACTCCACTTATGATATTCAATGCTTCTCAGATAGTGATTGGGGAGGGTGTCCTGATGATAGATGATTAACCAATGGCTATGCTCTATACCTGGGAACCAATCTTGTATCTTGGCAAACTAAGAAATAACCTACAATTGCCCGATTGTCCATTGAATGTGAATACAAATCCATGGCTAATGCAACTACTGAAATTATGTGGATGCAATCTTTGTTGAGTGAACTTGGTTGTTCTATGCCTAATCCAGCTACTTTTTGGTATGATAATGTGGGTGCCATCTATCTTACTGCCAATCCAGTTTTTCATGCACGAACTAAGCACATAGAGTTAGATTATCACTTTGTTTGGGAACAAATTCAACTTGGTAAGGTTCGAGTAAAATTTATCTTGAGTGCTAACCAGATCGCTGACATTCTCACCAAACCTCTTAGTCGAGTTCCCTTTGAATGACATTGAAGCAAACTTTGGCTTTTCCATCATGCGCCTTCAATTTGAGGGGGGGTGTTAAGCGATAAATACCAGTTGTATTCTGTTACATATCAGCTGTATACACATCATATATATTTTATCTTTTATTTGTAATTTTGTTATAACCATATTCTATTTTTTTCAGCTGTAACAAACATGCACGTTTACATTTATTTTTCCTCTGTTTAGCTTTGTTCTATATGTATAAAAATAGAGTAATGTACAACTTACAAATACTGAATCAACAATTCATCTTCTAGAAGCTTTCTATCATTACCTTGTCAATTAGGACTATTGAGAATCCTATTGATATGATGACAAAAGTAGTAACTGCGATTAAGTTTAAAAATTGTTTAGACTTGATCAATATTGTTACAAATTGAAAAATGAAATTTGCAGACACTACTGAATGTTAGATTTGAGAGAGAATTGTATGGAATTTTGTCAAGGTGGAGATTTGTTGGTTTTTTGGTGAAATTGTCAATCCCACATTGGAAATTTAAAAGGAATGGGAGGCGTCTTAAGGCTATAAATAAACTCCTCCCCCCTTTGATTATATCATCCCACAAAATATTAGCCTTCTCCAATATTTAGGCTATTTGTATTATTTCTCTCTCTTTTGTAGTATTTTCTCAATTAGTGAAATATTATTTTGGTAGTGTCTGGGGACGTAAGCATAATTGGTCGAATCTCGTTAAATTTTGGTATTCTCTTTTATATCTATTTTATAGCTATTGTTGGGTATAGTTGTTGTTAATTATTGTGCTATTAAAATTACTTGTCTTGGTAAAATTCTGTTTAAGGAGTGTGACTTTTAAGTGGGACCATTGTGACCCTACCACTCTTTCCTGGGAATTATCTTGGGGTGATTTTTAGTATAATCGTTTACACTCTAGTCACTTGTGCAATAGTTGTCAAGGTGAATTTGTTATTTATTGGTAGAAATTAACCCAAATTCCACAATAATATGTTCCTAGGATTTATGTCACGGTGTATGATATGATTCTCGCATTCATCATGGAGATAAAGTACGCCTCTAGCTATCTGTAAAGCAATTCGGATTCTGTTTCCCCAGTTAGGCTTTGTTTTGGATTTTAGCAGATATTCTGCAAGTGATCCATTTCTCATATACTTATAAACTAGAATTCTGTTGGTATTTTCTTGATAGTAACCGAGTAAGTGAACAAGATTTCTATGGTGAGGTCTTTCAATTGATCTTATCTCATTCATGAATTCCACTTCTCCTTCGTCGATCAATTTCTCCAATTTCTTCATTGCAATCTCAGTTCGACACTGCCCATTCCTTAAGGATCCCTTAAAGACCTTCCCAAAAGCTCCCCTTCCTAATCTCTCATTGAACCCGTTAGTTGCTCTTTCAAGTTCTTGATAAGTAAAGGATCTCAAAGTGACATCTTCAACCAGTCCTATATCTCCTTCGTTGGATAGACCTTTTTATGTTGAAACTCAGTGTCTCAAAATCAGAACACAAGATAGTGCCAGGACAATCACACTAAAAGTTGGACAAGCAACACCTGTGATAAAGATAGCAGATCGCTCCTTCTCACCCTCCTGAGTCCTGAGTAATGTACTTCGATCTACCAATGCCTACTTTGATCAAAGCTACAGTCGACCCACCAATAACTCTTTTACCATATCACAATGGTTGCTTTCTGCATTCTTGGTCTTGAGACAGAGCTGCTCCACAGTTGCAGTATAATAACAATTCTGGTTGCAATCTTGTTTAGTCGCTAAGGATAAAATGGAATAAGCATCAACTTACCATTCTACGCTTTCCAATTCAGAAACTTCATACTTCATATTTTCATTCTCTAAAACACAACTCTCTGCGCAAAAATTTCTGTTGCATCCCATACCTTTTTGCTCCGTATCGAGGTAGACAAAACTAGGGGGACATCGGCAATCCGGTTCTTGATCCACTAGAATACAATATGAATTAAGACCGCATATTGGTTTAGGATAACACCTGTGACCATTCTATTGACCCATTACCTATCTGATCCGAGATATAAGAATACAGGCAGAGAATCCCATCTGCATCAATTATCAAGCGGTATGCCTTTCCGTCGGAAGCTAGTCCTCCGTTGGTAAGGTTCTTTGCTCAAAGCCATCAGAATTAACCACAAACATGCGGCCATTTTCACTTAGCATTAATGTGGCATTCTCTCCAAGAAAGTTAGTACTTGCAGCCCAATGAGCATAATCAGGAGCATTTGGAGTATCTACTAGGTATATAACAAGGTCCCATCACGCTGCATAATAAGCCGGTGGCGCTTATAGAGTGATCGCTTTCTGAAATGCTAGAAACAAGCTCATTTCCAGCCCGTAGTAGCTGGCCTGGCGAAAGGGTATCTGTTGGATGATCAAAACTTTGCCATATGATTCTTGAATCGGCATTGTAAAGCATTAAGTTGCCAGAATCTAGGATGGAAACAAAGGATGCATGGATTGATGCCTTTGAAATGGGTATTATTTCTTGAATTCCAACGAGTTGCAATACAAGCTTGCCATCACCAGATAATACCAACATTGCATTACTAGAAACCGGTAGGGTATCTCTATTTGCTGTCCATGTAACAGTCTTCTCATGTGGAATAGCAGCAAACCATGTCCAATGCGAAAACCATTGCCTTCGGGGTAGAATCTGAACGCAAATAGGCCAGAAGGTGAGAGCCAGGATGAATTACCTGTGGGAGAAAGAGAGGATCCTAGGCCAATGTTGGAGATTCCTTATTGCGCTCTAACAGTGATGATGAGAGTAAAAAGAAGGACCAGCAAAACAGTGGAAGCCATTTTTCTTTCACTGATGTTTCAGAATAGCACTAAACTCTCTGTATTTTTATTTTAGTCTATTTTATTACTTGTTATCATATACACCAATATTTTTGGCAAAACCTACATTTTACATTATTTGTAATGACGGTTTCTCCCTTTTGATTTGAATTGGATTACATGCAGTAGGAAACTGATATTAAATCAGTTTTTCTTGTCGTTCCATCTGGGTTAAATTAAATTAACAAAATCAGTAAACTCTGTATAATAATGGTTTATAAAAAAAATTAGAAAACTTAGAAAAATTTGCCCGCTTTGGATGTCATGTATTAAGTGTTTTACAAGTTAAAGTTGACTAATTAAGCTGATTCATGACAAATATGAAGGCAATTATGGAAATATATGAAATTGATTGAAGCACTAGATTTAAATTCAATTTTTCACTATATAACTTTCATAGGAAACTTTCATAACATCATTTATTTTTTTGACCTTATTTTATAATAGACTTTCCATATTGAAACTTTCATTAGGAGTTTTCTCTCCTATAAATATTTAAATTAATTATTCTTCAGTTAAAGTGATGGAAAAACCTCTGAATATACCTACAACTCCTCAGGACGCCCACCCTCCATCATGGATTTTAAATAATGGTATCATGATCCATTTCGGTATCGATAACGATGTAACGGTATCGGAATGAATCGGATTGATTCGGACTGTATCGTTCGGCCCTGCAATGAATAATGAAAAATAATCAATAAAATACACCATATTATTAAAAAAAACAAAATAAACTTTTACATCTAATATAATAAGTTAAGAATTACTTAAACAATATATAGTTGTACTAAAAAATATACATTTGAAAAAATAAGAAATATAATATAAAAATTATTATTTACTGTAATAAAAAAATGATATAAGAGAGTATATGTATATAATTATATTACATTAATATGATATTATTACAAACTTTTTGATAGATACAATAATAATAGAAATCACCACCAAAAAAAGTGGTTTGGAAGATCTTGACTACTAGGCTCAACATTATAATCATCAACATTTTGGTTGTTCATTTGAGATGGGAATAAGTTAAAAAATGAAATCCCTTCATTGAATATAGTAGAATGGCTTTGAAATTCAGGTAAATTACTGGGATAATTTTGAAAAGTATCAACTTGATTCTCAAATATACTTGGATAACTTTGGTGTTGGTCTTGTTGATTCCAATTATCAGAGGGTATTCCATAATATCGTAGATGATCAAATGGATTCATATAATAACTGAACCCATAGTCTTGATTTGCAGTAGTCAAAGTAGAACTACTTTCACCTTCACTGATTTTGTATCCAAATTCATGTTGTCGTGGTGCAAAATTGGATGGAATATTTGGAGAACCATATCGATCAAAAAAGGAAGGGATATCATTTGAATAATTTGAATCTTCATAATATCCATGGTTTATTCTAATTGGCCTATGATATCTACCTCCACCACCATCATTATCACCACCACAACCATAACCATTGTTGTCGCCATCATCATCATCATCATCATTACCAGCACCAGCACCACTACCACCATCACTAGTATCATCATCTTTATCACTTTCACCACCATCACCTGAAGGAGGATTAACACTATATCTGAATGGAGGAGTCACACCTAATTCTTGCTCAATTAAATCAATTATAGGATCTTGTTCACCATCTTCATCATTCAACTAATCAAGATCCTATACATTAAGTAAAGGAGCTTATGATTCTTTCAACCATGGATTTAAAGGGTCATGCTCATAAAAAATATAATCCAAGTTGATAGGATTAAAAGCTTCCTCTACTTCTTTTTGTGACTTTTGCATTTTATTTCGCAATTTCAACTTTATATTATAGTGTACATATACTAGATAATGTAGTTTTTTGTACTTTAATCTATTTTTAGTCTTTGTATGAATCAAACTAAAAGTGCTCCAATTCCTTTCACAATTTGTTGCTGATGTTGTTTGACTTAAGACTTTCATAGCAATTTTTTGAAGTTCTGGTGTTGACTCTCCAAAATGAATCCACCACTCAACTACATCATCCAATAATATTTAACTAGTTAAATTTTTTTTATTAATTAATTAATTAATATCAATTATATATGAAGACAAAAAATACCTAGGGGCAAATTCTTAATTACTTTTTGAGCAAGTGTTTGTCCAAAATATTGTCCCTTTTCTTGAAAAGTAAACATCTGCACGACAGTAAAAAAATAATGGACATATAATATAACTGTAATTATCAATATATAATGAAAAAATTATTTCAAATGCAATAATAAATGTTACTTGTAAAAGGGCTTGAATTTGCACTTCTTCATTTGGTTCAATCCTTTTAATAACATTTCGAACTCGTCGCATAACTTCAGTATTAGATGGAATGTCATACTTATCTCCATATTGATATTGTGGGTTGAAATAATAACCTATAACAAGTACATCATTTTACATATTAATACCTTGCAAATAAATTAATAATGTATTAATTATCAATTATAAATAACATACCCACAACATGCAAATCATGATGTAATTGGAAATTCCATCTTCTATTAATACTTTACCAATAATGCTTATGATATTGATAATTTTCTTCAATGGCCATCTTGCATTTGTCCATTGCATCATACAAAAATCTCATTGCTTGTTTATCATCCCCATCAACTAGCCTTAATGTCTTCAGAAAAGGCTTTTGAACTTTAAACAATTCATTTGCATTTTGCCAAAAATGTCTTCCTTTACTTATTATTGCTAATATAGTTTCCCTAACTTCAACAGCTAGTGGATTTGTCATTCTTTCATATCTAGAATTCACCCATATAGGTGAGTCAAATATATTCCTCAAATTATTGCATTGACGGACAAACTCTCCAACGCAATAAAATTGGTAGCAAATCTAGTAATGCCAGGGTGAAACAGCTTTTTACCATCTATAAATTTCTTCATATAATTTGTCACCCAATTATAATTATAAATAAATTGGGTGATTTTCTTCTCTTTTACAATACAATGACATTCTTGACTTCTCTTCCCAATATTTTCAAAAATGGGATCAATGCAATGAGCACTACAGGCTATCCAATACAGATTATGATACTTGTTCATGAGCATTTTTCCTGTTGACTTAATTGCAACATCATTATCTGTAACAATTTGTATAAGCTTTTTAACTCCAAATTCTTTAATAACCTTTGACATCAATAAAAATTAATAATGTTCATCTTTCTTCTCAACATCAGATGCATTCACTAACTTATGCAAAATCATGCCATGATATAAGTAAATAAGAAAATTAATAATGGACATTTTTGTTAGGCCTGTCCATGCATCATATAATATAAACACACCTCTTTCCTTCCAAATCCCTATAAAAGATGTAATATATTCTTTCATTAATTAATATTCCCTTGGCAACCATATCTTTGCAAGCTCATAAGCTGTTGAAGGTGGAATGTTCGGTCCAACTTCTGAAGCAACTCTAAGTAAAGGTCGTGTTCAAGGTGATTCGGCTACTACAAATGGTAGTTTATTATGAACCACAAATCGACCAAAGACATTCATCAACTTTTCTTGAACTAAGGAGATTTTAATTTGATCTGCTTCTTTGTTTCCCTTTTGATCTTTAAATTCACTTCAATAACTCGCAATCTTTCTGTTGGTGTTGATAACTGGGGAGGAGCAAATCTAGAAGATTGTGGATTGTTGCCTTTTGGATTTTGTGTATCCTGAGTGTTTCTAACACTGAAAGAGTGACCCATCATTTTCTTTCTTTGTTGACTACCACTGGATCCACCTGCATCATAGTGAACACTTGTTGTCCTTTTATATGAATCAACTTTAATTTGACGAAGGCTTTGTTGCCTAGCATATTGCATTATTGCATCTTCCTCCTCTTCATCATCACTGTTGTTATATTGTCCACTTGCATGCATTTGTACAATTTCTTCCTTAAATTGCTGTTTAGCACCATTTTTTTGGTTTTTGCTTGGTTTGCCATTCTAAAATAAGTTTTTTTATATCATATCTCATAGCACGTGACACTTTTGGACATGCTGCAACGTCACCTTCAATTCCTGTTAAATGCTGCTTAAATCTTATTATTCCACTAGTAACCACACATCCATAAAAATTACAAATCATTTTAGATCTATTATTATTAACAGGTGTAGCAAATTTCCATCAAATACCATCATTGGGCTTGCCATCTTTTCCTTTCTTTCCCATTAATAAATCTACATACAAAAAAAAAATGAAAAAGTTTCTGTGTCAAGACAATCTAATATATATATATATATATATATATATATATATATATATATATATATATATATATATATATATATATATATATATACTCTCTCTCACACACACAAATTTAATATATATACATAAATTTAATTATATAACTAAACAAACATAATTATAAAACTAAACATGTTATTTACAAATATAAATACATAGTGTGTCAATATATATATATATATATATATATATATATATATATATATATATATATATATATAAGAAAATAATTTTTCTTCTGTTGGATGTAAATTTGTTTGTTAAAATTTTGACTTAAAACTCAAAGAATCAAACTATTTATAGATGTATTTTGCATTGTTTTGGCCTGTGCAGTGCTATACAGGTTGGAATGAAATATTATCGTGGAGTAGAGATTCTCTACAAGTTTGTACAATTATTTGGTTTTTCCTATCTCTACAACTTTGTTCAATTATTTGCCTTTTCCTATCTCTACAATTTTGTTCAATTATTTTCTTTTTCATATTGATTTTTTATTGTATAGTCGGTGATTATTGGGAGCAAATAATTGTCTACTTTATATATTTTTATCAGTGACAATTTACTTTTTAATGATATGGTTTGTGACAATTTACAAATAATAATAATAATAATAATATAAAATTAAATAATAAACAAATAAAAAATTTAAAAAATAATAATAAAAAAATTAAACAAATGGTATGGTCTATAACAATTTGCAAATATAATAATAATAATAATAATAATAATAATAATAATAATAATAATAAATAAATAAATAAATAAATAAATAAATACATAAATAATCATAATAGTGTTAAAATTAAAAAAAATAAACAAATTATAATATAATTATAATTATGATATTATTTTTAATATTATTATAAATAAACAAATTATTATTATTATTATTATTATTATTATTATTATTATATCAAAATAAAAAAAAAAGTTGGCCATATAAATATACCAATATTACCAATATTGCTATTTCCAATATTAAGAAAAAAATTTGTTTTTACCAATATTACTATTCATAAGAAAAAAAATGTTATGCTCAAATTTTTTTTTCCTTTTAGCCACTTCATCAGAAGAGTGATATGAACATATTCATCTATTTTGTTTGTTATGGTTTAGTATGTTACTTAAAATTTTACGTGATTTTAGTTAATTTCATATTACTCCATGTTCTTTTTGATATTGCAAAGTCACTATTCATATAATTAGATTTTTATAGTTCGAATTTATTTATTTTTTAGCCACTTCATCAGTAGGATGACATGAGTATTTCTGTATATTTTATTGGTTAAAATTTAGTATATTAGTAAAAAAAATTTACATATTTTAATATATTTTATTATTATTTTTACTATTTCATTTAAGTCCAAGCCCATTCAAATAAAAAGTTCATTAATAATTTTTTTATTTTTTCTGTTTTGATTTTAATAATAATAATGATGATTATTATATTAATATTAAAAATAATAACATAATTAAAATAATATTATATTAAAATATTTTAATTGGCGAAGTTGTCTTTTAATTAAAAAAAAATTACATCAATATTTTAATTGACTTCTGCAATATTTTATTAAAAAATACTTACTGTTAGGTTTGTATTATATTACTGTTGTCATAATAATAATAATTATTATTAAATATCATTTTCATTAATTATAATTTTATTAACTCATATAATTATTAAATTTATTAATTAAATTCATCATTTTATTATTCCATTATTGTATATTATTTATAAATATATATAATATCTCGTTTATTAATATTAAAGGATATATATTTTTTAACTAATAGATATTATAATTGCCAACACATTTAATTATTTCAATATATAAAAATATATATTGGATTAACTATATTTAGTACAATTATTAGCATGAAAAGTTCATTATTAAATAATTTCTTTTTTGATAAAAAAAAAATTTCCAGACAGCTTCTTCTTTTTCTTGAAGAGCTGCTGCTTCTTCTTCACAAGCAGGTCCGTATCACTAGTTCTTTTTCATCGATCCGGTAAATAACGGATGTTACAATCGATTTGACGAGTGTCACAACTGACTCACCCATAAAATCTACCAAACTAGATTTAGCTAAATCAATCCGACAAAATCTCGTATCACCCCCTCTATTGTTCGGTACAAAACGACTGATATGCATAGTATGGGTCGTTTTTAATACCCTACCCTCCATTACCGGAGGAGGACAGATCCACGAAAAAGGCTAAAAATAAGAATGATGAGATGGTAGCAGGGATTTGTACTTTATAAGATGGAATATCATTCGAAGACAAACTACTAGCAAGTGAGAGGAGCCTATAGAAGGATTCCTTAATGAGCCAAGTGGAGTCAGAGATTGAGATCACAAAGAATGATGTACGATCAAGGAAGGAGAATGGCATCCCAGTAATATAATTCTCAGATTGGTCCAGTGCTTAATGGCACATTCATTGAAGAAAAAGCAGTTTTGGTGAAATTGCTAGGGCGGAGGATAGGCTATAAATTACTTTGTTCCAAAATTACGGACCTTTGGAAGCCTAGCTAAGGCTATAAAATCATTGACTTGGACAATGACCATTTCATGGTGCGTTTTGATGATGATGAAGATTATACGAATGCCTTAGTAAGAGGACCCTAGATTGTTCTCAACCATTATCTCATGGTGCAGCCATGGAGCCTCTCCTTCAGTACCAATGATAATGAATTATCTGCAGTTGCATCTTGGATTCGATTCCCAGGCTTAACACTCCAATATTACAATAAAAATATCCTTAAATCGATAGCAAACCTTATTAGGAACCACTAAGGATTGACTATAATACTGAAGAAGGTGCAAGGGGAAAGTTTACCCGAGTTGTAGTTGAACTTGATCTAAGGAAGCCGCTAGCATCTCGGATTATAGTGGATGGTCGGCTGCAGGTGGTGGAGTATGAATGTTTGTCAGTTATATGCTATCAATGTGGGAGAAATGGCCATAATAGTGACCTTTGTATCTTTAAAGAGAAAATGAACCAGCCAACAATGAATGGAGGATGATGGAACCAAAACAATAGTATGCCTAGATCATCAACTAATTAGGAACTAGAACAAAGGGTCTATGGATGCATGCTCTGGTGAGAGGGCGAAGAAATACTAATAAGGCAATAATATCAAAAGTGTCGAGATTGAATGGGAATGCAAAAGTTTCAGAATTGAGATTTGATTTACTCTTTGAAATAGTAGGGGACAATAATATAGATGGAAAGCAATCAGCAGAGTCTTCTGACAGGAATGGAGAGGTCAAAGGTGTGCACAGGGATGGTAATCAATACTATAAAAAGAGTGAAAGGAAGTCAAAGGTAATTATTGGGCCTAAGCAAGTTAACCAGCCCACCACAGATCTTGTAACTAATCAAAATGCTGATAATAATGGGCCTAAATTTTAGACTAACTCATTCACTATCGAAGAAGAACCACTACAACAACTAAAAATTCAGAACCTTCCTAAATCAGAAACAATAGCGTGCGAAACTTCACTTGACTCTAATAACCACAAGGTGGTAACAAGTTCTCCCATGGACACTTTGAGGGGTAGCAGAGAGGGAGAAGTTCAATCACATAAGTCACATATGAAAAACATGAGATCAAACAAACTTCATGAGTTGAAGCAGATGATGAATCTAAAAGGAAAGGTTGAAATGAAAAAAGCCATATGGTAGGAGTCCATAGGATGCTATTCGAAATATAACGCTGGAGGAACTTGGCTTAAATATTAAAGATAATGATGCAGTAGAGGAAGCTACCGATGGTTTGGAAGAATGTTGAAGACTTTTGTCTTAATGGTAACTTATATTTTGTAATTCCAGAAGTGCCAGGGGGTGAACTAGCTTTTTGAGCTAGATAGAGATTTTCGATTATTTGATAAAGAGCAAGCTAAAAATAGAGTTAGAGCATAATAGAATGAAGAAGAATAGCTACAAAAATAAAAGGAATTTATAGAGGTTCATCACTTAACACGTCCTCTCCTTAACCACTTGTTGAGAGTTTCAGTCCACTAACAATCTACTTCAAGGTATAGATTAAATCCTGCAAGTTTAAATCTAAGCTACTTAAATATTTTCCTAAGGCTTAAACTCAAAACCCAAGTGCTAAAAACAATCATTGTAGCTTACAAGTGTTTAAATCTCAATCCTAACTCACTCAATCTCACTATTGAGCTATTGAACAATTGTCTTAAATACTTACCAACCCATACATAAGAACACTCTTGAGATAGAAGAGATTACAAAGAATAAAGATAAAGATCTTAGGTGGTTGAAGATTCAATTCAAGAATAAATGTTCAAAGATTGCTCTAAATGTTTTTGCTCAACTTCATTAACTTCCTCTAGCCGAATTCAGAGTAGTATTTATACTATTATAGAGAAAAATAGTTGTTGGATGTGCATTAAGTGCAAATAGAGTTGTTCAACCATAAAAGAAAAAGAATTCTGCAACTTTGTCATGCTCATGAAAAGATCGTCATGGTTATGAAAGTCGGGACACCAAGATAGAAATTTGAATTCACATGCTTTCATGATCATGACACTAGTGGTGAGGCTGGTTATGATAACTCTCGGGAACTTCTGAAATTGGTCGTCATGATCATGGCACTGGTGGTGACATTGGTCATTATAAGCTGCTATTATTATAACACTAGTGGTGCTACTAGTCATGACATGTCGTCATGATCATAACACTGGTGGTGACTCTGGTCATGAATAGCTTTAGGAATTCTTGAAATTTTACAAATTGAATCTTTCTAATTTTGCTTAATTTTTTTTTCTAATGATTGGAGTTTGCTTATGACCACTTATAACGAAAATTCCCATCATTTTTTACCAAATCTGACTTCAGCTTTTGCCACAAAATTTGATCTTCTTTTGCCCCTTGTCATTACTTGTGACAATACTGTCATGCCCACGATAGAGTTGAAAACTTTATAAAGTCAAAGTGTTGACTCTTCATTTCTTGACTTGTGCAGTTATGATCATGATGAATTTATCACTACTTGTGCCACAACTAAATATTACAAATTTAATTAACCTGAATATAAACACTTAAGCACATAAATTAAATACAATTTTATTTAATTACTTGTGACCATAAAAAATAATTGTTTTACCCTTCAAGGTTCAACAATCTCTCCCTTTTTGATAGTAAAAAACAATTATGTAAAATTAGGGTAAAAATTGGAAGGAATTGCTCCTCCATAAAATAAACCTAAAATTAAAAATGAAAAAATCATTGAATAAGTCCATTTTGCATTAAATTGTAATTGATGGAGAAAAAATGGCCCTTATATATATATTTTTGAAATTTTTACCTTTATAAAAAATAATTTATTTAACAGTTAATTAAATAGGATGTATTTTAACCAACTTTCAATAAGTTCAATTGGTTAAAAAACTGTTCTCATTTAAACGATATCTCGAATTGAAATATTAAATTAGTTGTTGAAAAATTTCTACTATTCTTACAATCCTATCTTAATCAAATTGGACTAATCAAAATTCAATATATTTTGTATATTGTAATTTAAATAAAAATAAAAAATTTATTTTAGATAGTATAAAATTAAAATTTATTATTAATTTTGAAAAATAATTTTTTAAAACAAAAAATTTCAATCCAGATAAGAATTTTTCTTATTACATATTACTTGAAATCATTTCTAGTTGAGTACTGTTTTAAAATTACCTAATAGTAGCTACCAAATTAATCTTTTCTTAAGGGAAGTTATTACATTAATCGGAAGTGTATAAATTGCACAAATTTTAACTTCTGAATTAATTTTAATTGTTGAATATTAACTGAACTCACACTCAAAATAAATGTTACTTTCATGTTAAAAATTTAGGCTATAGCATAACGAAATGTCTAACTTTTTGGTCAACCAACATGCATAACACAACATGCCAATGTCATAATTGAAAAGCATAATCTAAATTTTAGGGTAGAAATTTTTTCACTCCTTTTCCTAATAATTACATTGAATTTTAATTTTATTAATAATTTAAAAGAATTAATTTTTCTAAATTTCAATTGTTTGTGTACATTTCATAACAATTATTATTAACTTAAAAATTATTTAATTCTTCATAGTACTGGAAATCTTATAACTTCAACACAAATAATTTACTTGGATTTAATAGTATTTTGTATTATAAACACTAAGAATTTTTTATTATTTTATTAATTTATTATGTTATTTTAATGTGCATTCAACTTATATTATTAAAATTTTATTAAAAACATTTATATTTATTTTTTAATTTAATTATGCAATATATATATATATATTTTATTTTTAGTTGTTTAATGCTTTTAAGTGTTTATAGATATGATATTTACATTTTTACCCAAAAAAATCGATGGTGAATTTAATTTAGATTTTCTTTAGTCAATTTTTTTTTTAATAAAAATGATACAAAACAATACTAAAAATAGAGAAATTCTATGATAACTTTGTTTTTTAATTACTTTTGTTTTACTTTGTGTTTATCATCATTAAATGAAATTGTGTTTTAGTATCTAATGGTGGGTATTAAGAAAGTGTATTTTACTTTATAAAAAATAAAGTAATGATAGAATACACCTTAAAAATATTATCTATACTAACAAAATTAACATAAAATAATATAATAAAAAATACATTATATTTATTAATTTTTGAAAAATTCAAATTCTCTCAACTTAATTAATTCTATTTAAAAAAAATTAATACATATAAAATATTCTTTTTAATTATTTTAGTTTAGATTAATTTTGTCAATACATATAATATTTTAAGTTTTATATCCTATCATTTTTATTTAAAAAAAGAATTGATTGAAGAAAATCAAAATTCAATTCAATGTTTATTATATATATATATATATATATATATATATAAACAGTTAAAGAATTAAACAATTAAAAATTAAAAATTTATATTGCATAATTAAATTAGCAATATAACTATTTTTAATGAAATTTTAACAATATAAATTAAATAAAAAATAAAACAACATAATAAATATAAATAATCCTTAGTGATTATAATATAAAAATTATTAAATCAAAATAAATTATATGCATTGAAGTTATTAGATATTTGTCCCATAAAAATAATTAAATAATTTTTTTTAAGTTAAGATTGATTTTGAAGGGTGCATAATCATTTTAAATAAGGATAATTAAGTTATTTAAACTGTTTTTTTCTTTTCTTATTATTAATTTTTATCCCCCTTATATCAGATAACTAACTATTGAGTATTGTATCGAAAATATTAATGTAGCTAAACAATAGATATTCTTTTTATATCCCGTAACTAACAAATCATGCAATATGGACGTTTGAGCAGTCATTAAATAAGATCTCTAACGAACACTGACAAAAAAAATACTCAGAGAGTTTTACTTTGTTATGGGTTGATCTAGCTTTTATATATATATATATATATATATATATATATATATATATATATATATATATATATATTATAGTGGTTTTGGGAGCTTGGATTCCTTAACATTTTAATCTTACATATATGAAAAAAAAAAAAAAAAAAGATACTAAGAGAGTTTTACTTTCTTGTGGGTTCATCCACTTGAATTTCAAAAATATATATAGAATTTTACTTTCTTATGGGTTCGTCCAGCTTAAATCTCAAATAATTGGAATCCTGTGGGAGCATTATATGCAATATATATATATATATATATATATATATATATATATATATATATATATATATATATATATATATATATATATATATATATATATATATAAGCTTAGTACATATAATTTGCCACCTCATATTGATTGTGTCATGTGGTACTTTGTAAGCTTCATAGGTGATTTGCATTCTTGATTCCATTCTGCTATTGGTTGATTTTCATTTTCTATGGATTTATTTCAGTTACTATTCCCTTCATTCAATACCTTTTGTTTTTCTCTCTTTCTCAACTTCGGTTACAATTATGTTTTCCATTATAATCCTTCATTTATACTTTTTCTCAATCAAAATCGCACCCTCTCCTTGCTCTGTCTTTCCTTCTTTTTCTTCATTTATTGGTAGTTCACGGCTCAAGTCATTATCTGTGTCTGCAATAGCTCTTCCTTCTCCTTTCTACTTCTCTTTCTTTTCATTTCCAAGTAACTATTTAACCATTTCTTAAAAACTCATGTTAGATTGGTTCTCATAGTTTTGTATATGTGTGCAAAATTGTAGCTTTCGGTTAATATGCTTCTGGGTTTTCTTTATTTTTGCTTTTTCTTTTTTGGATTTATTTTATTTTATCTATTGACAAAAGGGGTTCTCTTGAGCTCCTACTTCAATGGAGGATAAAAGAGATATGTATGGCTTGTTAAATAGGCTGCAAAACAAAAGGACGTAAGAATGGGGTCAGGGCTGCTCTTGGTAATCCCACTCCGATGCTTAAGTTAAAGTTTGATCGTGATTGGATGATAAGTAGATGTTTTAGGGTTATTGAATGAGTTACCTTGTTTTATCGGACTAAAAGACTATTTAATATCAAAGATATGCCATTTATGGAGTAATTTTTTGCCTAGTTGAGGAGTGGCTTTGTAAATTAAGGAACTTCCATCACTACTGGACATGTGGAAATCATGTACAACATTCATGGATAATGGGTGATTTACATGTTCCATAAGCTTTAGGTTACAGACCTTTTTGCTTGTGGAAGTACATAGATTGCCAGTTTGACCAGTATTCAATTGACTTAGCATATGACTAGGACTTTGACCCGTATTTGTAGGAGTTGAATTTTCCATATATTATAAGATTTCCCTAGCCCAAAAAGGTCAAAATACCTTGTTTTGACCGATTAAAGGACTTATTTCTTTTTCTTTCTCCTTTTTTTTGTTGATGCTTTGTATAAAACCACTTTTAGCCTTATTGATAAGCTCAGCAGGAAAAATGTATTTTATCTGATACCTATTTTTCATATGTAGGTAAAAGTGTTTTCATCTTATTGCATGTTATTCTTCTACAAGTAAAATATACTAATTTCATAGAAACTTTTCAAAAGCGAAACTAAAGTTAAGCTTCAAGCGATAATTTCATATTTTAAATTTGAATCTTATCGTTAATTTATGACATAAGATATCTGTCTTTTCAAAATTAAAATTTGAATGTCATGTGCAATAAAAAATTTCCTTTTCTAGAGGTTTGTTTACTGTAGATCAAAGGTCATATTTTGACCGATAAAAGCTTCCCCATTTTTTTGGCATACCTTATTACATGCAACAAAGTTTATTGCTGTAGAAGTATGTATTTGAAAAATTATAGATAAAGAAACTTTTACATGTAGAAACTTATTTAAAGAATAAATTGCTACAAATGAAGATGTTTTTGGCTTTTATGCTTCAACTTCCATCTTTTTTGCACTTGAGTTTTTAGCTTTTTGAAGTTTCATAAAAATAATAATTATTAATATTATGGTTGTCCCCCCTCAACGTGGATAAGCAAAATTTGCTTATTCATTAGATTGAGTCTTTTAGTGCTCTTATTAAATCTTTAGCCTTCTAGCATTTTTGGCTTTATAATTTGAAATATTTAAGCCATGTGGAATTTTTATAGCATTTGAACTTTTATAACTTTATAGTATGATCTCATAGGCTATTGCCTATGGTCTGAAGTACTTTTCTTGCTTTCAAATAAAGGAGAGCCATAGGCTAATGGTGGCAAAGACATTGTTGATGCTAATTCGGGGCAATAATCCTGCCTAATGATTTCTTTTTATATTATGAACAATATTTGTGGTGTTTATATCTGCCATTGGGTTTTTTTTTATTCAATATAGGTGCTTTAATTAGTGCGATGCACCTAATGTTTTCAAACTTCTTTAGATTCAAATATAATATGTCTACAGGTTTAGTTTCTCAGCACTATTAATTATTTTTGGTTTGTTATTTTAGTGGCATGTGAATTGCCTTGAGCTCTTTTTTTTATTATTATTTTTAATCTAATGGAGGAGATTATTCATCGTGGCCTACTCATGTGCACACAAGGGACCTAAAATACTTATAGGCTATTACCTGTGGCGGTAAAGTAACTTCCACCATCTACAGGTGTACTTTTACCTTGAGTTATATATCTTAGGAACATAAATATTTGCAGACCAAAATATGAAAAGAAACTTCATTGCTTAATATATATATATATATATATATATATATATATATATATATATATATATATATATAGACTTCTAGGCTAGAGAAATATAGAAGGATTTCATTGTCCTTCTTTAAGGAGTTGAAAAATAAACAAACAATTTAAAGGTTTAATAAACCTTTCTTTAAGAAATTAAAAAACACAAGTCTAAGGTTGCTCTCACTAGCCTGCGAACAATTATATAAAAATATAGAAATATTTAAAAGCTACTATAAACCTCGTACCTAAGTAAAATTCATCTATAGGAAATATTTCTTGAGGTTCTCAACTTTCTATGTTCTAAGCAACTCTTTTATTTCCATGCTCTGAAGCTTGTAGGTACTAAGTCCTACTATCTTGGTGACTTTGTAGGGTCCTTCCCAGTTGGCCCTAAGTTTACCAATACCTTGCCATTTTCTGCTTTGAAGCCACCATTCAAATACTAGCTTGCTCCCACTTGGCTTCCAAAAGGTTTAAGATTTCCTTTAGGGCTTTTTCATTTTCTAGGTCATGAAAATGCATGACTTTATAACTTGGAACTCCCAATTCCATAAATATGACAACTTTAATGCCATAGGTCAATAGGAAATGTGTTTTACCTGTGACAGACTGAGGTATAGTCCTGTAGGCTTATAGGATGTTGTATAACTCTTCCACCCATAGCCCTTTTGCTTAATCTAACATTTTCTTCAGGTCTTGGAGTATGATTTGATTAATAACCTCAAGCTTTCCATTAGTTTATGGATGGACTATTATGATGGTGGCTAAGGGTTTAGCCTCCACCCACTTAATGAAGTGGTCTATAGCCACAACTAGGAATTTTCTTTGACATGTGGCAATTAGAAAGGGGCCTAAGATGTCCATACCCTATTGAGTAAAAGGCTAGGCACTGCCTATATGCTTTTGACTTGCTGTAAGTTGATGCATAATCCTACTGAAGCTTTGGCATTTTTCATATCTTCTTACCAAATGTTTAGCATCTTTAAGCATTATGGGCCAAAAGTACCCTTGTAAGGTTATTTTATGCCAAGGAGTCTACAGCTTCATGAGCTCCATAAATGCCTTGATGTATTTCTATAAACATATAGATATCTTCACCTACAGTTATACATCTCAACCAAGGTTGTTATAGGATCTTTTATACAAAATTCTATTAAGAAAAGAATAATTTACAGATTTATGGATGATTTTCTTAGCCTCTTTATCTTCTGTAAGGAGGATACTTTTAGACATGTATTTGATTAAAGGAGTCATTTAATTATTTTTAACAAATGTTGTAAGAACCTGTTGCTCTTCTATGCTTGGATGCTGTAGGATTTCCTTAAAAATACCCTTGGGAGGTTGTGCATCTAAGGATGCAATCTTTGCCAAAATATCTGCCTCCATATTATTAGCCCTACATATTTGCTCTGGGATCCATTATCTTGCATCTTCCTTTACAATATATGTAGTAATTATTTAACTTTTGTTAAATATTTTTTCATCAATGGCTCTTTTGTAGAAAAGTTTCCTTTTATGTGATTGGCCATATGTTTGGAGTCAGAATGTATCACCAGGTGTTCTACACATACTTCCTTAACTATGGATAGCCTAGTAATAAGGGCTTCATATTCTGCAGCATTATTTATGGCAAGAAAGTTTAAACGTACCATTTATTCTATTTGTACCATGTATTCTATTTTAACCTATTCTGGGCCTTGAAGCATTATGCCTGCACCTGTACTTTTAGAGCCTATAGCTCTATCTATATAAAGCTTCCATTCTCTCTTATTAGCCACCTACTGATCCAAGGCTGCCTTCTATATGTCAGACATTTCTACCATAAAGTCAGTAAGAACTTTTGCCTTTAATGATTTCTTGGGTTCAAATCAAATATCAAATTCTCCAATCTTGATTTCCCATTCTGTAAGTCTTCTAGAGGTTTCAACCTTTTATAAGACCTTCTGCAGTTAGATCTATTCCAACAACAATAGTATAAGCACCCAATTTCGGGATACAATTGTGCATAATTGTGACGTAAGCCCCTATGATGAAATTTATTCAAAAATTGAACTTGGTTGTTGATTTTCTGGACTTTAGGGACTAAATTGCAATATTTTTTAGGATTTGATTGCAAATAAGTCATTTTTTCAGGGGTCTTTTGGTAATTAAAAGTTAAAAAAATTATTTTTTAGGATTAGCATTAGTGTAATGCCGATCAGCATTACACAATGCCGGTCGGCATTGCACAGTACCGATGCACAATAATTCCATTTTTTGAATTTTTTTCGTGTATTTTTCCTTATTTTTATCGATTTTTTCAGTGTTTTGATTGGTTGAAAAATTCAAATTTTTATCTGATAAAGTTTTTTTTTATAAAAGAAATGTAGAAGATATTTTTTTGAAATCAAAACAAACGCTATCTGATCATCAGTCCATTCCTCCTTTGAAGGAAGTTCAGTATGCGCAGACTCTACATTTAAAAGCAGAGTCTGCATGCGTGCATGAGAGAGAGGTTTTTTTGGTTGAGGGACTTCTTTTTTTCTTCTGGTTTTCGAAAGGATTTTTTTACAGGGAGAGATTGAGAGAAAGAAGACACAGTGAGAAAAAAGAGAGACTATGAGCATAAAACCCTAATTTTTGATATTGAAATTTCCGAAGGCAATAGTCCAGAATCAACAATATCTTAATTTTAACGGTGATAATTCAATTTGAGGGGCTCAAAAAAAGGCATTTGCACATCATCTAAATCTCCAGTGTTATTTTTCTATTTCTTTTATTACTCCTTTTTTATTTTCTGTTTATGATTTTTCTTTTATTTCTGTTATTATTTTGATTATTTAATTTCATTGATAATTTGCTTTTTTGTTTTGGTGTCTGCATGTGGATTGAGGAGGAGGATACCGCCTGTGTTTAATTGAATAGAAGATCCATGGAATGCCATGGATGAACTTGTACTATTTTAATAGTAGTTCTTAGGATTTTAATTTTTATTCTTCATTTTGGTATCCTGTGTAGTTTATTTTTAATTCATGGGTGTACAATTATTAATTTTAATTTTGTACATAGTTTGTAATAGCCCCAGTAGTGGGAATAGTGAAAGATTTAAATATTCTGCACTTTAAAATTAATTAGTAATTAGGTTCAATTGAGTAAAAATTAATTAAAATTAATGGTGGTTTTAGTTAATTAGGGTTTGTATGTAATTAAATTAGGTTTTTTAGAAATCATGTGTGAATGTGTGTTTAATTTGATTTTGTTATGTTTTTTGGGTTTTTATGTTTTTATGTTTTTTTTGGCCCCAAGCCCACGTTTAGGTCTAACCCACTAAATAAATAGGTTTAAAAATGGTTTGGGATGTTAAATAATTGAAATCAACTTAGGCCCATTAGGTTAATTAGATTTTAGGCCCACTTAGTTAATTAAAACTTGTTTAGAGTTAGCTCAGCCCACTTAATTGTATTTCTTTTAAAATAAATAGACCTAGGCTCACATTTCACTTAAAATAAAACCAAGTTAGACTTAGGCCCACTAATTTAATTTTTCTTTAAAATTGAATAGACTTAAGCCCATATCTTAGAAAGACTAAAAAATAGATTTAGGCTCATTAATTAATAAAATATAGGCCCACTTTTATTCTATTTCACCTATAAATAAAATGTAGATTTAACTAACTTATTTAAATAAAATTAATATAGTTTAGACTTAGGGACAACGTGATCTTGAGTGCATTTTTTCTTGTAATTTTATTGACTTGTTGCCTTTTTGGGTAGATGAATGTTAATTAGGGTTTAATAAAATTGCATGTAATTAGTGGATGAAATAATCATTTATAAATTTATTCTAAATGAACACAAGACTAAGAGAAGTTAGTATTTCATATCCAGAATCTCCTGGTTGTGGTGCTAATTTCCTTTTAGAGAATCGAGTACCACTAATCAAATTGTCCCAGTTATTACCCTGGGTGGCAACTCCTCATCTCCACGCCATGTCTTTGTGATAGTGATTAGTGTGTTCTCTAAGGCCCTGAGCCTAAACAGTGTCGCGGTTGCTAAAATCTTGGATGCACGCTAAACCCCGCTGTCTACAAATAGTATATGCTTAGAAATAGGGTTTGAATCTTGCTGCAGATATAATAACTATGTATGCGATCTTTTTAATTATTGGGTACCACTGTTCAACAACTCTTAATAATTTGGACATTTAGTAAATGGGCATCTGCTCATTATTTTCCTCCCTAACCAACACTGAAGCAACAATATCATTAGTGGCAGATAAATATAAGTACAGGACTTCACCTTGGTTAGGTCTGCTTAACAGAGGTGGGGACTTGAGGAAATTCTTAGGGTCAGCAAAAGCCTGTTGACATTCGTTTATCCACCTAAAGTTCCTTAGGTCTTTTAATGATTGGAAAAAGGGCATGCATCTTCTGGTTGAGCAGTTGATGAACCTTCCTACTTCCATTCAGTTTTTGGACTTCATTGATTACTTTTAGAGGTGCTATGTTCATAATAGCTTGAATCTTCTCCGGGTTAGCTTCTATGCCCCTCTATGACAATATGAAACCCAAAAACTTATCTGCTTTAATACCGAAGACATATTTTTCTGGGTTTAATTTCATTATATGCTTTGAAAACACTTTAAACACCTGACTAAGATCTTTAACATGATCTTATGCCTTCAAGCTTTTGATGATTATGTCATCCATGTATACTTTTATATATTTTCCTATCATCTCCTTGAAGATCATGTTTACTAACCTTTGGTAGGTAGCTCCGGCATTCTTCAGGCCAAAATGCATTACTTAATAGCAGTATATGCCTTTGTCTGTGATGAAGACTATTTTAGCTTGATCCTTTTTGCATATTGGGATTTAATGATATCCCATAGATGCATCTACAAGTTATATATTTCATGTCCTATGGTAGAATCAACAAGTTGATCTATGTTAGAAAGAGGAAAACAATCTTTTGGGCATGCTTTTTTCAGGTCTATGGAATTGACATAGAGCCACCATTTGCTATTAGGCTTTTTGACCAATACTACATTGCTAACCATTCATGGTAAAAAATTTCCTTATGAAGCCTATATTTTTTTAGCTTATCAATTTCTATAAATGTAGCAGCATGCCTTTCAAGAGCATGGTTTCATTTTTTTGTATGACAGGTGTAGCTGTGGGTCTACATTCAATCTATGGCATATTAATTTAGGACTTCTTCTTATAATATCATATGGGTTCTAAGAAAACGCTGATTCATTTTCCTTTAAAACCTCTTTTATTTGAATTTTAACATGTTCTTATAAAAGTGAGCCAATGAAAAGTTTTTTACCTATTACAGATATTGTCAACTCTCTTTCATCATCTGATGGCTTCAGTATGTCTAAGGTCTCCACTATCAGTGATCGTGAAACATTTTTAAATGTGCATAGGTATGCTTCTCTTATCGCCTTTTGATTTTCTTAAACCATAGCTACTTTAGTTTCTATGGGTATGCTCATGCTTAAGTCTCTGATGGGTGCAGGCCCCTATGTCATATAGGATCAGCCTTCCAATGATTGATTATAAGAAAATAGGATGTTAATAACCATGAACTCCACTTTTTTCCTCATCTCCTAACTCAATTGTTAGGTCTGCAGCTCCCTCAATGATACCTTTTTTCCATCTTTTAAAGTGAATATGATAAGTGCTATAGGTTACAACTTATTGACTCCTATAGACATCACCTCACCATTGTGCCTTTTTCTTTAAAGGTTTTCACTTTCTACAAGACTTTCCTGAGTGGCTATTCTATCCTTACCATTATTATATCTGCTTGAAAGTAAGGCATTAGCCTTGTTATAGAAATCGCCATTGCATATACTATCTTTTCTATGACTGGATATCATTGAATAGAACCTTTTAACACCTTTGAGATGCAGTAGATAAACATTTGTTCATCTCCTTCTTTCCTGACTAATATTAAAGTGATATTTTCATTAGTTGTAGATTAATATAAGTATATAGTTTTACCTTGATAAGGTTTTCCTTACCGATATTACCTTGATAAGGTTTTCCTGACCAATATTAAAGTGATAGTTTCATTCTTGACCAATATTACCTTCGTAAAATTCCACAGATTTTCCTATGGAAATATTTATAAACTATAGATTTTATGGCCTTCTACAGAGATTGGTAACTCCACTGTTTCATCTAAAGGCTCTGTATTGACTTCTTTGGCACACTTAAAATTTTTATCATTATTAATGATTGAGATGCATTTTTTAATGTGCAAAGATAAGCTTCCTTAGCTGCTTTTGAATTTCCTTATACTATAGCTACACCAGTTTCTATAGGTATCTTCCTGGTCAAATTTATGATAAAAGTGCAAGCTCCTATATCGTATAGTATTGGCCTTATAACTCAATAAGTAAGTTATAAACTTAATGAAGTTTGTTAGGGACAAGTCCTAAAGCTACACATACCTCAAACGTTAGTAGATTAATTATATCAACTAACATCCTTTTTAAAATAATATTTTCAACCATACCTTCAACTACTAAAGAATCAATTTGAGGAGATATTACCTTATTTTCATCATCTAAAGTAAATGTGACCAGTTTTAGAGGTTCTACTTTATTTATTCTAATTATGTATACTTCATTGCTCAGCCTTTTACATTTTGTTGTAATATCCTTCAACGTTAAGCCTTTAGCTATGATATTGATGACTCCTATTGGTTCTTTTCTAGAACCCTTTTGGTAATCTTTTTCCACACTTCTTTCAGCTTTCGCACATCCTTTAGCTGCAGTTTCATTAGTTATCACTCATTTGTCATCTGTTGCACTTGAGAGAACAAACTTACCCAAAGCTCCTTCCTGTACCAGCCATTCTATCCTCTCTCTTAAATTTCTATAGTCTTCAGTATCATGGCCTACATCTTTGTGGAATCTGCAGTACTTCTCCTGATCTCACTTTTATGTAAAATGATGGCTCATTTACTTTAGCCAATGAATGTTATCTCCAAATTTTTTTATCCGTCTTAATATTTTAGCTTTTGAGAAATTAAGTAGAATGTAGCCTGCATGACAATAGGTACTTTTGCCTCTATCATCTTAATTCCTTCTTCTTTCTTTATCATAATATTGCTTTTTGGAAAATTTAAAATGTGGTCTTATGGACCTTCAGGCTTCATATGTCTTATAAACTTCTGAACCTCGATTCCTTATTTCAAGGCTATTAGAGCATTGTTATGGCTCAAGTTTTATATTTGCACAGCTACTTTGTTAAAGCAACTTATGTAATTCTACAGGCTTTCTCTTTCTTCCTACACCACCTTCTGCAAGTCTGAAGATATCTTTTTGGTAGGAATGTTAGTTAATGAACCTAACTTTAAATAAAGTTAGCTACAAAAATGAACTAATGGAAGCTTCTTATAGCCCCAAGTATCATTCTTGAGCTGTATCTTTCAAGGTTGTAGAAAATACTTGTACAGTAAAGCTTGAAAAGTTATATGAAGATACATCATGGTGTAAAATTTAACTAGATGACTTCTTGGATTTGAGGTTCTTTTATATGATTCAAGCTATTGAATTTTGAATTTAGAAGGACAAGGCACCTTTAAAATCTATTTTGTTAAAGGTGAGGTGTGAACTTAAATCTTTATTTAATTCTCGAGGTGCTAAGGGACCATATTTTTTATTGTTGCAAGCACTTTCTTCTCTACTTCAGCATCTGCAACCTAAATTTGCTTTTATATTACTAAGTTCATCTCATAATAAGTCTTCACTAAAAATAGTACAATATTTTAGAGTGGGCTTTTTTCCTTTTTGCACTTAACGAGTATAATATTTCAAAATAGGAGATTCTTTTATCTCCGATGGCATACTTGTTATCACAACTATAGTTTGTTCCACCCTTTTCATAAGTGCAAAAGATCTTTCTGAATGGAAACTAATTCAACTTGCCTTACTGAATTAGGCATACCTAAGGTAGGATCGCCATTATTAGCGACTTGTGAGTTATCTAGATCTTGATTTGAAGATACCATGGGTGGTGGATCTAAAATGGGTAATTGTGTATTTTCATCATTAAGGGAATGCTTCACCATGATATAGAAACTTCAAGGAAATGATGAGAATTAAATCTGCACGCTTACCACACCAATTATAAGAGGGGTTCCCTTAAGCTCTTACTTCAATGGAGGATATAAGAGATATATATGGATTGTTAAATAGTATGCAAAATAAAAAGACGTAAGAAAAGGGCTAGGGTTGCTCTTGGCAGTCCTACTCTGATGCTTAAGTCAGAGTTTGATAGTGATTGGATGATAAGTAGATTTTTTAAGGTTACTGAATGAGTTACCTTGTTTTGTTAGATTAAAAGACTACTTAATATCAAAGATATGCCACTTATGGAGTGATTTTTGTCCTAGTTGAGGAGTGGCTTCATAAATTAAGGAACTTCCATCGCTACTGGACATGTGGAAATCATGTGCGACTTTCATAGATAATGGGTGATTTATGTGTTCTGTAGGCTTTAGGTCACAGGCCCTTTCGCTTATGGAAGTACACAGATTGCTTATTTGACTAGTATTCATCTAACTTAGCATATGACTAGGACTTTGACCCTTATTTATAGGAGTTGAATTTTCCATATGTTCTCAACTATATTAGCATCTGATCTTGTTTGCTTTTTATTCTTTATTCTACTAGGACATATGAAGATTGTGAATGATTACAAAGAAATCATTATAGTTGGACTTCCAAAAGATGTGAGATGGTTATGTGTTTGAATTAAATTCATTTCTTGAAGCTGTTGTAGATTATGGGTATATGGTATAATTTTATTAATGCTGAATTATTGGTGTTAACTTGGATGTCTTTTTAGACTGTTATTCATACTCTTGAGCTAGGAATTTCCTTCAATTTTTATTTTTTTGGTAGTTTAAATGAGCTTTTTTTGGATTGGAAATAAGGATTTAGATTTCTTTGGCATAACAATTCATGTAGATTTCTATAATATGCCATAACCTTCTTCGCCATTAGTTTCTTCATTGATATTTTAGGTTATCAACACAAAAGATTGCTTTTGTTATTGAAGATTTGAGCAAGCATATGAAACTTGGTGTATGGCCCTTTAATTGATAAATATTTTACTTGTTATTGAAATTTGCTTCCATTTCTTCATTAGCATATAATTTTTTCTAGCTTGCTGCAAATCGAGGAGAAGGACTAGGAGATAATAATGGAGAAGTCCTAAATTCAATTCCATAACGTGAGTTTGATCAGGCAAACATGTGATTCCATTCTAGCTACACACTTGAGCTCCTAAAGACTAGCTTTCAAGAACTCTTAATGGATCAACAACTTATGATTTGATCTACAGAAGCTAATAGGAGTCTGTTGAATTATCTCCCCCAATATCAGCAATAACAATAGCATGAATAGCTGAAACTATTACCAAGGACAACATCAAATGAGAGATTTGAATGCTACCCATTTTAAGTTGAATCTTAAAGATGAGAGTTCATATATTTATCTCAACAGATTTATTTTTGTTTCTCAATTCCATATTGAAATGAAAGAGCAAGAACAAGGCAAGAGAAAAGAAGAGAAGCTAAAGTTGAACGGAATAACAAAAGACAAAGAAAGAATAAAAGAGAATTAAAGCTAGAAAGGAATTTGAATGAAAAATGCTAATGAAATGATCTAAACTACTGAGATGATGAAATATTTGAAGTTTGTATATATAGTGCACTAGAAGATGGCATGCCTCATCATCATCATTATATATAGAAAGTTGACAATAATGCATATAATAGTAATTGAGTTTTTGACTAAAGGTTGGAAATTTTTTATTTTTTCACATTCTCTCTTTTAAGTTTTACTAAAAGGTTGGATTTTTTTATTGTATTGTATTGTATTTTTTTTCTCAATTCAATTATGAAAGGGTGAGTAGTAGTACCATGAATAATGGAAATGTACGCAAATAAGGAAGAGTGACATTGATGGGTATTGCTGAATGGAGAACCTAAAATTTTGGAGAATACCCACTTTTGCCTACAAAAATAAAGACTTATAAAGTGAGGTACCTTCAGTTTTTATTTAGTTTCCATGTCATTTTGCAAGAATTATTCTAATAGATTATGTAGATTTGACTTATAGTACATATTAGAGAGGACATGCAATCTATTATACTTCAACAATTATCAATTTAAATTGGTATAAACCTAATATCTTACTGAAAAGTAGAGAGACACATATAAAACATTAATAAAATCACTAATATATGATTATTTGAATAATTTTCTTTAAAACCAACTTTTGATAAAATAGATGGAGTGGCATAACTCTCAAAGAAGATAATTATAGGTCTCGATTTTGAGTCTTTACATTGTTTTAAAGAAGAATATAGAGATAGGGGAATGAAGGATGACAAGTTTTTACAATATAGAACTTTTTAAATGTTATAGGACTTCACTTATCAATGCGGAATTGAGAAAACAATGAAAAGATAATCTTTGAATAATATGATTAGATAGAATACCATGCAATGGTTGTCTTCCTTAAGTTCATTATGATTTTCCTAAATGCAAACCACCTATAGAGTAGTTGTATTCTTTATCTTTTTTCCTATGTACATATGTTTGTGCATGTGTGCGTGGGTGAATTAAGTGCATTGAATTAAAAAATGTTATAACTTTTTGGTGCTAAATTATATCCTTAGTTAAAATATGAGTATAAATTAGAAAAGAATCCAAATATCAAGTATTATCTTCTTTCACCTAATAACTAATTGAATAAAAGAAGAAAATAGAAGAGCCAAGCAATTCAAAGAAAAGTGAAACTTTTTTTTTGTCATAAAAGGGGAGAGGGGTGAGGGGATTTAAACCTCCCCCTTTTTTTATGCCTTGCCCCATGGATAAGATGGCAAGCCATCCCTCTTTAGGCAGACAGGCGAAACTCACCAAATGTTATAGCCATAGAAAAGATTCTCAATTATAAATTGTTTGAGTCAATATAATGTAAATAATATGATAAAACAAATTCTGCCATTTAAGGAAATAATAACTGTTAACAATTTCTATCTATAGACTCTGAATCCATGGACTCTAGATTATATTCCTTATAAAATTAACTAAAAAAACAATCTATGATCACCAAGAATGCATTACCTTGGCAACTTCTTTTGGATAAAAAAAAAGAACTTGAAATAGTATAATATATATTGAATATGGTAGAATTTGATGCAAGTCTTTGAGTTAAATGGGCATAACATGGAATGATTTGGCACTTACATATATATTTTAAATTTAGAACTATACTATTACATTATTTTGGCAAAAAAAGAAAAGAAAAGGTGGCATGCTTAATCTTTTTAATGATTACATAATGGACTCCATTTACATTTTTAATGATTTTATTTAGATATAATTAAATAAATTCTTATTTTATTTAAAGATATACATAACATTATTAAATTATTACTTTTAATGATATTTTATAATTTAATTGACTTGCTTTTTTTTTTTGTTTTACTTAATTAATTTATATTTTATAACAAAAAATTTTAAGAATTTATTTTTTCCTGTGCAAACCACAGGTTGATGCCTAGTAATAGTTTAATTTTTTTGGTCTCCTATTCTCTTAAAAATAAACTGTCTATAAAATTCTTAGCTTTATTGTATCCTAAAGGTATATTACTTTCACCCTAGTGTGGACACTAGGTTTGATCAGCCCGTAATAAAAGCCCGATGATGAGAAATACGAGTCTTAAATGCAAGGGAGGCCTGAAACTTTCTTGAGAATGGACCTTAAAGCCCGAACTGCCATCTATATAAAGCCTAAGCCTTAATCCAAAAGACCAAGCCTAATAGCTAAGCCTAAGCTTTGACCCAAACTCCTAGGCTCACTTTGGCCTAATCATTAATCAAGGCCAAAGAGGCAACACCTGACCAAAGGGGCACCACCTCTATGACGGCCACTTCAGTGAGGTGACACCTCTTTGAAGAGGCATGCTCTCTTTGCCAGCCACTTGCATGGACGTTTAATGAAGAAATGACACTAGTGGACAAGTGGGTAGGCCCATACGATTATAACCTGAATATATTATGTGAAAGTGAGACTTTGGAGGAAAAGGTGACTAAAAAGGATGATGATGAGAGGTAAAAAGTGGATGTCCTATCAAAGGCATGGGAGTGAGAGTAAGGGAGGTTAGCAAGTTTTAGAAAAAATAGAAAAATAGCTCTTAAAAAGGGGAGGACATTTTTAGAGAGAGAGAAAAAGGAAACTTAGCTTGGAAGTTGATTTTCAAAGAATAAAAAGGAGAACTCTTGCATTCAAGTGAAGTTTGAGATCAAAACTAATCTCTGAGGGCCACTCACTTTGAAAAATAAACTCTTAAAGCAGTAAGAATCACCATTTGTAAGCATTGAGTTCCTAACTTTCATAAAGTTTTCAGTTTGTTTGTTTACTTGTTTCTTATATTTATTGTTCACTTTATGCCATGTTTATGATATGATCTCTTAAATTATTAAGTAAGTTACAAGTCCTTAGTCATTTATATATGATATTGCTTACTTAAGACTAAAGGATATTACTTAAGTGTATTTGCGTTTGGTAATGAGATGATGCCTCTGTGAAGAGGCATCGCCTACCTGTGTTATGGTGGTATTACATCACCTCTATTCATAAAGACGATGCCTCATTGATGACCACCATATTAATAGAGTCATGCATAGTTTTATTATAATTTCTATGTTCATTTTACGTGGTTTGTGTTTATATGTATTTTCATGTTTCTGTAATTTAGTTACTCTTACATGATCATACGTTTACCTTGTTTAGCTAAATGATTATGTGTTTATTGTTTTTATTTATGTTTATTTGACTTATGAATTAATTTTATGGTTTCCTTTTATAGGGTTTATATATTTGTGGAGATTAATATTTGCTTATTTCAATAACTTTGAGATGATTTTGGTCATCCAATGATTATCCCTTAATTAATCTTGGCAATTATTTACCTTTATTTATCTTGTTGGTTATTCGCATGTTAGAGATGTAATTTATTTCTTCTTTTATTAGTTTATTTTTGGTTTATTTTCTATTTATCTTACTCTTTCTTACAGCTAAAGGGTTGTAATCTATTATTCTCCCTCCCTTCTTTGTTTGTGGATTTATATTTATTTTGCGAATGAATATTTGTTTATGTGATAAATGTTCTAAATCATATTAAAATACATGAATTTGAATTAATGTGCAAATTTGGACTTAAATATAAAATTGGGAATTATTTTAAGGCAATTGCAATCCATATGTTATTAAAGAAAAAATTGAATAATTAAAGGTAATAAAATACAAAACACACACAGAGGCCAATCGTAAGGTTGGGTGGGCATTCAAAAAGCCCATACACAGTTTTCGAACCCATTTTCTGAAGACGGCTTTTAGGAGCCTCCGTGGAGTCCAGTTGTCATATAGTGTGTCCTAGGTTTCATCCTGGAGGCGAATCCTCCAATTTGGGCTCTAAACCCATTTTGTATTTCCTAATGGGCTTTGAGCCCATATAGTGTTGTGGTCATTAAACACTTGGGCGCATGCTAAACCCTATCACTTATAGTGGTGACTCCACTAGGGAATAGAGAAACTGATTCCAATGTTTTTTATTTTATCATTTTTAATTATTCTTTTATTTCTTTTGTGTCTTTTGCATTCACTACACATTTTCACATAATGAGCACTTAGTCCTTAATAACCTAATGATAGTCATTGCTTTGTTACCTGTGTTTCACTTAAACCTAATAGTGGAATATTTAATTATTGTCACTCATAGCATGTACTTATCCATGTCGTATGGACCCTTAAATGGGGAGACATAATGGAGGTATATTATTATGGGAGCTGAGGCTTTTTAACCAAGACTTAGCTAATGTAATGACTTAATAATTTTCCCCAAGATTTTTTCCCCAAATGCATATGCTTTATGCCATATAGTAATCCTTAAAATAAGGCCCAAGCCCATTGTAAATGGACCATGCTAAGATGCGCCTTCAGGCCTATTATGGCATGTTAGAATGGACTTTGGAATTATTTGAAGGAATTACTACTTATTTGTTCCGCCTTGAGAGTTATCTTGCATATGTCGGTTTGGTTATCCCCTGTTGATAATTAAAACCCAAGCCAAAAATCCTAAGATAAGAAACTCACCATTGAACATGTATGTGGGAGAAATAAGGGTGGTGATTATCATTTGAGAGCATTTTTTTTGTTTATTATGTGTAAATAGAGTGTGTTCATTTTCCTCTTTTAAATAATAAAATGAATCTGCATATCATGCATACACTTCATGCATAATTCTAACATGTGGTCTTACAGTTATAGATCCTTCAAGCTCTTCTGTGTGGATTCGATTTAATTTTGGTCACTTAATCAAAAATTCAGGAATAGTAATGGTAGGTGGTTTTGATCCCAAAGCTTTCAAAGCATAGTTAAAAGAAGAATTATTCACTAAAACTTGGTCAATGATGAAGGAGATAATAGAGAAATAACCAAATTACTCAGGGAAAAATAGCCGACTAACCCAATTGATCTTGATGATGAGATTCATGTAAAAGAGAAGGAAGATGATAATGTGACTATATTGGCTGGTTTGGTAAATTGACAGAATGTGAACCTATCTGAGACTGTGCAATAGACTGATTGGGCTAAGAACATGTCCAAGGCTATGTCACAAGTCTAAATGATGATGAAGGAGAAGGGAATTAATGCCCCAATGGATTATACCAATCTCGATTTAGATGAGGATAATGACCCCCTTCCTTGGAAATTCATGTTCCCCAACGTAAAAAAGTATTATAGGATTGATGATCAACACTTGCATTTGAAACAATATGTGACCTATATGAAGGCCACTAAACTAAATTAAGCCCAGATAATTAAGCAATTTCCTATGTCATTGGAAGGTGCTCTAATATGCTAGTATTATGCCTTAGAACTATATATACATAATGATTGGAAAGAGCTATGTGTCGCATTTATGAAATACTATAGTCTGAATGCTCAAATTGATGTATCTCTGAGGGACTTGCAAAACACTAAGCAAAAGTTTAATAAGTCCTTCACTAACTATTTGACTAGATGGAGGGGGAAGCTAGTAAAAATGAGTCATAGGCTTGATGAGTCTAATCAATTGATGATAACAATGGAAGGCTGTGTTCCATTACTTTCTAAGAAGTTGGAAGACATTGAGATTCAAAAATTTAAAGAGTTATACAAATTCAGGGTATAAAAAGAGTCTGATTTGGCACAAGAAAAGAAGTTCTTTAATGGAACATCTAGGGGCAAAGAAGCAAGTGGATCAAGCAACAGTGTGCAGATTAATGCCATTATGCAACCTCAGAGGTTCTCCAACTTGGGTAGGCCTCTCTCAAAATTTTTAGAGAATTTTATTGAAAAGAACCTTCTATAACCCTTACCTCTAAAATAACCTTTGCCAAATGCCAACCTGAAACTCTATTGTAAGTATCATCAAGCCATTGGACATGACACTGACAATTGCACCCAATTGAGACATGAAGTCCAAGACTTGATCGATTTTGACAAGATCACTGATCCAGAATCTAGAAAGATGAATACCCAAAATAACCTTTTACCCAACTATAGAAATGTCCTACTATTAAATGCACTCATTCTCATTATTAACACCGATTTAATAAAAGAGCAAGTTCTAAACTCTTTTGTTAATGTCACACCTAGCTCATTAAAACCTAACCTTGAACAACCAAGCCCATAACCTATACAATTATCCATTAATGTGTTGGATATTTAGAGCTCTGATAAAGAAGGAGGGCAGATTGACATATGGGACATTAATGAAGAGAGAGATTTAGCCAGCTAGGAAGATTACTAAAAAAGGGAAAGGAAAAAAGAGGATTAATTAGTATCTGAGGCTAGGATTGAGAATGAGAAGATAGAGAAAAGGGAACTAGAGGAATAGCCAAAGAAAGAAGAAAAGTCTGTGGCTAGTGTCTAGGAATTACTCATGAATTCCAAAACCCATCAAGAAGCGCTAGTCCAAGCATTGGACCAAAAAAGGTTCCTAAAGCTTACACTCCTGAGCATATGGTGAATTCTTTAATGGAGAGCCTTGAGGGAGCTATTATGTTCATTAGTGATGATTTGCCACTGTAAGGAAGAGAACACTACAAGGCCTTGTTCATTAAGGCTGAAGTAAAAGGGAAGCTCACTTATTGTGTAATGGTGGACAATGGTTCTGCCATCAATATATGTCCTTTGAAAATTTTGCCTAAGTTAGGATTGACTGTGGTTGACTTAAAACCTTCATATGTGATAATCAAGACTTATGATGACATGAAGAGGCCTGTTAAGGGAACTTTTTAAGCTTTAGTAAAGACTAGGCCTATTAAAACCTGGGTTAATTTGCATGTGATCGACATCCTAATCACTTTTACCATTTTTTTGGAGAGGCCATCATTTCATCCTTTGGGAGGTGTGCCTTCCATTAGTCATCAAAAAATTAAGTGTCCACATAAAGGAAAGATGGTCACTATTTCAATAGAGACTATTGCTGTATTAAAACTCGCTCCCAAAGAGATTCTTATCACTCCTAGCTTTGTGCTTTACAAGGATGAATTAGAAGAGAAAATCATGAGCATGATGAGAAATATGAACTTCATGCTTGGCTTAGGACTTGAGAAAAATCAAAATGGACCATCAAAATTTTTGAAATAGAAAGTGTTAATTCTGAAGTATAAGATTGGGTATCATGATGATGAAGATTCTAAAGAAGAAAATAGGGCTAGAATCGGGAAATGGGACTTTGGGAAACATTTGTAAAAGAAGTTAATGGGCATCCATACAAGGGAACTCCTAAACAGAGGCTAGGAAGCTAGTTCTCAGGTTTGAGATCTTCACTAATTATGTGAATAGTATTAAGAAAGATGTTGTTAAGGAAGCAATAGTGGAAGAATTGGTACTACCTCTAGAATCAGAGGAGGACATTCTTGTTGTGGAGCTGAAGGATATTGATGATCAAGAAGAGGAGATGGATTTTGAAACCTTCATTCTAAACTCTATTATGGACGTTTTCTATGATGACCTTGATATTTCTTTTGCTAACTTATTTGAAACTGATAATTTATTCTTCTATAAGGTCAATGCAATGAAATCTGACTTTTCTTATTTGTGTGATGTGTTTCCTAACAGTTATTCTATTTGTGATGATCATTTCATGCATATATTTAAAATTAATTTTGTGCAAACTGAATCATTTAATTTAGGCATGAATGATAACGCTAAAAATATATTGATTGCTTCTGATTTAACTTATGATAAGAGAGAAAAAATGAAAGAAGGTTTAAAAAGAAGACATAAAGTATTTTCTTGGGGCTATGAGGATATGCTTAGGATCGATATGGAGATTGCAGAACATAGGATCCTTACATATTCTCACATTACACTAATAAAACAGAAGAAAAGGGGGTTAAGGTTGGAATGGACTCTCTTGATCAAGCAAGAAGTCGAGAAATAGCTGAAGGCGAAGTTCTTGGAAGTGATAGAGGATACCCAATGGTTGGCCAATATAGTTCTAGTTCCTAAAAAGGATGGGAAGGTTAGGATGTGCATGGACTATAGGGATTTGACCAAAGCTTGTCCAAAAGATTACTTTCCCTTCCCACATATTAACACACTAGTTGATAGTGCGACTTCCAGTGTGATGTACTCTTTTATTGACTGTTTCTTGGGGTATAATTAGATCATGATGGTAGTAATTGATAAGTTGAAAATATCTTTCACCACTGAATGGGGTATCTACTATTACTTGGTCTTGCCATTTAGGTTGAAGAATGCAGGGACTACGTATTAGAGGATGACTACCATTTTACTCCATGACATGATCCATAAAGAAATAGAGGTGTACGTGGATGATATGATGGTAAAGTCGCCAACCAGAGAAGGACACTTTAAGGCTTTGGACAAGTTCCTGGCAAGGGTTGAAAAGTATAACCTCGGGCTCAACCCAAAAAAGTATTTTTTTTAGGGTAACTTTTGGAAAGTTTCTAGGACATATTGTTAGTTAGAAGGGAATAGAGGTAAATCAAGATAAGATTAAAGTAATCAAAGAAATGTATGTGCCGAAAAATGAGAAAGAAGTTAGGGGGTTCATTGGGCAGTTATAGTACATCAGTAGATTCATAACCAAGCTTACTACTGTTTGTGAGCCAATTTTTAAACTTTTGAGGAAGAATCAATCAGTAATTTAGGATGATAAATGTCAAATGGCTTTTGAAACTATTAAAAAATTATTTGATGAATTCCCCAGTCTTACAGCTACCAACGCTGGGTAAACCTTTAATTCTTTATCTGGCAATTAAAAATGATGCAATTGGTGCAATGCTAGCTTAAGAAGGTAAAAGAAAAGTTGAGCACACTGTGTATTACCTCAGTAAGAAACTTCTGAAGTATGAGGCCAATTACAGCCTGGTGGAGAAGACATGTTTGGCCATAATTTAGGCAACCAAGAAACTTCAACATTATTTCCGATCTTACCTAGTGTAGGAGGTCTCTAACCATAATCCTTTAAGATATCTTCTTCAGTAGACCTCGTCACTCATAAGAAAGTTAGCTTGATGGCTGTTTCTACTTACTAAGTTTAATATAGACTACGAGGGCAAGAAAGTTGTAAAAGGAAGACCTATAGTAGAATTTTTGGCTTAGAGTCTAGTGGATGGTGAACAAGAATGGGAGATGGAATTTTCATATAAGGATTTAGGGGCAATAAAGATCCAAAGATGGATAATGTATTTCAATGGGGCGGTAAATAATAAAGGAGCAGAAATTGGTGTAAATCTAATCACACTAGAAGGAGAAATGATCCAAATGGTGAAAATGTTAGAATTTAATGTAACCAATAATCAAGTTGAATACAAAGCCTACATTTTTTAGTTAGAAGCACTCCAAAATATGGGGGCAGAGGAGTCATGTTATACAACGATTCTATGTTGGTGATAAAATAGATTTCCAATAAATGGGAGGTCAGAGAAAATAAACTAAGAGTGTACTGGGATTACTCAGCTACTGTTCTATTAGCTTTTACTCAATGCTGATTCATACACTTGCCACGAGAAGAGAACTAGATAGCAGATGCTTTAGCCATTTTAGCTTCAACATGGGAAGGAGGAATGCAAATGGAAGTCAAACCTCTTATTCTTATAAAATCCCAAACCCCTTGTTATGAGGAGATAAGTGTAATGTCAATGGACCATCTAGAAAAGCCTTAGTTTCATAATTTGCAATGGTATTTGGAAATAGGACAATTTCCTAAAAATGTAGATAAAAGGGAAAAAATGTCCCTAAGAATGTTGTCTTGATAATTCATCAGCCATAATGGGATGTTGTATAAGAGAATGACTACTGGTGTATATATAAGATGTGTGGATAAGGATAAGGCTCGAAAAGTCATGGAAGCAATTCATGAAGGTGTATGTGGGCCACACATGAATGGAATAATTCTAGCTAAGAAGATAACTCATTAGGGGTATTTTTGGTTGACCATGGAAGCCAACTGTGTGAGATTTGTAAAGAAGTGCCATGATTGTTAAGTGTATGGAGATGTGAGTCATCTACCTTCTATGGAACTTCAAGGATTGACTTTTCCATGGCCATTCATAATCTAGGGAATTGATATTATCAAAGAAATAACACTGAGGGCATCTAACGGGAATTGTTATATTGTGGTAGTGATTGATTATTTCTTTAAATGGGTTAAAGCAAAATCATTCACAATTGTAGGGACAAAACAGATGATGAGGTTTATGGACATAATCTGTAGATATGGGTTACCTCATCATATTATCACTAATAATGGTGTTCAATTTAGAGTAAAAAATACTACTTTATTAAAAGAATTTAGAATTGAGCATCATAGATCATCTCCATACAGACTGCAGGCAAATAGAGCAGTAGAAGCGGAAAATAAGAATGTGAAGAAGATTATGTCCAAAATGCTGGAGAATTATAAGGATTGGGCAAGTTATCTACAATTTGCATTATGGGGATATAGAACCACTGGTAAATCATCTACTGGAGCTACTCTGTACTCATTTGTGTATGGGTGTGAAGTTGTATTATCAATGGAGGTTGAAATTCAATCATTAAGGGTCTCTTGGAATCCAAAATCCTTGAGTATCAGTAGGTAAAGAGCCGATTAGCACAATTGATGTTATTAGACAAGAAAAGGATGAAAGCCATGTATCACTCCCAGCCATATAAAAAAAGGATAGTTTGGGCCTATAATAAGAAAATTAAGCCAGGCAAGATCAAAGAGGACAATTCAGAGCTGAAGCTCACTAAGGTAATCATGATTGACCTGCAAGGGAAGTTCAAGCCAAATTAGGAGGGTCCATATCTAGTAAAGAAATTGTTCTTTAAAGGCATTGATATTCTATCTGATTTAGAAGGAAACGAGTTCAGGGAGCCCATCAACTTAGATAAGCTCAAGAAATACTTTCTGTAAAGTCTTGCTAGGGAAAAAACCTCAAAAGAGGCTATCTAGGCAAAAGTTAGAGATAAAAATAAAAAAAATGAAAAAATCATGCTAGATTGAAAACCTTAAAAAAGGCAGTCCATGCAAAAATTAAGGATATGTAAAAGGAGAGAGAGAGAAAAAATAGTTATTTGGAAAACGTGTAAGGGCAAGCCAATTAACGACATGAGATATGTCATAAGTGAAATGTATAGTCATTTTGTGCTTAAATTAAATGAAATAGATTGCCTTTGCTACTGTTGAACATTGCATTAAATGTCTATTACAAACTGTTTAAGTAAAAGGGAAATCCCATTCTACAAAAAGGCAAAACGATGATTAAATTCTATAAACTAATTTTTCTTTCTTTTCTTTTATTGAACACCTTAAACACTCGATATCTATAACTCGCTCGTTCTTTTGTTCCTCATGAACTCATTTTTTCTATCTATTGCAATTGAATCCATGCTTTGTACTAATCATCAGTGGACTAATCTCTGTTGTAGTCTATATACATTTGAATGATTCTGCAAGGCCAGGTCGTAACTAAGTTGTCCAAGAAGTTTTCAAAGAGGGGTCCTAGTTCAAACTCATGTACTAACCCCATAATCAATTGTTTCTGTCCATATTATTGGCAAAGATGTGCAAGATTATAGAAATTGGTAAAATGAAGGCCGACTATAGGGATATAGTGGGTGTAAGATTGAATAGTCACATGCTATAATTTCCACCATGGGCACATCTATTGGATTATAGTATCGGGGTGAGTAGACAACTAGCTCTGAACATCTTCTAGTATGGTATGGAGTTTTCTAGTATGGTAATGCTTCACTTTATAGTGAGCAATGTCTCTGGGAGGCTCAAGTAGTCTCAGCTTTTCATGAAGCATGCTTAAAAAGATGAATTAGAAAAATGACAGAAAAGCAGAAAATAGAGAAAATAAAGGAGAAAGCTTACCTCTAATAATAACAAACTCCTAGAGAATCACTTGGTTTTTGAAAAATTATCTAGCCCAATGATGGTTTTTGCCAGAATAAAAGGAAAAGGATTAAGCCCAACTACCACTTGATCCAAAATGCGGAGGACTTTTGAATCATAATTTTCAGAAGAAAAAACTAGTAAGAATTAAGCATACAGTTAAAGGGTGATCATCCCTGGCCAATAGACTTCCTTTTTGTCTGTAGTTGCAATAAGGTCAAGGAAGGATCCTATCAAAACTTCAGTACTAAAGATATGGTGAAGGAAAGATTGAGGGGAAAGATTAAATAGCTTAGCCATATGATATTGAATAGAGCGTAAATCTAGAGTTCCAACCTGGGGAATTTCAATCTGAAAGGTAGAATCCATGTAACAACCCAGGATAACTTTGAATTCCTCTAACAAGGGGTATATCTCTAGTGTGTTGAATTAGAAGATGTGCTTGCCCGGATCCTAGAATTGAACCAAAACATGGAGAAAGGGAAAATTGATTCTCCTAACATAAAGAAACCTGAAAATCGATAGGTGGAAGGGCTCTAGTTTCGCCTATAATCCATCATCTAAGCTCTTCAAGATTGTTTATAGTTGTTTGAAGCTTCTCTTGGTCATGTTTAGAGGTTTTTGGAGCTGTTAAGAGGGAGAAAATGGAGAGTTAGGGCATAGGTGTGAGAAGAAGTAGTTGCTTTTATAAGGAGAGATGAGGATTTAAAAGTAGCGTTTGCAAATAAGTCAACGAGGCATTCGCCTTTATGACTAAGTGGCAGCTCTTCATGAAGAGGCATTTTTATGTCGCCTCTTTGTAAAGAGGCGATGCCTTAGTGACAAAGGCAATCGCCTCCGCAATAGTCAAGGGCATATTTTTAGTTATATTTGCAAATACCTGAATTTTTTTAATTATTAATATTAAATGTGGATTATTAAGTGTAATTATTATTTTATTTAATTAGTGTTAAATGTATTATTAATAAAATTTTATTAATTTTTAAGAGTATATATATGTGTGTGTGTTGTATAATTAAGAGGGGAGATATTATTACTATTTTTAAAATGATTACTTTGTACTTTTGTACTATAAACAAATGTATTTATGTATGTATATATACAAAAACTTTTTTTTCATCCTTTTCTCTCCTCCCTTTCTTTTCTTTTCCCTTCTCTTCCTTCCTTTTCTTCTTCCTTATATAGCACCACCCACCACCATCACTACCAATGTCGACCACCACCACCTTAGCCTTACCGTCACCACGCTAGCTGCTGCCATCCTTTTCCTCTCCCTTTCATTGCCTCCCTCTCAATCTCTTCATTGTCAGTAGGGAGAAGGGCATGCCGACGCCGCCTCCAGCCACTCTAAGGCTCGATGTTGTTCTCAAAATGCTCCTCATCCTCTAGGCTTCAAAAGTCCTCTGTCAATTTTGAATTCCAACTCTGGTAAGCCCCTCAATTTTGAGTAATTTGAACTTAGGTCATTTTTGTTCATTTTCTCAAATTGAGCTTCAATTAGGTTGATTCATGTTTAGTTGTCATTAGATAGAATGAAATTGAAATTGTGATCTATCTATTTGTGTAATTTTTTTTATTTACTAGAAATTTTGAACTTTTCGAGCCTCGGGTACTATTCATAGCACTGTTCTCGGCTCAGATAATTTTTATATATTTTTTAAATCCTATAAATTATGTAGATTAAACTTTGTGAAGGAAGTTTTGCGAAATTATGTATAGAATTTGAGATATGAATTTTTAAAGTTTATGTACAAATATGTATTTTTGAGAAATTGTTGGAAGTTAATAAATTATTTAACTTTAATTAAAATTGTTGCTAAGTATTCTGTTTTAGATAGATTTTTAAATAATAAAAGTATGAAAAATAATGTTTATAATTAATTTTCAATTATTAGTTAACTAGTGGTGAATTTGGGAAAATAAATGAATAATGAATTTATTTATTATTTTTTAGCTTAAATGAGCATTTTAATATTTTTATGATATAATTGATTGATTTTGATAATTATTTACAATTTATGCTAATTTAATTATAAAATGGAATTTTATTCCATTAACGGATTTTATTAGCAAAATGTTATTTATAAACTAGAAATTTTATTATTTATTTGGAAAATAATTTCTTTAATATTTTTATGATATATTTTGGTGATTTGAGAAAATTATATTATTTTTATACATGTTGTGAATTGTGGTTCTCGGTTGGGCATAAGTGTAGTGTGGGACTGTTAGAAGTGTTATTTTTATACAGGGACGACTCTACTTTGGTAGAGAGATGTCCGTTTTACAAATGCAACTTTGCCAAATTTTCAATAGATTTCTCCTAAAATGTGACAGCAGTATGTGTTAATTCTGGGTCTGTATAGCATTGTGTCTTAGATTGAGTCAACCTTATCATCTCATGATTTTATTAAGTTTTGAGAATTTTATGAATTTATTTATAGAAGCATATTTTAAATAAATATTATTTATTTTAAAGAACTCCGAGACCAAAGCTATAGCATTTGGGCAACAGAGGATGCGTCGCCCAACACGCTTAACCTATGAGTTGATTTTATAGAATGTGTGTTGTGACGATTTTGAATATATTTTCATATGAGTTAAATAATAATGAAATGACTATATGAATTATTTATGAATTTACTTGTATTGCTACATGCATGATTATTTATTTATTTATCATGAATAGTATTTAAAGAATGCTTTATGGAATTAGTTTTATTCCGCTTTGATTGTTTATTTATTTTATTTTATTTATTATGATTTAAATGATTTGGAAATAATGATAGAATGTGCTACCTGGTGGGTGTCTCCATGACTGTGTGCACACTAATAATGATTAATTTGATGACATTGATTGACTTGTGAGCCCTGGTTGAGCTTTGCTCTCTGGGCAAGATTTGTGAAATGAGAGCCTTGGCTGAGCTTGGCTCTCTAGCAGATGTGTGGTTATTGTTGAGCCTTGGTTGAGCTTGCTCTCTGGGCAAAGGTATGATGTTGGTTAGACCCTGGTTGAGCATGCTCTCTGGACGCCAGTGATCATTTGGAATAAGAGAATGACTATGGCTGGACCCTGGTTGAGTTTGCTCTCTGGGACCGATAGTCAATTGGAATAAGTAAACCAAGTGGCTATTAGAATTTGATGGTGTAGGTTAACGAAATAAATTTATATGATTTTGTACTAGAGTTTTATATTAAAGTAAATAATTTTCAATATTTATATTTATATTTATTCATTTTATTTTATTTTTATTTTGAAAAAGGGTTTTAACAAATGTTTTCAAATAGCATGCTTTTATAAAATTGATTCACTCAATAAGGTCTGATTTCCCTTAATTTATTTTTTTTAAGACCTCACAGTCAGTCTAGCACTGGTCATTTGCATCGAGTTTCTTCTTCACCGGCTGCATTATGTATGTCTATTTGATTTGGACATTATGTAATCGAATTCTAAATACCGTAGTAGTTGTTTATGAAACTTGTATTATTGTTATTACATATTTGTATTGTGTTGAAATATTGTTGAAATGATTTATGTAGTTGATATTAATGATTTTATCCATGATATTATTGTTAAGTGATTGTTATTTATTTGCAAAAAAAATTTCAAGGCTTACTACGGGTTTTAGTTATATTTTTGCATTTTCCATTCTCTAGTGCCGGTTATGTACCTCCAGGTTTGGGTTGTGACAATATTATTCAATTTGGCTTTTCTTGTTTTAGTTCATTAATGGAATAGTTGTATGATTGAATGATGAATTTGTGTAGTATTGTGTTAGAATAATCAAGTTTTCATTGAAATAAGTTTAAATATTTAAACATCCATTCAAATTTAAATAGAAGTGTCCAAAATGAAGTCACAATAATCTTCTAACATTAGAATCAGAGAATTAAAAGAGAAGTCTAGATCCTAATCTATGATGCCTCTGACTCAATAGCCTCTACATCACCTCCATCATCGCCCCCATCTGTACCATCATTATCATCATCTCCACTGCCCTCTTCATCTTCCTCCTCCTCGATTTGAAGAGTAGCAACTTAGCGCTAGAGGGCCATGATCCTGGCCTGGCTGATTGCATCATGATCTTGTTCATACATGATCCAAGGTAAGTACTCATATAAGCATGCATACATATAGAAATAGGAGAAATAATTACCTTCCACTACTAAGTGACGGTCATCAAATGATCTTACTAAGCCTCAATTAGACAATACATATACACTCTTTGCTTTAGAGGCATTTGCATGGTTAATGATTTATTATTACTAACATCTTGTTGAGATTAATTATGAAAGCAGGAAAAGGAAAAAGCTTACGTGTGTAGCATCAAGAGTGTATCCTAGTATCAAGCTCTCATCTAATAATAGAAACTCACGAGATAAGTCCCCTAGGGGCACCCAATAGTGAGCCAGCAAATTAGATGTGTGGGTCAAATGACTAGTAACCATCCATGAACTAGAATTGGAAGGAGCTCTACGAGGCAAAAGTTCAGCTGAAGTATCCTCTCCGCTGTAAGTATGAGGATGCTGGAGTGGTCTTTCATGTGCAAGAGGCCTAGCTCTATGTAAGGACTTGTGGCTGCTACTTATAAATAGAAAAGATTGAGTCGGCAAGTAATTAGAAAAAAAAGATGAAGTTGGGTGAGTACCTGAACAATAGTAGTAGTTAAAAGAGGTACTCACTGCAACCAATTAGCTTGAATAAATTCTAAATAGTGGCTCTTGCTCCTCACAATATGGGTCTTGGCAGGGTCTCTTACGACTACTCTAGCCAGCTCGTCACCCTTTATTAGATGTGTTTAGAATATACCAGAAGGAGGTGATGCAAGGATCCGCCTAGCATGGGCACTATGATCATAATTAAACTCTGTCATCGAGATACCATACTCAACAGTTAGGTCCTTAAAGGAGCAGCCTCCGCAAAGATAGCGGGTTTAAACAAGTCATCTCTGAAAGCCACTTGTCCTGAGGACCCCACAAATCCTAGTGCAACTACAGAAAAGGGCAAGTAAGTAACATAAATTCAAAAAATATGTGATGTTAATAATTTTTTTATTTCTCTTCTTAGGTATCTCATCATAGGTTAGGGAGTTCAGATGCTTCTAATGAACATACACATAAGCCAAATGTCTTTTTCATGAATGACTAGCACCCTATTAGGCTAAGGCCAAGAAATGAATATCATTAATATAGGTTATCCCTCGAATCAACTCAAGCTCCAAAGCCTAGACTTGCAAAAGAGAATTATTAGCAAATAATCAAGATAATTGGCAAATAGAGTTTAGAAGTAAAAAAAAAGGGAAGGAATACTCACTAAGACAGTGTGCTAGAAACCACAAAACCGTCTGTCTCCTCGGACTACCTCGTCCATACTCCTGTACAAGTGGGCCAATGCACAACTGCCCCAATCATAAAAAGATACCCGATCTAAGTCTCGAAGGGTCATCAAGAATATTAGATAAATAGAGCTGGCAGTATTAGTAAAGAGAGTGCCACCTAGCAAGTAGACTAAGAATTCCCTCACCACCTGGTTGATCTCTTAGTCAGTGGTATTAACCTTAACCTTAGCTTGGGTGTAGTGACTCTAGATAGAGTCAATCTTGATGGTATGGGTCCTTTTCATGCCTAAGACCAAACTAAGGAGTCACTCAATGTAAGCTACCAAATCCAGTGCCATCCAATAGATGCTCGCGTTGAATGGGACAACATCACTCACACATGGGATCCCAATGATAGCAACAAAGGAGATGAGCTCCAATGTAAGCTCACCAAAGGGAAAGTGGAATGTATGTGAGTCTCAAACCACCTCTCCGTGAATGCGTGGAGTAGCTAGTAATCAATGCAGCCCTGAGTGTTCGAGAGTGATAAAATTAAGTCCTTGAACTCGGTCTCCTGGATGTGGTCCTTAATGTCTTATGTGAGCTCATTGTACTAAACCCGAGCACCACTGAAGTCCCCAATGCCTTTGAATGTGTGGGTGTCATTCTAGAAATAAATGGGGAAGTCAAAATTTATGTAACTTACTTGAAATCAGAAATAGGGAGAATGTTAAATCCTGTTAGAGGGGTGACACCTCATTGAAGAGGTGACACTGACACCACATTGAAGAGGTGACACCTCAATAGATTATGTGAAAATGACCACCTTTCTAGCAAAGAGGTAATGCCTCTTCATACTGGAGAACATAGATAAGTTTTTAATTTCTTAAATTTTCTCGATTCAATCAATTGTATTCCTATTTATGATAATGAATACATGTTTACTAATCATAACCCGATGCTATTTAATAGAAAAAATTATGGGAATTGAATACTAATCTCTTCAGAAGCCAAGGCACAAATGTGAGTGCCCAAACTCACTATGAGCAGAATGTCATCCCCAATCGAGAATCTGAGGCTCTGCAAATGATCTTTGGGTGGTGTTACTAGGTCCTACTGTGGAAGATCAAAGGGGTTTAGGCAGCATCTATTGTCAAAAGAGAATGAAATATGGGAAGAAAGAGAGAAAAGAAAAAAGAGAAAGAGAAAGGGAAAAGAAAAAAAAAAGAAAAAGAGAGGAAAAGGAAGAAAAGAAAAATGGAAAAGAGAAAAAGAGAAGAGAAAAAGGAAGAGAGATAGAAGATAAAAGAAAAGAGAGAGAGAAATATTTTTTGAAAAAAAAAAGAGAAAAAAGAGAAGAGTTTTTTTATAAAACAAATTGAAAGGAAGTAGTTTAATGACGAAAAGGTTGAAAAGACAAAAGATGACCTCTCAAGGCTTACCCAAGGCTAACGGCTCAAGTATAAGAGAAATTCAACCTCTTAATTTTGAACATTGAAATTAACAGTGTGAATTTTGAAGGAACTACCTCTTGGGTTTGTACACCCGAGTATGACAACATGAGTTTCCTAATTGTTTTAAGGAACTACCTCTCGAATTTGTATACCCAAGGATGATGATGTGAGTTTTCTAACTGTTTTAGCAAAATTTGACCTCTCAGTTTTGAACACCAAAGCTGACAGTGTAGATTGTGAAGGAATTGCCTCTCGAGTTTGTATACCTGAGGATGACAATGTGAAATTCCTACTTATTTTTTTAGGAACTGCCTCTCGAGTTTGTGTACCCGAGGATGACAACTTGAGTTTCCTATTTATTTCAAGGAATTTCCTCTCGAGTTTGTATACCCAAGGATGACGATATGAGTTTCCTAAATGTTAAAGAGAAAAATTTAACCTCTTGTGTTTGTATACCCAAAGCTAATGGCATGAATTTTTTGGAGGAACTGCCTCTCAAGTTTGTATACCCGAGGATGACGGTATGAGTTTTCTATTTGTTTGAAGGAACTACCTCTCGATTTTGTATACCAGAGGATGACGACATAAGCCTCTTACCTATTTTTTTAAGAACTGCCTCTCGGGTTTGTATACCCTAAGATGACAACTTGAGTTTCCTATATATTTTAAAGAACTGCCTCTTAGGTTTGTATACCCAAGGATGATGACGTGAGTTTCCTAATTATTAAAGAGAAAAATTCAAACTCTCATGTTTGTATACGCGAGGCTGACGGTGCGAATTTTCTAGAGGAACTACCTCTCAAGTTTGCATACCCGAGGATGACAACGTGAGTTTCCTATATGTTTAAAGGAACTGCCTCTCATGTTTGTATACTCAAGGATGACGACATGATTTTCCAAACTATTTTAGTAAAATTTGACCTCTCAGTTTTAAACACCAAGGCTAACGACATGGATTTTAAAGGAACTACCTCTTGGGTGTGTATACCCGAGGATAACATAATGAGTTTCTTGACTATTTTAGCAAAATTTGACCTCTTGATTTTGAACATCGAGGCTGATAGTGCAAATTTTAAAGGAACTACCTCTCGGATTTATATACCTGAGGATAATGGTGTGAGCTTCCTACCTATTTTTTTTAGGAATAGCTTCTCAGGTTTGTATACTCAAGGATGATAGTGTGAGTTTCCTATATGTTTTAAGGAACTGCCTCTCAAGTTTATATACCTGAGGATGACGACATGAGATTCCTAACTGTTTTAAAAAAATTTAACCTCTCGGGTTCGTACACTTGAGACTGATGGTGTGAATTTTAAAGTATTAATCTCCCAAGTGAATCTCGAAGATTAGGTATATACTTTTATTATTTATTACTTTTGTCATTGTGCATGTTCATTTTTTTGAAAAATTTTAATTGTATGAATTTTGATTTTTTAAAAAATCAAGGGGGTAAATTGTGGACATTCGGTTTAATCGACTCACAATGAAAGCCTGATGATGAGGAATATGAGTCTTGAATGCAAGGGAGGCCCAGAACTTTCTTGAGAATGGATCTAAAAGCCTGAATTCTCATTTATATAAAGCCCAAGCCTTAATCTAAAAGACTAAGCCCAATAGCCAAGCCCAAGCCTTAACCCAAACGCTTAGGCCCACTTTGGCCTAACCATGGATTAGGGCCAAAAAGACAATGCCTAACTGAAGGGGGCCACCTCTATGACAACCACTTTGGTGAGACAATGCCTTTTCGCCAGCCACTTGCACATGCATTTAATGGAGAAATGACACTAGTGGATAAGTGGGTGGCCCATACAAGTCTAACTTAAACATATTGCGTGAAAATGAGACTTTGGAGGAAAAGGTGACTGAAAAGGGTAATGATGAGAGGTAAAAAGTGGATGTCTTGTCAAAGGCATAGGAGGCTTAAAAAGGGGTATGAGAATGAGAGTAAAAGAGGTTAGCAAGTTTTAGAAAAAAGAGAAAAAAAAAGCTCTAAAAGAGGGGAGGATGTTCTTAGAGAGAACAAAAAGGGAAAACTTAGCCTAGAAGTTCATTTTCAAAGAAGAAGAATGAGAACTCTTGCATTCAAGTGAAGCTTGAGATCAAAACTAATCTTTGAGGGCCAATCACTTTGAAAAAATAAACTTATAAAGCAATAAGAATCACCATTTGTAAGCATTGAGTTCTTAACTTTCATAAAGTTTTTAATTTTTTTGTTTATTTATTTCTTAGATTTATTGTTCACTTTATGCCATGTTCATGATATGATCTTTTAAATTATTAAGTATAGTTACAATTCCTTAGTGATTTATATATGATATTGCTTACTTAACATTGAAGCATATTTCTTAAGTGTATCTGCATTTGGCGTCGCCCCCTTATATTAAGGTGATATTACATTGCCTCTATTCATAGAGGCGACGTAATATAAACTTTTTTTAAGGTAATATAAGGTAATATAAACTTTGTTAATGAGGCGTCACCACATCAACAAAGTTATACATGGTTTTATTATAATTTCTATGTTCGTTTTATATGGTTTGTGTTTGTATGTATTTTCATGTTTCTGTAATTTAGTTACCCCTATACAATCATATGTTTACCTTGTTTAGCTAAATAATCACAAGTTTATTATTTTTATTTATGTTTATTTGACTTATGAATTTCTTTTATGGTTTCCTCTTGTAGGGTTTATATATTTGTGGAGATTAATATTTGCTTATTTAATGAACTTTGAGATGATTTTGGTTATCAAATGAGTATCTTTTAATTAATCTTAGCAATTGTTTACCTTTATTTATCTTGTTGGTTATTCACATGATAGAGATGTAATTTATTTCTTCTTCTATTAGTTTAATTTTTGTTTATTTTACTCTTTCTTACATGTGAAAAGGTTGTAATCTATTTTTCTCCCTCCCTTTTTTGCATGTGGATTTATATTTATTTTGTGAACGAATGTTTGCTTATGTGATAAATGTTGTAAATCATATTAAAATACATGAATTTGAATTAATGTGCAAATTTGGACTTAAATATAAAATTAAAAATTATTTAAAGGCATGCAATCAATATGTTATTACAGAAATAATTGAATAATTAAAGGTAATAAAATATAAAACACACACAAATGCCAACCACAAGGTTGGGTGGGCATTCCAAAAGTCCATACATAGTTTCCAAACCCGTTCTTTGAACTCCGGCTTCTAGAAGTCTTTGTGAAATCCAGTTGTCGTGTATCCCGAGTTTCATCCGGGTGGCGGCTCCTTCTCCAATTTTGGTTCTAAGCTTATTTTGTATTTCCTAGTGGGCATCGAGCTCATATAGTGTCGTGGTTGCTAACACCTGGATGCGTACTAAACCCCGCCACCTACACCTAGAGCAAAAGTAGTAAGGGTAATTAATACCTAAAAACTAATGTTTTTCTCAAACCTCAAAGCCTTTTTTAAAACTCATTGTTCAAACACACACACACACACACACACATATATATACACACACATATATACTAATAAACAACCACGTGTTTCGTATGCGAACAAACATTTTATTAGACTCATCATATATAATAAATAAATAATCAAACATATTATTATTATTATTATTATTATTATTATTATTATTATTATTATTATTATTATTATTATTATTATTAAAATTTTAAAAATAATAACAATGTTATTTATTCAACAATTTAATATTAACTTAATATTTATTACAACTTTTATAAATCTTTTATTTAAATAATTATATGATATTCCATAAATATTTTTATAAATAATTTTTCTCAACTATAGAACTAATTTCATATAAAAAAAATATATTATTGTTATAATTAATCATAAGATAATAAAAACTCATTAGATTTTTTTTTAATAAAAAATAATAAAAGTTATATTTTCTTTATATAACAATTTAAATGTTATAACCCATTAAACTTATAATTTATTACAATTTCAGTAAAATATTAATTGAGTTATGATACTTTATTTCTTCAATATTTTTAATACTAATAATTATATTTACTCAAAAATTAATTTAATGTAATTTTTTAAGTTCAACTAATAATTAATTGATAAATATAAATTAATTTAATTTTAACTTTTTTTTTTGGTTAAATTTTATAAAAATATATAAAAATGATAATTATACTACTTTAATTACAGAAAATATACTTTCAAACAAAATATATTCTCTATTTTTTTATTAATTTTTAATTTATAAAAATATCTACTTTTAAAATAAATTATGTACTTTTCCTATTTTCATAAAATTTATTATTTTGATTTTAATTATTTACTTATTAAATTTAATATGATAAGGCTTATAAAATAATGTTATTTAATTTGATTTATATTAGATAAAATATAAGTAGACCTAATTAAAACAGAAAAAATATATTTTTAACAAAATTACGACTAAAAGTTTAATTAATTTAATTTTCTTAGAGATAAAATAAAAATTAACATAATTAAAATAAGAAACATATTTTCAATTAAATTAGAATTATATGTTAATTAATTTCATTTTTATTAGAGATAAAATAGAAGTTAACATAATTAGACTATGAAATATAATTTAAATTATAAATTAGAATTAGATTTTAATTAATTAAATTTTGTTATAGATAAAATAGAATACATACTTCAATTACATTGCAATTATATTTTAATTAAATTAATTTTTATTAGATATAAAATAGAAGTTAACCTAATTTAAATAGAAAATATATTTTCAATTAGAATTTTTGTTAGAAATAAGATAGAAGTTCTTCTAATTAAAATAGGAAACATACTTTCAATTAAATTAGAATTATATTTAATCCATTTAATTTTATAAAAGATAAAATAGAAGTTAACTTAATTAAAATGAGAAATAGCCTTTCAATAAAAAAATATATTTTAGTTAATTAAATTCTATTTTTATTAGTAAATGACTAAATTATCCAATTTTTATATAATAATAAGTGAAGACAGTTTTATAGTTTTGTATGTCCCTCATTCGTACATTTATATATACTAGTAAACAAATACATGTTTCACACGTGAATAAAAAATTTTTTAGACTCGTGATATATAGTAAATAAATAATAATAATAATAATATGTTTAATTATTATTATTATTATTAAATAAAGTTACAAAAATAATAACAATGTTATTTATTTAGCAATTTAAAAGTAACAAAATATAGTTATAACTTATTACAACTTTTATAAATCTTTTATTTAAAAAATTATATGATATTCTGTCAATATTTTTTATAAATAAATTTTCTCAACTCTAGAACTAATTTCATGTAAAAAAATATTATGGTTATAATTAACCTGTTATAACCCGAATTTTGATAAATTATGAAATTTATTTTTGAGATTTGCAATGTTAATAAATATTTTATTAATTTATTATATTATAGTTGTTTTGTGAAATTAAATTAAATTCAAGTGTTATTATTTATTTTATTATATTATGGTATTAATATTAAATTGGAATTTAAAACTTAAATTTATTGTTATATATTATTTAATATTATTATTATTTTTGAATTATGTTAATGTAGTGTATTTTAATATATTTTAATATTATGTTGTGACTGTAATTAGAAAAGAAAATATTTAAATTAGAGATATTATTTTATTTTATTTTATTTTGTCCTTTCTACCTTTTGATAATATATATACACACAAAAGAATTTTCCTTCCCTCCTCTTTTCTTTTTCTTTCCTTCCCCCTTCCCTTCCTTTCTCTCTTCTTCTTTCTTCTATGCAACAAAACGCGAACCAGCCCCTCCCCCTACGTTGTTGAACTAGATAGTGCCACCATTTCCATCGCCGTCTCTCCTCTGCTCACCGCCACCACCTTTCCTTCCTCCCACTAGCGTCGTTATCTCTTTCTTTTTAGCACCATCAACCTTAGGAGCATGCCAATGACATTTCCAGCGATGGTTAGAGCTCCCACCAGTCTCGTTTGAAAGTTGGTTTCGTGAGCTTCATTTCCCTTAAGGTAATTCACTCGATTAACTTTGAATGTAACTCCAATTTTGGATAATTGATTCTAGGGTTCTTAGCTTTAATTGTTGATTTTGTGTTAAATTAGTTTGATTCATGTTAAATTGACTTCAGATTATTGAAATTGAAGTTGTAAGCTTTCCAAAATTTTATTTAAATTCAATTTTGCAGATAGTTACGATTTGAGCACTATTATGAGCTCGATTACTGTTCACAGGCACTGTTCCCATCTTGGAAATGCGTTTTATTTTTAATAAATTTTACTAATTATTTTAAGTATATTTTTTTAAGAAAGTTTATTGAAATTATGTTCCAAATATTTATTATGAATTTTTGAATGTTTATGTAAAAATTGGATTTTTGGAAAAATTAGTATAAATTAGTAATTTTTATATTTTAATTGAAATTATTGTTAATTATTATGTTTTGGATAATTTTTGAGTAATAAATAGTATTAAAATAATTTTTATGAATTATTTACTATTTTTAGCTAATTAACAATAAATTCTAGAAATATATTTGAATAATAATTTTACCTATTATTTATATGATTAAATGAAGTTTTAGCTATTTTTATTATAAACTTGGGCAATTTAAATAATTATTTATAGTTTATGCTATTTGATTTTGAATATTTGAAAAATGGATTTTTATTAATATTATTTAATTATATTTGGGATTTTATTATTTATTTTGAAAATAAAAATCTTTGATGCTTTTATTATTTAAATAAATTGAATTGTAGTAATTTATGATTTTTATGAGTTTTGGTGAATTATTGGTATTTACTATTATTTTATTTGTTTTGATTCTATTGGTTCCTAGTTGGGTAATGATTGTAGTTCAGGGATCCAACCTAAGAAGTTAAGATTTTTGAGTATTTGAAGCATGTTTGTGTGCAGGATCGGCTCTACTTTTAGTAGAGAGACGTTTGTTTTACAAATGAGGCTCTACCAAAATTTTGGTAGAATTCTTGTAAAACATGACATCGAGTTGATCCTGAGTTTTGAATTTGTTTGTCGAGTCATGTCCTAGATTGAGTCATTCTTTAGAAATTCTAGAAGTATAAATTAAGATTTCAATTCTAATATATTATTATTGTTATTATTTTCCTTAGTTGCTCCGCAAGCTAGGATTATCAAACTGGGCCAGCCGAGCCAGGGTAGAGGAGCACACTTGAACTGTGAGTTATTATTATATGTATACATTGCATGTAGAAAATATTGTGAGCATCTATATATTTTTAATAAATATGGATTTAATTATGCTTTATTTCATTAAATGATATTTATTATTGTTAACATTTATATATATGCTTTCATATAGATAATTGAGAATATTTATTTTGAATAATATATGCTATCATATTTTATTTTGAATTTTCATTATTTTTACTATAAAACAATATTTTGGAGGATAGTTATAGAACGTGCCACCTAGTGGGTCACGATAGGGCTGTTGCGTAACAGTACGCTAGAATTAGGCTTTGAACTTTGATTAATTTCGGATGTGGATATTATGATTGTTGTGAATTATGGATGGTAAGGGGTATGATTGCAGATCATCGGTTGACCTATAGGGTACTCGAGGCTAGTTAGCATCGGTAGTGGAATTGCGAATCTTCGGTTGACCCTTTCTGTACTCGGGGCCAGTTCATTGCCAAAAATTGGATAAAGGAAATATTTTTGGAGTTATGGAAAGCTTGTTGGCTAGTAAATTTTAGTGATCAAGGTTGCGAAAAAATTTAGGGATTTTGCTTCGATCCTCTACCCAAAATTCTTTTGCATTTATTATTATAATAAAAATGGATTTTGAGCATTTGTATGAAATGCATGTATATATTAAATAAATATAAATATATTATTATACTAATGCTAGAGTATCTATGTCTTTAGGTTGCGTGAATATATATAATAATAATTCACTCAGTGAGGTTTGACCCCCCCCCCCCCTCAATATTTTTTTCAGGATCTTCTACTTCAAACCTCCTTCTTAAACCTCTTCATCGGACTCTTTCCTCCCCGGCCGACTTATGTAAATATTGAACCATTACTTTTCTTGTATTTTAGTAAACATTGCAGTAGTAGTGCTTCTTGTTGTAGTATCTGTGTTATGTTAGTCAGTGATTCTGTATTTGAATAATTATATAAATATATTTTATTATATTATGATATAAGGATCTCTTTTATATTAATTAAAGTTTTACTTCTGAGGTATTTTTGTGATATGTTACATGTGTTTTATTTTTAAGGCTTGCTACGGGTTCCAGATTCATGTAATCCATTCTCTAGTGCCGGTCATGACTCCCCAGTTTGGGTCATGACAAAATTAGTACCAGCGCCTAGATTTTTTAGTGTTATGGACCTAGGTTAGTAGAGTTGTGTTTTCTTTGAAACTACTATAGTAAATTAGCTTTGACTATGTCTTCGATAAGTTTTCCTTATTATAGTTTTCTGCGTAACCATTAGGATGCTTGTTTATTGTCTATTTTTTCTGAATCTTTTCTATGTTTTTCCTTTTAGAATGAGGAGATAAGCATGTGTCACTCCACCGGTCATTGAGGCCAAAGATGATGAGTCTTTTTAGGATGAGGTTCTACCCCTTGAGTCGACAGTTAGGCACAAAGGTAGAGGTAGACCTCAAGGAGCGGCAGGTCGCTATAGGCAAAGAGAGCTACAAAATGAGGAACCTGTAGAGCAAGAATATAAGGAAGCTGTTGTACCTCTGGCCGTATCGTAGATGCAGCCTGTGTATCAGCAAGGCATGTTTGACCCAGAGGCAGCCTTATTTTATGCTAGAGTCGATGAAATATCGTTTGATGGGACTTCTGATCCTCTAGATTTTTTACATGCTATAGAGATTAAGACTCAGACTGCTCACACTGAGTACTAGTTGTCAAGTTATCTGTAGAGGGGCGAGCCCTGGATTGGTTTGTACAGGTCATCCAATTGCACATGACAACACTCACTTGGGCTCAGTTTTAAGAGAGATTCATGATGCATTTCTGCCTAAAGCCTATACGAATGAGTTTCAGACTCCGACTGACTACCATTAACAGAGGCAATAGGTTAGTGGAGGATTACACTAGAGAGTTCCTTAGATTGGGCTGATATGTAGAGGATTTACTGAGAGACCAATATTTTATGGTCACCACTTACGTCACTGGACTAGGTTCTGGATTCGCTGGGATGCCTACTGCAGGCCTTACTATAGAGTCTGTGATAGAGTTGGCCAAGGAGATAGAGCTCAGATTGATTACGGAAGGAGTCATGCCTAACTATTATCAGATAGAAGGTGTTCAGACAAGAGGATCTCAAAGCACACCATTCACAACATTTTAGATAGGCTCCAATAGTTAGCTGAGAGACTCTGTTCAGTAGGACCAGAGATAGCAGCATAGATATCACCAAGATAGGAGACATGGCTGTGGTGGAGTTCGCAGGCCTATCAAATTTGGCTCCAGTGCTACCAGTAGTAGTAGTGGACAGAGTTTTGGATAAGGTAGCATAGGATTTGTATCCAGTGCTTGTAGATGTGTGGGAGAATGTAAGCACCCAATTTCGGGATAATTGAGTATGGATGTGATAAAGGACTCCAATGATGAAAATATTATAAATAGATCTTTAACACTTGAAGTTTGAAACCTAAAAAGCCTAAATGCATTTTTAAAAGAACTTAATTGATTTTTTAAAGACTTAATTGTAATGTTTTCTTTAAGGACCTAATTGATAAGTTTAAATTCTTTCAAGAGTCTTTATATAAAAAAAAGATTAGAACTATGTAATTCCAATCAGAATTACATAAAACTGATCGGAATTATATAATCTTGATCAGGATTATGCTATCCCAATTTCATTTTGTCTGTATTTTTTATTTTTTTAATAAATAAAAAATTATTTTTAAATTCTGATTAGCCAAATAATGTGATAAATCCCTTTTTTAGGATTTATCTGAATTTTTTAGGAAATTAAAAGTCCTTATTAAACTAAAAATTTATCACTGTGAATGGAGAAGTCACATTGAAATACATGACTTTAGATAGGGTTTTCTATATAAACTCAGCTCAACTTTCCTGCCGGGGGGAGGGGGGGGGGGGGCTCTTCATGGCTTTTCATTAGTTTTAATTAAAAAATTTGACTTTAGATAGGGTTTTCTATATAAACTCAGCTCAACTTTCCTGCCGGGGGGAGGGGGGGGGGCTCTTCATGGCTTTTCATTAGTTTTAATTAAAAAATTTTCTTTGGAGGTACTGTTCTTTTAAGAAGAAGCAATAGACTTTTCAAGAGGAAAAATCAAGCATTTGAGATCTATTCTAAAAAACAACAGTGATTTATACCACTTTGAGGAGAAAATCAATACTGTATCCATCCAACCATCTTTTCTTCTACCCTCTTCTTTTTATTTTATTTGATTATTTTAGTTTCATTTAGTTTTAATTTTATTTAATTTTTATTTTATTCTGTTTCATTACTAATCATGTTTATTTTTGTGTTTGTGTTTGTGATTATGGAGGGAGTTACATGATGAATTTATCGTGAAGATCCATGGAATGCCATGGATTGAATTTTGTAGTTGAATATAGTTTCTAGGGTTTTTATTTTTATTTATTTATTTATTATTATTTTTTTGTTGTTTTATTTTTTATTTTTATTCATTTAGTTTTCTTTTTTTTGTATTAATTTTTTATTTTTTTCTCAATAGATCATTGTAATAATCCCAATAGTGGGAATAATGGAATTTTGTGAGTGTGGTTGTGTGTTTTATTGTATTACTTGATTAGTAAATTAGGTTTATTTGGTAAAGCTTTAATTAAAATTAATGGTGGTTGTAGTAAATTTAAGTTGTATATAATTTAATCAGGGTTAGATATCATTGAATGCATGATTAATGTAGTTTATTTCTAATATAGTTTAGTTTATTATTTTCATGTTTTTTTATTCTTTTGATTTATGCATCTTGATTAATTGTTTGTTTAATTATTTTATTTTTATATGTGATTTGTTAATTTTATGATTTTTATATTATGTTTTGTTGTGTTTTCCTTAAGCTCACGATTTTAGGTTTTTTTTTTTAGGTTTAACAATTAGATTCACCTTTTCTTTAATAGATTTACTAATTTAACTAAGAATAGGTTTAATTAATTAAAATGCATTTTAGGCCCATAATTAATTAGAAATTAGGTTAGAGATAACTTAGGCCCATTTAGTTAATTAGATATAGGTCCACTTTAGTTTAATTCAAATTAATTAGACATAGCCTTTTCCATAACTTGTAGATTTAAGATCACTTTAGAATTAAAACATGTAGAATTAGGCACACTTATTTAAATACTTCATAATTTGTAGTTTTAGGCCCATTTGTAGAGTTAAAGTAGACTTAGGATCATTAATTAAAATTGAATAGAAATTAGGCCCATTAGTCTTCAGTTAAAACATATAGATTTAGCTCATTTAATTAAAATCAATGTAGATTAGACTAACTTAGGGATTATAAATTTAAATGAATGCATTGTTTACATGTTTTTTCATGACTAGTTTTCCTAGAGTTAATTGTTTAAATAAGGGTTTATATGAAATTGCATGTAAATAAAGGATAAGATAATAATTCATAAAATAATTCTAAATGAATACGAGACTGAAAGTTAGTATTATGTATCAAGAATCTCCTGGTTGTGATGTTAGCTTTCTTTTAGAGAATCAAGTACCACCACTTTCGATTTGTCCCAATTATTATCTTGGGTGGCAACTCCTCATCTCTATACCATATCTTTGTGACAATGGTTAGTGTGTTCTCTGGAGCCCTAAGCTCAAATAATGTCACAGTTGCTAAAATCTTGGACGTGCGCTAAACCTCATTGTCTACAGAGAGTCCATTAGGGACCTATTATATAGTTCCATTAACATGTTTCAGAAGTGGACAGACGGGGCACTTTGCTAGAACATGTCCCTATTCTAACTATCAGCAGTAGTTTCAGCAACAGTCTATTGCTAGTGCAGCTCTAACTCCCTATCAGTTGCCTCCAGCTCAATATCCTAGTACGTCACAGTTTGTAGCCTAATAGGGGTGTGACAGAGGAGGCAGAGGTAGTGCCAAAGGCTTTGGTCAGGCTTCCACCAACCAACAAGGAAGTCGTGGATAGGCCATAATCTTCACCCTCATATAGCAGGATGCTCAGGCATTCAACGTAGTTGTCACAGGTATACTCCCAGTTTATTTCTTGGATGCTAGAGTCTTAATTAATCTGGGTGCCACACATTCTTTCATGTCCCTTATTTTTTGCTTCGAAGTCATGTTGGCAAGCTTTGAGGATGACATTTTCTTTATCTATTGCCACTCCTCTAAGTGAATAATTAGAATCGACATTGTTCTTTTTAGGTGTCTAATGCTCGTGGAAGGTAGAGAATTATTAGTGAAATTAGTATTGTTAGATGTAATGGAGTTTGATATGATTCTTAGTATGAATTGGTTATCTCAGCACTATGCAATAGTTAATTGTTGGAGTAAAGAGGTGATATTTAGAATTCTGAATGATTAAGAGTTTAAGTTTATGGGTGATAAAAGTTTTGTACCTTAGAATCTTATCTCCACTATCATGGCTAGGAAGATGTTGAGAAAAGGTTATTAGGGATTCTTGACACTAGTCAGGGATACTTTAGTGGAGAAGACATCTATCTCAGATGTTCTAGTAGCTTGTGAGTTTTCAGATGTCTTTCCTGATGGGTTGGCAAGTTTACCACCTCACATAGAGATCAAATTCTTTATGGATATGGTCCTAGGCATAGCTCCTATCTCGATGCCACCCTATAGAATGGCTCCTGAAGAGTTGAAGGAGTTAAAGGAGCAGTTACAAGATTTGCTGGAAAAGGGTTTCATTAGAACCAGTGTTTCTCCTTGGAGTGCAACAGTCCTGCTTGTGAAGAAAAAGGATGGTACATTGAGACTGTGGATTGATTATAGAGAGTTGAATAAGGTGACAGTGAAGAATAAGTATCCTCTTTCGAGGATAGATGATTTGTTTAATCAACTTCAAGGTGCACAGTTCTTTTCCAAGATTAACTTAAGGTTAACTATCATCAGTTGCGGATTAGTGAAGTCAATGTTCCTAAAACAACATTCTGCATTAGATATGGTCACTATGAGTTTCTGGTGATGTCCTTCGAGTTAACTAATGCACCAGTTGCTTTAATGGATTTAATGAATATGGTGTTCAGACCATTTGTGGATCAGTTTATAGTGGTCTTCATTGATGATATATTGGTGTATTCGAAGAGTATGGAGGAGCATGTATATCACTTGAGTACAGTACTATAGACACTAAGAGAACATCAACTTTATGCAAAATTCTTGAAGTGTGATTTCTGGATGGGGGTGTTTCATTCCTTGGACACATGGTGTCTAAAGATGGTATTCAGGTTGATCCACAGAGGATAGAAGCTGTAAGCACCCAATTTTGGGATAGTTGAGTATGGATGCGATAGAGGATTCCAATGATGAAAATATTATAAATAGATCTTCAACACTTAAAGTTTGAAACCTTAAAAGCCTGAATGCATTTTCAAAAGAACTTAATTTGTTTTTAAGGACCTAATTGTAATGTTTGCTTTAAGGACTGAATTGAAAATTTTATTTATTTAAGAGGTCTTTTTGTAATTAAAAGTTAAAAAAAAGATTGAAATTCTTTAATTCTGATTGGAATTACATAATTCCAATTGAAATTACATAAAATCGATCAGAATTATGTAATTTCAATTGGAATTATATAATCCCGATCGAGATTAAACATGTTCTATCTGTATTTTTTATTTTTTAGTAAATAAAAATTTTTATTTTCTGAATTTTAATTGGTCAAAATAATGTAATAAATCCCTTTTCCATGATTTATTTGAATTTTTCAAGAAATTAAAATTCCTTATTAAACTAAAACTTTATCACTGTGAAGGGAGAAGTCATAATGAAATACGTGACTTTAGTTAGGGTGTTTTATATAAACCTAGCTCAACTCTCCTGGAAAAGGGACTTTTTAGAAAAAAATAATAATTTTTTTGGACCTTTCCTTCTTATGCAGCATTCATATAAAATTTTCTTCAAAGGTACTGTTCTTTGAGGAAAAGTAGTAGACTTTTGAGAGGGGAAAATCAAGCATTAAAGACCTATTTTAAAAAAGCAACAGTGATTTATACCACTCTTAGGAACAAATCAATACTGTATCCATACAATCATCTCCTCTCCAACCCTTTTCTATTTTTTTATTTGATTATTTTGGTTCTAGTTAATTTTAACTTAATTTAATTTTTATTGTTATTTTGTTTAATCACTAATCATTTTTTATTTTATTTTTTTGTGTTTGTGATTATGGGGGGACTTATATGATGAATTCACTTAGAAACAAAATCCATGAAGATCCATGGAATGTCATGGATTGACTTTTGTAGTTGAATATAGTTTTTAGGGTTATTTATTTATTTATTTATTATTATTTTATTGGTTTTTTTATTTTTTATTTTTATTTATTTAGTTTTTCTAGGGTTGTATAAATTTTTATTTTTTTATTTTCAGTAGATAATTGTAATAGCCCCAATAGTGGGAATAGTGGAATCCTATGTGTGGTTATGTGTTTATTGTAATTGGGTAGTAAGATTAGGGTTTTGATTCAATGATTAATTAAATTAATGGCTATAGAGATCATTAGGGTTTTTAATTAAAATTGAATTAGATTTAAGTGGAGAGAATTAGGGTTACTTGTTAATTATTTTATAATTTATTGTTTAAGGTCACTTTAACTAAATTAGGTTTTTTAGAAAAAGTAAATTTAATTGACTAATTGATATTTTTTTATTTTTGGGCTTATTTATTTTTTTATGTGTTTTAGGTCTCGAGCCTATGTTAGGCATGAGACTGAAAGAAGTTATTATTCCGTATCCAGAATTTCCTGGTTGTGGTACTAGATTTCTTTTAAAGAATCGAGTACCAACATTTTCAATTTGTCCCAGTTATTACCCTGGGTGGCGACTCCTTATCTCCATGCCATGTCTTTGGGACAGTGGTTAGTGTATTCTTTAAAGCCCTGAGCTTAAATAATATCGCGATTGCTAAAATCTTGGACGCTCGCTAAATCCTGCAGTCTACAGTGGTGACTCCATTAGGGATAAGAGATATTGATTCTACTTATGTTCTTTAGAATTATTTTATTAATTATTATTTTATTCTTACATTCATTCTGCATGTCCCTATAAATCGATGACGTTCGTTTATGGTTCCATGATTCCACTAGCTTCATGGGATTAGAGATTGGCTAACCATCACTCTTAGCCTTAACTCGGTTCAAGAGAGATTATCGGGCTCATATGACTAAAGTCTGTAACCCAAGTCCCAAATGGGGGTAGTCTTTTCTCGAGTTTGTAAAGGGTGTCAGGCCCTTCTGACCTTGGCCTGTGACTTAAGTCTTAAAGGAGGGAATCTTGCTAAGGGAACCTTAACCTTTTTCACCGAACTCAACTCATATAATGGCTTAGTAACTTCCCTTAGAATTACCCAAATTGCTTGTGTTTGTTGCCATAAGGTATTTTTATTTATAAAGGCCCAAGCCCATACTTTACAAGCCCATCAGGACTAATAAAGATTGGGCTATACTTTTATACCTAAAAATGTTATTTCTATGCTTTAAAGGTTTGAGAGATTTGGCATGCACGTTAGTTCTTAATATCCCCTATTGATATTAAGGCTAAGACCAAAAATCCTAGGAAAAGAGACTCGCCATTGAATACGTGTGTAGGAGGAATACGGTTGGAAGGATGTTGTACACTTATTTGTTACTTGTTACTTGTTACATAGCACGTGCATCATGCATACATGCACACATGCATTTCATGCAACATGCTAACACTTTATTTTTCAGCCATCATAGATTCATCTGGGTTTTCCTATGCTTGGAGACAGAAAGGTGGCAAACTAGTGAGAATGGATTCAAGTCCGCAAACAATTGTAAAAGAGATACTTAGCAAATTGGAAAAAGAGATACTTAGCAGACTGAAAAGGAGTCCTATCTATCCACTCTATCTAGAAGCAGCACAAGCTCCAGCTAAACAAGTAGAAGAAATGGAACAACAAGAGGGAGGAAACTAGACCCTAGAGGACATGAAATGAGCATTGATGGATGACATGAGAGCAATGATGCAAGATGAACTAAGACAAGCTCTGGCTGGATTAATGCCACCATTTGCTACTACACCTCCAGTTGTGGCCAATCCACCTGTTATGGGTGCACCACCTGCTAACAATGATAATGCTAGGAGGCAACCTTTAAATGCTACTATAAATGTACCTATTATAGAGATAAAATTAGAGGATTTTAAGAACTACATGGTTAAAAAAGCAAAAAAGGAATCACTTGAGTAAGTTCAAGAGTTGGAATCCAAGCAGATGAAAGCACTAACTTAGAAGATGTCCAAAATAAAAGAATTAATGAGAGGACAGAGCACCAGATATTCATTTGACTTTAATGATATGATCTAATTTGAGGAAGATAAGCTGCCTGATAAGTTCAAGATGCCACAACTATAAAAGTTGATGGTACTGAAGACCCAAGGATCCACCTTAGTTAATATACAACTACTATAAGCACCACGAAGGCTCATTTGTTTATAGTTACCAAGTTATTTGTACTATCCTTGGAGCGTATAGCTGTTAATTAGTATCATGGGTAAGGGAAGTCTATCCAAGATGAATAGAGAGAATTGTGTACTACTTTTCTAAAATAATATGACCATAATACAGGGCTTGAAATGTCTATCAGGGATTTAGAATTGACCAAGCAGAAGCCTAATGAATCATTTTCAATTTTTCTGACTAGATTCAGGAATAAGGCAAGATTAATGAAAAATAAGCTAGCTGAAAAGAATCAGGTTAGGATGATTGTTCAAAATGTCTCACCTAATTTGGTTAAGAGGTTGCAAATGAAGAACCTTAAGACATTTATAGACCTTTATGATGATGGGTTGCGAGCTGAGGAGATTGAAAGTGAGAAAAAGAAGGTTACTAAAAGCACCGGAGTAAGAAATTTTCCAATTGGGGGCACAAAGCAAGGAAGCACTAACTAGATTGTGGAAGTGCATGCTATTCAACAACCAAGGAGATTCTCCAATTTTAACCAACCCTTATCTAACGTCCTAGACCATTTGATCCAAAAAGGCCTGCTTCGACCCTTAACTTTTTCCAAACCACCAAACCTAAATGTCCCTAGCTATAACCCAAACAATTACTGTAAATTCCATAAAATAGTTGGACATTCCATAGACAACTACATCTTCCTTAAACATGAGATCCAAAATCTTATAAACTCTAGAAAGATCACAGACCCAAAAAATCCAAGCACCAAAAATAATCCTTTCCTAAACTACTGATATGTACCTCCCCCAACTATTATGATGATTAACTTAGGAGTCAGTGAGGAAGAAGTGCTAAGCTCCTTTGCTAACATAAACCTCGAAACCAATGAGAAATCTCCTAATGTCCCTAAATATATGGAAAGAGTTTAGGGTTTTTTAGGACAACCCTCAAGCAAGTTTGACTACAATGTGTTTTATACTAAACCACCTTCTTTTGACATACCCTTTGAGTCAATTGTGGCTTCAGGATGGGGTGATGAGTTTGATGATGAGAAGTTGCTAGACAAGAAAGAAATATGCACAATTAAGGTACATAAGGATGAAGTCATGGCAACAATTGGTAAAAAGATGCAAGAATAGCTGTTATGTCAGCCACCTAAAGGACAACCATCTTGAGACTTAGCATCCCTAGCATTTATAATAGAAAATAAATGTTTTTATTTTCTTCTTTGAATAAAATTATAGTTTCTGTAGAGCTTGTTTTATTTTAGTGATCAATTATATGAATTTTGTTCATGCTTACTTATGTAATGTACATCCTAATGGTACTGTGCATTATGATATTGATCACATCTGCATGTTTAACATAAATTCAATTCAATTAGATTCATTCAACATAGACATAAATGCAAATTCAAAGAACATTCATATATCACATGATATGACTTCTAAAGGGAGAATTTTTTTTAAAAAAAAAAGGAAAAGAAAAGAGAGTAAGAAAACACGTGAAGGACTAATTAGGTAAAAATTAAGGAAACCAAAGTGAGAGAGAAATAATTAGTGAGAAAATTGAGAAAGGACTAACTGATAATAGGAGTTGTATCATATGATGTAATGAATGTTCTCATTTTTGCCCTAATGAATGAGTAAAATTGATTTTTAAATTTTTGTTCAAATATAGCATATTCATCTTTATCATACTATATATGTATCTGAATGGAAAGATAATACATAATGAAAGCTAAATTATAGCTATGGGATCACTATTCTAGTTATGTATTCTCTTTTATCGCCCTTTATGATTTAACTTGTAAGTCTAGTGTCCCTTTGTACCTAGGGAATTCAAGTGGCTCAATGACTCACGTTACAACCCATACATTATAACTTAAAGAGAATGTTCGTGAAGGAAAGTTCACTGATTTTACACTTGATGATGACAGTGTTTTATGGATCAGTAGAAGATCATGTGTTTCTGATATGGATAATTTGAGAGAAGAGATCCTAAAAGAAGCGCATTCTACAACTTATAGTATACATCCAGGTGTTACTAAGATGTACCACAACATTAAGGATCTATACTGGTAGGATGGATTGAAGAAGGATGTAGTTGATTTTGTCTTTAAGTGTTTGACTTGTCAGCAGGTGAAAGCTAAACATCAAAAGCCTTTTGGGAAGCTTCAGCCTCTTCCGATTCCTAAGTGGAAATAGGAGACAATTACTATGGATTTTATGATAGAGTTACCTTTTTCAAATGATAGATACAATTCCATTTGGGTGATAGTGGACAAGTTAACTAAATCAGCTCACTTCTTACTAGTTAAAGCTACTTATTATGTAGCCAAGTTGACTAAGCTATATGTTAAGCATATTGTGTGCCTGTTTCCATTGTATCTGATAGAGTTTTTGTGTTTACCTCTCAATTTTGGCAGAAGTTACAAGAAGCAATAGGCACCAAGCTTAATTTTAGTACTGCTTTTCACCCTTAGAAAAATGGTCAATCTGAGAGGATAATCCAAACACTTGAAGATATGTTGAGAATCTGTGTAAGTTAGGATAATCATTTGCCACTGGTAGAGTTTTCTTACAATAATAGCTATCATAGCACTATTGAAATGGCACTGTATGAAGCTCTGTACATAAGGAAGTGTATATCCCCTTGTGTTGGGATAAGATTGGAGAAAAAGAGTTTACTAGACCTGAAATTATCTAGGATGCAACTGAGAAAGTTATTTTGATTAGAAGAAGATTGGAAACTGCAGCTAGCAGACAAAAGAGCTATACAAATCCGAAGAGCAAAAATATGGAGTTTCAGGTTGGGGATTATATATTTCTGAAGGTGTCACTGATGAAGGGTGTGATGAGATTTGGTAAGAAGGGGAAATTAGCGTCGAGATACATTGGACCTTTCGAGAGTCTGAAGAGAGTGGGCATGGTTGCATATCGGTTGGCTTTGCCTCCGAATTTGTCTAAATTGCATCTAGTGTTCTATGTCTCGATGTTGAGGAAGTACATTTTAGACCCTTCGCACATGTTGCAACCCCAAAGTATGGAAGTGAATGAACATCTGATGTACGAGAAAGAGCCAATTGCGATTGTTAATTATCAAGTCCAACAGTTATGTTTGACACAAATTCCAATGGTCAAGGTGTTGTGGAGGAGCAACAACATGGAGGGGCACACATGAGAGACTGAGGCTGAGATGTAGATACCTTACCCTTACCTATTTCCTCAATGAATTCTTGTATTCAATTCTTTTTATTTTAAATTCGAGGACGAATTTTTATAAGGAGAGAAGATTGTTATAACCCGAATTTTGATAAATTATGAAATTTATTTTTGGGATTTGCAGTATTAATAAATATTTTATTAATTTTTTATATTATGGTTTTTTTGTGAAATTAAATTAAATTCAAGTGTTATTATTTATTTTATTATATTATGGTATTAATATTAAATTGGAATTTAAAACTTAAATTTATTGTTATATATTATTTAATATTGTTATTATTATTTGTGAATTATGTTAATGTAGTGTATTTTAATATATTTTAATATTATGTGGTGAGTGTAATTAGAAAAGAAAATATTTAAATTAGAGATTATATAATTAAAACGTGACATCGGGTCGGTCCTGAGTTTTGAATTTTTTTATCAAGTCGTGCCCTAAATTGAGTCATTCTTTAGAAATTCTAGAAGTATAAATTAGGATTTCAATTCTAATATATTATTGTTGTTATTATTTTCCTTAGTTACTTCGTGAGCTAGGCTTAACAGACCGGACCAGCTGAGCCAAGGTAGAAGAGCACACTTGAACTATGAGTTATTACTATATATATACATTGCATGTAGAAAATATTGTGAGCATCCATATATTTTTAATAAATATGGATTTAATTATGCTTTATTTCATTAAATGATATTTATTATTGTTAACATTTATATATATGCTTTCATATATATAATTGAGAATATTTATTTTGAATAATGTATGTTGTCATATTTTATTATGAATTTTCATTATTTTTATTATGAAACAATATTTTAGAGGATAGTTGTAGAACGTTCTATCTAGTGGGTCATGGTAGGACTGTTGTGCAACAGTATTAAGACTTATAAATTTATATTATCTAATTTGATTTCTATTAGATAAAATATAAGTAGACCTGACAAAAATAAAAAAAATATACATTTTTAAGAAAATTATTACTAAAATTTTAATTAATTTAATTTTATTAGAGATAAAATAAAAATTAACATAACTAAAATAAGAAACATACTTTCAATTAAATTAGCATTATATGTGAATTAATTTAATTTTTATTAGAGATAAAATAGAAGTTAACCAAATTAGACTATGAAATATACTTTCAATTAAATTAGAATTATATTTTAATTAATTTAATTTAATTTAATTTTGTTACAAATAAAATAGAATACATACTTTCAATTATATTGTAATTATATTTTTATTAAATTAATTTTTATTAGATATTAAATAGAAGTTAACCTAATTAGAATAGAAAATAAACTTTTAATTAGAATTTTGTTACAGATAAAATAAAAGTTATCCTAATTAAAATAGAAAATATACTTTCAATTAAATTAAAATTATATTTAGTTAATTTAATTTTTATTAGAGATAAAATAGAAATTAACCTAATTAAAATTGAAAATAGACTTTCAATCAAACTAAAATTATATTATATTATATTTTATTAGTAAATGACTAAATTATCCAATTTTTATATAATAGTGAGTGAAGACTGTTTCGTAATTTTGTACGTTCTCTCCCCCCTGCCCCCCCTTCCCCCTTGTAACCACTTGCTCCTCACGTGAATAAAATATTTTCTATCTCATGATAGTAAAAAAATTATTAAACATATACTTGGATATTATTATTAAATAAAAATGTTATTTATTTATATAACAATTTGATATTAACTTAATATAGTTATAATTCACTACAAATTTGATAAATTTTTTATTTAAATAATTATATAATATTTCTTCTATATTTTATATCATTAATATTTTTTTCAACTCTAGAACTCATTTTATATAAAAAAACTATTACGGTCATAATTAATTATAAGATAATAAATAATTATTAGTTATTTTCTTAATAATAAAAAGTTATGTTTTCTTTGTATAATAATTTAAATATTACAACCTCATTAAACTTAAAATTTATTACAATTTTAGTAAATTTTTTATTTGAATAGTGACACTTTGTTTCTTCAATATTTTTAATATTAATACTTTTATTTACTCAAAAAGTAATTTAATGAAATTTTTTAATTTCAACTAATAATTAAATGATAAAGATTAATGAATTTAATTTTAGCTCTTTTTTATTAAATTTTATAAAAATATCTAAAAATGATAATTATACTACTTTTCTTATAGAAGTATTACTTCTAAACAAATTATATATTTTTTAAAATAAGATTACATATACAAGAAAAATAAAAAATTTTAATTAATATGATTATAAATATTTACTTGATAAAATTTAATTTAATAAGTATTTAAAAATAATAAGAGTATTATTTTATTTATATGTCAGTCTAATTTTTCAATCTTGATAGTGTTACATATAACATAATAATTTATTGCAATTTTAATAAATTTTGTATTTGAACTATTGTACAACACTCTTTCAATATTTTTACCTAAATAATAATTTATATTACAAACTTGATAAAGTTATAACATAGTAATTTATTACATTCTTTAAGAATTTTCTATTTAAAAACAAAAATCTATTAACATTTTTTATGTTAATAGTTCATAATTAATTATTTTATTAAATTTATCAATTTTAATTTTAATTATTTACTTATTAAATTTGATACATCAAGAATTATAAAATTGTATTATCTAATTTAATATATATTAGATAAAGTAAACTTAATTAAAATAGAAAAATATATCTTTTTAAGAAAATTACTACTAAAATTGTATTTAATTTAATTTTTCTAGAGATAAAATAGAAGTTAGCCTAATTAAAATAAAAAATATACATTCAATTAAATTAGAATTATATTTTAACTAATTTAATATGTAATTAATTATTTTATAAAATTTATTAATTTTGCTCTTAATTATTAAATTTAGTATAGTAAGACTTATAAAATCATGTTATCTAATTTGATGTTATCACGACCCACACCCAGAAGTCATGACTGGTGCTAGGGAATGGGAATCCGCGAGAATCCAAAACTCATAACAAACTTAAAAATATAAAACTCATACAAAACATAACAAAAATATACCTCAAAATTTAAAAATTTTTAAATCAAAAAGTTATCTCCATATATGTATCATAATAAAATATTTTCATATAAATATTCAAATATAAAGCCTTAGTCAATAACAATATAAAATACTACAACAAGATATGCTACTACTGCAGCGTCTAATAATACAAAGAGTGATAGTTCAAAATTTACATAAGTCAGCTGGTGAATAAAGAGTCCAGCAAATAGGACTACTATGAGAAGTCTAATGAAAAGGATCTTGAAAAATAATTGAGGGGGTCAGACATCATTGAGTAAATTATTATTATTATTATTATTATTATTATTATTATTATATATACATGCAACACAATCATACAAGCAATCAATCATCAATATAATATATTTATATATTTATATAATTTATACACACATTTCAAGCAGATGATTAAAACAATTTTCATGTCAGCACACCAATAGAAATTAAGTGGAGGATCGGAGCAAAAACCCTAAAATATTGCACATCCTCAAACATTGAACCTCACTAGCCAAATGGCTTACTTAAATCCAAAAATATTTCTCTTCTCAAATTCTGACAGTGGACTAGCTCCAAGACAATGAGTCAACTGAGCTCCCGCAATCTCACTGTCGACATGATTGGCCCCGAGACACTATGTCAACCGAGCTCGGTAGTCACATCACTCTCTAACCACAAATCTCGATAATCAATTTAATCATATCTCATATCAATAAAAATTTATAGTCTAGCATTTACCATACTACTGTGCAATAGTTCTAGTGTGGTGCACTAGGTGGCATGTTCTACTACTATCCTCCAAAACATCATATCAAAAATAAAATAATAAAATCATATTAAATATGAATAGCATCTAAATTACACAATTAAATATTCACCTTTATATGCATGCAAACATATATATAATAACAATAACAATAACAATTAATATTTAATGAAACATAGTATAAATAAAATCACATTTATAAAGAAAATATGGATGCCAATAATAAAAATTCTACATGCAATGCATACATATAATAATAACTCACTGGTGGAATGCGCTCCTCTAGGATGACTTAACTGGCTCTGTCCTGTAGGTCTCGGTCTCGACACTGCTATAGGAAATATAATAAATAAATAATTAGGATAAAAATCCTAACTTTATATATTCTAAATTTCTAAGAAAAGACTCGATTTGAGACTCGACTCGAATAATCTTAAAACTAAACACAAACCTGATATCACATTTTACGAGAAATCTATCGAAAATTCGACAGAGTCTCATTTGTAAAACAGACATCTCTCTACTAAAAGTAGAGACACTCCTACACGAAAACACACTTCAAAAATATTCTCAAATCACCAAAATATATCATAAAAATATTAAAGAAATTTAAATTCCAAATAAATAATAAAATTCTAATTATTAGATAATATATTGTTAATAAAATCCATTAATAGCATAAAATTTCCATTTTTCAAATAAATTAGCGTAAATTGTAAATAATTATTAAAATCACTTATTATTATCATAAAAATAATAAAATGCTCATTTACGCTAAAAAATAATAAATAATTTTTTTTCATATATTTCCAAGAATAACTACTAAATAATTAATAATTGGAAAATAATTATAAAAATTATTTTTACACTTTTATTAATCAAAATAGTCTAAAACAAAATAATTAATAACAATTTTGATTAAAATCAAATAATTGACCAATTTCTAATATTTTTCCAAAAATTCATATTTATACATAATCTTTAAAAATTCATATTTAAATTTCCATGCATAATTTCAAAACTTCCTTAATAAATTTTAATATACATAATTAATAGAATTTATTAAAAATATAAAATTTTCTGGACCGAAATAATAATCGATGCCCGAAAAATTTGAAAAAATCATAAAAATAATTAAAAATCACAATTGGCAAGATCACAACCTCAATTTCAATTTATCTCAAAGCAACTATATCTAATTAAATAAAATTCAAGTTCAGCTAAACAAATAACCAAAAATTAACCTAAAAATAATTTCTCAAAATTGAGTTATTACTGGAGTTGCCTGGACAAATTAAGTTGGGGGAAACGAAGCTCAAGACGTCAGGATTTGACCAGGCTCGGCGGCATGTCCAGGGGTTGTCGAAATCTTCGTCGGTGACCTCCAAAGCAAACCGGTAAAGAATAAGAGAAGAGGAGGAAAGAGAGGAAGAAGGGGAGCGGTCTGGTGTGGAGGCGAGCTATTGTCGACATTGTTGGGTGGTGGTGGCAGCGTGGTGGCTGACCGGTGCAATGATGGGGGCAGTGGTTGGCGGTGGTGTCAGGTGGAAGGGAAGAGAAAGAAGAAGAAAAGGAAACAATAGGAAGAAGAAGAAAAAGTAGCAGTAGCCACATTTATTTTTTTTATTTTTTAACTTTTACTTTTGTTATATATATATATACACAAACATACACACTTAAATAAATTCATATATACAATATAAACTAAATTAATAATTTTACTAAAATACTCTTAATAATAAATTTTATTTAAAATACTCATTTAACATTAATTGAATAAAATAATATTTAAAAGTCAACAATTCCCCTTTTAAATTAATAAATAAAAATATGGGTTATAATAATTCCCCTTGTCAACAATGGCTATTGGTTCTTCTTCGTATGTTAGATCTTTATTCACTTCCACACTTTGGGGCTGTAAAACGTGTGAAGGATCCGAAATATACTTCCTGAGCATCGACACATGGAACACTGGATGCACTTGGGTTAAATTCAGAGACAAAGCCAACCGATATGCAACTATGCCAACTCTCTCCAAAATCTCAAAATTCATATGTATCTCAATGCTAACTTTCTCTTCTTGCCAAAATCTCATAACCCCTTTCATTGGTGACACCTTCAAGAATGCATAGTCACCAATCTGAAATTCCACATCCTTGCATTTTGGATTTGTATAACTCTTCTGTCTGCTAGCTATTGTTTCCAATCTCCTTTTGATCAAATTGACCTTTTCATATGCATCCTGGATAATTTCTGGTCCAGTTAATTCTCTTTCCCCGACTTTTTTCCAACATAAAGGAGATCTACACTTCTTTCCATACAATGCTTCATATATTGCCATCTCAATACTACTATGGTAGTTATTATTATAAGCAAACTCTACCAATGGCAGATGATCATCCTAACTGCCTCCAAGATCCATTACACACGTTCTCAACATATCTTCAAGTGTTTGGATTGTTCTCTTAGACTGGCCATTTGTCTGAGGATGAAAAATAGTACTGAAATTAAGCCTGGTACCCATCACTTCTTGTAATTTTTGCCAAAATTGAGAGGTAAACACCAAACCTCTATAAAAAATAATGGAAATAGGCACCCTATGAAGACACACAATATTCTTGATGTACAGTCTAGCCAACTTGGCCACTAAAAAAGTAGCTTTAACTAGAAAAAAATGAGCTGACTTGGAACCTATCCACTATCACCTAGATGGAATCATATCCATCCTTTGAACGAGGCAATCCTATCATAAAATCCATGGTGACTCTCTCCCATTTCCACTCAGAGATTCGAAGAGATTGAAGCTTCCTAGAAGGTTTATGATGTTTTGCTTTCACTTACTGACAGGTCTAGCACTTAGAAACAAATTCAACTACATCTTTCTTCATTCTATCCTACCAATAAAGATCCTTAATATTGTGGTACATTGTAGTGGAACTAGGAGGTACACTATAAGCTATAAAATGAGCTTTTTCTAATATCTCTTCTCTCAAATTATCCATATCAGGAACACATAATCTCCCACTAATCTATAGCACACCTTCATCATCAAGATTAAAATCAATGAACTTACCTTTATGAACTTTCTCCATAAGTTTAACCAAATCAGGATCTCGGCTCTGAGTTGCTTTGATCCTATCCCTCAATACTAATATAACTCTGAACTACGCTAATAATCTTCCTAACCTGATTATCTTCATCATCAACCCTTGATCCATAAACTTGTGCATCTCTTAGATCAACGGTCTCCTCTCCACACTGATGTAAGCAAGACTACTTAAGGACTTCTTACTCAATGCATCTGCTACCACATTAGCCTTGCCTAGATGATATAAGATATCATAGTCATAATCCTTCAGAAGTTCCAACCATCTTTTCTGTTTGAGATTAAAATCTCTCTACTAAAAGATATACTTCAGATTCTTGTGATCAATGTAGATTTTGCATGTTACCCTGTACAGATAATGTCTCCAAATCTTGAGAGCAAAGATTATAATGGCCATGTAATATCCCGAGTTTTTAAATAATTTTAAACTGCATCAGGATATGTAGTATTAATAATTTTTAATCATATTTATGATATTTTTTATGCGTTTCTTATTTATTAAAGCTAATTTTAATTCTTTTATATTATTTTAAGAGATTTATGTAAAATTTTTTCAACAATTTTATTCTCGGGGAAATTAAGACGTAAATAATTTAATATTAATTCTTTTAAATAGTTTTACGAATTTGCATGAACTCATATATAATTTTAAAGTGTTAAATGAAATGCATATATGTACATTTATTTAAATTAAATTAGTGGTTTAATTAATTAAATTAATTTTTATTATATAGTTTTAATATTTATTAATTAATTATATATGTGTATATATATGTATATATTATTAAAATATGTGTGTGGTGAGTATTTATTGTGTGTGTGATTATATAATGTTATAATATATAGTATAGTTATATATATATACATATATATACATAATTAATTATCAAAAATAAAAGTTCAACTTATTTACGATAATGCCATTTTATGCATCTTCTTCTTCGCGATCGTCCTCCTCGCAGTTTCGCCGCCTTTCAAGTCGTTCCTTCACCGTCGGTGTGCCTCTTGGCTTGCCACCACCACCTCCAGCCTTTCCCGACTCCTGAAGCCTCCATTTCCAACGTGTTTTGGCCGAAAAATCCTTGAGAAGCCGAAATTCATCTCACCGTCGATCAGCACGTTTTCGACCACCAAAATCAACGCCACCGGTCTCTATCTTCTCCTTGAACTCCAATGAGTGTGATTCCAAGCTTTTTTTCACTTAAAATGGTCTAGATTTCCCTAAGTTTTGATTTTCCATTTTCGGCCTATTAGGGTTTTTGAATTTTTTAAGCTTCAATTTGAATGATTCAAGCAAACTCCCTTCATAAAATTTGATCCTAGTAGCTTAATCTACCTCTGTGATTTTTTGTGGAATTTTTGGGAATTATTTTTATTTTTGTGAATTTTTAATTATTTTATTAATATTTTCTAATTTTCGAAAATTAATTAATTAAATTATGAAATTGTGCTTTATGGTGTTTATAGGAGTTGAAATGAATTTTAGAAATTTATTTGTAATTTTTTTTATTTTTATATAATTATTATGAATTTATATAGTTTATGTAATTTTGGGAAAATTAGGTTAATTATGTGTTTTAGTGAAATTAATTGGTTAATTGAGTATATTTATTGATATTATTGAATTATATGTTTAGAAAATTAATTTTTAGTAATTATATTATTTTTGGTGAATTTTTTATTAATTTTAGGGAATTTACATAACTAGGGGTATTTTGGTAATTTGACACCAAATTGGCTAAAAATGTAATTAAATTGGTTTTAATAGTTATTCGAGGTATAAAAATGATTTCTACAAATTATTTAGTATTTTTAACTAATTAAAACTATTTTTCATAAATTATTTTCAAATTATATATAATATACGATTTTTCTAAATAATTGAGTTTTTATCGGTTTTTAATGTGTTTTAGGGTTAATCATGTAATTTGGATTTTTAAAATGTATTTTTAGTATTAAAGGGCATTTTTGATATTTTTGTGATTATTCTGTGAATTGTGAACCTCGGTTGGTGAATTATAGTTTGGAGTTCGACCGAGAGGTCGTGAATTGTGTTATTTCGAACTGTATTTCTTTGCAGGACCGACTCTACTCTTTGAGTAGAGAGATGTCCATTTTACAGGGTAGGTTCTGCCGAATTTTATGTAGAATTCTCATAAAACGTGATGTTCGGTCGAATTCTGATTGTAATTATGTGTCTAGTATTCTAGATCGAATTTTTAGAAATTCCAATAGAATTATTCTGATTTCCTATTGTCATTTGTTTGTTTAGTTGCGCCGAGACCGAGGCCTAGTGGACCAGGCCCGTCGGACCCATCTCGAGGAGCGCAATAACCATGAGTTGTTATTTTATATATATATATTTTTTAAGGTTCATGTTTTAGAAATGTATGGTTTATTTTAATAAAGTATGCATAAATGATTTAAGTATTACTTAGGTTTATTTTTGGTATATCTTTGGTATATTTTAAATTATATGCATGTTTTATTAATAATTTACACTTAAAATGTTTTTAAGTATATTTCTAGTTCATTTTGTAATTAAATTGGATTTATTTGACATATATATACTCGAAATATACCTGGTTTACTTTTGGTATATTTCTAGTATATATATGGTTTTATGTTGCTATTTTATTCAAATTTATGCATCATTTATTTATGAATGTATGTTTTATATTTAAAATGAAGGATATCAATAGAACGTGCTACCTAGTGGGCAACACTATGACCGAGTACGTACCGGTACGCTGATGGCATTTAGGATATATTACTAACTTATTGATGGATATTGATTGTATTGAATTATTCAATGTGTGATGTGATGTGAGAGTGTGATTGCTGGAGCTCGGTTGACCAAAGGTCTCGGGGCCAATCACAATGATAGTCAAACTATTGGAGCTCGGTTGACCAAGTGTCTCAGGGCGAGTCTACTGTACAAATAGAACAAGTGAATATATTTGAAATAAGTGAGCCTGTATCGCTAAAGTGTTGTCTAACACTTTTTGAGGTTGCGATTTTCTAGGGTTCTATTTGATCCTTCATAAACAATGATTTTCAGTAAAAATATATAAAATGATTTTGTTGCATCTGTGTGTATTAGCTTGTATATATATTTATTATATATACTATTGATTGTGTGCATTTTCATTTAGTATGCATGTATATACATTATAACAATTCACTCAGTGAGGTCTAACTCCCCTCTGTTGACTATTTTTCAAGAGAGTCATCATCTTCAGACCTCAGTAGTAGACCCATACGCTGGATTTCTTCCGCCCCCGGCTTCACTATGTAAACTGCTTACTTGAGTTTATTTTATAATCTAGACACTGCAGTAGTTGTAAACAGTTATGGATTTTATGTATTATATTTATGTGAGTTATGTATTTTAAAGATTTAAACTGGATTTGTATTAAAGGATTATTTATATATCAGATAAAGATGTATAATTAATTTTATTGGAAGATTATTATTTTGTTTTATTTATGATTTTATTTTTGGTGCGGGTATTTTATTTATTATTATGATTATTGCATGTTTTACTTTATTTTAAGGCTTGCTATGGGTTCCGGATTTGAAAGAATTCCCATTTCCTAGCGCTAGTCATGGCCCCTGTTTTGGGTCATGATAAAGTTGGTATCAGAGCGGAGTTCTGTGTCAGGGCTTAGTTGTGTGAGTTGTGGCCCTAGTTTTCAGTATTGTGTTTTCTGTTGAACTATTGCAGTGAATTAGGTTCGAGTATGTCTTGATAAGTAATCCTTGCTTTAGTTTTCTACGTTATTCTTCCATTGTCTATTTTGTCAGAATCGTTCTGTTTGTCTTTTCAGAATGGGGAGGTGAGCGCATGTTGCTCTACTGGTCATTGAGGCCGAGGATGATGAGTCCTTTCAGGATGAGGTTTTACCTCCTGAGCCTCTAGTTAGATGCAGAGGTTGTGGTAAAGGTAAACCTTGAGGAGCGGCAGGTCACCGTAGGCAGAGAGAGATACAGGATGAGGAGCTTGTTGAGCCTGAGTTTTAGGATATTCCTATACCTCAAGTCGTTCAGCCTACCTATCAGCAGGGTATGTTTGACCCTGAGGCAGCTCTATTCTATGCTAGAGTTGGCAGGATCGCCTTTGATGGGACTTCTAATTCTTTAGATTTTTTGCATGCGATTGAGACCAGGACTCAGACTGCTCACACCGAGTACCAGCGGATCATGATCATTGAGCTATCTATTGAGGGACTAGCCCTGGAATGGTTTATTCAGATGATCTAGCCTTATATGTTGACGATGAACTGGGCTCAGTTCAGAGAGCAGTTCATTAGGAGATTTTTTCCAAAGCCGCTTCGTATGAGTTATCATCTCTGGTTGACTAGTATATCTCACGGGGATAGATCAGTAAAGGAGTACACTCGAGAGTTTCTCCGGTTGGGTAGATATGCAGAGGATCTAATACGAGACCAGTATTTCGTAGTCACTACCTACATTACCGAATTGGGATCTGCATTTGCTGGTATGCCTACAGCGGGCCTTACTCTAGAGTCTATGATTGAGTTGGCTAAGGAGATTGAGTTGAGGCTAGTTAGGCAGGGCTATGCCTGATTATTACCAACTGGGTGTTTGTTGAGTGGATTACAGAATACTCCGTATTCGAGTTTTCATGTTGATCCGAGTAGTCAGTAGAGAGGTCTGGCTCAGCAGAGTCAGAGACAGTAGCAGCGAGTGCATCGGAGCAGTAGACATGACCGTGGAGGTCAGCATAGACCATTTAGACTCGAGTCAGGTGCTTCGAGCAGCAGCAGTGGTCGTAGTTCCGAATCAACTGCCAATGTTTGCCAGACCTGGGGTAGAGTCCATCAGGGACCGTGTTATCTGCACCATTGACATGCTTCAGATGCGAGCAGACATGACATTATGCCAGATCGTGTCCTTATTCCGAGTATCGACAGTCGTAGATTCTATGATTTCCACAGCAGTCGATTGCTAGTGCTGCACCTGTTCCATTTCAGTTGTCTCCAGCCCAACATCAAAGTTCCACTCAGCTTGTTCCATTACAGGGTCGTGGTAGAGGTGCTAGAGGAGGTGCCATAGGTGTTAGCCAGGCTTCTACCAGCCAGCAAGGAGGTCGAGGACAGGCCAGAGTCTTCCATCTTACTCAATAGGATGCTCAGGCATCCAATACAGTCATGGTAGGTATTGTTTCTGTTTGTTACCTGGATGCATGGGTTTTGTTTAATCTGGGTGCCACACATTCGTTCGTTTCTCCTATTTTTGCTTTCAAGTCTTGTTGGCAAGCTTCGAGGATGGCTTATCCTTTGTCTGTCGCCACTCCTCTGAGCGATTCTTTGGACGCCGATATTGTTCTTTGTGGTTGTCCAGTTCTCATGGGAGATAGAGAATTATCTGCTGATTTGATTCTATTGGATGTGATGGAGTTTGATATTATTCTAGGTATGGATTGGTTATCTCAGCACTATGTCGTGGTGGATTGTCGGAGTAAAGAGGTGACTTTCAAAATTCCTGGTGAAGAAGAATTTAAGTTTATGGGTGATAGGAGTTCAACACCTCAGAATCTTATTTCTGCTATTACGGCTAGGAAGTTGCTAAGGAAAGGTTGTCAGGGTTATTTGGCATTAGTCAGGTTTTACTTTAATGGAAAAGTTATCACTCACAGATGTTCCTATTGCCTATTACTTTCCTGATATTTTTCCTGAGGAGTTGCCAGGTTTACCACCTCACAGAGAGATTGAGTTTTGTATAGATGTGGTGCCAAGTACTACTCCTATATCTATGCCACCCTACAGAATGGCTCCTGCAAAGTTGAAAGAGTTAAAGGAGCAGTTGCAAGAGTTATTGGATAAGGATTTCATTAGACCCAGTGTTTCTCCTTGGGGTGCACCAGTCCTATTTGTGAAGAAGAAGGATGGTACCCTGAGACTGTGCATTAACTACAGAGAGCTTAATAAGGTGACAGTAAAGAATAAGTATCCTCTCCCGAGGATAGATGAATTGTTTGATCAACTACAGGGTGCACAGTTCTTTTCTAAGATTAATTTGAGGTCGGGTTATCATCAGCTACAGATCAGTGAAGCCGATGTTCCTAAAATGGCATTCCACACTCGATATGGCCACTATGAGTTTCTGGTGATGTCTTTTGCTTTGACTAATGCACCAGTAGCTTTTATGGACCTAATGAATAGGGTATTCAGATCGTATATGGATTAGTTTATGGTAGTCTTCATCGATGATATACTGGTATATTCGAGGAGTATGGAGGAGCATGTATATCGCTTGAGGACTGTACTGCAGACACTGAGAGATCATCAGCTTTATGCTAAATTCTCGAAGTATGATTTTTGGATGGAGAGTGTTTCTTTTCTTGGACACGTGGTGTCTAAAGACGGTATCCAGGTTGATCCACAGAAGATTGAGGCAGTGTTTGAGTGGCCTAGACCGACTTCTGTTACTGAGATTCAAAGTTTTCTGGGTTTAACAGGGTACTATAGGCGATTTATGCAAGATTTTTCCAGAATTGCAGCCCCTATGACTCACTTGACTCAAAAGAATGTTAGATTCAAGTGGTCAGAAGCTTATGAGAACAGTTTCCAGTTGTTAAAGGAGAAGTTGACCACAACTCCAGTGCTAGCTTTACTTAATAGTGTGGACAAGTTCACAGTTTATTGTAATGCCTCTAGAGTTGGCCTTGGTTGTGTGTTGATGCAGAATGGTAGGGTGATAGCCTATACTTCGAGGCAGTTGAAGAAGAATGAGCAGAACTATCCTACACATGACCTTAAGATGGTTGCAGTGATCTTTGCTCTCAAGATCTGGAGACACTATCTGTACGGGGTGACATGTGAGATTTTTACTGATCATAAGAGCCTTAAGTACATTTTCTAGCAAAGAGATCTGAATCTGAGGCAGAGGAGATGGTTGGAACTATTGAAGGATTACGACTGTGAGATTTTATATCATCCGAGCAAGGCTAACATTGTAGCAGATGCCTTGAGTAGAAAGTCCTCAGGCAGTCTTGCTCATATCAGTGTTGAGAGGAGACCGTTGATCGAGGAGTTGCATCTGTTAGTGGATCAAGGTCTGATGATGAAGATCAGTAGGTCAGGTGGACTGCTAGCTCAATTTAAGGTGCAATATGTACTGAGAGATAGGATTAAGATAACTCAGAGCCGAGATCTTATTTTAAAAGAGCTTGCAGAGAATGTTCGAGCAAGGAAGTTCACTGATTTCACACTCGATGATGATGGTGTGTTGTGGATCAGTGGTAGATTATGTGTTCCTGATGTGGATGATTTGAGAGAAGAGATTTTAGAGGAAGCACATTCTACAGCCTATAGCGTACATCCGAGTGTCACTAAGATGCACCACAGTATCAGAGATTTATACTGGTGGGACGGATTGAAGAAGGATGTCACTGATTATGTTGCTAAGTGTTTGATGTGTCAACAATTGAAAGCTGAACATCATAAGCCTTTTGGGAAGCTTCAGCCTCTTCCTATTCCCGAGTGGAAGTGGGAAAGGATAGGTATGGATTTTATGATTGGTTTGCCTTGTTCTAAGGATGGATACAATTCCATCTAGGTGATTATAGACAGGTTGACTAAGTTTGCACATTTTTTACCTGTGAAAGCCACCTATTCTGTAGCTAAATTGGTGAAGCTGTATGTGAAGCATATTGTGTGCCTTCATGGACTAACTGTGTCCATTGTGTCAGACAGAGGTTCAATTTTTACTTCTCATTTTTGGTAGAAGTTATAGGAAGCGATGGGCACTAGGTTGGACTTCATTACTGCTTTTCATCCTCAGACAGATGGTCAATCTGAGAGGACGATCCAAACACTGGAGGATATGTTAAGGATGTGTGTTCTGGATTTAGGAGGTAGCTGGGATAATCATTTGCCACTCGTAGAGTTTGCATATAATAACAGCTACCATAGCAGTATTGGGATGGCACCATATGAGGCATTGTATGAAAGGAAGTGTAGATCCCCTTTGAGTTAGGATGAGATTGGTGAGAGAGCTTTAATTGGACCTGAGATGGTTCAGGATGCTACAGAGAAAGTCATCGTGATTAAGCATATATTAAAGACCGCAGTTAGCAGGCAGAAGAGCTATGCAGATCCTAGACACAGAGATATGGAGTTTCAAGTTTTAGACTTTGTTTTCTTAAAGGTGTCTCTGATGAAGGGCGTGATGAGATTTGGCAGGAAGGGTAAGTTAGCATCGAGATATATCGGACTGTTTGAGATTCTAGAGAGAGTAGGCACTATTGCATATCGGTTGGCTTTGCCCCCGAGTATGTCACAAGTGCATTTGGTATTTCATATCTCGATGCTGAGGAAGTATATCTCAGACCCTTCACACGTGTTGCAGCCTGACAGCGTGGAAGTGAATGAAGATCTGACATTTGTGGAAGAACCTGTGGCAATCGTTGATTTCCAAGTTCGACAGTTGCGGTCGAAACAGATTCAGATGGTCAAGGTTCTGTGGCGCAGCAACAGAGTTGAGGAGCATACGTGAGAGACTGAAGCTGAGATGCGAGCTTCTTACCCGTATCTCTTCCCTTCTTGATCTTGTAATTTTCTTTTTCTGGAATTCGGGGATGAATTCTTGTAAGGGGGGAAGACTATAATATTCTGAGTTTTTAAATAATTTTAAACTACATCGGGATATGCAGTGTTAATAATTTTTAATCATATTTATGATATTTTTATGAGTTTGTTATTTATTAAAGCTAATTTTAATTCTTTTATATTATTTTAAGAGATTTACGTAAATTTTTTTCGAGAATTTTATTCTCGGGGAAATTAAGACATAATTAATTTAATATTAATTATTTTAAATAGTTTTACGAATTTGCATGAACTCATATATAATTTTAAAGTGTTAAATGAAATGCATATATGTACATTTATTTAAATTAAATTAGGGTTTAATTAATTAAATTAATTTTTATTATATAGTTTTAATATTTATTAATTAATTATATATGTGTATATATGTGTATATATTATTAAAATATGTGTGTGGTGAGTATTTATTGTGTGTGTGATTATATAATATTATAATATATAATATAGTTATATATATACATATATATACATAATTAATTATCAAAAACAATAGTTTAACTTATTTACGATAATGCCATTTTCTGCATCTTCTTCTTCCCGATCGTCCTCCTCACAGTTTCGTTGCCTATCAAGCCATTCCTTCACCGTCGGTGTGCCTCTTAGCTTCCCACCACCACCTCTAGCCTTTCTCGACGCCTGAAGCCTCCATTTCCAACATGTTTTGGCCGAAAAATCCTTGAGAAGCCAAAATTCATCTCACCATCGATCAACACGTCTCCGGCCACCAAACTCGACACCACCAGTCTCTATCTTCTCCTTGAGCTCCGATGAGTGTGATTCCAAGCTTTGTTTCACTTAAAATGGTCTAGATTTCCCTAGGTTTTGATTTTCCATTTTCGGCCTATTAGGGGTTTTGAATTTTTTGAGCTTCGATTTGAATGATTCAAGCAAACTCCCTTCACAAACTTTAATACTAGTAGCTTAATCTACCTTTATGAATTTTTGTGTAATTTTTGGGAATTATTTTGATTTTTGTGAATTTTTAATTATTTTATTAATATTTTCTAATTTTCAAAAATTAATTAATTAAATTATGAAATTGTGTTTTATGGTGTTGAAATGAATTTTAGAAATTTATTTGTAATTTTTTTATTTTTATATAATTATTATGAATTTATTTAGTTTATGTAATTTTGGGAAAATTAGGTTAATTATGTGTTTTAGTGAAATTAATTGGTTAATTGAGTATATTTATTGATATTATTGAATTATAAGTTGAGAAAATTAATTTTGAGTAATTATATTATTTTTGGTGAATTTTTTATTAATTTTAGGGAATTTACGTAACTAGGGGTATTTTGGTAATTTGACACCAAATTGGCTAAAAATGTAATTAAATTGGTTTTAATAGTTATTCGAGGTATAAAAATGATTTCTACAAATTATTTAGTATTTTTAACTAATTAAAACTATTTTTCGTAAATTATTTTCAAATTATATATAATATACAATTTTTCTAAATAAATGAGTTTTTATTGGTTTTTAATGTGTTTTAGGGTTAATCATGTAATTTGGATTTGTAAAATGTATTTTTAGTATTAAAGGGAATTTTTGGTATTTTTGTGATTATTCTATGAATTGTGAACCTCGGTCGATGAATTGTAGTTTGGAGTTCGACCGAGGGGTTGTGAATTATGTTATTTCGAATTGTATTTCTTTGCAGGACCGGCTCTACTCTTTGAGTAGAGAGATGTCCATTTTACAGGGGAGGTTCTGCTGGATTTTCTGTAGAATTCTCGTAAAACGTGATGTCCGGTTGAATTTTGATTCTAATTCTATGTCTAGTATTCTAGATTGAGTTTTTAGGAATTCCGATAGAATTATTCTGATTTCCTATTGTTGTTTGTTTGTTTAGTTGTGCCGAGACCAAGGCCTAGTGGACCAGGCCCGTCGGACCCATCTCAAGGAGCGCAATAACCGTTAGTTGTTATTTTATATATATATATATATTTTAGGGTGCATGTTTTAGTAATGTATGGTTTATTTTAATAAAGTATGCATAAATGATTTAAGTATTACTTAGGTTTATTTTTGGTATATCTTTGGTATATTTTAAATTATATGCATGTTTTATTAATAATTTACACTTAAAATGTTTTTAAGTATATTTCTAGTTCATTTTGTAACTAAATTGGATTTATTTGACGTATATATACTCGAAATATACTTGGTTTACTTTTGGTATATTTCTAGTATATATATGGTTTATGTTGCTATTTTATTCAAATTCATGCATCATTTATTTATGAATGTATGTTTTATATTTAAAATGAAGGATATCAATAGAACGTGCTACCTAGTGGGCAGCACTAGGACCGAGTACGTACCGGTACGCTGATAGCATTTAGGCTATATTACTAACCTATTGATGGATATTGATTGTATTGAATTATTCAATGTGTGATGTGATGTGAGAGTGTGATTGCTGGAGCTCGGTTGACTAGGGGTCTCGGGGCCAATCACACTGACAGTCAAACTGTTGGAGCTTAGTTGATCAAGTGTCTCGGGGTTAGTCTACTGTCCAAATGGAACAAGTGAATATATTTGGAATAAGTGAGCTTGTATCGCTAAAGTGTTGTCTAACACTGTTTGAGGTTGCGATTTTCTAGGGTTCTATTTGATCCTTCATAAATAATGATTTTCAGTAAAAATATATAAAATGATTTTGTTGCATCTGTGTGTATTAGCTTGTATATATATTTATTATATATACTATTGACTGTGTGCATTCTCATTTAGTATGCATGTATATACATTATAACAATTCACTCAGTGAGGTTTGACTCCCCTCTGTTGACTATTTTTCAGGAGAGTCATCATCTTCAGACCTCAGTAGCAGACCCGTACGCCGGATTTCTTCCGCCCCGACTTCACTATGTAAACTGCTTACTTGAGTTTATTTTATAATCTAGACACTGCAGTAGTTGTAAACAGTTGTGGGGTTTATGTATTATATTTGTGTGAGTTATGTATTTTAAAGATTTGAACTGGATTTGTATTAAAGGATTATTTATATATCATATGAAGATGTCTAATTAATTTTATTGGCAGATTATTATTTTATTTTATTTATGATTTTATTTTTGGTGCGGGTATTTTATTTATTATTATGATTATTGCATGTTTTACTTTATTTTAAGGCTTGCTATGGGTTCTGGATTCAAAAGAATTCCAGTTTCCTAGCGCCGGTCATGGCCCCTATTTTGGGTCGTGACAGGCCATCTCTAAGTCATGAGTAGGATAGTTCTACTCGTGCTTTTTTAACTGCATGGAAGCATAAGCCACTACCCTTCCATTCTACATCAACACACAACCTAGGCCAACTCTAGAAGCATCATAATACACAGTGAACTTGTCTACTCCATCGGGCAAAAGCAACATTGGAGCTGTAGTCAACTTCTCCTTTAATAGTTAAAAACTATTTTCACATGCGTCTGACCATATAAATTTCATATTCTTCTGAGTCAAGCCGGTCATAGGTGCTACAATCCTTGAGAAATCCTAGGCAAACCTCCTATAATACCCAGCCAAACCCAAGAAACTCTGAATCTCAGTGACTGTTGTCAGTCTAGGCCACTCAAACACTACTTTAATCTTCTATAGATCCACCTGAATGCCATCCTTAGACACTACATACCCACAGAATGCTACACTTTCCAGCCAAAAATCACACTTTGAGAACTTAACATAAAACTAATATTCCCTTAGTGTTTGTAGCATTGTCCTCAAGTGATATACATGCTCTTCCATACTCTCAGAATACACCAGTATATCATCAAGAATACCACTATAAATTGATCCACAAATGGTATGAATACTTTATTCATCAGATCTATAAAGGTTGTTGGTTCATTGGTTAATCTGAAGGACATCACCATAAGCTCATAGTGGCCATATTTAGTATGGAATGCCATTTTAGGAACATCAGCTTCACTGATTCGTAATTGATAATAGCTTGACCTCAAGTCGATCTCAGAAAAGAACTATGCACCCTGAAACTGATTGAACAAATCATCTATCCTCGAAAGAGGATACTTGTTCTTAATAGTCACCTTATTCAATTCTCTGTAATCAATGCACAGTCTTAGAATACCATCCTTCTTCTTCATAAACAGGACTATTGCACCCCAAGGAGAAGTACTGGGTCTTATGAAACCCTTGTCTAATAAATCTTGCAACTGTTCCTTTAACTCTTTTGACTTCACAGGAGCCATCCTATAAGGTAGCATAGAGATAGGACCTGTGCCTAAGACCACATCAATGCAGAATTTTATCACTCTGTGAGGTGGTAAACCTGGTAATTCATCAAGGAAGACATCTGGAAACTCAGGACACCTAAGAAGAACCACATCGATGTAAACTGATAAAGGAATTTCCATCCTTGTAGCTTACCAACCTGATTTCGAAGCAAACACAAGGGACATAAAAGAATGGGTAGCATCCGAATTAATCAAAACTTTAGCATTAATAAAACATACCATGAGTGTACTTGCTACCACTATGTTGGATGCTTGAGCATCCTGTTACGTGAGAGTGAAGACTTTGGCCTAGCCTCTACCTCACAGCTGGCTAGTAGAAGCTTGTCTAAATCCTCTAGCACTGCCTTTACCCCCTCTTCCTTGCCCCTGCTAAGCAACAAACTTAGAAGTACTCAGGTACTGGAATGGCGGCGGCTAAAACTAAGTTGGAGCTACACTAGCTGAAGATGATTGGGGAAACTACTGCTGAAAACCTAAGTGGGGGCAAGATTTGTCAAACTTTCCTATTTGTCCATATCAAAAACACACCTCCAAGGCATATAATATGGTCCTTGATGAACTCTCTAACATGTCTGGCACGCACTGGCTGCAGATCCTGTGCTACGGTATCCAAAACTCTGCCCACTACTATTGCTAGTAGCACATGAATCGAATTTGATAGGTCTATGGGTCCTACTACGACCATGCCTGCTACTCCTGTGAACTCTCTATTAAGGTCTCTGGCCTTGCTGAATAGATCCCCTGGGCTGACTACTAGAGCCGATCTGAAATGTCGAGTATGGAGTATCCTGACATCCTCCTACTTTGGTACCTCCCATCTGATAGAAATCTAGCATTACTCCTTGCCTAGTAAGCCTAAGCTTATTCTCCTTAACTAGCTCAATCATTAACTCAAGAGTTAAGCCCGCAATAGGCATCCCAATGAATACAAAACCCAATCTATTAACATAGGTAGTGATAGCAAAATACTAATCCCTTATCATGTCCTCAACATATTTGGACAACTAAAGAAACTCTCTAGTGTACTCCTCTACCGACTTTTCGCCTTTGGAAATATTCGTCAGTCGGAGTAAGTAACTCATCTACATCAGCTCTAGGTAGAATTGTCTCATGAATCGCTCTTTGAATTGAGCCCAAATCAGTGTAGCCATATGGGGCTGGATCACCTAAACAAACTAATCTAACATTGGCCCCTCAATAGATAACTCAACAATCAGAATTTGCTGATACTCGATATATACAATTCAAGTCCTCAACTCATTCAAGTGAAGAAAATCGAGCAGATCTAAAGTCCCATCAAAGGAAATCCTACTGACTTTAGCATAAAATAAAGCTGCCTCTAGGTCTAACATACCCTGAACTCCATACTGATAAAGAGGCTACAAAGGTGGTATGGCTTGGGGTATAGTTGTTGCACCCTGCTGAACCTCTGGTGCAAAAGCATCTCCCTCAAAATTCTGGCATGCAGGTTCCTCATCCTATAACTCTCTCTGTCTACGGTGACATGCCGTTCCTCTAGGTCTTACTCTACCTCTACCTTTACCCTTATGCCTAACTGGCAACTCAAGAGGTAGAATTTCATCCTGGTAGGACTCCTCATCCTCGGCCTCATCAACCAATGGAGCAGCAGTTTGTGCTCTCCTCTTCATTTTGAAAGAATATAAATAAACACTATTTATCAAAAACAAACATTCTAACAGTTTTGCGGAATTCTAAAGCAAGGAAGACTTTCAAAGACATAATCGAACCTAATTGTTGCAGTAGTTTCAAAGAAAACTCAGACTCTAACAACCTTGGTCCAACCATACTAAACCTAAGCTCCGATACTAACTTTTTCATGACCCAAATCCAAGAGTCATGACCGATGTTTAAAACCCATAGCAAGCCTAAAAATATAAAATTCATACAAAACATAACAAAAATATACCTCAAAATTTATAACTTTTTAAATCAAAAAGTTATCTCCATTTATATATCATAATAAAATATTTTCATAGAAATATTCAAATACAAAGTCTCAGTCAATAATAATATAAAATACTGCAACAAGATATACTACTACTGCAGTGTCTAATAATACCAAGAGTAATAGTTCAAAATTTACATAAGTCAACCGGTGAAGAAAGAGTCCAGCGAAGAGGACTACTACAAGAAGTCTGATGAAAAGGATCCTGAAAAATAATTGAGGGGGGTTAGACCTTACTGAATGAATTGTTATTATATATATACATGCAACCTAAGCATACAAGCAATCAAGCATCAATATAATACTTATATATTTGTATTTATATTTATATAATTTATACACGTATTTTAAGTAAATAATTAAAAACAATTTTCATGTCAGCACACTAATAGAAATTAAGTGGAGGATCGAAGTAGAACCTTAAAATATTCCTCAACCTTAAACATTGAACCGCACTAGCCATTAGGTTCACTAAATCCAAAAATATTTCTCTTCTCAAATTCTAACAGTGGACTTGCCTTAAGACACTGAGTCAATTGAGCTCCTGCAGTTTCATTGCCGGTATAAATGGCCCAGAGACATTAGGTTAGCCAAGCTTCCACAATCATACCACTCTCTAACCACAAATCTCAATAATCAATTTAATCATATCTCATATCAATAAAAATTTATAGCCTAGCATCTAGCATACTAATGTGTAATAGTCCTAGTATGGCGCACTAGGTGGCACGTTCTACTACTGTCACGACCCAAACTGAGAGTCATGACTGGCACTAGGGAATGAGAATTCTTTCGAATCCGGAACCCGTAGCAAGCCTTAAAAGAATAAAAGCATGCAATGAAATAAAATAAATGAATATAAATAACGACAAAAATAAAATCATAAATCAATATGTAAAAATAAATCCTTCTGTCATATCATATCATAAAATATTTACACAATATTCAGAGACAAGCCTCTAATAAAATATACATGCAACTGATGTAAACTATAACCACTGCTGATACAAAATATGACTATTGCAGTTTTCTAAAGTACAATAAAGACCAAGTAAATAATTTACATAAGCTAGCCGAAGCGGAAGAAGTTTGATGGATAGGTCTACTATTGAGGTCTGAGGAGGAAGATTCTCCTAAAAAATCAACAACTGAGGGAAGTCAGACCTCACTGAGTGAATTATTATAGTATATATACATACATCCTAATATCAAATGCAATCAGTCATCAGTATATATAATAAATATATATACAGGCATACACACACAGATGCTGAAATCACTTTATATATATGCAGAAAAATATTTAATTATTTATGAAGGATCAATAGAACCCTAATTAAATCGCAACCTCAATTAAAAATATATATCTAGCCATACATGCTCACTTAATTCCAATTAAATCACTTATTTCATTTTGGATAGTAGACTGACCCCAAGACACTAAGTCAATCGAGCTCCAATAGTCTGACTGTCAGTGTGATTGGCCTCGAGACACTAGGTCAACTGAGCTCCCACAATCACACTCCTCAACCACATCAATCTCAATAAATAATCAATCAAATGATACCTCAAATAAGTTAGTAATTCAACCCTATAATCTATCACACCAGTAACTACTTGATCCTAGTGCTGCCCACTAGGTAGTACTTTCTATCGATATCCTTCAATTAAAAATTATGTATATTCACAGAAAATAATAAAATGCTTAATTAAAATAACGTAGCATATAATATACAAGAATATATTGAAAATATACCGAACGTATACTAAAAACGTATCAAATTATATAACATGCATGTATCAAAATAAACTCTAAATATATCAAAGATATACTACATGTATATTAAAAATATGCAAGCATATATTTATCGAAATAAATTAAAAATAAGCCAAAAGTATATTAAATAATTTAATGAATTAAATCATTTAAAACATATATTAAAAATATAAAACCCTAAAACCATGTGTTCTAATGCAAAGCATATATATATATATATATATATATATATATATATATATAATAACTCATAATGCTGCGCTCCTCGAGATTGGCTCAACTAGCCCGATCCATTAGGCCTCAGTCTTGGCGTAACTAGAAAATAAAATAACTATAACCAATTAGAATAAATCTAATTTATACTTCTAAAGAGACTCGATCTAGGAATATAAAAACTCAGACAAAAACATGGAATTTCAAGATTGACCTGACGTCACATTTTATGAGAATTCTATCAAAAATTTGGCAAAACCTCTTTTGTAAAATGGACATCTCTCTATTAAAAAGTAGAGCTGGTCCTGCAAGAAAACACACTTTTAAAACTGGAATATTCAACACCCTTGATTGGGATCCCAAACTACACAATTTTCCAACCGGGGTTCACAAATCCACCAAAAACGCATTTAAAACAATAAATATTTTAAAAATTAATAAATTCCACAAATATCCTCAAAATATTGAAATATAATATATTAAACAACAAAATACCAAAAATAATTATTTTCACAATAATTAATTAAAAATCTCAAATAATAATATAATATTATTAAAAATCAAAATTTCCAATAATTACACATAAAATCATAAAAATTCATTTTATAAATCCAAATAACTTAAATAACCCAAATATATAATAAAAAGTTATAAAAACCCATTTTACCACGAAAATAATAAATAATATATTATTTGAAAATAATTTTAAAAAATTAGTATTAATTAGTTAAAAATAGTAAATAATTTGTAAAAATCATTTTAATACCTCAAATAATTCTAAGACCATTTAAAACATATTATTTAACTATAATTATCACAAATTACACTATTAACCCAATTATTCAAAATATACATAATATATTTAATATTCCACAAAAATTATATAAATCATAAAAATTATTTTATCAACAAATAATATTATAATATCACCTAAAACATATAATTAAACATTTATTTCAACAAAAATTAAATTTTAACCTAATTTTCCAATATTTACATAATATAAAAATATTCCTAAAAATTATATAAAATTCTCAAAAATTAATTTCTCAACACTAAAATTAATAAAAAAAAATTATAATGATAATAATTTAACCAAATTCATCATTTAAATAATTTATTTACTAAAATTCATTAAATAATAATAAAAAAATTAAAAAAAAACAAAAATTCAAATAAATTCTAAAAATAAAAAAAAATATTTTCATATAGATTCAACATCTAGGAACAACATTTGTGAAGGAAGATTAACCGAATCATTCAAAATCAACCTAAAAAAATTAGAAAACCCTAAAGCTTAAAACTAAAAATCAAGAAAACTTACAAATAAACAAGTTAGAGCTAAAACCAATCTTAGATTCAAGATCATCGGAGCTAGAGGAGCTTATAGACACCGGAAACGCATGAAGAGGTGGCCAGAGGAGGAGGAGGAGGCGACAATGAGCGGAGGAGGAAGGCTTGGCTTCGAGTGGTTTTTTGTTATAGTGTGTGTGTGCAATGTATGTGTTTATATATTTATGCGTGTGTATGTGTTTATGGGTATATGTTTGTGTGTTTTGTTTTGTGTTTAAGTGTTTGTGTGTATGTATATGTGTGCACATGTATGTGTTGATTTGTGAGTATGGGTTTGTGTGTTTTGTTTGTATGTGTGTATATGTATATATTATAATATTATAATATAAAGTTTCATTAAAAACATGTGGTCAAAATATAACTTAGTCTACATTTATATAAAATACACTCTATATAATATATAATATACACACATACATATACAATTATACACACATATTTAACCATATATATACACATATAAATAATTACACAAACCCTATTAATTCATCACAATAATAGATAAAATAACCTTAAAAAATAATGATAAAAATGATAAAAATAAACAATATTTATGGAATAATTAAATAATAAAAATAATACTCAAAATCTTGTCAATTAATTAAATAATATCAGTACTTAAAATAATATCATTAAAATAATACGTTTCAAAAATAACATTAATAGTATAAACCCTAATATTAAATTAATAACTTCTAAAATACATATTTACATAAAATATATACTTTAACATAAAATGACAATTAATAATCACAAATAATGAAAATAAATAAATAAATTTTTTAAATTTTATTAACACTGCATATCTTAAATATATTTAATAATTTAAAAACACAAGTCATAACAACTACCATCCTCTAAAACATCATATCAAAAATAAAATAATAAAATAATATTAAATATGAATAGCATCCAAATTATACAATTAAATATTCACCTTTATATATATACAAACATATATATAATAACAATAATAATTAATATTTAATGCAACATAGCTTAAATAAATTCACATTTATAAAGAAAATATGGATGCCAATAATAAAAATTCTACCTGAAATGAATACATATAAGAATAACTCACTGGTGGAATATGCTCCTCTAGGATGACTCGACTGGCCTTATCCTGTAGGCCTTGATCTCGGCACGACTATAGGAAAAATAATAAATAAATAATTAGGATAAAAATTCTAACCTTATATATTCTAGATTTCTAAGAACAAACTCGATCTAAGACTCGAATCGAATAATCTCAAAACTAAACACAGACCTGACATCACATTTTATGAGAAAATTTACTGAAAATTCGTCAAAGTCCCTTTTGTAAAACAGATATCTCTCCACTAAAAGAAGAGTTATTCCTTCATGAAAACACACTTCAAAAATACTCTCAAATCACTAAAATATATCATAAAAATATTAAAGAAATTTATTTTCCAAATAAATAATAAAATTCTAATTATTAAATGACATATTGCTAATAAAATCCATTAATAGCATAAAATTTACATTTTTCAAATAAATTAGCATAAATTGTAAATAATTATTAAAATCACTTATTATTATCATAAAAATAATAAAATGCTCATTTAGGCTCAAAAATAATAAATAAATTTATTTTTCACATATTTCCCAAAATAACTACTAAATAATTAATAATTGGAAAATAATTATAAAAATTATTTTTACACTTTTATTAATCAAAATAGTCTAAAATAGAATAGTTAACAACAATTTTAATTAAAATCAAATAATTCACCAAGTTGTAATATTTTTCCAAAAATACATATTTATACATAATCTTTAAAAATTCATATTTAAATTTCCATGCATAATTTCATAAAACTTCCTCAACAAAGTTTAATATATATAATTAATAGAATTTATTAAAAATATAAAATTTTTCAGGCTAGAATAGTAACCGAATGCCCAAAAAATTCGAAAAAATCATAAAAATAATTAAAAACCACATTTGGTAAGATCACAACCTCAATTATAATTTATCTCAAAGCAACTATATCTAATTAAATCAAATTCAAGCTCAATTAAACAAATAATAAAAAATTAACCTAAAAATAATTTTTCAAAATTGAGTTGTTACCGGAGTTGCCTAGATGAATTGAGTTAGGGGACTCCTAGATGAATTGAGTTAGGGGAAAGGAAGTCCAAGACATCAGGATTCGATCAAGACTGGCGGCACGTCTAAGGGTTGCCGGAATCTTCGTCGGTGACCTCCAAAGCAAATCGGCAAGGAAGAAGAGAAAAGGAGGAAAGAGAGGAAGAAGAGAACCGGTCCGGCATCGAGGCTAGCTGTTGTCAACATCGTTGGGTGGTGGTGGCGGCATGGTGGCTGACCGGCGTAGTGATGGTGGTAGTGGTTGGTAGTGGTGTCGATGGAAGGGAAGAAAAAGAAAAATAAAAGAAAATAAAATAAAAGAATAGGAAGAAGAAAAAAAAGTGGCAGCAGCCATGTTTATTTTCTTATTTTTTAACTTTTACTTTTATTATATATATATATATATATATATATATCACTCAAATAAATTCATATATATAATATGCATTAAATTAATAATTTTATTAAAATACTCTTAATAATAAATTTTATTAAAAATACTCATTTAATATTAATTGAATAAAATAATATTTAAAACTTAACAATTCCCCTTTTAAATTAATAAATAAAAATACAGGTTGTAATTTATATTTAGATAAAATATAAGTAAAACTAATTAAAATAGAAATATATAAGTAGAACTAATTAAATATATATATATATATATATATATATATATATATATATATATATATATATATATATATATTGCTATTAAAATTTTAATTTATTTTATTTTATTAGAGATAAAATAAAAGTTAATATAATTAAAATAGGAAATATACATTCAATTAAATAAAATTATATGTTAATTAATTTCATTTTTTTATTAAAAATAAAATAACAGTTAACCTAATTAGAATAAGAAATATATTTTCAATTAAATTACAATTACATTTTAATTCATTTAATTTAATTTTGTTAGAGATAAAATAGAATTTAATCTAATTAAAATAGGAAACATATTTTCAATTATATTAGAATTATATTTTAATTAATTTAATTTTTATTACAAATAAAATAAAAGATAACCTAATAAAAATAGAAAATATATTTTCAATTAAATTGAAATTTTTGTTAGAAGTAAGATAGAAGTTAATTTAATTAAAATAGAAACATAATTTCAATTAAATTATAATTATATTTTAATAAATTTAATTTTTATTAGAGATAAATAGAAGTTAACCTAATTAATAAAGGAAATAGACTAGAACCTAATTGAAATTTGAAATAGACTTCCAATTAAATTAAAGTTATATTTTAAGTAATTAATTTTTTTTGTTAGTAAATGACTAAATTATCCAATTGTTATAAAATAATGAGTGAATATTTTTTATAATTTCTTATGTTCCTCTTCATACATTTATATATACTAATAAACAATCACGTGTTTCACATATAAACAAAAATTTTATTTGACTTGTGATATATAATAAATAAATAAATAAATATATTATTATTATTATTATTATTATTATTATTATTATTATTATTATTGAATTTCGATCAACAAAACTTCCATTTCCATTCAAAAAAAAATTTAAAAAATAATAACCATGTTATTTATTTATATAACAATTTAATATTCACTTAATATAGTTATAACTTATTACAATTTGGTAATTATATGATATTATTTTAATATTTTTTATAATTAATTTTTCTCAATTTTAGATCTGATTTCATATTAAAAAAATATTATAATCATAATTAATCATAAGATAATAAAAAATTATTAGTTATTTGTTAATAAAAAATTTAAAAATAATAAAAGTTATATTTTCTTTATATAACAATTTAAATATTACAACCCCATTAAACTTATTATTTATTACAATTTAAATAATTTTTTTATTTGAACTATGACACTTTATTTCTTCAATATATTTAATATTAATACTTTTATTTACATAAAAATTAATTAAATGTAATTTTTAAGGTTCAACTAATAATTCAATGATAAATATTAATTAATTTAATTTTAACTCTTTTTTGTTAAATTTTATAAAAATATCTAAAAATAATAATTATACTACTTTTCCTGTAAAAAAAATACTTTCAAACAAATTATATGCTCTATTTTTTATTTATTAATTTATAAAAATATCTACTTTTGAAATAAATTATATATTTTTTCTATTTTCATAAAATTTATTAATTTTGATTTTAATTATTTATTTATTTAAATTAATATAATAATTCTTATAAAATTACATCAAAGAGGGAGGAGCAGACACCAGCATGGCCATCGGGGCCAAGCTTCGCGAGCAACATAAGGGAAAACCATAGAACATAAGGGGAAAAAAATGTGGAAGCCATGCATGTAACTAGAGTTCAGCCAGTTCACTGGTGTTTGAAGCTGGGCTGGGGGGAATAGGTACTAGTGTGGTACCTTCCAGCATGAAAACCACCTTCTTCATTGAAGGACGAAGTGATGGCTCATCCTGGATACACCAAAGTCCAATACTAATCATTTTCTGCAATGTTTGCTCATCTACTTCTTCTACACTCACCAATTTATGCAGTTCATTTGCCTCAAAACAGTTCTCCACCCATTCTGAAAGAATAGCTTCATTTTCTGGAACACCACTACTCACACTCCGACGACAACATATGATCTCTAAAAAAACAATTCCAAAGCTGTAGACATCTGCTTTCACTGTAATTGGTTGGTTTCTATGCCATTCTGGAGCAACATATCCCCTCGTTCCTTTGATCCCAGTTGTTGTCCTGCTCTGGTCTGGCATTAACAACTTTGCCAGTCCGAAGTCAGAAATCTTCGCATGCCCATGTTCGTCCATTAATATGTTCCTGGGATTTATATCACAGTGGATGATCTGAGTCTCGCATTCATCGTGGAGATAAAGTATGCCTCTAGCTATCTCTAAAGCAATTCGGATTCTGTCTCCAAAATTAGGCTTTGTTTTGGATTTTAGCAGATATTCTGAAAGTGACCCGTTTCTCATGTACTCATAAACCAGGAGTCTGTTGTTATTTTCTTGGCAGTAACCGAGTAAGCGAACAAGATTTCTATGGTGAGTTCTTCCAATTGATCTCATCTCATTCATGAATTCCACTTCTCCTTCGTCGACCAGTTTCTCCAATTTCTTCACTGCAATCTCGGTTCGACTCTGCCCATTCCATAAGGATCCCTTAAACACCGTCCCAAAAGCTCCCCTTCCTAATCTCTCGTTGAACCCGTTAGTTGCTCTTTCAAGTTCTTGATATGTAAATGATCTCAAAGTGACATCTTCAACCAATCCTATATCTCCTTCGTTGGATAGACCTTTATATGTTGAAACTCGGTGTCTCAAAATCAGAACACAAGATAGTGCCAGGACAAGGACACCAAAAGTTAGACAAGCAACACCTGTGATAAAGATTGTAGATCGCTCACCCTCCTCAGTAATGTATTTTGAGCGTCCAATGCCTACTTTGATCAAAGCTACAGTCGACCCACCAATAACTCTTTTACTATATCGCAATGGAAGCCCTTGCTTTCTGCATTTTTGGTCTTGAAACAGAGCTGCTTCACAGTTGCAGTCTCCTAAACAATTCTGGTTGCAATCTTCTTTACTCGCTAAGGATAAAACGGAATAAGCATCAACTTCCCACTCTACGCTTTCTAATTCAGAAATTTCATACTTCATATTTTCATTATCTAAAACACAACTCTCTGCGCGAAAATTTATGTTGCATCCCATACCTTTCTGCTCCGGATCGACGTACACAAAACCAGGGGGGCATCGGCAATCAGGTTCTTCATCCACAAGAACACAATATGAATTAACACCGCATATTGCTTTAGGATCACACCTGTTCCTCGGCTCTGACCATTCTATTGACCAATTACCTGTCTGATCCAAGATATAAGAATACAAGCGGAGAATCCCATCTGCATCAATTGTCAAGCGGTATGTCTTCCCGTCGGAAGGAAGTCCTCCATTGGTAAGGTTCTTTGCATCAGAGCCATTAGAATTGAGCATAAACATGCGGCCATTTTCACTTAGCGTTAATGTGGCATTGTCTCCAAGAAAGTTAGTACTTGCACCCCAATAAGCATAATCAGGAGCGTTTGGAGTATCTACTGGATACATAACAAGGTTCCCATCATGCTGCATAACAAGCCGGTGGCGCCCTTCCGAGTGATTGCGTTCTGAAATGCTAGAAACAAGCTCATTTCCAGCCCCTAGTAGCTGGCCTGGCAAAAGAGTATCTGTTGGATGATCAAAACTTTGCCATATGATTCTTGAATCGGCATTGTAAAGCACTAAGTTGCCAGAATCTAGGATGGAAGCAAAGGATGCATTGGTTGATGCATTTGAAATGGGTATTATTTCTTGAACTCCAGCGAGTTGCAATACAAGCCTGCCATCACCAGTTAATACCAACGTTGCATCACTGAAAACCGGCAGAGTATCTCTATTTGCCGTCCATGTAACAGTCTTCTCATGTGGAATTCCAGCAAACCATGTACCAATGCGGAAACCACTGCCTTCGGGGTAGAATCCGAAGGCAAATAGGCCAGAAGGTGAGAGCCAGGATGAATTGCCTGTGGGAGAAAGAGAGGATCCCAGGCCAATTCTGGAGATTCCTTGTTGCGCTCTAACAGTGATGATGAGAGTAAAAAGAACCAGCAAAACAGTTGAAGCCATTTTTCTTTCACCGGTGTTTCAGAATAGTACTAAACTCTATGTATATTTTTATTATTGGATGGCATGGAGGTCGCTACGGGTAGCAACAATTCCAATTTTCCCCTTTCAATTTTTTTAAATTTTTTTTTAATCTAAAATTTAATTTATACACACTATGCAAAAATTTAAACACCTCAACTTGTAAATTTTTTTTTAATAATCTAATGAAAAAAATAATTTTAAACTAGGGACATAATGGTCATTATACAGCAACACAATTCTTTATCTATTTTTATTTTCGTCTAATTTTATTACTTATTATGATACACATCAAAATATTTTTAGAGAAAAAAGTTACCTGCATTTACATTATTTATAATGACAGTTTCTCCCCTTTGATTTGAATTGGATTACATGCAGTGACAGACTAGGAAATTGATGTTAAATTAGTTCATGATATCGTTACATCCGGGCTAAAATAGATTAATAAAAAAATCAATAAAATCTGAATATTAGTGCTTTATAAAAAAAAATTACAAAACTTGAAAAAAATTGCCCACTTTGGATGTTTTCCCCAAAGTCCATCAATGTCATGTATTAAGTGTTTTACAACTTAGAGTTTGACTAATTAAGCTGGCTTGTAATAAATATGAAGTCAATTATGGAAAAATATGAAATATATTGAATCACGTGATTTAAGTTCAATTTTTCAATAGTAATTTATGAATATTTTAAATGGTAAAAGATATAAAAAAATTTTTTTATAATGTTAAAAATTAATTACTTTATATAATTATTAAAAAATAATTGTTAAAAAAAATTCATAATTTCAATATACAACATTGGCAGGAAGCTTTCATAATCTCATTTACTTTTATGACCTTATTTTTTGACAGACTTTCCATATTGAAACTTTCATTAGGAGTTTTGCCTCCTACAAATACTTAAATTAATTATTCTTTTTATTCCATAAAAATATAGTATTTCACATTATTTTTTTCTTGTAATTTGGACTCTGATCTTATTTTATTAACATATATAGAGCAGGTTCCATCATAAGCAACCGCAAGGCATGGAAAACGTAAAAAAAAAAAAAAAAAAAAAAAAAAAAAACATCAGTATATTCCTGAAGAAAAATTCCATACAACCTAAAAACAATTTAAAAAATAAAAATCAGATTTGAAAAAATCTATATTTATTAAAAAAAAAAAGAAAAAAAGACGACGATATTTACAGCTTAATGGAAATTATGTCCATGTAAAAATAAACTAAAAAATAAGAATTAAGTTTGAAAAATCTATATTTATTGAATAAAAGAAAAAACGACAATATTTACAGCTCATTGGAAATTTTTTCCTGTAATTCTTTTCATATATGCAAAATAAATTAGAAGAAGAGAACAGTCAAATCTTTTTAGGACCAACTGGACCGTTGTCAGTGGCCTATCATACATTTAAATGATAGTGATACGAGTGTCTACTTTCAAAGATTCCATAATGTATTTTCATTACGTCCCCATCATTTATATACAAACGACAGGTCAACAGCAACGACTGAGTCTGCCCTCCAATAAGCCAAAATTTACCAGCTAATCACCACTAATTTTTCTAAGAAATTAATATATGATACCCAGATTTTATTATATTTAATTTATAATATTTTTCTGATTAAAATGAGTTATCAGAACTTCAAATTTTTAACCAATTACTAAAAATTAAAAAATATATTTATTTCTAAACTATATATCAAATATTTTACACATACTTAATAAAAATATAATATATACATATGTGATGCAAATCTAACTATTAACTATAATATATTTAAATTTTTTTTATACTTTTAAAATATTATATTCATTATTGAATATTTAATATATATTTAAAATTTTATATTCAGTTAATAAATTATATATTATAAATGTAATTATTAAATAAAAATAATAGAAATTTCCCATGGCTTTCCTTTTTACGGTATGCTTTAAATGTCTTTAACTTGTTAGGAGGAAAGTGTATCCAAAGACTTTTACAAGTCTTATAGGATAATTTTGTTAGAAAATAATTTTCAAAGACTTTTCATTGCCTTGAAGGCAATGGAAGGGGAAAAGAAAAACAAAACGACAACAACAACAAAGAAAAGAATTAGATTATTTACAACTTATTGTCACGGACTCAAAGTTTTAGCGTAGGGACATTCATTCGTGCAGTACTTTGGGCCTCTCGCATATCCGAGGTTAAACCTTTTCCATCTTCGATACTTACTGATTTTGTCCTCCCATAGGCTCATCAGGGGAGTAGGGACAGGTCCCGACCAGTGTGGTGCCTAATCAGTACATTCAGAATGGACAACTGCTCAACACATGCTCACACCCTTTTCGCTATCCTGCATCCCACATTAAGCACAACCAGTAAGTATCTTGCGCAGTCCTGCGTGTCATAACAAATGATCCGTGACATTCTCTCCTACTTGATTTCGCAACGTCCTCATTACATGAGGAAGACTCCTCCCCCTTTTCTTTTTAATTGGCCAGGATTTGTGTGCAATTCCCTGCCTACTCGCCCTCTTACACTGAGGCTGCGATCCACTTGCAATTACCCTCCGTTGTTCAGGGTGTGCCAGCGCAGATACAAGTGCTAGGCGAACTTTCACTACAACTTCCTGCCTACTCGTCCTCATCTCAATCTCTTTATAGAGGACCCACTTGTGAGCACCCTTTTCATCGACCCGCCAGCATGGTAAAAAGCGCTTGGCAAACTTATAGCTAGCGCACAACTGGCTCTGATACCATTTGTCACGGGCTCAGAGTTTTAACGTAGGGACATTCACCCGTGCGACACCCCGAGCCTCTCGCATACCCAAGGTTAAGCCTCTTCCATCTCTGATGCTCACTGGTTTCGCCCTCCCATAGGCTCATCAGAGGAGCGGGGATAGCTCCCGACCAATGTGATACCTAATCAGCACGCCCATCCAAGGAATGGAAGGCTGCTTGGCACGTACTCACACCCTTTTTGCTATCCCCCATCCCACATTAAGCACAACCAGCAAGCATCTCGCATAGTCCTATCTGTCACAATAAATAGTCCATGACATTTCATTTGTCACAGGCTCAAAACTTTAGCACAGGGACATTCACCCGTGCGGCACCCTAGGCCTCCTGCGTACCCGAGGTTAAGCCTTTTCCATCTCCGATGCTCACTGGTTTCGCCCTCCCATGGGCTCATCAAGGGAGCAGGGACAGCTCCAGACCAGTGTGGTGCCTAATCAGCACGCCCATCTAAGGAATGGACGGCTGTTTGGCACGTACTCACACCCTTTTTGCTATACTGCATCCCACATTAAGCATAAACAGTAAGCATCTCGCGCAGTCCTACAGGTCATGACAAATGGTCCGTGACATTCTCCCCCACTTGATTTCGCAACGTCCTCGTTGCGTGAGGAAGACTCCTCCCCCTTTTCTTTTTAATTGGCCAGGATTTGTGTGCAATTCCTTGCCTACTCGCCGTCTTACACTGAGGTTGTGATCCACTTGTAACTACCCTCCGCTGCTCAGGGTGTGCCAGCGCGGATACGAGTGCTTAGTGAACTTTCACTGCGGCTTCCTGCCTACTCATCCTCATCTCAATCTCTTTATAGAGGACCCACTTGTGAGCACCCTTTTCATCGACCCGCCAACATGGTAAAGAGTGCTTAGCAAACTCGTAGCTAGCACACAACCGACTCTGATACCATTTGTCACGGGCTCAGAGTTTTAGCGCAAGGACATTCAACCGTGCGGCACCTCGGGCCTCCCACATACCCGAGGTTAAGCCTTTTCCATCTCTGATGCTCACTGGTTTCGTCCTCCTATGGGCTCATCAAGGGAGCAGGGACAACTCCCGACCAGTGTGGTGCCTAATCAGCACGCCCATCCAAGGAATGGACGGCTGCTCGGCACGTACTCATACCCTTTTTGCTATCCCGCATCCCACATTAAGCACAACCAACAAGCATCTTGCGTAGTCCTGCGTGTCACAATAAATAGTCTGTGACATTCTCCCCCATTTGATTTCGCAACATCCTCATTGCGTGAGGAAAACTCCTCCTCTTTTTCTTTTTAATTGGCCAGGATTTGTGCGTAATTCCCTGCCTACTCACCCTTTTACACTAAGGCTGCAATCCACTTGCAACTACCCTCTACTGCTTAGGGTGTGCCAGCGCGGATACGAGTGCTTGGTGAACTTTCACTACGGCTTCCTGCCTACTCATCCTTATCTCAATCTCTTTATAGAGGACCCACTTGCGAGCACCCCTTTCATCGACCTGCCAGAGTGGTAAAGAGTGCTTAGCAAACTCGCAGCTAGCACACAACTGACTCTGATGCCATTTGTCACAGGCTCAAAGTTTTAGCACAGGGACATTCACCTGTGCGGCACCCCAGGCCTCCCGTATACCCGAGGTTAAGCCTTTTCCATCTCCGATGCTCACTAGTTTCACCCTCCTATGGGCTCATCAGGGGAGTGGGGGACAGCTCCCAACTAGTGTGGTGCCTAATCAGCGCGCCCATCCAAGGAATGGATGACTGCTCGGCACGTACTCACACTCTTTTCGCTATCCCGCATCCCACATTAAGCACAACCAACAAGCATCTCACGCAGTCCTGTGTGTCACGACAAACGGTCCGTCAAATTATGGCATCATTAAAATATAAAGAAATTTACCAAAATGTTATATTTTTAGACTTATTTACTAAAATACATCTATTTTTATCCCTTTCCCTTCATTATTTTTTTCTCCCCTTCTTTTTTCATTTTTTATTTTTATTTTTATTTTATCCTTATTTTTTATTTTTTAAAATTTTTTCCTTTTTTTTTTATTTTTTTTCTTATTCTTATTTTTTGTTTTGGGTATATATATATATATATATATATATATATATATATAGAGAGAGAGAGAGAGAGAGAGAGAGAGAGAGAGAGAAAGAGAAAAGGAAAGATTATCATTAACATATTTAAATTATAAAAATCATATTAGTTTTAATAAATACTTAAATTTTCATATATGTAAATTTTTTGTTTTATAATACTAGAAAAATATTTAGAAATATAAATTTGTATATTTATGTATTTGTTTTTTTGATATTATGTTATTCATTTCATACACAAAAAAATAAACTAAAATATACAAATAATAAACAAAAAATATTTCAATTTTCTTGCATTTGAAATTTGTATTTAAGTCATCATGAACAAAATCGCTAACATAGCAATCATGAGACTAATAATAATAATAATAATAATAATACATTTAATTAAATATAATGAGATTATTTAGTATTGTTCATTATTCCTTATGAAGCTTAATAAAGGTGTAAGAAATTAGTATACTAATTATATACTAATCATATATTGATTATAAACGGAAAATACTCTATTATCCATTGTAATAATTGAATTTTTTTTTATTGAATAGGGTGTTGAAATGTTGATTTTGTTTCTATTCCTACTCATTCTGGTGGATTTGGTGGACAAAATGTGATAGGAGTTGATGTGGTATATATTGTTATTAGTTTTTTTAAATTTATTTTTTATTGCGTTTTGGTTTCTGATTTAATTTTGTATTTGCAAGATGCTGAAAATGATTTTGTAAGTCCTCCTCCATAGAAAAGGGAGTATAGACCTACCTATATCTTAAAGTCTCCTTTTGTTATTGTATAGGAAAGTGAAAATAAACAAAAAATATATGAAAAATATACTATAACTTAAAGCTAAACATTTTTTTTGGAGTTAAGCGAGTTGTAATTATTGTAATAGAAAAAATATAAAGAAATGAATATGTTGATTAAGTTTTTTTGTATTGTTGAGTCATAAGAGGATGCTGCCATTTTATGTTACGATTATAATTTGGTATCATTTTGTTTTTTTTTTTTTTGGTTTCTGATACTTTTTTATTTTTATTAATGGCAATATAGTTATATCACAAAGTTTCTTCTTTATGTTTATTGTATTTATGCAATCTTTATTTTATGTCTAAATATTTCATAATTGAAGGAGAGTTATTATTGTGATTTTATTTGAATTTGGTTTTATTGATGACGCATTAGAAGATGTTAGCATGTTATAATTTTGTATACTTTTCATTTATTTTTGGTTTCCAATTCATTTTTTCTAATTTAGAGTTTTTTTTTGTTGAAGAATGTACATGAGATTTTTGGTTTTGTTCAGCAATATTATGTATTTATTACAACACATTCATTAGCAATATTATGTATTTATTACAAAACATTTATTACTAATTTACTCAAATCTTTAGCTATAAATTGTAATTAATAGGGATCGAAAAATCATTACTAATTTAATTTATTCAATGAGAAAATATTCATTATGTGACACAAAATGTTAAGAATTAATTTTTTTTTGTTTTAATAATAATAATAATATGGCATTATAGTTCTTGTTGTTTGTTGGTATGCAAAACATATAGCAAGATGAATGCCCTCCATTGTCCTTTCCCATCAACTACTACTAATCTAAAACAAGTTGCCGACCCGCTCTTTCTTAATTGGCTACATTAAAAACAAAGAAGAAAAGAAATCAAACCATACACAATCAAAACAAAGCAACAAACAATAATGGCCAATTAAAAGGAGTGACATCAAAAGAAGTAAGACACATGATAAAAAAAAAATGGGAACTAGTTTATTGATTTATTATTTATTATTAGTTTTTATCTTTCATCTTTGGAATGTTCTTTATGGTAAAATGTTTATGATGCATCATGGACCTCTATGAAGGCTAGAGTGATGATGAAAGCTCCATTGTTGATTGCTTCCATTTATAGTGTCCATTTGCTTGTTCAATTCCATGACTACATATCAACATAAAAAGAAACCTTAATTGATAAAGAATGAGGGAGAGTAAGCTATGGAGGACAATTGATCCTCCTAAAAACTTAACAAACATCCACAATACAAATAAGAATAGGGAAGCAAGATGAAGAGTAAATCACGTTGGCCTACACTCAAGATCGAGAACAATGGCGGCCATAGCAGATTTCTAACAAAAACACCAAAAAGAGCAAATATTTATAACTAAAACATGGGTATTTCAAAATAGTGACAAAATCAACGAAACCCACATACCTTTTTTTTTATCTCAACGCATTGAAATAACTAAAAGACAAAAAGCTAAAAATAAAATGAAAAAGGAAAGAAAGGAGTCGCTGGCAATAAAGAGGTCATGGTAATGGTGGTGAAGGAAGATGACAGTGGTTGAGGAGGCAGAGGTGGGGAAGAGAGCTTGAACTGTTTCCAAGATTGATGGTGACAGTGACGGTGATGGTGGCAAGGAAGAGAGATGTCACGACCCAAAACAGGGACCATGACCGGCGCTAGGGAACGGGAATTCTTTCGAATCCGGAACCCGTAGCAAGCCTAAAAATAAAATACATATGCAATAATAACAATAAAAATATAATATGCAGCGGAAAATAAAATCATAAATATTACAATATCATCCATATCAACTGGATTCAATTCAAAACTCATCAATTCACATATATAATCTCATAAATGTATAATCTTTATACAAATCCAGTTTTACTATAATACATCTCTTTAAAACAAATACTTTATTTCACAACTACTGAAAATCATAACTACTGAAAATCACAACTACTGCAGTGTCTAGATAAAATAAATAAGACTCAAGTATATAATTTACATAAAGAAGCCGGGGCGGAAGAAATCTGGCGTATCGACCTGCTACTGAGGTCTGAGGAAGTTGACTCTCCTGAAAAATAGTCAACGGAGGGGAGTCAGACCTCACTGAGTGAATTACTATAATATATATACATACACTCTAAGTGATAATGCATACAGTCAACAGTATATGAGTAATATGTATATATACAGGCAAGTTCATACAGATGCAGAAAAATCATTTTATATATTTTGTCTGAAAATCAACTTTTATGAAGGATTACATAGAACCCTAGAATATCGCAACCTCAGAAAAATAGTGTTAAACAACACTCTAGCCATACAGGCTCACTGATTCCAAATATATCCACTTAATCCATATGGATAGTAGACTGGCCCCGAGACACTAAGTCAACCGAGCTCCAGCAGTCTGACTGCCAGTGTGATTGGCCCCGAGACACTTGGTCAACCGAGCTCCAGCAATCACACCCACAAACCACATCTCACATATATCAATAATCACAATCAATCAATATCCACAAATGGTTAGTAATATTGCCTAAAGCTATAGGCGTACCGGTACGTACTCGGTCCTAGTGCTGCCCACTAGGTAGCACGTTCTATTGATATCCTTCATTAATAAATAATAAAACATTCATTCACAAAAATAAATGATGCATGAATATAAATGAAATAACAATACAAACCATATATATACCGAAAATATACCAAACATAAACCAGGTATATTTTGAGTATATATATGTCAAATAAATCCAATCAAATCATGAATTAAACTAAAAATATATTTAAAAACATTTTAAATATATTTTATTAATAAAACATGTATATAATTTATTATATACCAAAAATATACTTGAATATAAATCATGTTATTTATGCATATTTAGTCAAAATAAAACATGCATTTTCTAAATCATGCATCCTAAGCATATATATATAATATAGTAACTCACCTAATGCGCTCCACGAGACAGGTCCGACGGGCCTGATCCACTAACCCTCGGTCTCGGCGCAACTAAGCAAGAAATAATTAATCGATATCAGAATAACCCTAACAGAAATCCTAGAATTAAATCTAGAGTATTCAACACAGAATCGGAAATTAGGGTTCGACTGGATATCACGTTTTACGAGAATTCTACCGGAAATCCGGCAGAACCTCCCCTGTAAAACGGAAATCTCTCTACTCAAAAGAGTAGAGCCAACCCTGCAAAGAAAATACACTTCAAAAATAAACACCACAATCAATCACAACCCCTCGGTCGGACTCCAGACTACAATCTGTCGACCGGGGTCCACAACACAGAATATATATTCAAATATACCAAAAATATCCTTAAATCATAAAAATACATTTCATACGTAGAAATTACATAATAAATCTTGAAACACTGTAAAAATTGATTAAAAGTCATTTTATTAGAAAAACCGTATATTATATATATAATTGAAAATAATTCCCGGAAAATAGTTTTAATTAGTTAAAAATACTAAATATTTTGTAGAAATCATTTTTGTACCTTAAATAAATATTAAAACCAATTAAATTACATTTTTAGACAATTTAGGGTAAAATTACCAAAATACCCCTATATATATATATATACCTAAATTACTTCAAAAATTCACCAAAAATCATACAATTATCCAAAATTAATTTTCTCAACATATTTATCAATAATATCAATAATTAAACTTAATTAACCAATTAAATTCAATTTAAAACACAATTAACCTAATTTTCCAAAATCACCTAAACTTCAATAATTAAAAATAAATACTTAGAAATTCATAAAAATTCCAAATAAATTTCTATAATTCATTTCAACACCTAATTTAACCATAAACTCCAATTTCATAATTTAAATAATTAATTTCCGAAAATTAGAAAATAATATTAAAATATTCAAAAATACCCAAAAATCCAAACAATCTCCAAAAATTCTACAAAAATTCATACATGAAGATTAAGCTACCAGGAACAACATTTGTGAAGGAAGTTTCCATGAATCATCCAAATCGAAGCTCAAAAAAATCAAAAACCGAAAGTGGCCGAAAACTTCCAATCAAAACCTAAGCAATTCTAGACCATTTTAGCTCAAACCAAAGCTAGAATAACACTCACCGGAGCTCAAGGAGAAGATAGAGACCGGCGGTGTCGAAAACGGTGGCCGGAGGAGGGAGAAACGGCGGTGGGGAATGTGGTCCGGCGCCCGCGGGAAAGAAAGAAGAAGAAGAAGAAAAAGAAAAAGAAAGAAAAAGGAAAGAGAAAGAAAAAGAAAAAGAAAGAAAAAGGAAAAGAAAAAAAAAGAAAAGAAAAAAAATAAAATAAAATAAAATAATTAAATATTAATAAATAAATAATAATAAAATAATAAATTTTAATAATTTAATAATAAATAAAATAATCAAATAATAATAAATAAATAATAAAATATTAGGGTAATAATAAACCCTAATTAAATAAATATACACACACAGGCTTTATTTAATAATTTAAAAATATGTATGAGTTCATGCAAACCCGTAAATACATTTAAAATAATTAATAATACATTGTTTACGTGGAAATTTCCCCGAAAATGAGAGTCCCGGGAAAATTTTACGTAAAATACTGAAAATAATAGACAGTAATCAAAATAGGTTTAAAATACATATCAACTCATAAAAATATCGTATAATGCATAAAAATTATTGACACTGTATATCCCGGTACAGTGTAAAAATATTTTAAAAAAACACGGGATATTACAAGAGACATGTCCCCCCCTTGTCACGACCCAAAACAGGGGACATGACCGACGCTAGAGAACGGGAATTCTTTCGAATCCGGAACCCGTAGCAAGCCTAAAAAATAAAATAAACATGCAATAATAACAATAACAATATAATATGCAGCGGGAATAAAAATCATAATATCATAATATTATTCACATCAACTGGATTTAAATTAAATCTCATCTCATAGATATATAATCTTTAATACAAATCCAGTTTCAATATAATATCTCTTTAAATAAAATACATGAAATCCAATACTTTAATTCACAACTACTGCAGTGTCTAGATAAAATAAATAAGACTCAAGTAAATAATTTACATAAAGAAGCCGGGGCGGAAGAAATCCGGCGTATCGACCTGCTACTGAGGTCTGAGGATGTTGACTCTCCTGAAAAATAGTCAACGGAGGGGAGTCAGATCTCACTGAGTGAATTACTATAATATATATACATACATACTAAATGATAATGCATACAGTCAACAGTATATATCTAATATATATATACAGGCAATTACACACAGATGCAATAAAATCATTTTTATATATTTTATCTGAAAATCATCTTTTATGAAGGATCACATAGAACCCTAGAATATCGCAACCTCGGAAATAGTGTTAGACAACACTCTAGCCATACAGGCTCACTTTTTCCAAATATATCCACTTATTCCATTTAGACAGTAGACTGGCCCCGAGACACTAAGTCAACCGAGCTCCAGCAGTCTAACTGCCAGTGTGATTGGCCCCGAGACACTTGGTCAACCGAGCTCCAGCAATCACACCCCAAACCACATCTTACACATAACAATAACCACATCAAATCAATATCCACAAATAAGTTAGTATTATAGCCTAAATACTATAGGCGTACCGGTACGTACTCGGTCCTAGTGTTGCCCACTAGGTAGCACGTTCTATTGATATCCTTCATTAATAATAATATAAATCATTCATTTACAATAAATGATGCATGAATTTAAATGAAATAACAATATAAACCATATATATACCGGAAATATACCAAACGTAAACCAGGTATATTTCGAGTATATATATGTCAAATAAATCCAATCAAATCATAAATTAAACTAAAAATATATTTAAAAACATTTTAAATATATTTTTATTAATAAAACATGTATATAATTTATTATATACCAAAAATAAACCAAAAATATACTTAATATAAACTTAAGAAATAATCAAATTATTTATGCATATTTAATCAACATAAAACATGCATTTCTAAATCATGCATCCTAAGCATATATATATAGTATAGTAACTCACCTAGTGCGCTCCACGAGACGGGTCCGACGGGCCTGGACCACTAGCCCTCGGTTTTGTTGCAACTAAACAAGAAATAAATAATCGACATCAGAATAACCCTAACAGAAATCCTAGAATTCGATTTAGAGTATTTAAATACGAAAACAGAATTAGGGTTCGACTGGACATCACATTTTACGAGAATTCTACCGAAAATTCGACAGAACCTCCCCTGTAAAATGGACATCTCTCTACTCAAAAGAGTAGAGCCGACCCTGCAAAGAAATACACTTCGAAATACAAGCTCAACACAATCCACAACCCTTCAGTCGGACTCCAGACTAAAATCCACCGACCAGGGTCCACAAACACAGAATAATTCAGAAATACCAAAAATATCCTTACAACATAGAAATACATCTCATAGGTAGAAATTACATAATTAACCTTAAAACACTGTAAAAATCGATAAAAACTCATTTTATTAGTAAAACCGTATATTATATATATAATTGAAAATAATTCACGAAAAATAGTTTTAATTAGTTAAAAATACCAAATATTTTGTAGAAATCATTTTTATACCTTAAATAATTATTAAAACCAATTAAATTACATTTTTAGCCAATTTTGGGTAAAATTATCAAAATACCCCTATATATATAAATATACTTAAATTACTTCAAAAATTCACCAAAAATCATACAATTATCCAAAATTAATTTTCTCAAAATATTTATCAATAATATCAATAATTAAACTCAATTATCCAATTAATTTCAAATAAAAACACATTTAACCTAATTTTCCCAATTTACATAAACTTCAATAATTCAAAATAAATATTTAGAAATTCATAAAAATTCCAAATAAATTCCTATAATTCATTTCAACACCTAATTTAACCATAAACTCCAATTTCATAATTTAAATAATTAATTTCCGAAAATTAGAAAATAATATTAAAATATTCAAAAATACCCAAAAATCCAAAAAATCTCCAAAAATTCTACAAAAATTCATACATGTAGATTAAGCTAGGATCAACATTTGTGAAGGGATTTTTCATGAATCATCCAATTCGAAGCTCAAAAAAATCGAAAACCCTAATAGGCCGAAATTGAAAATTCGAAACCTAAGCAATTCTAAACCATTTAAGCTCAAACCAAAGCTAGAATCACACTCACTGGAGCTCAAGGAGAAGAAAGAGACCGGCGGTGTCGAAAACGGTGGCCGGAGGAGGGAGAAACGGCGAAGGGACAATTTTCGGCCAAAAATGGAAAATGGAGCTGCCGGTGCCGAGGAAGGGAGCTGCTGGCGGCGGGGGACGGCTGGGAATGGCGGGTGGCAAGCCGGGAGGCACACCGACGGTAGGTGACCGGAGTTGCAGACGGTGGGGGAGTGAGGTGGGTGGTGGTCGGGCGCGTAGGAGGAAAGAAGAAGAAGAAGAAAAAGAAAAAGAAAGAAAGAAAAGAAAGAAAAAGAAAAGAAAAAGAAAAAAGAAAAAAAAAAAGAAAAAGAAAAAATAAAATAATATTAAAATAATAATAATAAATAAATAAAATAATTTTAATAATTTAATATTAAATAAAATAATTAAATAACAATAAATGAATAAACAAATAATAAAATATTAGGGTAATATATTAAACCCTAATTAAATAAATATATACACACATAGTCTTTATTTAGTAATTTAAAAATACGTATGAGTTCATGCAAGTCCGAAAATACATTTAAAATAATTAATAATACATTGTTTACGTGAAAATTTCCCCGAAAATGCAAGTCCCGGAAAAATTTTACGTAAAACACTGAAAATAATACACAGTAATTAAAATAGGTTTTAAATACATATCAACTCATAAAAATATCATATAATATACAGAAATTATTAACACTGCATATCCCGGTACAGTGTAAAAATATTTTAAAAACACGGGATATTACACCCCTCTATTTTTTTTTGCATCCCTTTCTTTCTTTCTTTTTTTTGTTTACGTTAAAGGACACGGAGGTAATTATTTTTAGATTTTAGGGGCATTTTCATAAAAAATGAAAAGTAGATGCATTTTGGTAAGTGGGGCTTTTTTTTTGGGCATTGATGTAAAAATCCCTAAAATATATATAATTAACCCATTAGTGCTGGGTCTAATAATTAGGGTCTAATGCCGCTTAAGTTAGGTATCAAGTTCGAAACTTAGTGTATGCAGAAGCATTAAATACTTATAGAGAGACATTTGTCACCCTTTGAGGTCTTATCCAGGTCGAATTCAAATTAGTCAGATGTTATAATCTGAATATTTATTAATTAAAATTAAGTGTGGGATTATTTAAAGTTAATTATTATTTAATTATGTATGAAATTTTTATTATTTGTATAGTTTTATTTAAATTTTTGACTAATTGTTTAGTGTATAATTAATTTGGGGGAAGTTTAAATTTAAAAAAAAAATATTAAAATATTATTTTTAATTTAAAGGTTATTATTATTTTATATTATTTAAATATATATATATATATATATATATATATATATATATAATCCTTTTTTGCTTCTTTTTCTCTTTCCTTCTTTTTCTTTCTTCCTTCTTTTCTTGCACCTTCCCGCACCCAACACAGCAGCGTCACCACCACCTGCCACCGCCACATCACCACGACCTCCACTGGTCAACATCGCCACTGGCTGCCCTTCTCCTCGCCAGTGCCACCACTCCTTCTCTTCCTTTCTCTCTTCCTCTCGGTGACCGGATTACCCTTGGGCTTATTGATGATGTTTCCGATCACCTCTAAGCTTGCCACCAGTCTTGATTCGAAGCTTATCCTCCAGTCTTCATTTCCCCTTAATCAATTTGTTTGGGTAACTCCGATTACGCCTCCAATTTTGTGAATTTGTGTTTAGGTTAATTTTGAATATTTTGTAAAATTGAGTTTGAATTTGATTTAATTAGATATAGTTGCTTTGAGATTAATTGTAATTAAGGTTGAAATCTAGCTAATGGTGATTTTTAATTATTTTTATGATTTTTTTCAAAATTTTCAAGTTTGGGTTACTTTTCACAAATTGTTTCAGCCTAGAAAATTTTATATTTTTATTAAATTCTATTAATTATGTAGAGTAAACTTTATTAAGGAAGTTTTGTGAAATTATGTATAGAATTTTAATTATGAATTTTTAAAAATTATGTATTTTTGAAAAAAATTAGAAAATTGTGATTTATTTGATTTTAATTGAAATTATTGTTAATTATGCTATTTTATACTATTTTTTATTAATAAAATTGTAAAAATAGTTTTTATAATTATTTTCCAATTTTTAATTATTTAATAGTTATTTTGGGAAATTAAATGAAAAATAAATTTATTTATTATTTTTAAGCCTAAATGAATATTTTATTATTTTTATGATATTAATAAGTAATTTTAATAATTATTTGTAATTTATGCTAATTTAATTGAAAAATGGGAATTTTATGCTACTAATGGATTTTATTAGAAAAATATTATTTAAGAATATGATTTTTGGTGAATAATTGGAATTTATATTATTTTATTAATAGTGGATTATGTTGGTTCTCGATTGGGTAATAATTGTAGTTCAAGGGTTCAATTCGAGAAGTTGAACTTATGGATACCTGAAGTGTGTTTTTGTGCAAGTTTGACTCTACTTTTAGTAGAGGGATGTCCGTTTTACAAAGGAGACTGTGCCGAATTTTTGATAGATTTCTCCTAAATGTGACATCGGGTCTGTGTTTGGTTTTGAGTCTTTTAGTAGAGTTGTGTCTTGGATCGAGTCTGTTCTTAAAAATCTATAATATATAAGATTAGAATTTTATCCTAATTATATTATTATTATTTTTCTATAGCTGTGCCGAGATCGAGACCTATAGGATCGGGCCAGTCAAGTCATTTTAAAGGAGCGTACACCTGTGAATTATTATTCTATGTATGCATTGTATGTAGAAATAATATTGACATCCACAATTTTTAATAAATATAAATTTTATTATGCTATGTTGCATATATATATATATATATATATATATATATATATATATATTGGATACTATTCATATTTAATATATAATTTTATTATTTTATTTATGATAAATAATATTTTGGAGAATAGTTGTAGAACATGTCACCTAGTGGGTTACACTAGAGCTGTTGCGCAATATTACGCTAGATGCTAGGCTATGAATTTTGATTGAATTGAGATATGGATAAATGGTTATTGAGAATTGTGGATAAAAAGAGTATGACTGCGGATCCTCAGTTAACCTATAGTGTACTCAGGGTCAGTCATACCGGTAATGAGACTGTGGATCCTTGGTTGACCCTTTTATGTACTCGGGGTCAGTCCACTGCCAAAGTTGGATAAGGAAATATTTTTGGACTTAATGAGCTTGTTGGCTAATGAGGTTCTGTGATTGAGATTGCGAAATATTTTCGGATTTTGCTTCGTTACTTAACCTAAGTATTACTGCATTTATTTATTTATCGAAAAATGTGATTTCAAGCATTTGTATGAAATGTATGTATAAAATAAATATATATAAACATATAAATATTATTATACTGATGTTTGAATATCTATGTCCTTAGATTGCATGCATATATATAATAATAATTCACTCAGTGAGGTATGACCCTCTTAAATTATTTTTCATGATCTTTCTCGTCAGACCTCCTATAGTAGTTCTCTTCGTTGAACCTTTTTCTCTCTAGCTGACTTATATAAATTTTAAATTACTTTTTCCTTATATTGCTAGACGATGCAATGGTATTACATATTTGTTGAATTCTCTGATTGTCATTATTGGTGGTTATGTATTTTGAATATTATAAAATATTTTTATTAAGATATTATTTATAAAAGATTCTTTTCTATTATTAAAATTTTTAATTTTGAGTATATTTATGGTTATATTTTATTGTGTATTTTTTTAAGTCTTGCTACGGTTTCTGGATTCTCGTGAATTCTTATCTTAGCGCCGGTCATGACTCATGGATTTAGGCCGTGACTTCAGATTTTACAGGATACCGAATATCGCGTGCATATATATATATATATATATATATATATATATATATATAAGATTTGAAATATAATATATTCTTTTTCTTTGTTAAATTTTCTTTGTCGGTGTCAAAAATTGCCTCTAATATTCCACTCAAGTCATTTGTTCAAACCAGTTCCGAAAAAAAAAAAACGTACTCTTGAATTAGAAATTCAAACCTTAAGAGTTCAAGTTGTCCACGTTTTTTTATTATTATTATGGTTGGGTTCATAGAATCGTTTACCAAATTTTATTCAATAATTTAAAATTTTGTTGATTTTAAAATAAATTATATGTTGATTTATTGAATATGAAATAAATTTTAAAATTAGTTACTAAATTTTCACATGAAATTTTAAATTTTTTATGTATCAATGAAAAATATTAGTACTTTTAACTATCATAATAAAAAAATAATAATAATAATAATAAAATTTTTATTTTTATTTTTTATATTTTCAGAAAAATCAAATATTTTATTTATTGTTGATAATATTTTTACTATCTCAAGAGCTTCTTTTTTTTTTTTTTTTTCTTTTCATTTGACACCTTTTTTGTTTGACCCCTATTGAAAAAATATTTAAATAATATGGTTGAAAGTTTATAAGTAAGTTTTAAAGTGGTTAGAATTTAAGGTTTTTTAATAAAAAGGTTAAAATTTTCTAAAAATTATTTTAAAATTAATTTTTAAATTTATGTTGAGAGTGTCAAAATTAGAATTTAAAATTATTTTTTATATTTTATTTTTTCTTGTAAGAAAAAATGATAGTGAATTTAACAAGTGTCAAATTTATTTTATAGGGATCTAAAAATAATTATTAAAATATAATTAGATTTTTCAAATAAAATTACAATTTTTAAAGTTGAATGAGCAAATTCAAAATTCAAAATAAAACTAATAGTTTTCTAATTATAAAAAGAAAAGAATTTATATAATTTTAATGTCATTTATTGATATGGTGTGTGTGTCACGCACACACCATATCAATAACTTATATTAAAGTTATATCAATTTTTTCTTTTTATAATGGGAAAACCATTAGTTTTATTCTAAATTTTGAGTCATCAATTGAATACTATTTTTAAAATTATTTCAATTTGCTCATTGGAAGAATAATTTTTAACGAAATTTCTGACTATATCTTTAAAGAGGATAATAGCAAAAATATAATCTCATTCCCTTAATCCAAATAGAGAAGAATCTTTTTCTATATATACAAACTAGGCCAATACTTGTGCATTGCACGATGAACTTAATAGTTTATTTTAATGAATTTTTGTGAATTAGTGATAGTAAAGTTTTTACTATAATTTGGGAGAAAATTTTTTAGAGATATTTCATAAAAGAACTTCACTGAATATATTAATAAGGTCAGTTAATGCAATATATTGCATTTCGGACATCCATTTCAACAATTCATAATTTAACTCGACTTCTGTAAACACTATTAGTACTTAGTTGTATCCTCACTATCAACATCCAACACTTTAAATTTAATTAAGGCTAAAGTCTGTGCAAAGCAACAATTGAATAACATATAAAAGTATTATAAGCTAATTTATATAATAGTAATTCAAATGATTATATAAATCTTGTATTTAGGAAACATAAAATAATAAGAGTTTATATATTTATTAAATATAAAATAATAATAAACATTTATTTTTCCATCATCCAAAAATCACAGAACAATAACTAGAATTTCAAGTTATTATTTATATAATTCATATATAATTATCTACAAATATTTGCAGAGGGAAATAAGTTCAAGAGATGAGTCAACCCTTTGGTGTGCTATTCAATTGTTATCTTGATTTGTTGTTAATAAATGTATCATACATATACTTCCACCTCTTGGCCATTAAATATTTGTTGAAGTGGATCATCCACTTGTACACCAATCTAAAAAAAACAATTGAGTGAGATAATAGAAAGAGAAACATAAATTTAGTGATGTAGAAAGAGGTCCATGTACTTGAAAAATAAAAAATAGCAAAGATACCTTCCTGAGAATGAGGCTATTTGCATGATAGATAGTTATTTCACCAAAAGTTGCACTATGATATGGATTTGTTTTAGGTACCTTTATTAAAATAAATCAAATAAAAAAGAATCAATAAAGTCTCCTATCTAAACTCATAACCAATTAGAAAAGTCCCCATTTAATAGAATAATGTATTATAAAATGTCCAAGAATATTGAAATTTTAAAGTTGTGATGACTTATAAATAGTGCTTCAAGTAGAAGAGATGCTAAACAATCAAAGTTAATCCCTCATTATTATTGTCCAATTTTAAAGGAAACTCAAACTCACCAAAAGCTCTAACTATAGAAAACAATTTGAATTATAAATTGGTCTGATCAATATAATGTAAATACTACGATAAAATAAATCCTACAACTCAAGAAAATAATAACTATTAACATTTTCTATCCCTAGACTTTAAAGACCCAATCACTGTATGCATGTTGTCTAGATTTATGTTACTTACAAAATTAATAAAAACATAATTTATGATCACCAAGAATACATTACCTTTACAACATCTTTTATTCCTCAAGGTTGTATAAGCTAGCCATGTATCCATTACTTATACGCACATATAAAAATTGGTTATACGTTGAGTAGACATTAGAATAATAATAACAACATTATAAAAGATGCTTTCACAACATCATGAACTAACTTGTTATTATTGAAGAATAAAAGACTAACTATATTTAGAGACCTAATTCTATCCCAAGGAGAATAAAATAAGGAATGAGTAGCTAAAAATATTTACTATAAATCCAAACCCTACTGAGAGGGGCAACCTTTTTGGATAATCCTGCATCATACATCGAATTTGAGTTTAAGATTTAAATGAAATATTGCATGCTCAGAGCAATTAAAATATGATAATTCACATTAAATTAAACTTTGCAAAATGGAATAAATGTCATTAATGCAATCAAAACTTTAATAATTAAAATCAACATTTTTAATATGACTAGATAATAAAAGAGACAGATGAAGCTAAAATGAAATGAAAAAAATTGCTCAAGGAGTGAGCAGGAAGGAACACCAAAAGCTTAATGCAATAACTGTGTTGAATAGTTTAAATCAAATCCTAAACTAAGATTGTTCTTGAGATATCTTTTGATGTCTTAATTGCAACCACCATAACTTTCTCAACCACCACTACATCTGAATAACCTTTCCCATTTATATCTTTCAACCTTTGACGCAATTCATAACAAAAATCCACATCAAAATTTCCTCACATAATCAATTCTTGAACCTAAAAAGGAGGAATGTATTATTATCAAATCAAGCAGGCAAATAACATAAAACCAATATTACCACTTTTTAAACTTTTTTGATAAAAAGCTAGTAATAACTTAAGAGCAAAAAAATAGAACCTTTGAACAAATAAAACCCCTAACATTATCAATTTGATTTTTAAAATTAAAATACCAAAATAGAGTAATAAATTGAGAGCAAGAAATAGAACCTCCAAAAGAGTATAAAGATCGTAATTAATAGAGGCTTGGTTGGAGTTCATAGATAGCATTTCTACCATTACATCTATAAATTTCAAAACATGACCAAATCATTTCCATATATAGTATACAAAAACACCAAATGTAAAAACTATTTTTTTTAAAAAAATTATTACATAGAGTGAGTAAGGGAGCAGTACCATCCATTGCTTCAAGAATCAAAAAATTCAAGAATTGTGAAGAGAGAGCACACATACACACATATACATAGAGAGAGAGAGAGAGAGTGAAGGATTTGAGAGGAGTCAAAAGTGCAACAACCATAGTGTATGTTCCATGAGAATTGCCAAAGAAAATAAATATGCAATGTTTGATCCATGAGAAAGAAAATGAATTTTTGTTATTTGGGTTTTAATTGACCGATGATCTTTTGAGAAAAATGATCTATTGATGAAAAAAGAATAAAAATAGCAATTGAAAAATCATAAAATCCTAACTAGTAAAGATATTGGTAACGGAGAAGATAAGATGTGATTTCAATTTTGATATTACAAAGTAAGAAATTATAAGACAATGAATAAGGAGGGAGTAAGAGATTATAAAAAATAAAAAAATAATTTTAAAGCCAATTCTCATTGTTATGAAATTGAGAATTGAGAAACTATAACAAAAAAAAGCTAGAGAGATTGGAAGCAGAGAATACAATGAATGGTTGGTTTTAAGAGATAGGAAAGACGAAGGGTTGTAATTCTTTGGTTGGTTTTTAAGAGATGGTAAAGACGAAGGGTTGCAACTCTTCAATTTCTTATTTTTTAACTATCAATGGAGCAGGTAAAATATTATAGATTGGCATATGGCTATTAATAAAAGCATGAGAGTGAGGAATGTTGAAAGGAAAGAGTGACACATGTCAAAACCTGGTGAAACCCTTCTCTTAGCTTCAACTTTTTTTTTCATTTTTAGTAATTGGAATTGAAATTGAAAAAAAAAGGAAAAGAGAGAAAATATTTTTAAGAAAAGTGTCTTTAATAATAATAATAATAATAATAATAATAATAATAATAATAATAATAATAATAATAATAATAATTTTTAAGAAAAGTGTCTTTAATAATAATAATAATAATAATAATAATAATAATAATAATAATAATAATAATAATAAAGGATGTCTTTAGGTTTTCAAGGTAATAAAAAAAATGAAGATCACAAAAAAAATGCTATTGAATGGGAGATGACACATGAATTATTAACTTGAGACTTCGTATATTAAAGATTGAAGTAGAGAGAGCCACATGTCAACACATGGTTAAAAGCTTACAAAAGATAAATTAGGAAAAAAAGAAGCAAAATAGGAAGCAAGGGATTTCAGTTACAAATGGTAACTAAGATTACAACCCAATAATAAAGAAAATATTCACAAATCAAGGCACAAATATTCACTAGCTATTAGAGACATTTTTGAAAGGAGTTGTTCAAGTTTGAATTTGAATCAAGCTATCAATGTTTCCTTCTAGACATGAGACATACTGGAGGTTGCCAAATTGGATGTTGTTATACTGATTGTCTACTTCTTCACCTATTTTTAAGTTGGAGGGGATGATGGAATGAACTCCAAGCTTGTCTTGAAAATTCTAAAATGAGACTTTAGGTAATGGTTTTGTAAAAATTTCCACTATTTGCTAAGGCGATTGGACGAATCTAGTAACTAAATTACCAATAGCAACTTTCTCCCGAACAAAATGATAATCAATAGCAATATGTTTGGACTTGGGATGAAATACTAGATTAATTGTCATGTACAAGGCACTAAGGTTGTTTGAAAATAATTGAGGTGGTTGTTGTAAATGAATTCTAATATCTTTTTAAAGAAAAGTAATCCATGAAAGCTTCGCTGCTGCAACTGCCATAACTCAGTATTCTGCTTTGGAACTAGATCTTGAGACTGTGGGTTGCTTTTTAGTTGACCATGATATACAGTCGCTTCCAAGGTATACATAGTAACTAGATATGCTTATTCATGTTAAAGGACATCCTGCCTAATCAGTGTCTCAAAAACCATAAAGGCACTATGAATTTTATTGAATGAAATGAAGCCTACTATTTTAGTGGTTAGACTTTTTTTACAATCAAGTGTTCAAACTCTTTATTTTTCTATCAAATTAGTGGTCCTCTCAAGTGCATGGTGGCCTAAGTACTAGTCAATATGTGTCAAACCCATTTTTAGCCATGTAACATGCCACATCAACATACACATATACAATTCATAATAAATGTTTAAACTGCCCTCCATTCTTTCCATTAAAATTTTCATTAGAGTTAGGAATTTAGCTTTAAAAAAAAGAAAAATTGAGAATGAAAGAAGTAATTTAGGAGAAAGAAGAAAAAACAAAACTGGAACTTTACCCGAACCTAAAAAATTTCCATAACAAATCTTAGCATACTTCATCCATTTACTTCAATTTCTATTATTTCCCTAGAGGGGTAAATAGGGCTTCTTAACATTTAAAAGAAAATTAAAATAATTAAATAAGGATTAAGAGAAAATTAAAAGAGTAAAAAAATCAAACACAAGTGATTAAGGAGTTCGATTCATAAATAAATTTATGTCTCGACCTAACTTATCCCTAAGTTAGGATTTTCAATCCCCACACCATTCTTATTCATAAAGATTAAGATTACAAGAATTTTAAAGATCAACTCTAAACCATACAGTAATGAGCTTTTGACTAGGTTAAGCTTTATCCACAATCCCAAGTGTTTTGATGGTTAAATACTTAAACCAATTCCTTTTGAAACAATTCTCACTTTCCTTCTAATCTATCCCAAGAATTAGATGAAGTAAAAGTCTTATTTTTACCCTATAACCAACTCTCAAAGAGTTTAATGAACAATAAAGAAATTAGATGAAAATTTGAGAGCTTAATGAATGCTAAGATGGAAGAGTTCAACAACCAAGTATCTAACAATTTAGTGAAGCTCTAAGATTTGTTTATATACATTAATAACTCAAATATTGTTATTGGGGGCACTAACTTCATCCCCAACCATCTCCAAGTTCCATTAAATGCAAAATAGCTTTTTTACAGAGAAATGGCTCCTTATGGTCGTGAGGGGGATGGTTGAAAATATAGCCATTGGATGGCAGTGACTGTTGTGTCTTGTAGACTCACCTGGTTATGAGCTGCTCTCAAACGTCTCAGGCTTTTTTTCTCGTATGAGAGGCTAATGGCTCACGATCTAGTAAAGATGTCATGAGGTGGCCATGGCCAGAATAAGACTCCTTATGATCTTGAGGGTTCTGTCCTCTTTTCAATTTGTGGCTCTTTAAGGCTTGAGCCCATGAGCAAGGCTTCCGATTATGAGCCTTGCTCGTCAGGAACCTTTTTAAGCTTGAATTAAGCTTGTTTTGAAGCTTTTAAAGTCCCAATTGAGTCTTGACCTTTGTAAGACTTGTTGATGACATTTTAATGAATTAAGGTCTTGAACAACTTCACTTTAGTTCTTTGTAAATGATTGAAACTAAAACATACTTAAATAAGCACATTAGATTAATCAAATTATTTGTTAAAGTCAAAACTTTAGAGATTAAATAAATTTAAGGTCAATAAGATCCTAATCATTTATATTTATATTTGAGAATTAAGTTGTGCTCTAATTTTACTTCATGCAATAATCTCCATCTCTTAAAAAAATTGGCATCTAAAGAAAAAAAATAACAACAAATGTATTCTTTTAACATAGTTGTAGCTCATTGTAGACTTGAAATTTCATGCTTTATATCCTTCTCTGAGTATATGATGCATGTACACATTGTAGGCACCCTCTTGTTCCCACTTTGACCTCCCATTTTTTCTTCTTTGCCATCATTAACACCATACCTAGTTTCTTTGATTGTTTTTCTTGTGTTGCTAAAAAAAGTTTCTTATCTTATCAAGAAATATAACAATACAAGTCCATTTCTTTTTCTTTCTCAAAGTGGGAGAGGTTGGCTAATTAAGAATCCAACTTTACCTCATTGCGATTGCTAGTTCATGACATGAATCTTAAAACCTCTCAAATAGTTATGGTTGGTCCTTACTTGAATCCTGAAGCTCAATAAATATTTAAGCTTGACTATAATTTATTTAACCAAGAACCCATTTGTTTAGTCGACTTCTGGATGCAAAAAACTCTTAAAGAAAGTGACACCACTAAACTCGTCGGCCAACCCACTCCTTCTCATACTACCAATGCTTGGTAACCTCTTCATTGATGTAAGAAACTCTTAGAGCAAGCAATAATTGACTATTACCTTAGCAAAAAAATAGAAAAAAACACACACGAAAAGCATCCAAAATTAAGACTAAAATCAGAATCTAAGCTAAAATTTTAACCATAAACAATCAAAAGAAGTTCAAAATGTAAATACATAAATTTACCTCTTTCTTATTGCACATAGAGATCTAAATACAAACTATAGGAAAGTAACCATTTTCACTAAATTCAAAATCAGCATCTAGGTCTTATTTATATATGGGTATCCCCTCCCTTGTCATCTTCTCCATTCCTCTGGTCCTTCACGTCCATGGCCACCTCTATTTGGGTGATCACATTGACTGGTGATTCATCGTCTACTGCCTCTTCCTCATCTCTCATTGCTTCCCTTTGCTTTCAATTCATGTTTAGGATAGCGACTGTGAGTTTCTTCTCATCGATGGCGACGGGAAGCAGCCGTCAAGCTAACATGCTTGAGAATAAAAAGATTGCCTTTTTATTCTCTTTTGTTTTTCAAAAACAAATCCCTAATTCTCTAAAGGAGAATTTATTAAAAAAGAGGTCATTCTAGACATTTACTATCATGTATGCTGACATGTCAAGCCAAATAACTTAAAGTGGGCTTCGTTTGTACTGACTGGAAACTTAGCCAACCATTTACCGAAGAGAACCACTAATTTGATACAATAAAGAGTTTGAACACTTGATTGCAAAAAAAAAAAAAATCTAACCACTAAAATAGCAAAAATTGAAAAGTTGACACACCAATTATACAATTCTTCCTTAAAACAAATTAAAATAATTTCATGGAAATACCATGGGATTTGCCTTTTGTTTTTTACTTTGTTAGTACATTTTAAGCTCCATCTCACAATGATTTGGGTTGGTGAATGCATTTTACACTCCATCTCACCCTTTTTTTAATTTCTTTAGCGAGTGCATTTTATGCTCTCTCACTTTGATTTTTTTTTCTATATTTTTTTCATGGCAGGTGCATTTTACGTTCCGTCTTGCTTTTTTTTTTTATAAACCCAATCAACAACAATTTTTTTAAAAGAAAAACTATGCCTATATCATTATCTTAAAGTCTTGCTTAGATTATGAAAACTAAATTATTTACACATAAAAATTGTGTTCAACTATCCTTAACAATAAACACCTTCAATTTTGGTGCTATCAAAACTACACACTCTTCCTTTTATTGTCCCTAATCATGAATTGAGTAATCCGCAAGACATAAATAATGCAAACACACAAATTAAACATTTATAATTAACACAAATGCAACAAAAAATAAACGCACAAAGTGACAAGCTATCCTCACCCACTCGATCACCCCCCCCCCCCCTTCCCAAAAACACTTAAATTTCACATTGTCCTCAATGTGAAAGGATCAAACAAACACAAAAAAAAATAAAAGAATAATAAAATTAAAGGAATTAAAGAAAAATAAATACAAAAAAACTAACACTCCCCTAATGTGATGCTCTAGTCTTCGCCTTAAGATGGTGGAAAATCAACAAGCACATGAAAAATTAAGAGTTAGGAATATCACCTAGAAAAAATTAAAAGCAAATAAAATAAAATATAAAAAATAAATTAACATGTATCTAAATTAAGCATAAATTCATGAAAATTAAGAGCCAACTATACAAACTAAAAACATGAATTGCATATAAATGTATATATTGAAAAATTATGTCCAAAATTTGAATTTCAATCAAATCAATTAAAATTCATGCAATCCCTGATATAATTAAAAAAATTAACAATGCCCAATAATAATCACGAAAATAATACTTAATGCAACATAAAAAAATGAAGAATAAAATAAAATAAATTCTAAATTGCTAACTAAATTTATTTTGAAAAAAAAATATAATAATATAAAATAAAATAAAAGTAGTGATGAGTACTTATGTAAAATAATAATAAAGAAACAAACAACAAAGGAAAAAAATAAATAAGCAAAAACGGAAAGAAAAAGAAACAAACAAAAAGGGAAAGAAAAAAAATAACAAAACGGAAGGAAAAAAAAATATTGGTAAAGGACCAACTTGACCCAACAAACAAAATTGGGAAGGCACAACAACTTTTAGTTTTCTTTATATAAATGTACCAAAAATTAAAAAAATTTAAAAATGTCATTTAATTTAAAAAATTTTAATTTTTTTTTTACTTTTTTCTTTATGTAATACCCTATATTTTTTATTTAAATAAAGGAATTTTCAAATAGTGTTATTAATAATTACTTTTGCATTATATTATACAATTGTTAATAATATTTTTTAGGGTTATTAATTTATGAAATGATTATATATGTGAGTATTATTTGTTTATTGTCTAAAATTTTGTTGTTTATTATTATTATTATTATTATTATTATTATTATTATTATTATTATTATTATTATTATTATTATGACTACTATTTTAAACTATATTAAATTTTATGGCTATTTATGTGTTACTATATATATATATATATATATATATATATATATATATATATATATATATATATATATATTCATACTTATATATATATTTAGGATTAATTATTATTTTATGTGTGTGTATTAAAATAGCTAGTGTATATGTATGTATATGTAAATGTAGTATATGTGTACATATACCAATAATTGCCTATACACATATATGCATAATTATATATATTAATTGTTATAATATAATATAATATATATATATATATATATATATATATATATATATATATAAGTATAGAGTAAGGACCAAAAACCGAAAATAACAAGACAAAAGAAAGCAAAAGAAAAATAAAATAGAAGGAAGGAAGAAGCTCACCATTCTCGACAACCCAACCCCCTGCAACCTCTCCCTCTCCGTCCCTCACCATCTTTTTCTTCCCTCTCACCGTGCCATTCTTCCTTCCACTGCCTGAGAAGCCATTGCCGCCGCGAGAGGAAGCTTCAAGAGGTGTTGCTATCGCTGCTTCTCTTCTTCTACCTCTGTCAACTTCGATCCAAGCTGATCCAGCGCCACCCAAGCTTCCCTAACTTCCTTCATCCTCTTAGGTGTCTATCCAAGCCAAGAGCCACCGCTACAACTCACCTCCGGCATCGGAATTGGAGGTTGAAGGTGAGTTGCTCTGTGTTATTTTTAGGTTGATTTTAGGTTATTTTATGGTTGTTGATCGAAATTGGATGTTGATTTTAGGTTGTTCTTAGGTATATGTTGAATTATGCCACTTAATTGCTCCAAATTCGAATTTTTAAGCATTTTTCTTAATTTTCCTTAATTTACAGAATTTTTGCATAATTTTATTTAATTTTTAGTTGAATTATTGGATTTTTTCTTTGGGTTAATTAGTGAATTTAGAGTAATTAAAATTATATTTTGAAAGGTTTTGGGTTGATTTTAAAGTTTTAAGAATTTTGGTGTTAATTAGAGGTTTATAAAAATTTTAGGTATTTAATTGGTATTTATGTTAATTTCGAAAATTATTGTGAAAAATTATGAAATTTTAATAATTGAAGTTATTAGTGAAAGTTATTAATTTTAGAACTCAAATTATAATTTTTGAGATTTTTATACTATTTTTATAAATATTTTTGAGTTTATGCCAAATGTGATTTTTAGGTTAAATTATATTTTTAGAAGAAATTATTGGTTGATTTTATGTTTTAATTATAATAGGAAGATTAATTTTGAGAAAATAAATTTTTGGGATGATTAAATAATTTTAAGGAATTATTTTTAGTACTAATAATATATTATGTAATTTATGTATTTAGGGGTAAAAATATAATTTTATAAATTAATTGGTATTTTTACTTAAGTAGTGTTAATTTTAAATATTAATTTCAAATATTTTATATATATATATATATATATATATATAATACATTATAATGGTTTTAATTTAGGCTTTAATTATATCTTGATAATGAAATGCAAATTTAGTTGTTTAATTTTTTAATAATTGAAATTTTATATATTTTTATTTATTTTTAGTATATGTGTGTGTGAAATATGTATTTTGAGAAATAAATGTTATTAATTTTTGATGTTTCATTGAGTTGAGATCTCGGTCGGGGCTAAATGTAGTTTTGGGAGCCCGACTCGAGTGTGTATGTCTGTAGTTATTAGAAGTGCATTTTCTATGCAGGTTTGGCTCTATCTTTGGTAGAGAGATGTCCGTTTTACAAAGGAGACTCTGCCGAAATTTCGGTAGATTTTCTCGTAAAACATGATATTCGTAAAATTTCTACCGTTAGTTAGGTTATATCCTGTCTATCAAGTTTTGTCCGGCTTTCCTTGAGTCAGCCTGAAATTTCATTGTTTTGTTGATTTTTGATATCAATTCCATAGTCACGTTTAAAAGTCGATTTGTTATTTTTTTTCTTTTAGAGCATATCGGAGTAGAAGCTATGAGACCAAGGTAAACACGTGGTCGTCAGCCTTCACATTCATCTTGTAAGTCAATAGAACGATTTGTGCGTGTGTTTATTTAAAGAATGCATGCGCTCGTATTTTTATTATATTAATTATATGATTTATTTAATTTAATGCTATTATTTAAGATTTAAATGCATTTTATTTATTTAAAATCGATTTTGAGAAATTTTGGTAGAACAGGCTACTTGGTGGGCTTCACCAGGACTATGTGCACATGGTAGAGATTGAGAGATGGATTCGAAATATATATGATTGGTGAATGTTAAACTAGGACGGGTGCCTCGGTGGAAGCCTTTGCTCTCGGGGACCGCCAGTGATTGTAAAGTTAATAATGGACTGGGATGGGTGCCTCGGTCGATGCCTTTGCTCTCGGGGACCGCCAGTGCCATATATTTGGATTAAGTGGATGACTATGACTTAGTGCCTCGGTTGATGCCTTTGCTCTAGAGGACCGGTAGTCTAGTTGGAATGAGTGGGCCCGGTTGGCCATTTAGATTTTTGGGTTTAGGATTCTACCGAGATTTTTCAAAAACTATACCTATACATTATAAATTATTTTACACTATAAATATATATAGTTTTCAAAAAGGTTTTCAAACCGTACAGCTCTTTTATTGACTTATTCAGTGAGGTCTTATTCCCCTCAATTTATTTTTTTTCAGGAGCTTGGGAGTTCGACCTCAGACTACCTCCACGCTGGGTTTCTTCTTCACCAGCTATTTTATATAGGTCATTATAAGCTATACTGTGTGTTAATCTAGATTGATGCAGTAGTATATGTACTAAGGATTATATGATTTAAGTATATTTGTGTAATTTATTTGTATAAACCACATTTATGTATAAGGATTTAAGTTTGATTTATAATATGTAACGTCGAAGCATATTTTATTTGAGCATCTGATTTAGTTTATTTATAAGAAAAATCCATTTGATAATGTGTTCTATTTTAAAATAAAATTTTAAATTGTAAGGTGTTATTTATCTTTTCTTTAAGACTTACTACGGGTTTTAGGGGCCTTATGCCTTCTCATTCCTTAGTGCCAGTCACGTGCCCTCGGGTTCGGGTCGTGACACTTTATATATTTTTTTTAACATTTTTTTTTCAACATTTTTTTTTAAATTTATTTGCTATCTTCCTTTTTTTTTCTTAATGTTTTTTTTTGCTAAATATTTTTTTTTCAATTTTTATGGTACTATCTTTATCTTTTTTTTTTCAATATTTTTTTCTAGTGTCTTCATTTTTGTTTTTCTCAACTTTTTTTGCTCAACATTTTTTCATTTTTAAGATACTGTAATATCCCGTATTTTTAAACATTTTAATATTTCATCGGGATATACAGTGTTAATAATTTTTGTATATATATTTATGATATTTCATGAGTTGCTATTTAATTAAAATTTATTTTTAATTGTTTTATATTATTTTAAGCAGTTTACGTAAAATTTTCCCGGGACTTGCATTTTCGGGAAAATTGACACGTAAATTATTTATTATCAATTATTTTAAATAGATTTTCATACTTGCATGAACTCATACATATTTTTAAAGTACTAAATAACGTATATATGTGTATTTATTTATTTAACTAGGGTTTAATTAATTACCCTAATATTTTATTATTTATTATTAGTTTTAATATTATTTAATTATTTTTAGGTGTATTAAATTTTAAAATATTAAATTATATGTGTGTGGTGTATATTTAATGTGTGTGATTTTATATTATTTTAATATATAGTGTAAAGTATATATATATACATATTATATTGTCAAAATCAAAATTTATAGCCAAATTACCATTTTGCCCCAACTTCTTCTTCTCCTTCCCTGACGCACGCCCGATCACCAACCACCGCTGCTACTCCCATTTTCTCACCATTGGTGTGCCATATGGCGTGCCACCTCCTTCCTCCAGCTATTCTGCCCCCAACAGAGTCCATTTCCAGCGTCGGGAAGCTCGTTTTGGCCAGAGAAGCCGAAACTTTACTCACTGTTGATCATGACGTTTTTGGCCACCATTTTTGACACCGCCGGTCTCTTTCTTCTCCTTGAGCTCTGGTGAGTGTGATTCCAAGAATTTTTTCACTTAAAATGGTCTTGATTTGCTTAGGTTTTGATTTTGGTAATTCGGCCATTTTTGGGTTCTTGATTTTTTTGAACTTCAAATTGATTGATTCATGAAAAATTCCTTCACAAATGTTGTTCCCATTAGCTTAATATATATGTGTGAATTTTTTTATAATTTTCTGGAATTATTTTGATTTTTGGGTATTTTTGAATATTTTATTATTATTTTCTAATTTTCGAAATTTAATTAAATAAATTATAAAATTGTCTTTTATGATAATTATAGGTGTTGAAATGAATTACAGGAATTTATTTGGAATTTTTATGAATTTATATGTATTTATTTTGAATTTATATAGTTTATGTAATTTTGGAAAAATTAGGTTAATTGTGTTTTTAATTGAAATTAATTATTTAATTGAGTTTAATTATTGATATTATTGATAAATATGTTGAGAAAATTTATTTTGGATAATTATACTATTTTTGGTGAATTTTTGGAGTATTTTAGTATATTTATATATATAGGGGTATTTTGGTAATTTTACCCTAAATTGACTAAAAATGTAATTAAATTGGTTTTAATAGTTATTTAAGGTATAAAAATGATTTCTACAAATTATTTAGTATTTTTAACTAATTAAAACTATTTTTCGTAAATTATTTTTAATTATATATATAATATACAATTTTTCTAATAAAATGAGTTTTTATCGATTTTTATTGTGTTTTAGGGTTAATTATGTAATTTCTACTTATTAAATGTATTTCTATGATATAAGGGTATTTTCGATATTTTTATATTGTTCTGTGAATCGTGGACTTCAGTCGGTGATTTGTAGTTTGGAGTCCGACCGAGGGATTTTGGTTGTGTTTTCTATTTATTTTTGAAGTGTGTTTCTTTGCAGGGCTGGCACTACTCTTTGAGTAGAGAGATGCCCGTTTTACAAGGAAGTTTCTGCCGGATTTTCGGTAGAATTCTCATCAAACGTGATGTCCGGTCAAACCCTAATTCTGATTCTGTGTCCAATATTCTAGATCGAGTTTTTAGAATTTTTTGTTAGGTTTATTTTGATGTCTGTTATTTTTTTATGTTTAGTTGCACCGAGATCGAGGCCTAGTGGACCAGGCCCATCGGACCCATCTCAAGGAGCACACTAATTGTGAGTTACTATTTTATATATATGTGCTTAGGGTGCATGATTTAGAAACATATGTTATTTTAAATAATTATGCATAAATAAATCAATTAGTATTTAAGTTTATTTTTAGTTTATATTCGGTATATTTTGGTATATTTTCAAATTATATGCATGTTTTATTAATAAATTATTCTTAAAATGTTTTTATGTATATCCTTGGTATATACTTAGTTATTTTGTAATTTAATTGGATTTATTTGACGTATATATACTCAAAATATACCTGGTTTACTTTTGGTATATTTCTAGTATATAAATGGTTATTTTTGCTATTATATTTAAATTCATGCATCATTTATTTTTATGAATGTATGCTTTATATTTCAATGAAAGATATCAATAGAACGTGCTACCTAGTGGGCAGTACTAGGACCGAGTACGTACCGGTACGCTTATAGCATTTAGGCTATATTACTAACCATTTGTGGATATTGATTGGATATGATTATTTGATGTGTGATATGATTTGGGAGTGTGATTGCTGGAGCTCGGTTGACCAAGTGTCTCGGCGCCAATCACACTGACAGTCAGACTGTTGGAGCTCGATTGACTTAGTGTCTCTGCCACGACCCAAAACAGGGGCCATGACCGGCGCTAGGGAACGGGAATTCTTTTGAATCCGGAACCCGTAGCAAGCCTAAAAATAAATAAATCATGCCATAATAACAGTAACAATATAATATGCAGCGGAAAATAAAAATCATAATATCATAATATTATTCACATTAACTGGATTTAAATCGAAATCTCATCTCATCACATATATATAGTCTTTAATATAAATCCAGTTTCAATATAATACATCTCTTTAAATAAAATACATGAAATCCAATACTTTAATTCACAACTACTGCAGTGTCTAGATAAAATAAATAAGACTCGAGAAAATAATTTACACAAAGAAGCCGGGGCAGAAGAAATCCGGCGTATCGACCTGCTACTGAGGTCTGAAGATGTTGACTCTCCTGAAAAATAGTCAACGGAGGGGAGTCAGACCTCACTGAGTGAATTACTATAATATATATACATACACACTAAGTGACAATGCATACAGTCAACAGTATATATGTAATATGTATATATATAGGCAAATTCATACAGATGCAGAAAAATCATTTTATATATATTTTATTGAAAATCATCTTTTATGAAGGATCACATAGAACCCTAGAATATCGCAACCTCAGAAAATAGTGTTAAACAACACTCTAGCCATACATGCTCACTTATTCCAAATATATCCACTTAATCCAATTAGACAGTAGACTGGCCCCGAGACACTAAGTCAACCGAGCTCCAATAGTCTGACTGCCAGTGTGATTGGCCCCGAGACACTTGGTCAACCGAGCTCCAGCAATCAGACCCAAAAACCACATCTCACATATCGATAATCATAATCAAATCAATATCCACAACTAAGTTAGTATTATAGCCTAAAGCTATAGGCGTACCGGTACGTACTCGGTCCTAGTGATGCCCACTAGGTAGCACGTTCTATTGATATCCTTCATTAATAAATAATTAAAACATTCATTCACAAAAATAAATGATGCATGAATGTAAATGAAATAACAATATAATCCATATATATACCAGAAATATACCAAACATAAACCAGGTATATTTCGAGTATATATACGTCAAATAAATTCAATCAAATCATACATTAAACTAAAAATATATTTAAAAACATTTTAAATATATTTTATTAATAAAACATGTATATAATTTATTATATACCAAAAATAAACCAAAAGTATACTTAAATACAAATCACATTATTTATGCATTTTAACCAAAATAAAACATATATTTCTAAATCATGCATCCTAAGCATATATATATAGTATAGTAACTCACCCAGTGCGCTCCACGAGACGGGTCCGACGGGCCTGGTCCACTAGTCCTCGGTCTCGGCGCAACTAAACAAGCAATAAATAATCGACATTAGAATAAACCTAACAGAAATCCTAGAATTCAATATAGAGTATTAAAATACGAAAACATAATTAGGGTTCGACTGGACATCACGTTTTACGAGAATTCTATCGAAAATCCGACAGAACCTCCCCTGTAAAACGGACATCTCTCTACTCAAAAGAGTAGAGCTGACCCTACAAAGAAACACACTTTGAAAAATAAGCTCAACACTCAACCACAACCCCTCAGTCGGACTCCAAACTACAGTCTACCGACCGGGGTCCACAAACACAAAACAATTCAGGAAATATCAAAAATATCCTTAAATCACAGAAATACATTTCATAGGTGGAAATTACATAATTAACCTTAAAACACTGTAAAAACCGATTAAAACTCATTTTATTTGAAAAACCGTATATTATATATATAATTGAAAATAATTCACGAAAAATAGTTTTAATTAGTTAAAAATACTAAATAATTTATAGAAATCATTTTTATACCTTAAATAACTATTAAAACCAATTAAATTACATTTTTAGACAATTTAGGGTAAAATTACCAAAATACCCCTATATATATAAATATACTTAAATTACTTCAAAAATTCACCAAAAATCATACAATTATCCAAAATTAATTTTCTCAACATATTTATCAATAATATCAATAATTAAACTCAATCAACCAATTAATTTCCATTTAAAACACAATTAACCCTAATTTCTCAAAATCACATAAACTTCAATAATTCAAAATAAATACTTAGAAATTCATAAAAATTCCAAATAAATTCCTATAATTCATTTCAACACCTAATTTAACCATAAACTCCAATTTCATAATTTAAATAATTAATTTCCGAAAATTAGAAAATAATATTAAAATATTCAAAAATACCCAAAAATCCAAAAAATCTCCAAAAATTCCACAAAAATTCATATATGTATATTGAGCTACTAGGAACAACATTTGTGAAGGGATTTTTCATGAATCATTCAATTCGAAGCTCAAAAAAATCAAAAACCCTAATATGACCGAAATTGAAAATTCGAAACCTAAGCAAATCTAAACCATTTTAGCTCAAACCAAAGCTAGAATCACACTCACCGGAGCTCAAGGAGAAGAAATAGACCGGCGGTGTCGAAAACGGTGGCCGGAGGAGGGAGAAACGGCGATGGATCAACTTTCGGCCAAAAGAGGAAAAATGAAGCTGCCGGCGCCGGGGAAGGGAGCTGCTGGCAGCGGGGGACGGCTGGGAACGGCGGTGGCAAGCCGGGAGGCACACCGACGGTAGGTGGCCGGAGTTGCAGACGGTGAGGGGTGAGGTGGGGGTCGGGCGCGGGAGAAGGAAGAAGGAGAAGAAGAAAAAGAAAGAAAAAGGAAAGAAAAAGAAAAAGAAAGAAAAAAGAAAAAAAAAAGAAAAAAGAAAAAGAAAAAGAAAAAGAAAATAAAATAAAATAATTAAATATTAATAAAATAATAATAAAAATTAAATTTTAATAATTTAATAATAAATAAAATAATTAAATAATGATAAATAAATAAATAAATAATAAAATATTATGGTTATATATATTAAACCCTAATTAAATAAATATTCACACACAGGCTTTATTTAATAATTTAAAATTACGCATGAGTTCATGCAAGTCCGAAAATACATTTAAAATAATTAATATTAAAATATTTAAGTGAAAATTTCCCCGAAAATGCAAGTCCCGGGAAAATTTTATGTAAAGTACTGTAAATAAAACACAGTAATTAAAATAGGTTTAAAATACATAACAACTCGTAAAAAAATCATATAAAATATAGAAATTATTAACACTGTATATCCCGGTATAATGTAAAAATATTTAAAAACACGGGATATTACAGTCTCCCCCCCTTACAAGAATTCGTCCCCGAATTCCAAAAAACAAGATCAAGAAGGAAAGAGATACGGGTAAGAAGCTCGCATCTCAGCTTCAGTCTCCCACATATGCTCTTCAACTCTGTCGCTACGCCACAGAACCTTGACCATCGGAATCTGCTTCGATCGCAACTGTCGAACTTGAAAATCAACGATCGCCACAGGTTCTTCCACAAACGTCAAATCTTCACTCACTTCCACACTGTCAGGTTGCAACACGTGTGAAGGATCTAAGATATACTTCCTCAACATCGAGATATGAAATACTGGATGCACTTGTGACATACTCGGAGGCAAATCCAACCGATATGCAACAGTGCCAACTCTCTCCAGAATCTCAAACAGTCCAATGTATCTCGGTGCTAACTTACCCTTCCTGCCAAATCTCATCACACCCTTCATCGGAGATACCTTCAGAAAAATGAAATCTCCAACCTGAAACTCCACATCTCTGCGCCTAGGATCCGCATAACTCTTCTGTCTGCTAACTGCGGTCTCTAATCTGCGCTTGATCACGACGACTTTCTCTGCAGCATCCTGAACCATCTCAGGTCCAGTCAAAGCTCTCTCACCAATCTCATCCCAACTCAACAGGGATCTACACTTCCTTCCATACAACGCCTCATATGGTGCCATACCAATACTGCTATGGTAGTTGTTATTATATGCAAACTCAACAAGCGACAAATGATCATCCCAGCTACCTCCCAAATCCAAGACACACATCCTTAACATATCTTCCAGTGTCTGGATCGTCCTCTCAGACTGGCCATCTGTTTGAGGATGAAAAGCAGTACTGAAATCCAACCTAGTGCCCATTGCTTCTTGTAACTTCTGCCAAAAACGAGAAGTAAACACCGAACCTCTATCTGACACAATGGACACAGGTACTCCATGAAGGCACACAATATGCTTCACATACAACTTTGCCAATCTAGCAACTGAATATGTGGCTTTCACAGGCAAGAAATGTGCAGACTTCGTCAACCTGTCTACGATCACCCAGATGGAATCGTATCCATCCTTCGAACGAGGTAAACCGACCACAAAATCCATAGCTATCCTTTCCCACTTCCACTCGGGAATAGGAAGAGGCTGAAGCTTACCAGAAGGCTTCTGATGTTCGGCTTTCACTTGCTGACACATCAAGCACTTAGCAACATAATCAGCGACATCCTTCTTCAATCCATCCCACCAGTATAAATCTCTGATACTGTGGTACATCTTAGTAACACCTGGATGAACGCTGTAAGCTGTAGAATGTGCTTCCTCTAGGATCTCCTCTCTCAAATTATCCACATCCGGAACACATAATCTACCATTAATCCATAACACACCACCATCATCAAGTGTGAAATCAGTGAACTTCCCTGCTCTGACATTCTCTGCAAGCTCTTCCAGAATAGGATCTCGGCTCTGAGCTGCTTTAATCCTATCCCTTAGTACAAATCGTACTTTAAACTAAGCTAACAGTCCACCTGATCTACTAATCTTCATCATCAAACCTTGATCCACCAATAGATGCAACTCCTGGATCAATGGTCTCCTCTCAACACCGATGTGAGCAAGACTACCTGAGGACTTCCTACTCAAGGCATCTGCTACCACATTAGCTTTACCCGGATGGTAAAGAATCTCGCAATCATAATCCTTTAACAATTCCAACCATCTTCTCTACCTCAAATTCAAATCTCTCTACTGAAAAATGTACTTAAGGCTCTTGTGATTAGTAAATATCTCACAAGTCACCCCGTACAAATAATGTCTCCAAATCTTCAAAGCAAAGATCACTGTAGCCATCTCAAGATCATGTGTAGGATAGTTCTGCTCATGCTTCTTCAACTGCCTCAAAGCATAGGCTATCACCTTTCCATTCTGTATCAACACACAACCAAGACCAATTCTAGAGGCATCACAGTAAACTGTGAACTTATCCATACTATTAGGCAAAGCTAACACTGGCGCTGTGGTCAACTTCTCCTTCAACAACTGAAAACTATTCTCACAAGCTTCTGACCACTCGAATCTAACATTCTTCTGAGTCAAGCGAGTTATAGGGGCTGCTATCCTGGAAAAATCCTGCACAAACCGCCTATAATACCCGGCTAAACCCAGAAAACTCCGAATCTCTGTAACAGAAGTAGGTCTAGGCCATTCAGACATAGCCTCAACCTTCTGTGGATCAACCTGAATACCTTCTTTAGATACTACGTGTCCAAGAAAAGAAACACTCTCCATCCAAAAATCACACTTCGAGAATTTAGCATAAAGTTGATGATCTCTCAATGTCTGTAGTACAATCCTCAAATGATATACATGCTCTTCCATACTCATCGAATATACCAATATATCATCAATGAAGACTACTACAAACTGATCCACATACGGTCTGAATACTCTGTTCATCAGGTCCATAAAAGCTGCTGGTGCATTAGTCAAACCAAAAGACATCACCAGAAACTCATAATGACCATATCTAGTACGGAATGCTGTCTTAGGAATATCAGATTCACTAATCCACAACTGATGATAACCCGACCTTAAGTCAACCTTAGAAAAGAACTGTGCACCCTGTAGTTGATCAAACAAGTCATCTATCCTCGGGAGAGGATACTTGTTCTTCACCGTCACCTTATTCAGTTCTCTGTAGTCAATGCACAGTCTCAGGGTACCATCCTTCTTCTTCACAAATAGGACTGGTGCACCCCAAGGAGAAACACTAGGTCTAATGAAACCTTTATCCAACAACTCTTGCAACTGCTCCTTCAACTCTCTCAACTCTGCAGGAGCCATACGATAGGGTGGCATAGATATAGGAGTAGTACCTTGTACCACATCTATACAGAACTCAATCTCTCTATGAGGTGGTAAACCTAGTAACTCCTCGGGAAAAACATCAGGAAACTCACAAGCAACCGGAACATCTGTGAGTGATAACTTCTCCACTGACGTATCCCTAACCAATGCCAAATATCCCTGACAACCTTTCCTCAATAACTTCCTAGCTGTAATAGCAGAAATAAGATTCTGAGGCGCTGAACTCCTATCACCAACAAACTTAAATTCTACTTCACCAGGAATTCTGAAAGTCACCTCCTTATTCCTGCAATCTACCACGACATAGTGCTGAGATAACCAATCCATTCCCAAAATAACATCGAACTCCATCACATCCAACAATATCAAATCAGCGGGTAATTCTCTATCTCCCACGAGAACTGGAAAACCAGAAAGAACAATATCGACGTCCAAAGAATCGCTCAGAGGAGTGGCAACAGACAAAGGAAAAGCCATCCTCGAAGCTTGCCAACAAGATTTAGAAGCAAAAACAGGAGAAACAAACGAATGCGTGGCACCCGGATCAAACAAAACCCAAGCATCCAGGTAACAAACAGAAATAATACCTGCCACGACTGCATTAGATGCCTGAGCATCCTGCTGAGTCAGATGAAAAACTCTGGCCTGACCTTGACCTCCCTGCTGACTGGTAGAAGCCTAGCCAACACCTCTGGCACCTCCTCTAGTACCTCTGCCATGACTCTGCTGTGGAACAAACTGAGTGGAACTCTGATGCTGGGCTGGTGGTAACTGAAATGGCATGGGTGCTGCACTAGCAATCGACTGCTGTGGGAATCGTGGAATCTGCTGCTGCTGATACCCAGAATAAGGACACGATCTGGCAAAATATCCTGTCTGCCCGCATCTGAAGCATGTCAGTGGTGTCAGATAACACGGTCCCTGATGGACTCTACCACAAGTTTGACAAACACTGGCCACTGATCCAGAACTACGACCACTGTTGTTGCTCGAAGCACCTGATCCAAATCTGAACGATCTACGCTGACCTCCACGACCATGTCTACTGCTCCGATGCACTCGCTGCTGCTGTCTCTAACTCTGCTGAGTCGAACCTCGCTGCTGACTACTCGAACCAACATGAAAACTTGAATATGGAGTAGCCTGCGATCCACTCGACTGAACTCCCAACTGGTAATAATCAGGCATCGCTCCCTGCCTAACTAGTCTCAGCTCAATCTCCTTAGCTAGCTCAATCACAGACTCGAGAGTAAGGCCTGCTGTAGGCATACCAGCAAAAGCTGAACCCAAACCAGTAACATACGTAGTAACAGCGAAATACTGATCTCGCATCAGATCCTCGGCATATCTACCCAAACGAAGAAACTCTCGGGTATACTCCTCTACAGATCGATCTCCATGAGAAATACTAGTCAAACGAAGACGATAACTCAAACGAAGAGGCTCTGGACAGAATCTCCTCATGAATCGCTCTCGAAACTGAGCCCATGTCATCGTCATCATATAGGGCTGGATCATCTGAATGAACCAATCTAGAGTTGGTCCCTCGACAGACAACTCGATGATCATGATCCGCTGGTACTCGGTATGAGCAGTCCGAGTCCTAGTCTCAATCGCATGCAGAAAATCTAAAGGATCAGAAGTACCATCAAAAGTAATCCTGCCAACTCGGGCATAGAACAAAGCTGCCTCAGGGTCAGACATACCCTGCTGATAGGCAGGCTGAACAGGCTGAACAACTGGAGGAACAGGAACATCAAACTCAGGCTCAACAGGCTCCTCGTCCTGTAACTCTCTCTGCCTATGGCGACCTGCCGCTCCTCGAGGTCTACCTCTGCCATGACCTCTACGTCTAACTGGCTGCTCAGGAGGTAAAACCTCATCCTGAAAAGACTCATCATCCTCGGCCTCAACGACCAGTGGAGCGACACGCGCTCGCCTCCTCATACTGAAAAGACAAACGAAAAGATTTAGACAAAACAGACAACGGAGGAATAACGCTGAAAACTACAGTAAGGAATACTTATCAAGATATACTCGAACCTAATACACTGCAGTAGTCCAACAGAAAAAACACAACTTTAAAGCTAAGGCCACAACTCACATAACTAAGCCCTAACACAGAACTCTGCTCTGATACCAACTTTGTCACGACCCAAAACAGGGGCCATGACCGGCGCTAGGGAACGGGAATTCTTTCGAATCCGGAACCCGTAGCAAGCCTAAAAATAAAATAAATCATGCCATAATAACAGTAACAATATAATATGCAGCGAAAAATAAAAATCATAATATCATAATATTATTCACATTAACTGGATTTAAATCGAAATCTCATCTCATCACATATATATAGTCTTTAATATAAATCCAGTTTCAATATAATACATCTCTTTAAATAAAATACATGAAATCCAATACTTTAATTCACAACTACTGCAGTGTCTAGATAAAATAAATAAGACTCAAGTAAATAATTTACACAAAGAAGCCGGGGCGGAAGAAATTCGGCGTATCGACCTGCTACTGAGGTCTGAAGATGTTGACTCTCCTGAAAAATAGTCAACGGAGGGGAGTCAGACCTCACTGAGTGAATTACTATAATATATATACATACACACTAAGTGACAATGCATACAGTCAACAGTATATATGTAATATGTATATATACAGGCAAATTCATACAGATGCAGAAAAATCATTTTATATATATTTTATTGAAAATCATCTTTTATGAAGGATCACATAGAACCCTAGAATATCACAACCTCAGAAAATAGTGTTAAACAACACTCTAGCCATACATGCTCACTTATTCCAAATATATCCACTTAATCCAATTAGACAGTAGACTGGCCCCGAGACACTAAGTCAACCGAGCTCCAGTAGTCTGACTGCCAGTGTGATTGGCCCCGAGACACTTGGTCAACCGAGCTCCAGCAATCACACCCAAAAACCACATCTCACATATCGATAATCATAATCAAATCAATATCCACAAATAAGTTAGTATTATAGCCTAAAGCTATAGGCGTACCGGTACGTACTCGGTCCTAGTGATGCCCACTAGGTAGCACGTTCTATTGATATCCTTCATTAATAAATAATTAAAACATTCATTCACAAAAATAAATGATGCATGAATGTAAATGAAATAACAATATAATCCATATATATACCAGAAATATACCAAACATAAACCAGGTATATTTCGAGTATATATACGTCAAATAAATTCAATCAAATCATACATTAAACTAAAAATATATTTAAAAACATTTTAAATATATTTTATTAATAAAACATGTATATAATTTATTATATACCAAAAATAAACCAAAAGTATACTTAAATACAAATCACATTATTTATGCATTTTAACCAAAATAAAACATATATTTCTAAATCATGCATCCTAAGCATATATATATAGTATAGTAACTCACCTAGTGCGCTCCACGAGACGGGTCCGACGGGCCTGGTCCACTAGCCCTCGGTCTCGGCGCAACTAAACAAGCAATAAATAACCGACATTAGAATAAACCTAACAGAAATCCTAGAATTCAATCTAGAGTATTAAAATACGAAAACAGAATTAGGGTTCGACTGGACATCACGCTTTACGAGAATTCTATCGAAAATCCGACAGAACCTCCCCTGTAAAACGGACATCTTTCTACTCAAAAGAGTAGAGCCGACCCTGCAAAGAAACACACTTCGAAAAACAAGCTCAACACTCAACCACAACCCCTCGGTCGGACTCCAAACTACAGTCTACCGACCGGGGTCCACAAACACAAAATAATTCAGGAAATATCAAAAATATCCTTAAATCATAGAAATACATTTCATAGGTGGAAATTACATAATTAACCTTAAAACACTGTAAAAACCGATTAAAACTCATTTTATTTGAAAAACCGTATATTATATATATAATTGAAAATAATTCACGAAAAATAGTTTTAATTAGTTAAAAATACTAAATAATTTATAGAAATCATTTTTATACCTTAAATAACTATTAAAACCAATTAAATTACATTTTTAGACAATTTAGGGTAAAATTACCAAAATACCCCTATATATATAAATATACTTAAATTACTTCAAAAATTCACCAAAAATCATACAATTATCCAAAATTAATTTTCTCAACATATTTATCAATAATATCAATAATTAAACTCAATCAATCAATTAATTTCCATTTAAAACACAATTAACCCTAATTTCTCAAAATCACATAAACTTCAATAATTCAAAATAAATACTTAGAAATTCATAAAAATTCCAAATAAATTCCTATAATTCATTTCAACACCTAATTTAACCATAAACTCCAATTTCATAATTTAAATAATTAATTTCCGAAAATTAGAAAATAATATTAAAATATTCAAAAATACCCAAAAATCCAAAAAATCTCCAAAAATTCCACAAAAATTCATATATGTATATTGAGCTACTAGGAACAACATTTGTGAAGGGATTTTTCATGAATCATTCAATTCGAAGCTCAAAAAAAATCAAAAACCCTAATATGACCGAAATTGAAAATTCGAAACCTAAGCAAATCTAAACCATTTTAGCTCAAACCAAAGCTAGAATCACACTCACCGGAGCTCAAGGAGAAGAAATAGACCGGCGGTGTCGAAAACGGTGGCCGGAGGAGGGAGAAACGGCGATGGATCAACTTTCGGCCAAAAGAGGAAAAATGAAGCTGCCGGCGCCGGGGAAGGGAGCTGCTGGCGGCGGGGGACGGCTGGGAACGGCGGTGGCAAGCCGGGAGGCACACCGACGGTAGGTGGCCGGAGTTGCAGACGGTGAGGGGTGAGGTGGGGGTCGGGCGCGGGAGAAGGAAGAAGGAGAAGAAGAAAAAGAAAGAAAAAGGAAAGAAAAAGAAAAAGAAAGAAAAAAGAAAAAAAAAAGAAAAAAGAAAAAGAAAAAGAAAATAAAATAAAATAATTAAATATTAATAAAATAATAATAAAAATTAAATTTTAATAATTTAATAATAAATAAAATAATTAAATAATGATAAATAAATAAATAAATAATAAAATATTAGGGTTATATATATTAAACCCTAATTAAATAAATATTCACACACAGGCTTTATTTAATAATTTAAAATTACGCATGAGTTCATGCAAGTCCGAAAATACATTTAAAATAATTAATATTAAAATATTTACGTGAAAATTTCTCCGAAAATGCAAGTCCCTGGAAAATTTTACGTAAAGTACTGTAAATAAAACACAGTAATTAAAATAGGTTTAAAATACATAACAACTCGTAAAAATATCATATAAAATACATAAATTATTAACACTGTATATCCCGGTACAGTGTAAAAATATTTAAAAACACGGGATATTATAGTCTCGGGGCCAGTCTACTGTCCAAATGGAACAAGTGAATATATTGGAATAAGTGAGTGTTGTCTAACACTGTTTGAGGTTGCGATATTCTAGAGTTCTATTTAATCCTTCATAAACTGTGATTTTCAATAAAAATATATAAAATGATTTTTATTGCATTTGTGTGTAGTTGCTTGTATACATACATATTATATATACTTTTGACTGTGTACTTTGGCATTTAGTATGCATGTATATATATTATAGTAATTCACTCAGTGAGGTCTGACTCCCCTCCGTTGATTATTTTTCAGGAGAGTCATCTTCATCAGACCTCAGTAGCAGGCCTGTACGCCGGATTTCTTCCGCCCCGGCTTCTTTATGTAAACTGCTTATCTGAGTCTTGAGTTTTATTTTTATAATCTAGATACTGCAGTAGTTGTATAAAGTCGTGAGATATGTACTTTAAATATTTGAACTGGATTTGTATTAAAAGAGTTTATTTATATATGAGATGGATTTGATTTGAAATCTCGTGGTGGATTATTATTTTTATAATTATGATTTTGTTCCGCTGCATAATATTTTATTTAATTGTGTTGTTATTATTACTATTGCATGTTTTATTTATTTTAGGCTTGCTACCTGTTCTGGATTCGAAAGAATTCTCGTTCCCTAGCGCCGGTCATGACCTCTGTTTTGGGTCGTAACAGATACTATCTTTATTTTATTCTTTTTTTTTTTACAGTATTTTTTTCTTAAGATTTTTTTTTTCAAATGAATAATTATGCACTAAGCATCTTTAGTTGTTGTTAAACCAAGTAATAAATAACTTCAAATGTTATAACAATAATAAAAAAAAATCTCATTTTATATTCTTAAAGAATAAGGATTTTATTTTATTATTATTTTAATTTGTTCATTAAATGTTTAACAATTTTTTTCAAAAAAAAAACATTATTTGATACTTATTTGGTCATCAATATTTAATAAGTTTACAATACTTATAATTTATTAGTAACATCAATAAAAAAAACACTGGAAAAATATAAAAAAAATCAACAAATCGAAACAAACAAAAAACAGCTAAAAACAACAACTGAAAAAAAAAATCAACAAAATTTTATAGTTGTTAATTTTTTTTTGTTTTTTAAATTTTTTTTCATTATAAATAATAAAATTAAGGCCATAATTAAAATTTTTACTTTTATTAGTGTTAATGATAAAAATAATAATTTTTTGATATATCTCATGACTTTTATTTTTTTTATTGTTATTTTTTTATTTTTAACAAAAATCAACAAATATAAACAAAGAGAAACAATTAAAACAATTGAAAGCAACAACTAAAATAACAAAAAAACAACAAAAAGCAACAAGAAATTGCAATTGTTAATGTTTCTTGATTTTTGATTTTTGATTATTGTTTAATTTTTTTATCATTAATAATAAAATTAAGACCATGAATATAATTTTAAATTTTATTAGTATTAATAATAAAAATAATAATTTATTTGATATATTTCATAATTTTTTTGTTATTTTTATTGAAAAAATATTTATTGAATACTATAGGTAATTTTTACTTTAATTAGTTTAATTTCTAAATTCTAAATAATTATGAAAAAATCATTATTGAAGACTATGGATAATTTTTAGATTAATTAACTTAATTTTTATATTTTAAAATAATAGTAAGTTTCAAAATAAAAAAATTATTATTATAAATATAAAATTAAATTATTTAAAATATAAAAATATAATAAATACATACAATAAACTTAAATTAAAAATTACTTCAAAATAATAATTAGTAAAAAAGAATTGCAGAAAAAAAAAAAGGAAAAACGCCGAAGTTGTGAGCAATGTCTCAAAAGTGCGAAAAAAAATGAAAAAGCCAAAGATAAAACTGAAATAAAAAAATAAAAAAAGCCCAGGCCACAAAGGAAATCAAGGGCTTTGTCATGGCTAAGTGAAGGTCAAATTATATTATGCACTTCTATTTATATTGTAATATAAACTAAAAGTTTATAACACATGTGTTCTACTCCCATAACTGGTTACCAGGTAAGCTTTTGATAACCATGAAAGTTAAATAATCCCGCAGAATTGAGGTTGGTATCCTTTTTATGAAAGGCATGGCTGCAATGCATAAAAATCTAAGGGAACCGACATATAAAAGACAAAGAAATCCATCATTGGAGAAAGCTTGTTGTAACAAATGATTGGCCCCACCAAATTTAATTAGCTACCCCACCAAATTTAATTAGCTACCATATATATATATAATTGATTCAAAAAGCAGGTTATAGCTTGGTGTTCATTAGTTTGTGAATATATGTTTATTAATTGTAAAAATAGAGAATAATTTGTTATTGATAAGAGATTTATTATAATTTTAATATATTATTTTGTTAAATTTATTTGTTTAGTTTTTTTTTATTTAATGACGCTATATATTTTATTTTATGAACATAAATTATTTAAGTGATGAACCTACAATATTTAACTAAAATAAAAATATAAGGAAAAACTTATTTTTTATAACTAAAATATAAAAATTAAATAATTTTTTAATGAATAAAATTTTTTATTTTGACTAAAATCATGAATAAAAAATTAAATTCAATCACTGTAACTAATAAAATAAAAAAATAATTTTCTGATAAACGAAAAATATATATTTTTTAAATTTTTAATGAAATTGAAATGATAATATTAAAGAACATATAGGAAAAGGTTAATGAACTTGTAGATTGAAAAGTTAATAAATCTACAAATAAGAATCAATGAACATACAGGTAAAGATTAATGAATTTATATGTAAAGGTTAATGAACATTCTTTATTTAAGTAATGATGTTATATGTTCTATCTTATGATTATACATTATTTAAGTAATTAATCTATATTATTTAACTAAAATAAAAATATAAGTAAAACTCTATTTACTATAACTAAAATAAATAAATAAATATATATATATATATATATATATATATATATATAGTAAATAATAATATGTTTGTAGTAAATACTAACGTATACATCCATCAACTATTTGGTTGAAATGGTTACAACATATCTTTATACTTTTGGATCGTTCATTCATGGATATTGTAACGATGGGGAAATGTGAAAAGCAGAGGTTATTTATAGAGATGGTGGAATATGGTATCGCTCCCAATGAAGCTCTTAAAGCAGCAAAACAATTGATGGCTTGTGAAAGGATGCTAAAAAAACAAAAAATGTGAAAAAAAAAAAGGTAGTTTTACCTTCTTTAATTCACACTTGTGATGAATTCTGATCCACATTGCAATATGCAGGACCGGTTTAAAGGTATTTGTGACTCTAAGCAAAAAAAAAATTTATTTATTTTTTAGATTTAAAATCATTAATTAACTATTATTTTTTTAAATATTAACTATTTTTTATATTAAAATTAAATAAATTAAAAAAACAATTTGATATTAGCAACATGGATATTGTATGGCTGGGGAAATGCGAAAAGCAGAGAAGTTATTTATAGAGATGGTAGAATATGGTATTTCTCCCAACGAAGCTCTTAAAGTAGCAAAACAATTGCTGGCTTATGAAAGGATGCTAAAAAAAACCAGAAACAGAAAAAAAAAATGGCATGTTTTACCTTCTTCAATTTACACTTGTAATGAACTCTAATTCATGTTGCAATATGCAAGACCGGCTCAAGAGTATTTGTGGCCCTAGGTAAAAATTATTTTTATTTTTTAGATTTAAAATATCAATTAACTATTATTTTTAAAATATTAACTATTTTTTACTATTAAAATTAAATAAATTAATAATTAATTTGATATTATCACCAATATTAGATCCTAATTTAAAAGGTAAAATTTTAAAATTTTCAACTAAAAAATTATACATATATTTAATTTATTGTATTGGAAGTATGAAGCAATCAAGTAAATTTTACTGAGAGATGGTAAATATATAAATTTTAAAAGATTATAATAAAATTTAATTGATTAAAAGGAAGTATTGGCCTCTCCTTATTTTTTTCTCTTAGTTTCAGCTTTGATTAACACATAATAAAATTTTAAAAATCTTTTAAATCTAAAACTAAAAATAAAATTATCTAGCAAATGATTTAATTAAAAAATAACAAAATACAACATAAAAAAGAGATAAATAAATTAAAGCTATAAATTTATTTATATTTACTTTAATATCATTGAATAAAATTTATTTTACATATTTAAGAGTAATTATTTAAAAAATAAAATTTATCTTATAAATAAAATAGAGTGAATATTTTTAAACAAAAAATATAATAGAATAAAAAAAGTATTTAAATATTTTTGTATTCTATATATATATATATATAACCATACTTTAGACTTCATTTTTAAAGAGTCCTTAGGCATAAGACTTAGTGATCTATACCTAAAATCGGACCTGACAATATGGACAGAGATTCATCATATAACAATTGCATGTAAAGGACATGTTCAAAACCATGCTACCTACTGTGAAATGCAACTTATTTGAAAGGGCCATGCGAAGGCCGTGCTATCAACCGTGTGTCATACTGAGGGAATTTATGAGATTGCATCTAAATAGTGCACAGCCATGCTGTGAACCATGTGATGCATTGTCCTTGTAAAATGATTCCAATGCCCTTAACTCTTCCATGACAACTTCAAAAACCCATAAAAATAAATTCAAACACCAATAATAATAATAATAATAATAGAAATAAAAGAAAATAAAAATAGAAATAAAAAGTATGCAAATAAAAATAAATAAATTATAAATCTAAATAAAATAAATTTAAGTTGCCTTCCAAGACCACTAATTTAAAGTTATTAGTTTGATCCTTTGAATACGTAGTATCATGGGTATAACCGAACATGAGAAAATGTTCTTGGTAACATCTTCCTGTCCTTTCTTTTGCTAGGTTCCTTTATGCCCATGTAATAAAGTGTGAACTCCACATGTCAAACCTTTGGTTCTAGAACTACATGAATAATGTAAGGTTTTTCATGTAGGTTCTCAGACAATCCAACATTTTTCATGGATCCTCATATATGACCATAACAAGTTGTGGAACATATGCATTATTATTTATAGATAGCTCTTCTTCATCCCATGTAGTTTCAAGGATTGATATATTTTCCTCATCCAACTCATTTTTTAATTGAATTGAGTGACTTTGTGCCTCTTCATCCTTGATGTCTACAGACTGATTCTTACACTTGGAGGCTTATTTGATTTCCTAAGTGATAATCTCTTCTTGCTCATAATCTTAAGATTCGATGTAGGTTCTTGTTGATAACCCTAAGTGTAATCCATACAACTACTCCAAGATGTGTTGTAGTGAGAAGATGGAGGTGAATATGAATAATATGAACAATGTGCCCCATTGTGGTTCTCTTCACACCAATTACAAACCTGAAAATAAGATGAAAAATAATTAAATTGCATATGTTTTACATTATATAAAGGATCATGATAAAGAAAAGGAATTTTTTGTATATTTCTTTTGTACAATGAAGACTGATATTTATATAAGAGTCCGATGACTGGAATAGGAAAGAAAGAATAGGGCTTCCTAAAAATCTGCCTATTTACATCATAGAGGAAAGAAAAGCTATCAATGCTTGTGATATACACATTCTAAAAATACTTCCTAAAAATTTGCCTATTTACATCATAGAATTAGGCAACTGATGTTATTGATTCCTATAATCACGGTAACACACCCCCTCAAACTCAAGATGGCATAGTGGATGCCAACTTGAGTTTGCTTAGTAAATCTCAAAAACGTGTGGGTTTTGGTGAAGATATCAGCGGCTTGGTTAGCAGAGGAGATGGGAACCAAAAGTATGGTGCCCTGAGTAACATGATGACAAATAAAATGGCAATCAAGTTCAATGTGTTTGGTACGCTCATGAAAAACGTCATTATGAGAGATCTGTATAGCACTTCGATTATCACAATTGAGCATAGTAGCAGAATATTGTGGGACACCCATATCAGATAACAACCAGTGTAACCAAAGTAATTCAGATGTAGCGTCAGCTAGAGCACGATACTCAAATTCGGTGCTGGAACGAGCAACGACTGTTTGCTTTTTACTATACCAAGAGATAAGAGAATCGCCTAAGAAAAAATAATAACCAGTAGTAGAACGACGATCTGTGGGATCACCAGCCCAATCAGCATCAAAGTAGCCAGATAACACCAAAGAGGAGTGAGCAGAAAAATGGAGACCATGAAAAAGAGTTCCTTTAATATAGCGAAGTATCCGAAAAACTGCAGAAAAATGCGATGAGCGAGGGGCAGACATGAACTGACTGACTAAGTGAACTGCATATGAGATATCAGGGCGAGTAACAGTGAGATAAACAAAACTACCAACAAGTTGTCGATATAAGGTAGGATCATCAAGAGGAGTGCCATCGAGAGGAGTAAGTTTGCAATTGAGTTCCAATGGGGTTGATATAGTTTTACCATTAGTAATGCCTGCTCGAGAAAGTAGATCAGATGCATACTTAGCTTGAGAGAGATAATAACCTTCAAAAGTATGAGAAACTTCAAGACCTAAAAAATAACTGAGATGGCCAAGGTTCTTCATTTCAAAACATTGATTGAGAAAATGTTGTAAATTGGAGATACCAGATATATCATTCTTTGTTATGATCATATCATCAACATAAAGTAGCAGAAGTACAATACCATGGTCAGTTTGACGAACGAACAATGCAGAATCGTATGGACTAGAGATAAAGCCAAGTTGAGCAAGAGTATAACTAAATTTGGCAAACCAAGCTCGAGGAGCTTATTTTAAGCCATACAAAGCTCGTCGGAGCTTGCAGACCTTATGAGGAGAATGATAGCCAGGGGGAGGATGCATATACACCTCTTCGGATAAATCACCATGGAGGAACGCATTTTTGACATCCATTTGTAGAAGCTTCCATTTATGAACTGTAGCAATAGCTAATAAACTACGGACTGATGTCAATCGAGCAACCGGAGCGAAAGTTTCTTCATAATTGATCCTATATTCTTGAGTGTAACCTTTGGCTACTAAGCAAGCTTTGTAGCGCTCAATGGACCCATCAGAATGAGTCTTGATTTTATAAATCCATTTGCAGCCAATAGGGGACTTGTGAGGAGGAAGATCAACTAAGTCCCAGGTATGAGTTCTCTCCAAAGCTTGAAGTTCTTCAGACATAGCTTTATGCCAAAGAGGGTCAGTACTTGCCTCAAGATAAGAGGGAGGCTAATGAATGGTGGCAGTAGCATAATAACAATGGAAATCAGTAAGATAATGAGGAGTTTCTCTTACCCAAGTGGAACGACGAAGAGTGGTGTCAAGGATAAGTGGAGGATCAACAGGTTCAGGATCAACAGTGGAAGCAGAATCACTAGGAGCAGGTGTGGAAGGCCTAATATTGAGCGTATCAGAATTTTCTATGTCAGAACTTGGAAATAACTCAATGGAGGAATCAGTGAAAAACATAGAGTCAACATTAATAGAGTGGTGAAATTTAGAAAGAGATGAGAACATGGTATTTTCCCAGAAGGTAACATGACGAGATATGCGAAGTCTATTAGTAATAGGATCCCAACAACGATACCCTTTGTGTTCAATACCATATCCAAGAAAACAACATAAACGAGCACGTGGTTTTAATTTTGTACGTTCATGGGGTTGTAGAAGAACAAAACAGGCACAACCAAAAGGTTTAAGTAGAGAATAATCAGGAGGCTTACCAAACAATTTTTCAAAAGGGGATAAATTTTGGAGAACTAAGGTGGGGACTCGATTAATGTTGTAGACTGTAGTAAGAGCGGCTTCACCCTAAAAATTTTTGGGACAAGAGGCAGAATGAAGAAGAGCACGAACAGAGTCAAGTATGTGATGATGTTTGCATTCAGCTCGTCCACCTCCACTTCCAAATGGAGAAATCTGATATTGTAAAACCTACTACAACGGTCTTGACTGGTTTAAACTATAATCTGTGGGTCCAAGGAATGAAGAGTTTCTTGATCAGTCATAAGCTTTGGTGTATTATTACCGAAGATATTAATAAGCCAACCAAACAACAAGATGAAACTGATGATAAATTTGCTGACCGCCTTGAAGATTGGGATAGCAAAAACCATTAGATTATTACTTGGTTTTGCAACACCTTTATTCCATCCATTCACATCCAATTTGTTGATTATGACACTGCAAAAGAAATTTGGGATTTCTTGGCCAGTAGATATCGAACCACTGGACTTGCTCATTACTTTCAGTTATGGACTACACTTCATAATCTGAAACAAGAATCTGGTCAATCTGTGAATGATTTTCTTGCTCAAGTTCAATCGATTTGGAATCAACTATCTTATGCTAAAATAAGTGAAGATCATCTTCATCTTATTCAAGTTCTCATGGCTCTCCGACCTGAATATAAAGATGTTCGAGCCTCTCTACTGCACCGACATCCTCTTCCTACATTTGATATGGCTATACAAGAAATCATTTTTGAAGAAACTCACCTCAATCTTGATAAAACCTCAAATTCTGAAATTGCTCTTGCTACTACTCGTTCCTCATATCAGAAATCTAGCCACAACTCTTGTAAGAATTGCAATAAAACTGGTCATGTTTTTGTTAATTGTCCGACTATCGAATGCAGATATTGTCATGCTCTTGGCCATATTCTTGAGAATTTCCCGACTCGTCCTCCATGACCAAAAGTTGTGGTCTTTAAACCCAAGACTGTCTCGAAGCCTGGCCTCCTTCTGTATCCGTTACTGCCACTAATGGTTCTGCTGCCATCACTATGAGTGATCTTGAAGCACTATTCAAATAGGTTATCTCTTCCAATTCATCTACTGCCATGTCTGTCACTCCAGGTACTTCGCATTGGCTCTATGACTTTACCTGTTGTAACCATATGACTAATAATGCTAACCTGTTGTCTTCTACCTCACCGAATTCTTCCCTGCCACCGATCCATACTGCCAATGGTAGTAAAATGAATATCACTCACACTGGTCATGCATCTACCTCCAATCTTAGTCTTCCTGAAACCTACTGTATCCCTAATTTAGCCCTCAATTTTATCTCTGTTGGTCAGTTGTGTGAATAAGGGCTGAATGTTAACTTGTCCCCTTCTTGTTGTCAAGTACAGGATCCATAAACGGGATAGATTCTTGGGACAGGTCGTAGGGTGGGTCGATTATTTGAACTTGTCTCTCTTCATCTTCCTCAGAAATTTTTATCTGCTGCTACAACTACCAACTCTTCTATTCACCAATGGCATCTTCGTCTTGGTCATGCCTCAGCTAGCAAAATTCAGTCTTTAATTTCTCGTGGCTTGTTAGGATCTATAAAATTTGAGTCATTTAATTGCTTACATTGTCAGCTTGCAAAACAACCAACGTTGTCTTTCAATCTTAGCAATTCCATTTCAGAGAGTCCTTTTGACTTAATTCATTTGGACATTTGGGGTCCTTCCCCTATTTCTTCAATAAATGGTTTTCGTTATTTTATGTTGTTCATTGATGATTATTCTCATTTTACATGGATCTATTTTTTGAAAAATTGCTCTGATACCATGATAAAGGAAAAGGAATTTTTTGTATATTTCTTTTGTACAATGAAGACTGATATTTATACAAAAGTCCGATGACTAGAATAGGAAAGAAAGAATAGGGCTTCCTAAAAATTTGCCTATTTACATCATAGAGGAAAGAAAAGCTATCAATGCTTGTGATATACACATTCTAAAAATACTTCCTAAAAATCTGCCTATTTACATCATAGAATTAGGCAACTGATGTTATTGATTCCTATAATCATGTTAACAGATCACATGGATTAGATCTCAAAAATTGATAAGATCACATGGATTAGATCTCAAAAATTGATAAGATCACATGGATTAGATCTCAAAAATTGATAAGAAAATTCATCATTATCCATGAAAAATTATTTACTAATATTACAAATAAAAAAATCTAAAAAGAATTTTAAGCAAATTAAAATAAAACAAAGTGAAACTCTAATAAAAATGAAAAATATGTTAATATTAGTAACGCTAATCCCTAGCAATGGCACCAAAAACTTGTTAACTATTTTTCACAACTGTATGGATCGTGGTAAGTAATAAAGTGATAAGTAGAGTATCGTTCCCACGAGGAAAGAGTATTAGTTACTAACTGCCAATCGATTTTCCCTAGCTAGCAAAAATCAAATTAAATTACAATAATTAAATTAAATTAATTAAAATAAACTATCTACTCTAATTAATTTAATTAAACCAATGGGGATAAACTAGAGCTTGGGTTTGTTTCACTAGTTAGGACTTGAATTACAAAATTAAATTCAACTATTTCATTGATCACAATTAAGGGTAAATTACTCTAAATTACCTAAAGCCTCTTTTGAGGTCATTCAAGCATACCAAAAATAATTATCATCTATTTTCATGGTCAATCAATTAATTAGGTATCATTAAGCTTCTAGCAATTTATTAATCCCCAAAGGATTCGTCTACTTTCGTGATTGAGATTCCTAAGTCTTATGAGTTATGAGATAGTGAATGACTCAACTTTCATTGATAGCAATTTATCCATAAACATGCAAACAATCGGGCCCTTAATTGAATACAAGACATCAAACACAACTCATAAAATTGAATGAAAATCAAATCAATAATAAAGAAATAAAAATCTAAACAAATCTAACTAGTTTTTAAAAAACCAAACCCTAAATAATTTAGCTATTCATAATATTATGTTATAAAGCCATAATAATTCCAAACATGATACAATTTATAACAAAAGAAGAAAGAAAGATAAAACTTGTTGAAAGCACACTTTAATATTTAAATCCTTTTTGAGCTCTTTAATGGTGTTTCTACCCTAATAACCCCCTTAACCTAAAGCTAAAATTCTCTATTTATAGAGAAAAATACCTAAAATTCGTCTAAGGACTAAAAAAAAAATTTTACAGCTTCAAAACCTCCTAAAATTAGGAAAATATCTTCACAAAATAGCTCCTTAAGTTGTAGCTTTCATCTTGAACACTCTAGGAATGTAAAGCTTCCTAAAAAAGGCAATAAAAATACATAAAATTAACTAAGAAACCAAAAAGGAAATAAAATTAAACTAATTGACTAAAATCCTAATTCAACACTAATTATAAATAATGAACTAAATAAAATATAAAGAAATAATAATAAATCCAATGAAAATTAATTAGAAAAACTATGCAATAATTGACACTAACAGAGGGATGCACAACCATGCATTTGGGTGCACAACCATGTGTCAACAACTGCATTTTTAATTTTAAATCTCAAGCTACTATTTTCTTGGGATTAGAAAATCTGTTTTTGAAAGTTTAACAAAGAGAGATGGAGGCCATCAAAGGGGGGCTCTATTGAACAAATTTTTACTCTTCTTAATAATTTTTCTATAGTGAATAAACATTAGTTCTAAGTTTTTTCTATTGATCAAGAGAATTGAAGTTTCAAGATTAAGAACTCAAGAGCTTCCATTTCAGATTTGAGTAGTAGAAAAGGGGTTTTTTCTCCTTCATTCCATTGTTATGTTTATTTTAATTTACTAATGATGTTTGAACTCCTCTTTTGTTATTCGTCTTTTCTCTTAATCAATATGTGTAATTAAATTTCTCTTAGGATTCTTGCTTTAACTCAATTATGTGATTAAATTGAATTAAACCTATATCAAAAGACATAGTTCATTGGTTGTTATTGTGCTTAAGGTCTTTACTGAGCACCTAATGAATGAATCTAGAAAATAAGGTTTCATTGAGAAATGGATCTTATTTAGAAAGAATAACAACCTATTAATTGTTTAATTAGTTTAGAGACAATTAGGCAATTAATATTGCCTAAGAACTGAGACTAAAATTGGTTACAAGAAACATTTAATTAAGTGAGAGTTGAATAATTAGGTATTAAGTACAATCAATAAATTATGGGTTTATTCAAGAGAAAGATTCATCATTCTTAAGATGATAGCGAGTGAACTAAGCTTTAAATTGGTTTAGGAATTAACTTTATTCTTAGAATGGTTGAGTTAAAAGTAACAACCTTAGTTTTCAATCATACTGTGAATTTATTTTCTCATAGTTTTGATAAAATTAGATTTAACTTAGAACAAGTTCAATATGGTTGTCTAAACAAATAAACACATGAGTAACTCAATAGTTAATCCTCAATCTTTGTGGGGCGATAATTTTATACTACTTGTATAATTCCGTGCACTTGTGAATTTTCACCACCAATCATTTTTATCAATTTATCCTATTTTCAAAATTGTGATGAATTGGTAAATGAACTTTTCAATTTGTTGCAAATCCATTCATAGTCAAAATAGCATGTAGCCATATTGACATGGTACGCTAACATCACATGCATGTGTAAATTTATTTACACATGTGAAAATTAGAAGAAGAAACTAGTAATTTTTGTATCCTAAAATTTCATATTTTTTGCAAATATTTTCCTTACTTTCATCTTTTTACAAATGTATCCTCATTTTCAACAAATAAACGCATATGCTTGCGATATCAGCATGAGCATATGCTATTTTGACTGTGGATAGATTTGCAACAAATTAAAAAGTTCATATACTAATTCATCATAATTTTAAAAGTAAGATAGATTGGTAAAAATAACTAAAGTTCGTGGTATAATTATGAAACCCTATTGTAAATAAATATATTTTCTAAACTATTAGTTATTACACTCATGATGTTAAAATATTTCAACCATTTCTATGCATACTCAGTTGTTTTTTTAGTTATTTAATTTATATCAATTTCTAATACTTTTATTTTAGTTAATAAAAAAATAATATGCCTTGAAATTGAGGGTACATATGAGTGTAAGAAAGAAAAATGACAAGTGAAATTTAAATTGGTCATGAACTATTCATGAGTTATATAATGAAAGTCTGCACACATATATATAAACAAACAGTATAAAATTAAGAGCCTCAATTTGTGTTTCCTATATTAATCAAAACACTTATTCCTTAAACAAACTCTTGCAAAATTAAAAGATTTGACAAAAAAAAATTCAAAAATTTATGTGTGGTGAATGTATAGACATGTGAGATATTCATTTCAATAATTTTTCTTAATTCATGATAAAAACTTTTAGAATGTTGTTTTTCAAATAAATAACATCACTAAGTTTTATAATAATTAGTTCCCAACAATTAATTTTACCTATGTACATTTGCCTAGTTTATAACCATTACTAATACCTTTTATATGATAGTATAATAGGTAGTACAAACCTGGCTAAAACAATGGATCATTCAAATATTTCATTAACAACAACTTTGTTTTCTTGAATGATTTACAATTTGTGATTCATCTTAACTCCTTAATGTAAAACTAAAGAAAAATTTTATTTTAAGAAAAGGAAAGGGAGGCACATGATTTATGGTACATTACTGTTAAAAGAAATTGAACTTAGAGGAGTTGGTATTTCTACAGTACTTTCCAACATCAAAACCACCCTCTTGATTGAAGGATATAGTGATGGCTTTTCTTTTATGCACCATAGTCCAACACTCACCATTCTTTTCAGTGTTTCAGTGTTAGCTTCTTCTGCACTTATCAACTTATGCAATTCATTTTCTTCAAAATATCTATAAACATGTTCTACAAGAATAACTTCATTGTCTGACACGTCTATGCTCACACTCCTCATGCAACATATAATCTTTAAGAACATAATTTCAAAGTTATATAAATATGCTTTTAATGTAATGGGATGAATTTTATACCATTCTAGGGCCATATCCCCTCATTCCTCTTATTCCAGTCATTGTCTTGATTTGGTTTGGCATTAATAGCTTGTATGCACCATAAAAAATTAAAAAAAATATATAATGAGAAAGTAGTCAAGTGGTAACTCCTCTTAAAGGGCATCTTGAGGTGTAGGATTTGATTCCTATCATCATTGATTTAAAAGGGGAGGGCTAGGCCCTATTGTGTAGTCCATCAAAATCTAAGTCATATGACCTCCTTATTAATAAAAGTGTATATATAAAAAAGAATAGGATGGTGAACAACTAAAACATGCATCTAGTACAGGACCATTCTCTTTTTAGGGATGATCGATCCAGAACGGACATAGATTTGATAAAGCTTCCTTAAAAATTGTCCCAAAAGATCCCCATCCTAATTTCTCACTGAACCCTTTTGTTGCCCTTTCGAGTTCTTGGTATGAAAATGATCCAAGAGTTGCACCCCAAATCAATCCTCCATTTTCTTCCATAGAGTTTACTTTATATGCCCAAATACGATATCTAAATATAAGAGTACTAGGTATTGCTAGGAAAATAAACCCAATACTTAAACAAGTGATACCAGGAACTAAAATATCAATTTACAGTGCATTCTTGCTTTTTATTGACTGAACATTCCTGTATTGTGGTACATATTGGCTTCTTGTATCTCCACCCACCATAACAAAAGTGGTTATAGAGCCATCTTGTTGATTCTTCAGCAATTCAAGGGAAGCTTTTGTTTTCTACACTCTTGATTCCTATATATTGAAATTTCATAACTGTAATCTCCAAAACACTTCTCTCTATAACTAGCCAAATGGGGTGGCATGTAATGGAGTGAGTTAGAGCCAATTTGTATCGACCTCATTATATGTTAGGGATGTTGAACATAATGTGGATAAGACTCAGCTTTATGTTTTGTTTAACCAACTAGGTCGGGTTGTGTCCATTAGGGTTTGCAAGGATTTGACTAATAAAAGGTCACTTAGTTATGGTTATGTCAATTATAGTAATATCCATGATGTGACACAGGCATTATATTATTGAATTTCACACCTCTCAATGGTAAACTGATTAGGATTATGTATTCTCATAAGGACCTTATGATTCATAAAAGTGGTATAGGAAACATTTATATTAAGAATTTGGATAAGGCAATCAACAATAAAGCTCTACATGATAAAATTTCTGCATTTGAGAATATTTTATCTTGAAAAGTAGTTAAAAATTATTTGGGTCAATCTTCATGATATGGTTTTGTGCAATTCAATAATGAGGAATGTGCTAAAAATGTAATTAACAAGCTGAATGGCATGTTACTGAATGATAAACAAGTTTTTGTTGGTCCTTTCCTATGCAAACAAGAAAAGAATATCTAAAGGATCTAAAGGCAAAAAAACTATTTTTTTAAGTAATTGATGTAAGCACAACTACAAGGCCCTATGAGAGAGTTCAAAGTTCTTCAGATGAAAGCATAAGAATCAGTAAATGAATACTTTACACAAACTCTTACCACAGCTAATAAGATAAGAAATCATGGTGAAATAATGATCTTATAATCTATCACTCCAAAATTCAACTATGATGTTTGCTTAATTAAGGAGTCAAATGATATTGATTCATTAACTATTGACCAAATGCAAAGTAGTCTCTTGGTGCATGAACAATACATGAGTGTCCCTATGATTGAAGAGCAAGCCTTGAAGGTAACACATGATGATAGATCAATGAAAGCAAAAGGACAAGATCGTGGTGGATTTCTTAGACAATGAAAAGGAAGAAGCTCATCTAGAATTGATAGGTCTATTATGGAATGTTATCATTGCCATAAGTTTAGACATTATCAGTATGAATGTCCAAGTAAGGAAAAGGAAGCTAATTTTGCAGAAGCTCAAGAAGAAATGCTTTTGATGGCATAAATGGAGGATGACTAACCAAAGAACAAAGATATACGATTTCTTGATTTAGGGTGCAACAACCATATGTGTGGAAATAAGGATGTTAGTGCTAAATTACATATAGTTTTAGGACTTATTTTAGCATGCATTTATAGATTTTGGGTTGTATTTAGATTATTTAGTATAAATATATACTTTTATGTTTTTGTTTTATTTTTCAAGGAAAAGTGAACTTTGAGGTAAATGGTGAGCAAAATGAGCCTAAAAGTAGAGCTAAAGAAACTTGGAGCTGAGTTTTTATGGTGATCGTAAATGGAGAATGATCACAGACTCTTAATGCCTAAACCTTTCATGGTGATCATGGGAGGTTAATGATCATAGAATGATCGATGTCAAGCTAAAGAAACCTAGAGCTAAGTTTTTATAACAATCATGGATGGTGAATGATTGTAGAGTCTTGATACCCAAACCTTATGTAGCAAGCGTAGTAGCATAACAATTGCCAATCCTTCATAGGAGGACCCTCTGTCACAATCGCTAAAGCATTAGCAATCATGGGCAGCCCATTTCCAATAAAGGACATACTAATGTGTAATTATTAAAAGAAAAAATCTAGGAGAAAATGAAAGGACATTCTAGAAGTAGGTATTTAAGGATAATAGCCTTGAAATTCATATCCAATTTTGTACCCAAGATCTAACCTACCAATAAAGAGAAAATACACCCAGGTGAGAGAAGAGCAAGAGGAAAAAAAGAAGCTTAGAGAAGAGGAAACCATTAAAGACCCTTGGAAGCTTCTTGATAACATTTCTTTTACTCTTTCTCTAATTTTTTTATACAATTTTGGATATTTTGTATTTTTTTGAATGATGAATATTGAAGCAATGAGTGACTAAGTTTCTTTTGTTGTTAGGATTTAAAACCCATTTGATTTAAGTTTATGTTATAGATCTTGTTTATATTATCTTACATATTATGTTTATTGTGCCCTATTGAATGTTGTAGATGGCCAACTATAGCTCTAGTTTAAGATTATACATTGAGAAACGGTAATCTTAGTAAACCCATAAACACAAGTTAAGTGGATTAATGACTTGAGAAAGCTTAACCTGATTCAATTCTCATTTGGGTATTCTTAATTCCTAACTTGATTAAGATTAACTCATTTCCTTGTGATGATGAGAGTTAAGCCTTGATTTTGTGTATTAATTAATTCGTGCAAGTTGAATTAATCATTACTTAAGAAAGAGTGCTTGATGATCTATAAAAACTTGAGATATGCAAGTGATATAAATAGATTTATACATTAGCTTAATGATTGTATGGTATTTTAAATTCCTAAAAACAATATTTCCATATTAATTTTCCAAACTCATTAATTAGCTTAGTGTTTGATCTATTTGTTTAATTATTTTAGCTTTTACACTTATTCTTATTCAATTCATTTATGAGTTTTAAACAAGACAATTAGAACTAATAGGTGTTTAATTATCAATCCTTACGGGAATGATACACTACTTATCGCTCTATTACTTGTTGCGACTTGTATACTTGTGAAGTTTTGTATGCTCTAGTAGTAGCCGTCAATAAAGAAACTTTTCTTTTATCTAGATGAAAATTTTAGCGACATGGTGAAGCTTGGGAACAATTCAAGCATGGTGGTAAAAGACAAAGGTAATGTAAGATTTCAATCAAATGAAATCTCACATATCATTACTAAAGTATTTTATATAGTAGTGTTAATGTCAATTATTGCATAGGTTGTTTATAAGATTTATTAGTATTTATTTATATTTTGTTATTTTTAATTAGTGTTTTATTAGGATTTTAATTTATTAGCTTAGTTTTATTTCTTTTTTTTAGTTGCCTATTTAATTTATGCATTTTTTGTATGTTTTTGTACGAATTTTTATTTCCTAAAGAGTCCAGGATTCAAGCCAATAATTAATGACCTATTTTATGGAGTTATTTTCGTCATTAGAGGAGGTTTTGAAGATGAAAAATTGTTGTTTTGGTCCTTCAATGAATTTAGGGTATTTTTCTCTATAAATAGAGCATTTTACCTCTAGGGAGCTGTATTGAGCCATATTGAGCCATCATTAGAGATTAGACACAAGGTTACAAACAAGAACCCTAGAAGATTGAAGGAGCAAGAAATTGAAGATTTGAAGATTAAAGATTAATTATAATTATTTCTTTCTTCTTCTTTTTTTTTTATATTTTTATTATGAGTTTTTCTTGTGATTTCTTGGAGATTATTGATAATATATTAGGATAAATATTTCTTTGTTAGGAATTGATGGTCCAAAATGATCTAAACTTCCAATTTAATAAATTCATTAGTTTTTGCATATTGTTTTTATTAATCTTAATGCTTGTTGTTGTTTGGCCATCAATAACATGATTTTAATTAGGGTTTGATGGTAATTCTAATAGACTTATAAACATAAGTTTAACTTAGCTCAAAATTAGAGATAAATTGAGTTAGTTAAATTCCCATTAAGTTGTGCTTCATAATTCATGATTTTGATATCTAGGTGTTTAGATTACAATGAGAATTGGGTCTTTATTGCCTTAATTGATAGTTGTGAATTTAAATTAATTAATAATTGAGAGAGATTGATTGATGCTTTACAAAAACTCGGGATATGCATAGCTAATTAGGTAATAAATTTGGGCAGCTTAGTGATTGTAAGGTGATTTAATTCCTAAAAAGTTTTGATTATTGATTGTTTGTTATTTATATTTAAAAATTATTTCTATTCTATAAGTTCATTTCTTTGTTATTTAAAATTCATTCAAAATTCCTTTTTTGAAAGCCTTAGACAATAAAGAATTAGGTTGATAGGTGATTAGAGCGAGTCCTCATGGCATTGATATTTTTTAAACTACTTGGCGATACTGTGCACTTGCGATTTTGCACCAATAATTTTTTGGTGCTGTTGCTAGGGACTCAGTTCTAATATCATAATTGATTTGATTTTTGTTGGATTAAGGCACCAATTTTTAATTTTTTTCTTTTTTTAATCTTTAACTCTTTTAATTTTAAATTTTGCAGAGCTTTTCAATGTATGCATGATACCCGAAAGTCAGTTTAGAAACCACTCATGTACATACTAGAGCTTACTAGGTTTGAGAAAGAGAATCGTAGACATTATCGTGAGGAGTTGAGAACGATGGCGAATGAAGAGAATCAAGCTGCTAATACAAGGGTGTTGTTGGACATGTTTATGCCTAGTTTGGGAGGCATAAGGCAAAGCATAACGAGGCCAAACATTGAAGCTAATAGTTTTGAGATAAAGCTTGCTTTGTTACAGATGCTCCATTCAACCATTCAGTTTTATAAGATGTTAAATGAGGACCCAAATGACCACATTGCAAACTTCCTTGAGATTTATGACACGCTCAAGTATAATGGTATGTCTAGTGATGCACTAACACTAAGATTGTTCCCATTCACTTTGAAGGATAAGGCTAAAGCGTGGTTAAAATCTCAATCACCTAGTTCTTTTACTAATTTGAATGATTTGGCCAAGGGGTTCATAGTTAAATATTTTCCACCATCTAAGACAGCAAAGGGGTGAAAAAGCTTACTTCATTCCAATAATTTAAGCATGAATCCTTAAGTGAAGCTTGAGAGAGGTTTATGGAGTTGCAAAGGAGCTGTCCACATCATGGACTACCAAAAGATGTGCTCATAAGGACATTCTATAATGGAGTCATAAGTTCTACAAGAGATTCCATTGATGCTAAGGCTGGTGAATTTTTTATGAGGAAAACAATGGATGAGGTTGCAAATTTTTTGGAAAGGATGGCGATTGACAATTGCCTATGGTCATCTGAGAGAGTTCAACCTCTAAAACAAATAGGAAGGCTCAAAGTTGACACAGTGACAGCCCTCCCGACTTAAATTTCTGCATTATCAAAGCAATTGGGCAACCTCACCCATAAAAATAATTCAGCCCCTACTAGTGATGATTGCAATTTTTTGGGTTACTCTAATAATGAATTTGGTTTTGGTGATGCAAGTATAGTGGGAGATGGATACTAAGAGCAAGTGAATTTTATGGTTAATCAATTTCAAGGAAGGTAGGCTAACAACCCCTACTCCAACACTTACAATCCGAGGTGGAGAAATCACCCCAATTTTGCTTGGAGTAACAATAATGTGGTTGCACCAAATTTCCCTAATAATAACAACTTGCAAAGGCAACAAGCACCACCGAGATTTCAACACCCACCACAAGATAGAATGACATTCGTAGAGAACAAACTTGATAAATTTATAGATGCCATTACTAATAAGCTATCAAGTTATAAGGAGAATCAAAAGAGAATGGAGGCCAAGTTCGATCAAATTATAAGGAATCATTCCTCTTCAATTCATAGTATTAAGGTACAATTTAGACAGCTTGCTAATGCCATGGTATCAAAAGCACAAGGAAACCTTCCAAGTACTATAGAGTCTAATCCAAAGGAAGTAAAGCCTATAACTTTAAGGAGTGGCAAGGAATTGAAGACAAAAGCTGAAATTTCTAAAGGGGATGAGAAGAAAGATTATAAGTAATATGCCATGGTAGAGGAAGAGGTAAGAGAGGATAGTAAAATAGAGAAGAAGGAAGTTCCTAAATCTACACCTTCCTCTTTTGTACCAAAGCTACCATTCCCTCAAAGATTGAAGAAGTAGAAAGATGGAGAGCAATTCTCAAAATTCCTAGAAATTTTTAATAAGTTGCAGATTAATGTTCCTTTTTCAGAAGTAATTGTGCAACTGCCCAAATACTCCAAGTTCTTGAAAGATCTTATCACAAACAAGCGGCGTTGGGATACTCATGAAATCATACCTCTAATAGAGACATGCAACTCCATCATTTCACGCAAGATCCTAACAAAATTAAAATATCCAGGGAGTTTTACAATTCCTTGCATTATTGGCACTAATGAATTTCCTAGATGTTTATATGATTTAAGTGCAAGTATTAACTTGATGCCTCTTTCTATTTTTAGGAAATTGAGGTTGGGAGACATGACGGCTACCAACATGTCATTATAACTAACTGATCATTCCATCAAGAAAACTCATGGAGTGATAGAAGACATCTTGGTAAAAGTAGAAAAGTTTATTTTTCCTATTGATTTTGTTGTTTTAGATTTTGAGGAAGATAGATCTTGTTCACTGATTTTAGGTAGGCCATTCTTGAACACTAGTAAAGTCTTAATTGATATGTATGAGAGAAAATTAACATTAAGGGTGGGCAATGAAAAAGTTAATTTTATAATGCCAAAATTAATGAATTACCTTTTAGATGATGAATCATGGATGAAAACTGTTGCGAATAATGAAAGTGTTCAAAAACTTAATTTTGCTTTAGATGTGAGTAGGGGAGATGAGATACCAAGTGATAAATAGGAAGTGTGGGAGAGCATGAGTACACATTCAATAAACCTGAATTATTGGTTGGAAGTGATAACCCCATCTCCCCTTCCATTGAAAAACCTCCAAACTTAGAGTTTAAGCCACTACCCAACCATTTGAGATGTGCATTTGTGGAAGAAGCTAATACACTACCTATTATCACCTCTAATGAATTGACCATTGAGCAAGAAAAGAGAGTTTGTGAGGTAGTAAAGGGTAGAGGTCAAGCTTTAGGTTTACATAATTTTGACATAAAGGGAATTAATCCCTCTATTGTTATGCATAACAAATATATGGAAGAGGGAAATATGCCTACAGTTAAGAGACAAAGGCAACTTAACCCAAACATGAAGGAGGTATTGAACACAAACACTGTGAAACTTTTTTATACATGCATTATTTGTCCTATTTCTGATAGTGAGTGGGTAAGTGCAATTCAGTCTGTGCCTAATGAGCGAGAGTCTCTTGCATTATTCCCTCCATAGTGAAGTGCACATGGGTCAAGCTAACGACCTTAAACTAGAACTACTAAATTTATTTATTTATTTATTTATTTTTCTTAATATATATATATATTTAAAAATTTTCTTTCTTTTCTTTCATGCTTTAATTTTTATTTTATGTGTTGTCTTTTCTTTAGTTTTTTTTCGTAGAGATATTTATTTTAGATTACTTGCATGTGTGTTCTTAATTTATTTGTTCATCATTTTTAGCATGTTCAATTTTTTTTTTTTTGAATTTATTTCAGTTTTGCATTGCTATTAAAAAAATTAATTTCGTAGGGATATTATTTTTTTTTGTGAATTTATTTCAGTTTTGTAAATTTAAAAAAAAAAACCTTTTGTTCATTTACTTAGTTTTCTTTTTAATTTTCAATGCTTTCATTGAGAATTTTATTTCCAGTATTTCCTTTTTCATCTTTCCTTATGTGTTTGTGTGTTTATTTTTCATTTTTTTAGTTGCTAATTGTCCCTTTTTGCTAAAAAAAAAAAAAAAATCACACTGCGACTGTAGCCAAGACATGTCCAAAATCTGCAGTGCAAAGCTGCGACAACAGCACCTAAGCTGAGACAGCAATATTCATCACCCAAATTTCTGCGCTTCTACTGCTGCTACAGCAGCCCCAAAATAATACCTAGAATTTTTTTTTTCATTCTAAAATATATATATATATATATATATATATATATTTCAATTTTTTTTCTTTTCTTTTCCTTTCACATTTTTTTTCTTTTTCTTTCTTCTATATTTCTTTATATCCTAATTATATATTTTTTTTCTTTTGTTTTTCTTTTCTTTATTTTATTTTTACCTCTCCTTTCGTACTTAAAAAAATCCCTACCACTTTCTTCTTCCCCCCTCCACCACACCCATTATTCATTCTCTTAGTTTTTTTTTCCTTTCAATTTCACACACCCATCACATATTTTCACTATGATGATGAAGATGACAGTGAACCCAATGTGGATAAAGATATGGTCAATGACAATGATGCACAAGTTTTAGGTGTAAGGGATAATGTGGATCGGCCACACATATTGGCTCGTTTTGACATTGAGGGGAGCTTCCTTTTACCTTACTTATGTTCTTTTGTTTATTTTATTATTTTTTCTATCATTTTTATGCATGTTATTTTGTGTTTCTTGCTTAGTTTTCACATTGAGGGCAATGTGAAGATTAAGTGTTGGGGGGGGGGGGGGGGGGTACATTTGTATGGATGTTGGATTTAGTTTATTTATTTATTTTTTAGTTTATTTTTTTATTATTATAAATTTTATTATTTTATTTTATTTTAATTTTGGATTTATACTTGTTTGCATGTTAGCATCTACACATTTAAATTTTTGCAACCTATCCTTATGATGAGTAAAGCACATTGAATGTGATTTTTCTGTGCATGTTTCATAATCTTTTGTTAATGCTTAATTAGTGACATTTAAGTTAGGTTGATAATTTATGGTTAAGGACTTTTGAAAATTTAATGAACTTAATGCTTACTTGCTTTTGAGTGATTGAATTTTATGGGTTGATAGTTAAGAAAAGTACTTGAAAGTGATACTCAATTTTTTTATTCTTAGTTGATCCTTGAGTCTAGCATATGAAATGGTAACTTCATAAAAAAAAAAAAATCTCTATGTTAATAAAGAGCTATATTTAAATTACAATCTTCTTATGCTCCAATCTACTCCAATGCTCTAAATAGAATAAGAGTATCCAACGGACCCACTTGGCGGTATCCACGCTTAGCAGTGTGGGAACAACAATGGATTATTAAAAGTGGGAAGACTTGTAAGAGAGAAAAAAATAAGTGAGATAGAGCGTAAAACGCACTCGCTTGAAAAAAAAAATTGATGTTGCTATCTTTTATGTGTTAGAATTTAGAGGTTGCTAAGGGTTGAGTGAGTAATATCACTTGCTTTTGTTTTCTTGATTGTCAACTTATAAATTTTTGAAAATTCAATAGTTAAGTTTGCTTTGCACTTGGTAAAGCTTATGTCTTTGACCTTGAGCTATCAATTTAATTTTAAGTTATAAGTTTTGTATTAACTAAAGATTGTGGAGGATAGACAAGCTAAAGTTTGTTAATGTGCTAAATTCATTATGATGATAGGTGTTCTCTTTTGTGTGCTTGAGGACAAGCAAAGGTTTAAGTGTGGGGGAATTTGTTAATGTCAATTATTGTATAGTTTTCTTTAAGATTTATTAGTATTTCTTTATATTTTATTATTTATAATTAGTGTTTTATTGGGATTTTAATTTATTAGCTTAGTTTTATTTCTTTTTTTAGTTTTCTATTTAATTTATGCATTTTTTGTATGTTTTTATAGGAATTTTGATTTCCTAAAGAGTCTGAGATTCAAGCCAATAGTTAATGAATTATTTTATGGAGTTATTTTCCTCATTGGAGGAGGTTTTGAAGGTGGAAAATTGATGTTTTGGTCCTTGAAAGAATTTAGGGTATTTTTCTCTATAAATAAAGCATTTTAGCTCTAGGGAGCCGTATTGAGCCATATTAAGCCATCATTGGGGAATAGAAACCAAGGTTACAAACAAGAACCCTAGAAGATTGAAGGAGCAAGAAATTGAAGAATTGAAGATTGAAGATTAATTATAATTATTTCTTTCTTCTTCTCTTTTTTATATTTTTATTATAGGTTTTTGTTGTGATTTCTTGGAGATTATTAATAATATGTTGGGCTAAATATTTCTGTGTTAGGAATTGATGATTCAAATATGATCTAAACTTCCAATTTAATAAATTCATTAGTTTTTTCATATTGTTTTTATTAATCTTAATGCTTGTTGTTGTTTGGCCATCAATAACATGATTTTAATTAGGGTTATACATTGAGATATGGTAATTCTAATAGACCTACAAACACAAGTTTAACTTAGCTCAAAATTAGAGATAAATTAAGTTGGTTAAATTCCCATTGAGTTGTACTTCATAATTCATAATTTTGATATCTAGGTGTTTGGATTGCAATGAGAATTGGGTCTTTATTGCCTTAATTGATAGTTGTGAATTTAAATTAATTGATACTTGAGAGAGATTGATTGATACTTTAGAAAAACTCAGGATATGCATAGCTAATTGGGTAATAAATTTGGGCAGCTTAGTGATTATGAGGTGCTTTAATTCCTAACAAGTTTTGATTATTGATTGTTTGTTCTTTATATTTAAGAATTATTTTTATTCTATAGGTTCATTTCTTTGTTATTTAAATTTCATTCAAAATTCCTATTTGAAAGCCTTAGACAATAAAGAATTAGGTTGATAGGTGATTAGAGCGAGTCCTCGTGGGATCGATATTTTTTATACTACCTGGCAATACCGTGCACTTGCGGTTTTGCACCAATAACTAGAGCTAAAGAATAGCCTGCTGAGCATTGGACAATTGCTAGAAAAGGGATTAGCAATCTTATTTTAAGATGGAAGGTGTAATATCTATCATTCAGAGAGAGGTTTAATTATGGAATCAATAATGTCCTCAAGCAAAATGTTCATTTTACATGCTATTTTCTGGGAGTGAGCTCTTCATCAAATGTAAGCTTGATGTTCACTTAAACTATTCATTTTCACATTTCTGACTTGTCACTTTGTACTTGTATCTAGCTGAATAGGGTTAAGAGTTCATCTCTACCACTTCAAAAATTTCCATAAGAATTCATCCTCTATACATTGTTCTTCTCTTTCCCTTATTACTAGAAAACTTGTACTCCCATTCAAAGTACTATACCTAACTATTAAATGAGTAACACATATTCTAAACATTTTACATTTCACACACATATATATATATATATTGAGAGTAAAAAATTATATGTTATATGTCATTTTCTACTATGACTACAATTTATACGTACAACAACAAAATTTTGCCACGAACAAAAAAAATTATAGCTAAATATAATTTATAACCATAAAAATTACAACTCTATAGTTAAATATACTTGTTAACCACATGCATCAAAAGTTATATAGTTAAAAAATTTGTTGTATATTTAGCCATAAGTATGTGTCTATAAAAATTAAGGTCATAGCTAACAATATCAATTTGCCATAAACATAAATTATTTTATAGACAATATTAGCTACAAGTCATATAGATTGATGACTAATATACATTATTAGCCACAACAATAATTTATAGCTAGTTTTACAAAATTTTAACTACAAAAATTGAATTGTAACTAATTAACAAAATACAAATGTAAAACTAAAATGTTTCAAATCTCACATTAAAAAAAAGAATAAAATTTTTTTCTTTATATTATAAATAGAAATCATTAACTTCTTTTCTATCAAAAAAAAATCTTTAGTTTTCTTTCTATAAAAAAAAATTTATCAGTTTTCTTTTATATTAAAAGTTATATATATATATATATATATATATATATATATATATATATATATATATATATATATATATATATATATATATATATATAAAAGATAACATTACAATTAAATAGCATTTAAAATTAAATTTAAATTTTAAAATGAAAAAGAATGTTAGTTGTAGGTAACAATTGTTGTAGTGTATAACTCATGAATGTGTAGAACTATAAGAAAAAAAAATTACACAATTTTTTTTTCAAATTTGAAATTTAACAACATGATGTGTAGTACATTGCTAAATAAAAAAAAAATCATGCTTTGGTGAAATTAGTATTTCTACAGTACCTTCCAACATCAATACGTTCTTCTTTTGCCAATACAATTTCTTCAGAAATTTCAATGGCAGTTTTCGTTTATGCTCAATTGATTATAGTTTGCATCCACCAGAATTTGGAGAAGCTGTAGCAGCAATTATATGAGCCCAGAATTAATGAACAGAAGCTGAGGACCAAAATGAGTTGACAATGGAAGTGAGAGAATAACCTAATAAGGTAATTATGTTGAAAGCTCTAGAAAATATACAACATAGAAGAAAATAACAGGAGCAACGTAAAGCTCAGAAATTTTTTAGGACAAGACCTTAGGATTATTTATGATCATTTATAATTTGTACAACTTGTTGTAAAGTACATATAAAGAAATTAAAATCCTTTGCTTTTCTTATGAAATTTTTAGTCTATAAAACTAAGGTCTTAATTTGATTAGGTCAATATTCTTAGGAACATTAATTGAAAGACATAAATATAAAACCCAACTCAGTGAAAACAAAAGCAGAGTTTCCACTCAGTTGCAGTCCTTCATTTGTAGATTCATTTTTTTTTTCTTTTTTTTTTTTTTTTTTGGGCCTCTTTGTTAAGATACTCATCATTTGTTTTGCAAAATCCTTAAATCAAAGTTTCATTACAAGTCCTGCAGCTTTAGCACCAGTTTTGACTTGGACAATACCAAAGGCTTATGCATGAAGACGGTGCGAGAACCAGTGTATGTATATATATTTGAAAAATCAAAAACAGCAACAAAACGGACAAAAGAATCAGATTGAGATTAGATCATCTATAGACATTTGGCAAGATTCACTCTAATCTGATTTATGACCTTGTACTTGTCTCTAGTTCAATACGGTCAGGATTTTATCTCTTAACACCTTAAAAAAATTTCCAACATTACTAAAAAATCATCCTCTATACACAATTTCTTCAGAAATTTCAATGGCTGTTTTTTTTTTTAACGCTCAATTGCTTTAGTTTACATTTTTGCTATTTATTTTAGTTTGCATCCATTAAAATTTAGAGAAGCTGATGACCAAAATGACTTGTTATTAATGGAAGTGAAAAAAGAGCAAAATAAGGTAACTGTGTTGTATGCTCTAGAAAATAGAAGAAAAAAGCTCAGAAATTTTTGAGAACAAGGCCTTAAGATTAAGTGTGATCATTTATAATTTATACAACTTGTTGTAAAGTAAATATTATTCACAGTAATTTACTGCTAAAAGAAGCCGAGCTCGGTGGATTTGGTATTTCTACAATACCTTCCAGCATCAAGACCACCCTCTTAATTGAAGGGCGTAGCGACGGCTCCTCTTGTATGCACCAGAGTCCAATACTCACCATTCTCTTTAGTGTTTCAGTATCAGCTTCTTCTGCACTTATCAGCTTGTGCAGTTCATTTTCTTCAAAACATCTGCACACCCATTCTGCAAGGATAGCTTCATCGCCTGGCACATTCATGCTGACACTCCTCCTGCAGCATATAATCTCCAAGAATAAAATCCCGTAGCTGTATACATGTGCTTTCGTTGTAATGGGCTGGTTTCGATACTATTCTGGGGCAACATATCCTCTCGTTCCCCTGATTCCAGTCACGGTCTTGCTTTGGTCTGGCATCAGCAGCTTTGCTAGTCCGAAATCTGATATTTTTCACACCAATTTTCATCCATGAGCATGTTTCTTGGATTTATATCGCAATGGATGATCTGCTTCTCGCATTCCTCATGGAGATACAGGATGCCTCTTGCTATATCTAAAGCAACTCTAGTTCTGTCTTCCCAATTAGGCTTTATTTTTTATTGAAAAAGAAAGTCTGCAAGCGATCCATTTCTCATGAACTCATAAACCAATAATATGTTGGATTTTTCATGGCAGTAGCCAAGCAATCGGACAAGATTCTTGTGATGAGTTCTACCGATTGATTTCATTTCATTCTGGAACTCAACTTCTCCTTCAGCCATCACTTTCTCTAGTTTCTTTACAGCAATATTCACCTGCCCACTAGACAAGGCTCCCTTGAAAACTGTCCCAAAAGATCCCATTCCTAATTTCTCACTGAACCCATTGGTTGCCCTTTCAAGTTCTTGGTAAGAAAATGATATCAGAGTCACATCCCAAGTTAGTCCTCCATTTGCTTCCATGGGGATTATTTTGTAAGCCCAAATGCGGTATCTTACAGCAAGAACTAGGACAAGGAACGCAAAACATAAACTCGCCACACCAGCAACTAAAATACCAATTTGCATCTCATTCTTCTTTCTTTTTCTTGAGGAATCATTCTTGGCTTGGGGCTCTGATTGCCTTTCTTCGCTTTGAAAATCACTGATGCTCACCTTGATAAAGGTTGTCATTTGTATATTATACTGAAACCTCCCAAATCTCAGAGGAAGCTTTTGTTTTCTGCACTCTTGCTTCCTATATAGCTTCACAGAAGCAGTCCCCTAAACACTCATCTCTGCATCCAATGCTTGTATTGGATGGTAGTATAGAATAGGGTCATCGTCCCATGATATGTTCTCAAGTTTTTGTATGGTAACATTCATGCAATCATCTATAATGGAAGTTATCTTGCAGCCCAAGTTCTTCTGGCCCTGATCAATAAAATCAAAGCCGAGAGGACAAGTACATGCAGGATCCTGATACACAAGAGTGCAATATGAATTCAGACCGCACAAGTTAACGGGATCGCATTTGTTGTCAGATGATGACCACTCAATCGACCAATTAGCATGCGGATACAAATTATGAGAATACAGCCTGAATATTCCATCTGCATCAATTGTTGCGCGGTAGATTGTGTTATCGAACGGGACTCCCCGGTTATGATCATTCGGAGTCTTTATATTGAAGCCAGAACTATTTAGCAGACATAACTGGCCATCTCTATCGAGACTCAAACTTGCATTATTTCCAGCATTAAGCGTTTGTGTATCCCAGTAAGGATAGTCCACTCTTGTTTCAGATAATATTACAGGATACATCACCAGGTTTCCATCTGTTTGCATAATGAGTTGAAATCTTCCGCTTGAATGATTTTTGTTGGAGATGCTAGACACTAGTTTTGCCCCTACTAAAAGTCGCTGTTCTGACAGAATAGTGTCTGTTGGAATGGAAAAAGTCTGCCATATGATCTTCGATTCTGAAGGAGGAAGCAGGCTGATCAGCACTTGAAACAGGTATGTGCCGGCTCTGATTCAGCTGCAAGATGAGCCTACCGTCAGTATTCAAGATCAAAGTCACATCACTTGAAAATAGCGGGTCGTCGCGATTCGCCGTCCATATGACAGTTTTCTGCTGGATTCTTGGCATCCAAATGCCTATAGCAAAGCCATCCCTTTCTGGGTAAAAACCAAAGGCAGAGTCACCAGATCCTGAAGACCAATACGAGTTGTTGGTAGGAGTGAGTGAAGAACCCTTGCTAACAATGAAAGCTCTTTCTTGAGCTATTGCTCCACAAAATATGCAGCATAAAAGGTAAAACAAGATCATTATCAGAAGCAAAATTTGAAAGTTCTCGACCCTGAGTCTTTCTTTTGTGCGTATGGTCATAAAGTTCTAAGAACTTGCAAATATACATATACATATATTTCCAAATTTCCTGGGAGTCCTCCAAGAACATGTGACACTATCTTGCCAAAAAAAAAAAAAAATTCTGATGAGGTCTTTGATGAGACTTAATTTGAACTATTCAAGTCCACAATAATGCATGAATAGAGTATTCAATAATTTCTAATATTGTGGGATGGTTATTTTAGTGAGGGTAATTGCTTATATGTGGTCGAAGTTACTAAATTATGCATATAATAATTTTTTGAAAAAATAATCAATTCTATCCCGAATTTTTATTCAATTTTCAATTATATACAATTTTTAAAATTATATCAATTTAATTATTTATCTTTGTAAATTATAACAATTATATCCAATTTTAGTTTAAAGATTTAAATAAATGTTAATAAATTACTTTTAAATTTTTATAAAATAAAATAAATTATTAAAATTCTTTTTTCTTTTTTAATAAGAATGTAAAAGAATATTTTTAAATTTTAGTCTAATTAACCAATTTTAAAATAACATCAGAAATCAATTTTGTAATATTTCCATAAAATTTTTATTTTTTAATTATTTTATTCAAAGTTTCCATTTTTAAAATTTTTTGAAATTCATTTTTCAACTTTTAACCTCATTATTTAATTTTTTTTAATAGAGATGGAATACAAAAATTAGTGTGGAAAGAAAAAAAGCATTGTAAATGCTAAAAATATTAATAAAAAATATAAAGAAGATTTCATCTTTTTAAGAAAAAATCTTCTTAGAAATTTTTTTTATAGTGAGAGTTAAAAAAATTCCCTTTATGTTTTTTATTTTTATTAATATTAGAGTATATGATAAATTGATTTATAAGTTGTGTGTTTTTTTACAAGATTTTAAAGAAATTTTTATTTTTTTTCAAAAAAATCAAAATTTTTGTGTTATTAATTAATATTATTAGCATTTCTAATTCTCCTTTTTTTCTTTTGTTTTTTGAACAAATTTTTTTTTCTTCATTTCACATTATTTTTTGTGTTCAAACTCTATTAGAAAATTTTTAGATATTATAATTGAAAGTTGAGAAATGAATTTTAGAAAATTAAAATATGAAAATTTTTGGAATATAAAATAATGTAAAAAAGTTAAAATTTTATGAAAATATTTGAAAATTAATTTATGAGATTATTTTAAAAATAGTCGAATTAACATTTGAAAATATTCTTTTACATCTTTTATTTGTTAAAAAAAAAAGAAAAAAATTTTAATAAATAAATTTATTTTATAAGGAACAAAATGTAAGTTTTTAAATTACATTTAGATATTTAAACTAAAACTCTGTTTATTTGTAAAAAATATTTTTCCTTATTTTACTGTATTTGTATTATCAAAGAAAATAAATCAAAGGAAAATAACTTCAAAATAATAAAAAATAATTTCCCATTCTAAGGATGAGAAATCATTTTTTAATTTTTTTAATGTCTATTCTCCTTATTTATTGTTTTCTTTTTTATTTTTTAATATCTTATTTCCTTATTTATTGTTTTTTTTAGTGTTGCAGTCAAATATCAGAAAATATTTTCTTTAGAATATATTTTTTTAAAAAAATATTTTCTAAAGAGAAAATATAAAGATAATATTTTCTGCAAACAAACAGAATTTAAAACTGGATATAATACAAAGTGAATATATATATATATATCTCGGAATAACAATAATTTTTTCTAACTTTTATCGTTTGTATTGTGTGAGATATTCATATTCATGTGGTTCTACTGCCGATTAATAAAAAAAATAATTATATCAGATAGTGGATACTTAGAAAACATGGTTCTACTGTTGGACTAACAAAAAATAAAAACTAAAAGTTATTCTGCTGGGAACCGGCTGGTACAAATTGTAGACAATTGGCAAGATGTAAAGGCAAAGTAGGACGACAACCTTTGCAAGTCAAAACCATCTCTCTAAACAACTCACTTTCACATTTCTGCTTTGTCACCTTTTACTTGTATCTACTTCAATACAATCAAAAGTTCATCTCTACCACCTTAAAAAATTCCCAACAGTATTCAAAATACCATCTTTATATTATTGTTGTCTTTTTCTTCTTTGAGTGAATATTTTATATTTAATCAATAAAAATATAATATAAACTTATATGTATTGTAATTTTCGATACTGAGTTTGTCCTTCGGTTCAATCGAAAATTGATCATCTGGAATATGCAAATAAAACTTTGGCAATAGCTTTGAGGTATTTTCCATATGATAAGAGCCACTGAGCCTTACAACAGAATGATCTTAACATGTAAAATATTCTTGTAAAGATTCCCAAGAATTATATACGCTTGTAGGACTTGAACAAATAAAAACAAATTGAGGCAATAAAAATAAAGAGTCAGATGATCACAAGTAATGCGTAACACATGCAGACATATATATATATATATATATATATATATATATATTGCCAATTCATATATAGGAATAACACGAGATCCACAGGAACAGGTCTTCTGAAGAGATTAACCTTCCAAGATTGTAAAAGAAGCTCTAACAGCATCTCGATGACAAGTAATACGTAACAGTAGCACTTTTTTTTTTTTTTTTCCATACATCAAAGGGGGCATATGGGGACGCGGCAGCTTGGCCATCCAGGCCGAGCTTCGCAAGCAACAGTTGCATTGTTTTCGTTACCTATAGAACATAAAGAAAAAAAAAATGTAGAAGCCATATATGTAACTAGACTTCAGTCAGTTCGGTGGTGTCAGAAGCTGGGCTGGGGGGAATAGGTACTTGTGTGGTACCTTCCAGCATGAAAACCACCTTCTTCATTGAAGGACGAAGTGATGGCTCATCCTGGATACACCAAAGTCCAATACTAATCATTTTATGCAATGTTTGCTCATCCACTTCTTCTACACTCACCAATTTATGCAGTTCATTTGCCTCAAAACAGTTTTCCACCCATTCTGAAAGAATAGCTTCATTTTCTGGAACACCACTATTCACACTCCGACGACAACATATGATCTCTAAGAAAACAATTCCAAAGCTGTAGACATCTGCTTTCACTGTAATTGGCTGGTTTCTGTGCCATTCTGGAGCAACATATCCCCTCGTTCCTCTGATCCCAGTTGTTGCCCTGCTCTGGTCTGGCGTTAACAACTTTGCCAGTCCGAAGTCAGAAATCTTCGCATGCTCATGTTCATCCATTAATATGTTCCTGGGATTTATGTCACAGTGGATTATCTGATTCTCGCATTCATCGTGGAGATAAAGTACGCCTCTAGCTATCTCTAAAGCAATTCGGATTCTGTCTCCCCAGTTAGGCTTTGTTTTGGATTTTAGCATATATTCTGCAAGTGACCTATTTCTCGTGTACTCATAAACCAGAAGTCTGTTGGTATTTTCTTGACAGTAACCTACTAAGCGAACAAGATTTCTGTGGTGAGTTCTTCCAATTGATCTCATCTCATTCATGAATTCCACTTCTCCTTCGTCGACCACTTTCTCCAATTTTTTCACTGCAATCTCGGTTCGACCCTGCCCATTCCATAAGGATTCCTTAAAGACCGTCCCAAAAGCTCCCCTTCCTAATCTCTCGTTGAACCCGTTAGTTGCTCTTTCAAGTTCTTGATACGTAAATGATCTCAAAGTGACATCTTCAACCAATCCTATATCTCCTTCGTTGGATAGACCTCTATATGTTGAAACTCGGTGTCTTAAAATCAGAACACAAGATAGTGCCAGGACAATGACTCTAAAAGTTAGACAAGCAACACCTGTGATAAAGATAGCAGATCGCTCCTTCTCACCCTCCCGAGTAATGTATTTCGAGCTTCCAACACCTACTTTGATCAAAGCTACAGTCGACCCACAAATAACTGTTCTACTATATCGCAATGGAAGCCCTTGCTTTCTGCATTTTTGGTCTTGAAACAGAGCTGCTTCACAGTTGCAGTCTCCTAAACAATTCTGGTTGCAATCTTCTTTAGTCTCTAAGGATAAAATGGAATAAGCATCAACTTCCCATTTTACGCTTTCCAATTCAGAAATTTCATACTTCATATTTTCATTCTCTAAAACACAACTCTCTGCACGAAAATTTCTGTTGCATCCCATACTTTTCTGCTTCGGATCGAGATAGACAAAACCAAGGGGATATCGGCAATCAGGTTCTTGATCCACAAGAACACAATATGAATTAAGACCGCATACTGGTTTAGAATAACATCTGTTCTTGGGCTCTGACCATTCTATTGACCAATTGCCTGTCTGATCCAAGATATAAGAATACAAGCGGAGAATCCCATCTGCATCAATTGTCAAGCGGTATGTCTTCCCCTCGGATGCAATTCCTCCACTGGTAAGGTTCTTTGCATCAAAGCCATCAGAATTGACAATAAACATGCGGCCATTTTCACTTAGCGTTAATGTGGCATTATCTCCAAGGAAGCTAGTACTTGCAGCCCAATAAGCATAATCAGGAGCATACGGAGTAGCTACCGGGTACATAACAAGGTTCCCATCATGCTGCATAACAAGCCGGTGGCTCCCAGTAGAGTGATTGCTTTCTGAAATGCTAGAAACAAGCTCATTTCCAGCCCGTAGTAGCTGACCTGGCAAAAGGGTATCCGTTGGATGATCAAACTTTGCCATATGATTCTTGAATCGGCATTGTAAAGCACCAAGTTGCCAGAATCTAGGATGGGAGCAAAGGATGCATGAGTTGATGCATTTGAAATGGGTATTATTTCTCGAACTCCAACGAGTTGCAATACAAGCCTGCCGTCACCAGTTAATACCAACATTGCATTACTGGAAACCGGCAGGGTATCTCTATTTGCTGTCCATGCAACAGTCTTCTCATGTGGAATTCCAGCAAACCATGTACCAATGCGAAAACCATTGCCTTCGGGGCAGAATCCGAAGGCAAATAGGCCAGAAGGTGAGAGCCAGGAAGAATTACCTGTGGGAGAAAGAGAGGATCCCAGGCCAATGTTGGAGATTTCTTGTTGCGCTCTAACAGTGATGATCAGAGCCAAAAGAAGAACCAGCAAAACAGTTGAAGCCATTTTTCTTTCACTGATGTTTCAGAATATTTTTATTTTATTCATTTCATTTCAAATAAATTTCAGATAAAATTTATTTCAAAATGATTTGCAAATGAATTTAGGCCAAACATGCTTCATTAATAAATATTAATTTAGTTTCAAATAACTGCACAACATATAAAGCAATCATTTCTTTTTAAATTAACGATAGTAAAAATCGAACTATACATTTCATAATATTTTGAAGAGAAATTACTACTTTACTACTCTTTCACAAGTTTATTTTAGTCTAATTTTATTACTTACTATCATACACATCAGAATATTTTTGAAAAAAAGTTACTTTATATTTTACAGTATTTGTAACGATGTTTCTCCTCATTCTATTTGAATTGGATTATATGCACTGATAGACTAGAAAATTGATGTTAAATTAGTTTCTATTAACGTTCCATCACAGTTAAATTAAATTAATAAAAAATCAGTAACTTTTTAATATTAGTGATTTATAAAAAAAACTATAAAACTTAAAAAAATTTCCCACTTTTGATGTTTTCCCCAGAGTCAATCAATGACATGTATTAAGTGTTTTACAAGTTAGATTTAACTAATTAAGTTGATTTGCAATAAATGTGAAGTCAATTATGGAAAAATATGAAATTAATTGAAGCACTAGACTTGAGTTCAATTTTTCAATATTCAACGTTCACATAAAATTTTCATAATCTCATTTTTTTTATGACCTTTTTTTTTATCAGAATTTTTTTACCTTATTTTATGACAGACTTTCCATATTGAAACTTTCATTAAGAGTTTTCCTGCTACCAATATTTAAATTAATTATTCTTTTTATTCCATAAAAATATATTACTTGACATGATTTTTTTTCTTATAACTTGGACGCTTCTTATTTTTTTATTAACACATATAGAGCAGGTTCCATCTGAAGCAACCGAAAGGGACGGATATATATATATTCATGAAGAAAAATTTCATAAAGCCAATTAAAAATAAACAAAAAATAAAATTAGATTTGAAAAATCTGTATTTATTGAATAAAAGAAAGAAACGACAATATTTGCAGCTTATTGGAAATTATGTTCATGTAAAAGTAAACTAAAAAATAAAAATTTAATTTAAAAAATCTGTATTTATTGAATCAAAGAAAAAACGACAATATTTACTGCTTAATGGAAAATTTGTCCCTGTAATTCTTTTCATATATGCAAAATACTACTTTGTTTGAAAATAATTACCAAAGACTTTTGCTTACGGCAATGGAAGGGGAAAAATACAGCAACGAAGAAAAGAATTAGATTATTTACTCCTTTGTCTTTAGGCATCATCAAAATATATATAATATATTCTCCTTCTTTGGTAAATTTCCTTTGCCGATGTCAAAAATTGCCTGCAATATTCCACTGTTGAATTAGAAATCCAAACCTAAAGACTTCAAGTTGTCCACTCTTTTATTATATATGGTTGGGTTAATAAAATCGTTTGACAAATTTTATTAATTTAATTGTTTATATTTATTATTTATAAATGAATTAACTATAATATTGAGGTTGAATAGTCATGTGATACACATGTCATTTAAGATGATAAAATATTATCGGATTTAATTATTAGCATATAATCAGTAAAATTTTTCGATATTATTAAAAAATAAATTAACTGATTGATCGTTTTTCCGATTTGGTTCAATTTTTAACTTTTTGTTATTGTGGTCGTTGTTTTTGCTATTGTTTACAATCACATGCTATTACTGTCATTAATGTAGTTTTTTTATTAACTATATATTATATTAAAAATTTATTAAAAATTAATAATGAATAATTATTTAAATATACAAATTATAAAAACTATTTACTTTATATATATATATATATATATATATATATATATATATATATATATATATATATATATATCCATTTTTATTTGATAAACTGTTAAATTTTTAAAAATTGAAAATATAAATTTAATTCATAGATTCAATTATTTATTTTTTCTTTCTTTGGTTTAATCGATTTAGATTCAAATTTCTAGTGTAATAGAACATTTTGAGTTTTTTAAGTACATATATGTGTATTAATTTAAATGAAATTAAAACTATTGAATTAATTTTTATTTAATTACAGTATATATATATATATATATATATATAGAAGAATTAATCAATGGCCAATGAATCTAATAAGTCTTAGAGTCATTCTATTAAGCACTAAATATTGAAATTAGTTCAAAACAAAAATACTTCAGCAACAAATCTACATAAATTGTAAGGGAAAATAATCTCTTCTATCATAAACTTTAAGTCAAATATCAATTGAATTTTATTTTAAAAGTTATTTAAATTTACTCATTTAACTTTATAAATTATCAATTTTATCCACTTTTATGTTAAAGATCGAATTGTGTTTTTAAAAATTATTTTTAGATTCCTACAAAATGAACTTAAAAATTATTAAACTTTTTAACAAAAATAAATTTTAAAAAATATTTTCAAGTTTTAATTGATTTTGAAATAAATTTTAAAATTTTCACATAAAATGCATCAATGAAAAATAATTAAAAAAACAAAAAAAAGTATTAAATCAATTTATTTTATAGACTAATATTAATAAAAAATAAAAAATAAAAATATAATGTAAGTACTTTTTACTATCATTATAAATAATAATAAAATTTTAATGTTCATTTTTATTTTTAATGGATTAAAAAATTTTCTGGCTAACCATTTTGAAATTAAATAGAAGTATACTAAAAAAAATATGAATTGATGAAATAAGGCCAAAGTGGTACCCTTCTAAATAGTTAACATGCTAATAGCATAATAGGTAGTACAAACCTGGCTAAAACAGCGGATCATTGAGAGATTTCATCAACAACTTTGTTTTCTTGAATGATGTATAACTTGTGATTCGATTTAATTCCTTAATGTAAAACTAAAGAAAAATTTTAATTCAAGAAAAGGAAAGGGAGGCCCATGATTTATAGTATATTACTGCTAAAGGAAACTGAGCTTGGAGGAGTTGGTATTTCTACAATACCATCCAACATCATGACCACCCTCTTGATTGAAGGACCTAGCGATGGCTCCTCTTGTATGCACCATAGTCCAACACTCACCATTCTCTTCAGTGTTTCATTGTCAGCTTCTTGTGCACTTATCAGCTTGTGCAATTCATTTTCTTCAAAACATCTGTATACCCATTCTGCAAGAATAACTTCATCGTCTGGCATGTCTATGCTCACACTCCTACAACATATAATCTCCAATAACACATTTCCAAAGCTGTATAGATCTGCTTTTGTTATAATGGGCTGGTTCCTATACCATTCTAGGGCAACCTATCCCCTCGTTCCTTTGATTCCAGTCATTGTCTTGCTTTGATCTGGCATCAGCAACTTTGCTAGTCTAAAGTCTGATATGTGCACACAAATTTTCATCCATTAGTATGTTTCTTCTCGCATTCCTCTTATAGATAAAGGATGCCTTTTACTACGTCTAAAGCAATTCTGATCTTCCCAAGTAAGCCTCATTTCTGACTGAAAAAGAAAGTTTGCTAGTCAGCCATTTTTCATGTACTCATAAACCAGCAGTATGTTGGATTTGTCATGGCAGTAGCTGAGCAAGCGAACAAGATTCCTATGATAAGTTCTACTAATTGATCTCATCTCATTCTGAAACTCAACCTACCCCTCAGCCATCACTTTCTCTAGTTTCTTTACAGCAAAATTCATCTGCTCATTTGACAAGGCTCCCTTGAAAACTATTCCAAAATATCCCCTTCCTAATTTCTCACTGAACCCTTTTGTTGCCCTTTCGAGTTCTTGGTATGAAAATGATCTAAGAGTCACATCCCAAACCAGTCCTCCATTTGCTTCCATGGAGTTACTTAATATGTTTTGAGTTTGAGTATATAAAATAATAAAATAGCACATGAAAAATGGGATAATAAAATAGTGAATAAGATAATATTTTTCATTAATATAAATTCACTATTACGACAAAAAAATTATTTTTATCACTCAAATAAATACACTATCTACACACTCAAACTCACTTTTCACGCTACATCCTTTTTATACAACCTCTCACACTAGTACCACTCAATTTACACACAACATAATTTATTTGGTTGCTAATTATTCTCACTTGCTTATTAAGCACAAAATCTTTTTCTTAGATAAGTTGTTCACGTAAGTTGCATGATAAGTAGTCATACAAATTTTTACAACTTGTCCAAAAATCTTTTAAAGATTTTAGTGAAATTTTCTAGAAGATTTGGTGGGTATGGACAATTGATTTATGAAGAGAAAATATTAAGGGTTTATATTAGTAATGACTCTAATAATATGCCCAAATATTGTATCTACAGATATAACAGTACTAGATATTAGTAGGACAGTAAACCCAACACTCAAACAAGTCATACCAGCAACTAAAATACCAATTTGCAGCGCATTCTTGCTTTTTATTGACTGAACATTCCTGTGTTGTGACACATTTCAGCTTCCTATATCTCCACCCACCTTAACAAAAGCGATTATGGAGCCATCTTGTTGAATTCTCCTGAAATTCAAAGGAAGCTTTTGTTTTCTACACTTTTGATTCCTATATATTGCAATTTCACAACTGCAGTCTCCAAAACACTCCTCTCTGCAGTCAGTTGCAGTTCTAGATGGTGTTAGAATATGGATTATCTTCCCAAGATATATTCTTCATTTCATATAAATTAACTTACTTGCAGCCGAGCTCGTGCAATCAACTAAAGCAGAATTCCTCTTGCAGCCCAAATTCTTCTGGCTCTGATCAATAAAATTAAACCTAAGAACATAAACACAAGAAGGTTCCCTATCCACAATAATACAATACAAATTAAGACCGCACAAGCTTGGAGGATCACAATTATTGTGGGATGAAGACCACACAATAGACCAATTACTGTTCTGATCTAGATTATATGAATACAACCTGGACATTCCATCTACATCCATCATTGTACAGTGGAATGTACTATTATGTGTGTTTCCACTGTCTTTCAGAATCTTTATATTGAAACCAGCAGCATTTAGTAAGTATACTTGGCCACTGCTCTCAAGACTCAAACTCAAATTAACACCAGCTGTACCGCCTGTACCTAAAGCCCGATAAGCATAACTGTCCATATGACTGTTCGTTGCTGGATTTAAGCGAACCAAATACCAAAAGCGAAGCCATTACATGTTAGGTAAAAACCAAAGGCAAAATGGCTAGAAGCTGAAGACCAAAATGAGTTATTAATGGGACTCGGAGAGGAACCTAAGCTAATGTTAGAAGTTTATGTTTACTACAATTATAATTTTTTTTTTCTTTCCAGTTCTAAAAATTCTATCTTTATTTCAAGTGGAAATACTTCAAATATATATCAAATTTAATATACGTGACAGCTGGAATAATTATATTTTTAGTATATTTACCTTCTAAACATCTTATCAAACAGTTTAATTATCTTGTTGATCTCATAAAACAAAATTTGATTGTAGGTCCCATAAAATAAAAATTTAGCAAAATTTATTTTATAAAGCTCACAAGGTGATTAAGCTACTTAATAAGATGCTTACATTGTGAATATACTAAAAGTATACTTATTCTAGCTGTCATATATGTTAAATTTGATTGAATATGTTCAAAGTACTTTAACTTGAAATAAAAATAGAATTTTTGGGATTAAAAAGAAAAAAATTTTAAAATTTGGTACTAAAATGAAACATAGCCTAAAGTTATAGTAGTAATAGTGAACTAAACCCAAAGCTTTCAATTGAGCTATTGCTCTAGAAGATATGCAACATAAAAGGGGGGAAAAAAAAAAAGCTAAACCAAACAAACCCCAAAATCCTAAGTTTTTCTTATGAACTTTTTAGTTCAATAGGTATTTGGTTCAAATGAATTCCATAAAATTTTATGAAATTCATTTGCAAATCTAGATGAGTATATTTGGTTTAAATGAAAACTTTGTAAAATTCAGTTCTAATTTAACTTCTTCATTTTATAGAATTGCTCACTAAATCCATTTTTATTGATGAAATGTGTTTGCTTCAAATAAATTTAGAATTCATCTGTAAATGAATATAAGGAAATGAAACGAAATTGAACCAAATAAAAACTAAGTTCTTAATTTATTTAAGTTAATATTCTGAGAAACATTAATTGAAAGGCATACATATAAAATCCAACTAAGTAAAAACAAAAGAAAGTTTCCATTGAGTTGTCGTCCTTCATTTGCGGCTTCATTTTTTCTCCTCTTTATTAAGATACTCATAATTTGTTTTGCAAAATCCTTAAATCAAATGCTTTATCACGTGTTCTTATAGTTTAGTTTTGTCTTCAGATATATATATATATATATATATATATATATATACATATATGATCAACAATTTTAACAAGACACCTTTGTAACATTATTCTTAAGCTCAAATATCTCTCAAAAGTTAAGACACACACTTTTTTTTTTTTTTTGCATTTAGCCTTTAGCTTTTAATAGCACAAGGACCCTACCAATTTAATTTGATCATACCAGGTGGACCTCCTAGGGGTAAAACTCTCCTAGCACTTATTTTAGTTTATATATGAGATTCAAACTTGAGACCTTATTAAAGAAATTTAAGCTCCTCATTACTCAAACTGACAAATATTAGTAGACAAAAACTTGTTTCAATCTCTTTAGTTTCTACACAATTGTAGGTTGTCCGAATTTTAGGAAATTTAGACTATTCTAAATGTAGGAACTTGAACTCTAGATAGATCAACAAACACCAGCATAAGCTTTAAAACTTTCTTTTACGATATGTACAACTATAATAATTATTTTCAATCAATTGATGTAGAAAGAACAAGAAATTTAATATTGGGGTACATGATTTATTAGAGTACACTGCTAAAAGAAACCCTATTAGGAGGAACTAGTATTTCAACAATACCTTCCAATATGAAAACCACCTTCTTAATTGAAGGATCGAGTGACAGATCGTCTTCTATGCACCAAACTCCTATAGTTATCATTTGTTGCAATGTTTTAGTGTCCACTTCTTCCTCATTGACAAGTTTCTGCATTTCATTTTCTTCGAAACATCTACAATCCATTCTAAAAGGACAGCTTCTTTATTAGGAACATCCATACTTATACTCCTTCTAAAACATATGATCTTAAAGAAAACATTATTCCTAAGCTATAGACATCTGCATTCATCTTAATAGGCTAGTTTTTAAACCATTTTAGGGCAACATATCCCCTTGTTCCACTTATAGCTTGAATTTTTTGCGCTATAATTTTCAACGGTTGATGTACCAACATTTGTAAAATTTGAAACAAGGCACCAAATCAGTGGATGATTACACCACTAAATTCTACCAACTGATAGCAAGAAATGAGCTACAAAAAATTGAAAACAAGTTTGTAGTATAGTATATTGGGTACAAATTTAGAATATTTTGAATTTTTTTTATCTAGTATCGGTGTTTGTTACACACTAAAGGGCATTATTGGTTGAGAAACAATCATGTTGTATTAGTGATTCCTTCACTACGGGCATAAGTAATGGTCAAACAAGTGCTAACAGTGCTAGAGTTAACAATAGTGTTTGTGCAACATGAGCATCTCGAGGTGTTAATAAGGGTGTTTAGGGTGCTAGCCAATTTAATAAATAAGATAGCAACATTAGTGGCATATGATGCCTTTTGGCTTATCTAATGCCCCTAATACTTTTATGTGTATGATGAACCAGTTGTTAAAGCCTTTTATTGGTAGATTTGTTATGGTATATTTTGATGATATTTTGATATATAGTGCTAACCCAAAAGAGCACATACAACATGTTAGGGAGGTTCTTAGTGTGTTTTACAAGGAAAAATTTTGTGCTATAATGAAGAAGTGCATGTTCATGGCCCCCAAGGTGTTATTTTTAGGGTATGTGATTTCAGGAGCTGGTTTAGAGGTTAATAAAGCTAAGGTGCAAGCAGTTAAGGAATGGCCTACACCAATGACCCTAACAGAAGTGAGGAGTTTCCATGGTCTTGCCTCATTTTATAGACATTTTATTGGTAATTTTAGCAGCATTATGGCTTTAATTACATATTGCATGAAGGGCAGTAGGTTTGAGTGGATAGATGAGGTAGAGGCAACCTTTCAGTTGATTAAAGATCACTTTACAACTACACTAATTTTAGTGCTACTAGATTTTTCATAGCCTTTTGAGTTACACATAGAAGCTTCTAAGGTAGGGATTAGAGCAGTGTTAATTCAGAATAACAAACCTATGGCATTTTGTAGTGAAAAATTATCTAGATCAAAACTCAACTACAACACTTATAATGTTGAGTTCTATGCAATTGTGTGAGCTATGAGGCATTGGCATCATTATTTATTCCATAAGGAATTTATTTTATATATAAATCATGATTTCTTAAGGCATTGACACTAACAGGATAAAGTGTCACCCCACCATGCAAGATGGATAGCTTATTTGGAGAAGTTCACTTATGTGGTGAAAAATAAATCGAGTATTGTAGACGGTGAGGTTTAGCACACATCCAAGATTTTAGCAACCGCGACACTATTTAGGCTCAGGGCCTTAGGGAACACACTACTATGTCACAAAGTCATAGCATGGAGAAGAGGAGTCGCCACCTAGGGTAATAACTAGGACAATTTGATTGGTGGTACTCGATTCTCTAAAAGAAAATTAGCACCACAACCAGGAGATTCTGGGAACAGAATACTAACTTCTCTTAGTCTCGTGTTCATTTAGAATAATTTTATAAATGATTATTTCATCCTCTAATTACATGCAATTTTATTTAAATCCTATTTGACATCCATCTAACCCTAGGCATCTAGTCAATAAAATTACACATAAAAAATGCACTCAAGGTCGCAATGTTCCTAAGTCTAAACTATGTTAATTTTATTAAAAAGTTAGCTAGAGTTACATTTTATTTACAAGTGAGAAATGGACTAAAGGTGGGCCTACATTTTTATTAATTAGTGAGCCTAGATCTATTTTTTTTACTTTGTCTAAAAAATGGGCTTAAGTCTATTTAATTTTAAAGGAAAGTTAAATTAATGGGCCTAAGTCTAACTTAGTTTTATTTTAAGTGAAATGTGGGACTAGGTCTATTTATTTTAAAAGAAATGAAATTAAGTGGGCTGAGCTAAGTCTAAACAAGCTTTAATTAACTAAGTGGGCCTAAAATCTAATTAACCTAATGAGCCTAAATTGATTTTAATCATTTAAAGTCCTAAACCATTTTTTAAGCCTATTTAAAGTGAATTGGACCTAAGCATGGGCTTAGGGCCCAAAGCAATATAAAAACCCAAAAACATAACCTAAAACAAATAAAACATAAAAAAAGATCAAACAAACATTTTAGTGATTTTCTAGAAACCCTAAATCAATTACATGCAAACCCTAAATTAAGCTACTTCCACCATTGATTTTAATTGATTTTTTACCCAATTGAACCTAATTACTAATTGATTTTAAATGCAGAAAATTAAATCTTTCACTATTCCCACTACTGAGGCTATTACAAACTATGTACAAGAATTAAAATTAAACAATTATACACCCATTAATTAAAATAACTACATAGGATATCAAAATGAAAAATAAAGATAAAAATCCTAAGTTCTACTGGAAAACAACACAGGTTCTTCCATGGCATTCCATGGACCTTCTGTTCATCTAAACACAGGTAGTATCCTACTCAATCCACATTCATACATCAAAACAAAAACACAGAAATAATAAGATTAGTAGTGAAATTGAATAATCAAAACAATAACAAAATAAAATAAAAATTACAAAATGAAAGAGAAGAAAAAAAATGAATGTTGTGCATATGCTTTGAGATAGTCCCTAAGATTGAGATTGTCACCGTTGTTTTTTACTCGTTGTTTGATTCTGGACAGAGGCTCAATTGCATTCCAAACACAGAACGTTATTTTTAAAGCTTTAAAGAATGATGTCAAGAAATTAGAGTTTTAGATAGGACAAAAGAAATCAAGGTTTTCTTGCGCAGTAGGATTTTATTACACAGTTCTCTGGATGTTTTCTCTTTTTTTTGTCTTTTTCTTTTTTTTCTCTTGCTGTGTGTCTCTGTGTTTTTCTTAGCCTCTAAGTTCGTTCATCTCCTCCTCGCACACATGCAGACTTTGCTTTTAAATGCAAAGTCTACCTGCGTACTAACTTCCTCCTTTGGAGGAACAAAATACATCTGATAGCATTTTTTTATTTCAAAATCTTCTTACACATTTTGAATGCTTGAAAAAGCTTATTAGATAATAATAATGAAAAAATTGAATTTTCAACCAATCAAAACACTAAAAAAATTGATAAAAAATAAAAAAACATAAAAAAATTAAAAAATGGGACTTTTTAACGCGTCGACATTGTGCAATGCCGATATGCATTATATAATGCCGATCGACATTATATAATGCCAACCGGCATTACACAATGTCGATTGCCAAAAGACCCTTGAAAAATTGACTTCTTTGTAATCAAATCCTAAAAAAATGTTGCAATTTAGTCTCTAAACTCCAGAAAATTAACAACCGAGTTCAATTTTTGAATGAATTTCATCATAGGGGCTTACGTCATAATTGTGCACAATTGCATCCCAAAATTGGGTGCTTACAGTTGCCCCCTTTTGTCATTGTTTACTTGAAAAATTGCGGCAAAGCAATAGAAGCACACAATTTCAAAAGAAAGAAATTAGGACACTTGATTGTATCCTAAAGGATAGAGTGATGCTCAAATTGCTAAGCAAGGTATGATGTTTGGCAAGTCTCACTATATTTCCTGTTGAATGTCTAGTGGACTTTGTGTAAATGAGTTTTACTATATTCCTTATGGGACATTTAGTGATGATAAATTGAAAACTTGTTATAGTTCCTGTGGAACGTCTAGCAATGATGAATTTCGTTATGTTCCCTATGGGACGTCTAACAATGCACACTATATTCCTTGTGGGACGTCTAGTGATGATAAATTAAAAACTTTCTATAGTTCCTATGGAACGTCTAGCACTGATGAATTTTGTTATATTCCTTGTGGGACGTCTAACGATGTACACTATATTCCCTGTGGGATATATAGTGAAGTTGAATTGAAAATCTGTTATAGTTCCTGTGGAATGTCTAGCACTGATGAATTTCATTATATTCCTTGTGGGACGTCTAACGATGTACACTATATTTCATGTGGGACGTCTAGTGAAGTTGAATTAAAAATCTGCTATAATTCCTATGGAATGTCTAACACTGATGAATTTGAAAGTTTATGTCATAACTGTTATGCAGTACATAACATAATGAAGGTTATGACTACTGTGCAGCACATAACATAATCATTTGAATCCTTTGATTGAAATGATGCATGTAAAATACAAAAAATAAATTCTGTAATCTTTTTTTGTATTCTGTACTTAATAAAAAATTCAGAATCACAGATTGATTATGCATATTTAATAATTCAATGAATTATTAATTTGATGAATGTCATGATTTAATTAGGAACATGTTCCTAATCATAATGCAATTATAGACCAAATTGCAATGAAAGAACTTAGATCCATGTATAAGGACCAAAGTGGATATTTTTCACTTTATATATACTTTCCTTTTTTGCATGCAACATTCCATTATCACCTTTCTTCATTTTCCTTTCCTTTCATTTTCTCTCTTTTCATTGTTTTTCTTTCCTTGATTTCTTCATCATTTGATGTCTGATTTGTAATCCGTCTAATCCTATGGCCTCCTTATCACACAGACAACATAAGAGAGTTGAGACTTCAGAATGTTAGAGGATTCTACCTCCTCTTTTTTCTTAGAATGATCTTGGACTTCGAGAAGACTCAACTATCTTTCCTTTGACTCATTTACATACCCACAGGTGCAGAGATGTGGGTAATGAGGTAACTTTTCTTGATTCTATTTATTTCTGTAAAAATATCACCTATACAATTAGTAATCAGAGTTAGTTTCAAAGTAGAGATTGACGTGTATATTAGTTAGAAATTAACATGAAAATGCATGATAAAATTGAAATTAAACTCCGAAAATATGAAATTCAGCCTCTGGGTTGTTCGAATAACTTATCAGGTGTCTGGAATTCTGGTCGAAATTCCAGATTTTTTATCGGCATAGTAGAATGTTGATTGGCAATATGGAATGTCGATCAGCATTCTAAATTGTCGATCAGCTTTTCAAAAAAAAAAATTTTAGGGTCAATTAATTAATTAATTAACTAATCAAATCTTTCAATTTAAATTCTTTGATTAATTAATTAATTATTATTTTGAAATTGAACTAGCATTCGATGAAGTTCATGGGCTGTTTCAATCTAGCTCAGGAATTATTTCATGGACTGCCAAAGCAAGTGATACGTCTGATTTGGGTCTCTGGATTCAGGCATTTTATTGCTGCACTTCCGACTGTTCGAGGCTATTGACCATTTGCATGATCAAACTTCTAATTTTGTACTTTGACAAATAATTTTTATACTAATAATTTCAATTAAGTGTGTAGAAAATTATATACCAAACATATACCAAGCATATACACTTTTAGGTGAATAATGACTTTTCGGGCTAATTGAACCTCTGAGATTAAAGAAGACTTTTGACAAATTTAGAGCTCTTAAATGAGAAAATGAGCCTCTTAAATTTTGAATTAAACATCTTAAGCTTTCCAGATTAAGCTTTCTTGTCAAAATCCAAGTTCATTTGGGTATGCAAATCTTCAGTAGAAGTCAGCATATGCAGCTTGCATTTTAACTTGCATAGCTCTTGGTATTTCAATAATATCTTGAGCTATAGATGTCCAATTTAGTTGTTTCAAAGATTTATAAAAATACAAGACAATTATATACAACTTTTATAAAGAAAATTTTGACTGAATTGATCTTCTTCAGTCCCATTAATGAGCATCTTTTGAAGTGGTCACGAGCTGTCTGTCAATGGAGCATTTAGAGCACGTTTTTGCCAAAATATGGTAGAACCTCTCACGAGCTGATTGCTCATGAATAGACCTCTGACAGCATTCCAATTGGAATTTTTTATTGCAACGAATATATTTTCACCCCTTACAAGCACTGTTCACTCATGAGCCGCCCGTGAACATCCTTTGAGTTGCTAAAAGTCCAAGAATGGATTCAAAATCAATTTGAAACGTTGGAGAGATGATTGATACATCCAAAAACTATATTTTTAAGTGTTTTTATATATAAACACAACTTATAATTCAATTGAAAGGTTAAGAAAACTTGTTTATCATTCATCATTTTCTTAAACATTTAATTGAGCTCTTAAACTTTTCTTTAAATAATTCTTTGTGTAAAACTCTTGTGAGAGTTGGTGAGTGATTAGAATAGACATTCTTATTCTTCTATTTTCTGGGTTTAGAAAATAGGATGTGAGATTCTATTCTAAAGGAATTAGTTTAAGTGTTTAGCCATTAAAACACTTGGGAATTTGGTTTTAATGTGAGCCTTGAAAACACTTGTAATTTGGTTTTTGAGTGATCCTTGAAAAATCATGTTGTAAGTTTATAAGTGTAAGCCATAAAACTCTTGTGTATTCTCAATCTTATGAATAAGATTATGGGTGATTACAAAAATCCTAATTTGGGGATAAGTTAGGTGGAGACGTAGGATTATTATTGAATCCAAACTCCTTAAATATTTATGTTCTTCATTCTTCCTTCTCAACTCTTACTTAATTCTTGCAAAGAATTTCTTTATTTTTCTTTTTTTGTTTGATAGTCCTATTCACACCCCCTCTAGGACTCTTTCAATTGGTATCAAAGCTTGAATTCTAGGTACTTCATTGCTAGAATACAAGATAATGGGGAGTGAATCTCAAAACATCTCTTCTCTTAGACCATTCTTTGATGGTAGTGACTATCCACATTGGAAATTCAAAATGGAATCTTAATTATGATTCCATCAAACTTTGGGATGTTTTCCTAAGAGGTTGGGAACCACCTACAACCATCATTGATGGTATGGTAACTACTCTTGCAATAATCCAATGGAGTGTTTATCAAAAGGAAGAAAATCACAAAAAGAAAAAGGCTCTGATTACTCTAGTCTCCTCCATGACAAAAGAAGAAGGAGGTAAGCTTCAACATTGCATTTCGGCTAAAGAAATATGGGAGACCTTGGAGAATCACTATGAAGACAACATTCAAGTAAGGAGCAAGAAGGTTCAACTTCATATGTATGAATATGAACTCTTCAAAATGAAGCCTCAAGAATCAATCATGGAGATGACAAACCATCTCATTGCTCTCCTCACAACCCTCAAGAAACTTTGAAAACATTTCTCCAAGGAAGAGGTAAACAACAAGATTCTAAGAATCCTACCTAAGAAGGATTGGGAATCTCGTGTTACCTCAATTGAGGAAGCTCAAGACCTCTCTACTCTATCAACCGATGTGCTCATTGGTAAGCTCTTAACACATGAGCTCACATCAAGCAATGAGGTGAAGAACAAAAAGAGAAAGAAGAAAAGAAAAAGAGCATTGCTCTAAAAGCTCTTCAAGAAGATAGTAAAGAGGAAAGCATCAAAGATTCTAGTGATGAAGATTGTGACATTGCCATGCTCACTAGGAATTTCAAAAAGTTCTTAAGAAAGAAAATTTTCTCAAGAACAAAGGACTTCAACAAGAAGTTCGAAGGAGATGGGAAGAAGAAAATAAAAGAGGTTACTTGTTATGAATGCAAGAAACCAGGAAACATTAGAAGTGAATGTCCCAAACTCAAATTTAAGAGCAAGGGAGCAAAAGATAAGAAGAAGGCATTCAAAGCTACTTAGGATGATTCCTCCGAATCTGAAGAGGAAGAGGAACAACAAGAAGTTACCAATCTTTGCTTCATGGCCATTGAAAATGAAAATGAGGTACCATCCACTTCTTATTCTTCCTTTGATGATTGTGATGAATATTGTGATGATGATGATGATGATGATGATGAGAGCTCTATTGTGAGCAAATTACTTGTTAAATGAAAAAATTTTGTTATTTAAGAAGAAATAATATAAACATGAGTTAGCTAGCTTAAATAAGGATTTTGAATATTTAAAAATTAATTTTGCTAAACTTGTTGCATCAAATGAAAAACTTGTAAGTGATGTTAAATCTTCTAATTCTTTAGAAGACCAACTTAAGAAAGCAAATGATGAAAATCATAATCTTTCTAAGGAAGTCTTAGAATTAAAAAATTCCATTGCTAAATTTATAAGAGGAAAAGAAACTTTAGATAGTCTTCTTGAATCTCAAAAATTTCATGGAGATACCCATGGAATTGGATATAAAAATGGAATGTCTTCATCATCCTCATCACATATTACTTTTGTTAAAGCTTTATATGATTCTAATCTTTCAACCTTAAATGAGATTCAAGCTAAAAAATCTCATGTGTTAAATAGCAAGGCAAAGTCTCATAAGATTAACCCTTCATTAACACAAAGAGGTAAGGCTCAAACTAGAGCACCTCAACCTAAGCATGCTTATATGTACACTAGACATAATTATAATAAGTATGTTGCACAACACAATGCACATAAACATATTACACAAACTTATCAAAATGCTCATCACCATTGCCAATGTATGTCTCACTTAATTTCATAAAATAATAAGAGATACACACAACACCAAAGGCATGCTACACACACTAGAACAGCATTTCATTCTAGGAGAAATAAATTTAAAAATGTTGTATATTCATATTGCATGATCAAATGACATACCAATAATGTGTGCTTCTATAGACAACTGCACATGAATTTGCTTCCTTTGGATTATCTTAAAACTAACAACCTAGACCAAGAAAGGTTTGGGTTCAAAAGAATATTTAAAATATTTTATGTAGGTGTGCTTGAAATCTACAAGAAAAAAAAGCAAGTGGTATCTCGATTGTGGATGTTCAAGGCACATGACAGGAGATAAGGAGCAATTCAACAAACTTGATGCTAAGGATGGAGGACATGTTACTTTCAGTGATAATGCAAAAGGAAAAATTATTGGCATTGGAGAAATAAGTAATCCTCAATCCTTATCTATACATCATGTGTTGTTTGTTGATGGTCTTAAACATAATTTGCTAAGTATAAGTCAATTATGTGATATGGGAAATAAGGTGACTTTCTATCCTAAAAATTGCTTTGTTAGTAGTCTTGATGAAGACAAAGTAATTTTTAGTGGTGAAAGAGTAGACAATGTTTATGTTATTGATTTGAATAAAATTGATAACAAAGATATAAAATGCTTAATGTAAATTTCCCATGACACATGGACATGGCATAGAAGATTAGGACATGCAAATTTTGAGCTTTTAAATGATCTTTGTAAACATGAACTTGTGATTGGTATACCAAAGCTTGAATTCACTAAAGATAAACCTTGTGATGCTTGTCAAAAGGGAAAATAATCTAAGTCTTCATTTAAGCTAAAAAATGTAGTGTCCACTTCTAGACCACTTGAACTTATACATATGGATTTATTTAGACCAACTAGAGTTGTTAGTCTTGGTGGAATGCACTATGCTTATGTATTTGTTGATGATTACTCTAGATACACTTGGGTGTGTTTTCTTGCTCATAAGAATGATGCATTTAAAGCTTTTGAAAATTTTTCAAAAAGAGTTCAAAAAGAAAAAGGATTTTGTATTTCATCCATAAGAAGTGATCATGGAGCCGAATTTGAAAATGAATTTTTCAAAAACTATTGTAATGAAAATGGTATTTCTCATACATTTTCATCTCCTAGAACTCCTCAAAAAAATAGGGTAGTTGAAAGGAAAAATAGAACTCTTATTGAAATGGCTAGAACGATGCTTCATGAGTATAATTTGCCTCTATACTTTTGGGCGGAAGCCATTAACACATCTTATTACATTTCAAACCGAGTTTTCAAAAGACCAATTTTAAATAAAACATCTTAAGAGCTATGGAACAATAGAAAACCCAAAATCTCATATCTAAGAATATTTAGATGCAAGTGCTTTATATTGAACACCAAGGATAATCTTAGGAAATTTGATTCCAAAGCCGATGAAGGAATTTTCCTAGGCTATTCCATCTCTAGCAAAGCATATAGGGTCTTTAATAAGAGAACTCTAGTAGTTGAAAAGTCAATGCATGTGGTATTTGATGAATCAAACTCACTTGATCCTAGAAAGGATGTTTATAGTATTGATAATCTTGTAGGTAACAATGAGATTGTGGAATCACAAGAATAAAATGCTAGTAAGCCTTTGGAACTTGAAGATCCAAGCAAGAAGGAAAATTAGGAGATACCTCAACCTACCTTGAAGGATGAACTTCCAAAGGATTAGTAATTCAAGAAAGCTCACCCTCAAGACCTCATTATAGGTGACACTACAAAAGGGGTAACTGCTAGATCTAAACTCAAGTCTTTTGTTAATTTAGCTTTCATTTCTCAAATTGAACAAAAAATGTTAATGATGCTTTGAGTGATGAATTTTGGGTCCTTGCTACGCAAGAAGAGTTAAATCAATTTGAGATAAACAAGGTTTGGACCTTAGTTCCTAGACCAAAACATCATCCTATTATTGGCACTAAATGGGTGTTTAGAAATAAGATGAATGAACAAGGTGTCATAACTAGGAATAAAGCTAGACTAGTAGCTAAAGGTTATAATCAAGAGAAAGGAATTGATTATGATGAAACCTTTGCCCCCGTTGTAAGGTTAGAAGCTATTAGGATGTTACTTGCATTTGCATTATACATGGATTTTAAACTGTATCAAATGGATGTTAAAAGTGCATTTTTAAATGGTTTTATTGAAGAGGAGGTATATGTTGAACAACCTCCGGGTTTTGAATATTTTGACTCTCCAAATCATATTTTTAAATTTTCAAAAGCATTGTATGGATTGAAACAACCTCCAAGATCTTGGTATGAAAGATTGAGTAACTTTTTACTAGAGAAAGGTTTCTCTAAAGGAAAGGTTGACACAATTCTTTTCATAAAGAAATCCAAGCATGATTTATTAATTGTTCAAATTTATGTTGATGATATTATTTTCAGTACTACTAACCATTGCTTGTGTGAGGAATTTTCTAAGCTAATGCAAGGATAATTTGAGATGAGTATGATAGGAGAACTCAAGTTCTTTCTTAGACTTCAAATCAAGCAATGTGCAGATGGGATTTTCATCAATCAAACCAAATATGCAAGGGAAATTCTTAAAAAGTTTGGAATGGATGGAGCTAAATCAAGCAAAACTCCAATGAGCACCACAACCAAACTCAACATGGATGAGAATGGCAAACCGGTTGATGAAAAGCAATTTAGAGGTATGATCGGATCCCTTCTTTATTTAACTGCTAGTAGACTCGATATTATGTTTGCTACTTGCTTGTGTGCTAGATTTCAATCAAGTCCTCGAGAGTCTCATTTGAATGCTATCAAAAGAATTTTAAATATCTTTGTGGTACAATGCATTTAGGACTTTAGTATCCTAGGAGTTCTTCCTTTGACTTGATTAGTTATTCTGATGCTGATTTTGCCAGTAGCCTACTAGATAGAAAAAGTACTTTTGGAACTTATCAAATTTTAGGAAATTGCTTAGTTTTTTGGTTTAGTAAGAAACAAGTTTTTGTTGCCTTGTCCACCGCTGAAGCAGAATATGTGGTGGCTAGTTGTTGTTGCACCCAAGTTTTATGGCAAAAATAAAAACTTTTGGACTATGGCATTGATATTAATCATATTCCAATTAAGTGTGATAATACAGGTGCTATAAACCTTATTAAAAATCCCATTCAGCATTCTAGAACTAAGCATATTGATATTAGACATCATTTCTTGCATGATCATGTGCAAAATGGTGATATTTTTCTTGATTTTGTTGATACTAATAATCAATTAGTAGACATCTTTGCCAAGCCTCTTTGTGAGGAAAGATTGAATTTTATTAAGCATGAACTTGGTATGATTGATGGCTCAAGCTTGTCTTGATTACCTATTAAATTGATGAATTGATGATTAGATTCTTTTGTGATCATGTTCTTTAGAAAAATTATTTTCGGCATCATGTATAAGCTTTGTTTTAAAAGTTTTTGTTTTAGCAAAATTTACTTCATATACATGATATATTGTATTTCCCATTTGCATGATCTTTGTATTAATTTTATTTGATTTGGATTCATTCAATTTTTTTTAAAAGCCCTCCTATTTTGCAAATTAATAATTAATTATTGAGCTAAATTCAATTAATTAATTATTTTAACTTAGCATAAATATTCCTCGTCCACAATAAATTTTTTTATGTGTTTTTATGCTAGTTTCTGTTTGGTTTATTTTCAGTATACTTTTCGTATCTAAGTTTTGAGCTATTAAAAGTGTTTTATGACTGTTTTTCATCAGTTTATGTTCATTTTATTTTCTGGATATTTTCTGGATATAAACCTTGAGCTATTAGATTTTTTTTCCTAAATTTATAGTTTATTTTTAGTGTCCATTTTTTTAAATAAAAATAAATAAAAAATAATTTTTTTATATGTAATTTACATATTTGCAAAATTTTCTCTTTGATTTGTTTATTTATGTCAAAAATATTTTTTTAACTATCATTTACTTTAATTGTATAATTAATTTTATGGTCAAGAATCTATTCATCACCTTTTTTGGACTTAATTGTAACAAATTTAAAAGTACAAGGGTCTTTTGGAAATTTTCATCACGAGCTGTTAAGCTTGCAACCGTTGCGGTCTGGGCATCTAGAACCGCTCACGAGATGGGTTACGAGCAGACCGCTTATGAGGAGCGGTCTAGATGCAACATCCAGTACCGTTCACAAGCGATGCTCATGAGCGGATTGCTCGTGAGCAGCGATCTGGATGCACATTTAACCAAATTATTTTTATTTTTTTTCTTTATTTCAAATGGTAACCTATAAATTTTTTTAATTTTTTTAATTCTTTATAATTTTTTTTATGTATAAATACCCCTTAATCCTTCTTCACTTTCAATTAATTACATTTTCAATTAAATCTTCATCAAAATTCTTTCAAATCTTTTCAAAACTCTCTCTTCATTTTCAATTTTTTTTCTTGCCCTTGTCATGGCTTCAAAGTTTGCTCAAGATGCTTCTTCCTCCTCTAGAAGAGCTACTAAAGATCAACCTAAGAAGCAACCTCCTCTCTCATACACTTCAATTTAATTTAGGGAGAGGCTTGCTCATTTCAAGGATAGGAAAATTATTTCCTCTAAATATATGTCTCAAGCCACTTTGGAAAAGATGGGTTGTTTCAATGAGGTTAGAAGTTTACTTGATAATGTGGATTCATATGATTTTCCTTTCAATGATTTTCCTACCTATCCTACCTTAGTTCATGAATTTCTTGCTTCCTTTTGTTTAAGAACTCATTCTTTTAATGAGCAAAATTCTATGAATAGCATGAGATTTAGATTAGGTGGGAGAGATAGATTCCTTACTTCTTAAGCCTTTGATGACATCTTTAACTTTAAATAAGGAGGTTTAGTCTCTCCTATTTCAACTTGGCTTCCTAATCTTTTTTGTCTCAACATTCTAAACCTCATGTAAGAACTTTTGAAGCCGGATATACTAAAGCATCTAATTTGGCTTCAAAATCTCTTTAGTATATACATAGGTTTATTACCTACTCTTTTCATGCTAGAGGCTTAAGTAATGAAACTATCTCCTTGGATGATCTTTTCCTTCTTAGATGTCTTGTTGAAGGTCTAGATATTAAGCTCGGAAGATGGCTTTAATGGAGGTTTTGGTTAGCAAGTGATAGTGTTAGTGGTGCCTTATGTATGGAGGATTCATCACTAAGATCGCTCTTTACTTTAGGATTAACTTGAGAAATATTCCTTCATTACCTCTATCTTTTCTTGATGATAAACTCTTAAGAAATTCTAGGCAATTCAAACTTTTCAAAAACTTTTGGTTTTGGAAAGACGAAGTAAAAGATGAAAATGTTAATGTAGAGCAAGAACAAAATATTGAGCATATAGGAACTCTTTCTATTGGAGAAGAATTACCTCAAGAGCAAACTCCTACTCAAATAAAAATGGCAAAAAGACCTTCCACTTCTTAAAGTGTTGATGATGAGCCTGCTTGGGTTGGTGGTTTCTTTGATCGCCTATCCATAGTGGAGTCAAACTTCAACACAAGGTTTAATCAAGTAAATACTAGACTTCATCATTTTGAGCTAAGAATGGATCATATGTAATATGATATTCATCAATTGTATGCCCATCATAACATACAATGCTCTTGGCCTCCTCCTCCTCCTCCTCCTCCTCCTCCTTCTCCTCCTCCACAAGGCTAATTCTTTCTTTCTTTTGTTTTTTCCTTTTTCGTATATTTTCTATATTTAAGCCTTAAAATTGTTAGTTTACCTCTATCTCATCATTGTATTTTTGTTAATGCCATTTTTTATGCATGACTATTAATTATGTTTATTCATGCTAAATTCATATTCATGTAAAAATTCTTCTTAGGAATGGTTTTTATCTTTGAAAATGTCACGACCCAAAATAGGGGCCATGACCGGCGCTAGGGAACGGGAATTCTTTCGAATCCAGAACCTGTAGTAAGCCTAAAAATAAAATAAAACATGCAATAATAGTAGCAATATATAATGCAGCGAAAATAAAAATCATAAATATCATATTATTATTCTCACCAACTGGATTTAAGTCAAATCTCATCTCATATATATAAATCTTTAATACAAATCCAGTTTCAAATATAATACAATATCTCACATAAATAAAATACATAAAATCCCACAATTTAATTTACCACTACTGCAGTGTCTAGATTATAAAAATAAGACTCAAGTAAGCAGTTTACACAAAGAAGCCGGGGTGGAAGAAATCCGGCGTACAGGCCTGCTACTGAGGTCTGAAGATGTTGACTCTCCTGAAAAATTATCAACGGAGGGGAGTCAGACCTCACTGAGTGAATTACTATAATATATATACATACACACTAAATGACAACGCATACAGTCAACAGTATATATATAATAGGTATATATACAGGCAAATACACACAGATGCAATAAAATCATTTTATATATTTCATTGAAAATCATCTTTTATGAAGGATCATATAGAACTCTATGATATCGCAACCTCGAAAACAATGTTAGACAACACTCTAGCCATTAAGGCTAACTTGATCCAAATATATCCACTTAATCCATTTAGACAGTAGACTAGCCCCGAGACACTAAGTCAACCGAGCTCCAGCAGTCTAACTACCAGTGTGATTGGCCCCGAGACACTTGGTCAACCGAGCTCTAGCAATCACACCTCCAAACCATATCTCACACATATCAATAATCACATTCAATCAATATCCACAAATGGTTAGTAATATAGCCTAAATACTATAGGCATACCGGTACGTACTCGGTCCTAGTGCTGCCCACTAAGTAGCACGTTCTATCGATATCCTTCATTAATAAATATAAAACATTCATTCACAAAAATAAATGATGCATGAAGTTCAATAAAATATCAACATAAACCATATATATACTAGAAATATACCAAAAGTAAATCAGGTATATTTCGAGTATATATATGTCAAATGAATTCAATCAATTTACAAATTAAGCTAGAAATATATTTAAAAACATTTTAAATATAATTTATTTACAAAACATGCATATAATTTAGTATATACCAAAAATATACTTAAATACAAATCATATTATTTATGCATTTTAATCAAAATAAAACATATATTTCTAAATCATGCATCCTAAAGCATATATACATATAGTATAGTAACTCACCCTAGTGCACTCCACGAGACGGGTCCGACGGGCCTGGTCCACTAGCCCTCGATCTCGGCGCAACTAAACAAACAATAAATAACCGACATTAGAATAAACCTAACAGAAATCCTAAAATTCGATCTAGAGTATTAAACACAGAATTGATATCAGGGTTCGACCGAATATCATGTTTTACGAGAATTCTATCGAAAATCCGGCAGAACCTCCCCTGTAAAATGGACATCTCTCTACTCAAAAGAGTAGAGCCGACCCTACAAGGAAATACACTTTAAAAACTACACAGAGCACAATCAAAATCCCACGGTCGGACTCCAAACTACAGTCCACCGACCAGGGTCCACAAACACAGAACAATTCTGATAATACCAAAAATATCCTTATAACATAGAAATACATTTTATAGGTAGAAATTACATAATTAACCTTAAAACACTGTAAAAACCGATAAAAACTCATTTTATTAGAAAAATCGTATATTATATATATAATTGAAAATAATTCATGAAAAATAGTTTTAATTAGTTAAAAATACTAAATAATTTATAGAAATCATTTTTATACCTTAAATAACTATTCAAACCAATTAAATTATATTTTTAGCCAATTTAGGGTAAAATTACCAAAATACCCCTATATATATAAATATACTAAAATTACTTCAAAAATTCACCAAAAATAGTATAATTATCCAAAATTAATTTTCTCAACATATTTATCAATAATATAAATAATTAAACTCAATTATCTAATTAATTTCAATTAAAAACACAATTAACCCTAATTTCCCAAATTACATAAACTTCAATAATTCAAAATAAATACTTAGAAATTCATAAAAATTCCAAATAAATTCATATAATTCATTTAAACATCTAATTTAACCATAAAATACAATTTCATAATTTAAATAATTAATTTCCGAAAATTAGAAAATAATATTAAAATATTCAAAAATACCCAAAAATCCAAAAAATCTCCAAAAATTCCACAAAAATTCATACATGTATATTAAGCTACTAGGATCAACATTTGTGAAGGGAGTTTTCATGAATCAATCAAATCGAAGCTCAAAAAAATCAAAAACCCTAATATGGCCGAATTCGAAAAATTGAAACCTAAGCAAATCAAGACCATTTAAGCTCAAACCAAAGCTAGAATCACACTCATCGGAGCTCAAGGAGAATAAAGAGACCGGCAGTGTCGAAAACGATGGCCAAAATCATCGTCGACGACGAGGAGAAGAAATTTCAGCCAAAAGAAGAAAAGACGCTGTCGGCGCCGGGGAAGAAGGCTGCTGGCGGCGGGGGACGGCTGGGAACGGCGGTGGCAAGCTGGGAGGCACACCGACGATAGGGGAACGACAGTTGCAGCGGCGGTTGGTGGTGAGGGGTGGTCGGGCGCGGGGAAAGGAGAAGGAAGAAGAAGAAGAAAAAAAAAAGAAAAAAAAAAGAAAAGAAAAAGAAAAAGAAGAAAGAAAAATAATAAAAAAATAATTTTAATAAAATATTTAAAAAAAATCACACCCACACATATAATTTAATATTTTAATAATAAATAAAAATAATTAAATAACAATAAATTAATAAATAAATAATAAAATATTAGGGTAATATATATTAAACCCTAATTAAATAAATATCGCACACATACACGATGTTTAGTAATTTAAAAATACGTATGAGTTCATGCAAGTCCGAAAATATATTTAAAATAATTAATAATAAATTATTTACGTGAAAATTTTCCCAAAAATGCAAGTCCCGGAAAAATTTTACGTAAAGCACTGTAAACAATACACAATAATTAAAATAGGTTTTAAATACATATCAACTAGTAAAAATATCATAGTATATGTACAAAAATTATTAACACTGCATATCCCGGTACAGTGTAAAAATATTTTAAAAACACGGGATATTACAGAAAATGACATGAATTTTATAAAGATTTTGAGTATCTTTGCTTTCATTTTTTTGGTTCTTGATCTTTTATTCCCTCTAGTATTTTTGGCTCCCTTAGGTCTATTTCCCCTTATATCTCTCTCTTTTCTTTTTGTCTTTGACAAAAGGGGAGAAGAAGCTATGTGCTTAGGGAATAAATAATTGTGTTTAAGATATGCTAAGTACCACATGATTATATATGATTGATTGACTAGTTAAATTTTACATGATCATGTGATGTTTGAATATAGCATATATACTATTTTGTGATGCATTATAGTAGCACTACCTCCATATATGTTTGAAATTATTTCCTTCATGTTGTCTAACATTTTTTAATAATCATGTTATCATCATTTGTTATGTTAAGCCATGTTCTTGATAACTTTTTTTTATATTGTCTTTATTTTTGATAAGAAGGATAATAAAATTTATTTATATTTCTTATCATGTCCAAAAAGGAGGAGAAATAAAGAAATATATTTTTGTTAAAGGAATATATTTATTCAACCCTTATACATGCTATGATAATTCATTTTTTTATATGCTCTGGTACATGATAAATATTGAATTTATGAATTTGTTAAGGGGGAGCAAAAAATTTTCTCATTTCTCATCCATTTAATTTGAAAGGGGGAGCTATTTTTATTTAATGTACTTATACATGTTATTTATTTTTTGCACATACACACATATTATTTATCATCTTTTCAAATTGGTTTTCAAAGCCAAAAAGGGGGAGATTGTTGACCATTTGCATGATCAAACTCCTCATTTTGAAATTTGACAAATAATTTTTATACTAATAATTTTAATTAAGTGTGTAGAAAATTATATACCAAACATATACCAAGCATATACACTTTTGGATGAATAGTGACTTTTCAGGCTAATTGAACCTCTGATATTGAAGAAGACTTTTGACAAATTTAGAGCTCTTAAATGAGAAAATTAGCTTCCTAACTTTTGAATTAGACATCTTAAAATTTCCATATTGAGCTTTCTTGTCAAAATCCAAGTTCATTTGGGTATGCAAATCTTCAGTCGAAGTCATCATATGCAGCTTGCATTTTAGCTTGCATAGCTCTTGGTATTTCAGAAATATCTTGAGCTAAAGATGTCTAATTAAGGTGATTCAAAGATTTATAAAAATCTAAGACAATTATCTACAACTTTTATGCAGAACTTTTTAACTGAATCGATCTTTTTCTATCTCGTTCATGAGCATCTTTCGAAGTGGTCACGAGTTGTCCGTTAATGGAGCATTTAGAGCACGTTTTTGCCAAAATATGGCAGAACCTCTCATGAGCAATTGCTCATGAGCAAATCTCTAACAGAATTCCAATGGGAATTTTTGAATTCAATGGATATATTTTCACCTCTCACGAGCACTGTTCACTCGTGAGCCGCTCGTGAACATCCTTTGAGCTGCCAAAAGTCCAAGAATTGATTCAAAATCAATTCTAAACATTGGAGACATGATTCATACATCCAAAAACTATATTTTTAAGTGTTTTTCTATATAAACACAACTTAGAATTCAATTGAAAGGTTAAGAAATTTTTTTTATCATTCATCATTTTCTTAAACATTCAATTGAGCTCTTAAACTTTTCTTTAAACAATTATTTGTGTAAAACTCTTATGAGAGTTGGTGAGTGATTAGAATAGACATTCTTATTCTTCTATTTTCTAGGTTTAGAAAATGGGAAGTGAGATTCTATTCTAAAGGAATTGGTTTAAGTGTTTAGCCATTAAAACACTTGGGAATTTGGTTTTAGTGTGAGCCTTGAAAACTCAAGTTGTAAGGTTGTAAGATTGAGCTATAAAACTCTTGTGTATTCTCAATCTTATGAATAAGATTGTGGGTGATTAAAAAAATCTTAACTTGGGGATAAGTTAGGTGGAGACGTAGGATTATTGTTGAATCCGAACTCCTTAAATATTTGTGTTCTTCATTATTCCTTCTCAACTCTTACTTAATTCTTGTAAATAATTTCTTTATTTTCCTATTTTTGTTCGATAGTCCTATTCACCCCCCCCCCCTTAGGACTCTTTCAAAGGCCGGTCTGACCATTGCTCTTTATTTGCTTTAATCAAACAATGGATGGATACTACCCACACTCTTCATACTCATGTGGGTGAGCTGACCGTTTCACCTATAAGTTTCTTTGCTATCACCAAGATTTCCTTTGAAGGATCTATAGTTCTATTTAATGTCAGTTATTATAGTCTTCCAAATCATGTAGGGTGTCAGTACATGTGAGATTTGATAATGTTCACTCCAGCGTGGAAGAATCGAAAGAATGTTCTTCTTTCATCCTTAGTTGAGGGATTTAGACACCTTCCTACTTCTTCTCCTCGTCAGATTGTCCATAAGGCGACGTTTTTCCTTTTGATATTATTAGGCACGACCCTCTTTTGTGAGATCGATCATGAGGTCAGTATTGCTCTATTTGGTCCTCTTTGTGACTTAGATCGAGTTGCCACACAAGATTGGGGATCTGCTGCACTCACTTATATTTACTACAGACTGGACACTATCTGTAGAGGTGTTGTCACGATATATGGCTTTTGGCACATCTTGCATGTATGTTCTCCTTCCTTTGATCTTTATAGTCTTGTTTTTCTTTTCTTTTTTTGATATGTTCTCTTTCTTCCAGATCTGGAGCATAGAGATCGGACTAATTCAAGGCTTTGACGCTATTAGTTTTGATAGGACCTTTCCTCTTATGATAAGATAGGGTTCTTCCTACCTTACTAGCAACAGAAATACTTTTTAGATGTATCATGATCAGTTAAACACTATCAAGTGGCACCAGGTAAGAAAAAATAAAATCATTAGTATGTTATAGTTTAATAGAAATTAGACTTAATTTACATAAATTGCAGATAAATTCTGATTGGTTGAAGGATGCTGAGGACATCCAGTGATATGATTTAATAGCAGCTATAGTTTACCTTGAGCCTATGAGGATCCTGTTCTCTAGCTATGGCTATTTGATGTGGTGTTTATGGGAGCGAGTCTATCGTTGGTCTTCCGGCCCTTCTCAACATTGCACTCCATCTGATGTCCCTTCCTTTATGCTCCGCAGCTCACATCTTACAGGTTCAGAGTTGAGGGATGCACTACAAGGATATGCTGCCTTAGATTTTCTTGAGCATTCTCGACATTATCAGCAATTTATCCGTACGAGCCTCTTAGAGCATGTTCCCATTGACGATGATGAGGTAATTTCTCATTATTTTAGCTTCTACTTCTAGAACCTATAAATCACTCCTTCTCTTTATAGTTTGAGGAGGTTTGCTCTTCTGTTGATGTAGATGAGGAGATTGTGATTACTTCAGAGACTAAGGTTATTCCTGATATTAAGAGTCCTGAGCCCAGACCTAGTCCTGTTTATCATACTCAATATGTTGGGACTAGTCGCGATGGTGCTTTTGTAAGCATTACCCTTGATGATATCTCACTTCCAGATAGGTCCATGTTATATTGGGCTCCTACTATTCAGACTCCAATCGAGCAGCATATGTGTTTTAGTGATGCTCATCTTTCTATCTTTTCTCCCACAGATGCCTCTCTTGTGAGTTTTTCTAACTTGTTTCCTATGTAATCTATACACTCGGCACTAATTTTAATAAATTTACAAAATAGGTCCCTCAGACATAGGCAGAGTATTAACATGGACGCACCTCATCTCAGAGGTTATTCACTATACAGGTTACATATAGTTAAAGGGTAAGTATATGTACAATAAAGATCCAAATGTATGCATGAAATGCACATTATGTGTTTTCTATGTGTACAGAGCTACTCGAGCGGTCTGGAGCATGAGATTGAGATGCTTCACTGATAGCTTGTAGGTTCGGGCATTGATCCTTACAGTGTTGGGACTTCCTTTGTCAGACCTCCAAACATCTTTCACTGTGATGACTCTACCAGAGGATGGAGCCTATGGTTGGATTCTAGAGCTCAAGATGATTGATATAGGCCATCGAATTTTTCTATCATACTGCTATGGTCTTAATTCTATATTATTTGTATGCACTTTTTTGAACTAGTCTATGACTTAATTTAACCTTAAATTAGACTTTAACTAAATGGATAAAGATTTTAGATAATAAAGATAATTATATAATTAGGATAATGATAATTAGATAATTATGCTATTTATCCTCTATCTCTATCCATTTATCCTTATTATTTATCATCCATTATCTCTATCTAATAGAGGAAGCCCAATTCCATCCAAATTCAACTTCTCTCTTTATAAAAGGCTCACAAAAGAACCAATTTCACTATCCCTTTCTCTCCATTCTCATCATAACTCAAGCTTCTCTCCAATTGATGAAGAAATTTCTTAAGAGCCTTAATGGCGATGACTGGAATAGGCTTCGACCTTTTCATCTCAAGCCCTTAAGATCTTTTCAACATTTGAAGATAAATGACAATTTCTTGCATGCTGCTGCAATATTCTGGAGCTCAAAAGATCATGTCTTAAAGTTTAATGGCCAAGAGTTGTGTCTTATGATTGAGGAGTTTGCTACTATTCAGGGGTGCTCATTGGACTCTACTACTACTATTGCCCTGCCTGATTTAGGTATGCAATTCTTAGATAGGCTTGTTGCTTTCTTCGGTATGCCCCTAGTTAGTATTCATCTTTTTTCCCACAATTCTGAGACTATCAATTTGTCTTCTTTAATTATTGCATGTAAGACTAAAGGCAAGAACAATGCTACTTGGATTAGAGTGGTCGCTTTTTGCTTTTATGCTCAATTCCTCTTGGTCTCTTCGCACAGAGATGTCGATACTAGGATTGTGAGTATTCTAGAGCAAGTGGAAGCTGGGTCTGGCCCTATGCCAATTATTCTTGCTGACACCATTATTGGGTTAGACAACTTCTAAACCCATCATCGTCTTTCGAGTAGTTTACTTCTCCTTCAGGTGTGTAACCAAATCTTTTTTATTTTTTTGCCTTAAATTTTGCCTAAGCTGTCCTTTTGGATTTTCAACTTAGCAGGCTTGGCCTTACTTTTGCCTAAATCACCCTTTAAGGTTTTCAACTTAGCAGGCTTGCCCTAACTTTTGCCTAAGTCATCCTTTTGGGTTTTCAACTTAGCGGGCTTTCATTTTATTTTTTTGTATTTTTCAGATCTAGTTACAAGAGAAGTTGAGCTTGTTTGTTGTTCTTGATAATCCTTTATCTTATCAGCTTCATCAACTACAATCTTGTCCATTGAAGGTGAAAGACAGACACACTATGGACCAATGGGTGAATTGGTTACAAGGCGTTACAGATATTGAGATTACATGGACTTGCCCTTGGTATAAGCTGAAGTTTATGACCCTCAACTTGTATGATCACTGTGTTCCTATCCCAAGGCTGCACTTCTCGACTTTCTTTTCTCCTTCCTGACTTTGTCGTCAGTATGGCCGTCCACAATTCATAGTCACTGTTCTAACTGACTTTGAAGGCTTTCTTCTTAGATAGGATTTCCTAGACAGGGTCAAGAGTTTATAGCCTCGCAAGATTCTTGAGCAGAACATACACTCAAATGCTGATAGAGCTACTGATGATAATTACAAGACTTGGGTTATGGTACAAGCTACTGAACCACCAGGATTTTCTAGATACAAGAGGACTCAGGCTTTATATGAAGAGTCATAAAAGAAGAAGCAAAGACATCATTAGGAATTGGTCTCATATTGATGATTTTAAGCTTTCATGTTCTATTTTCCTTTCTAGTACTTATGCATTTTGAATAAGATAGAACATGCAATGCTAGAACAAAAATTCAATTTCAATATCATTCATTAATTAGGGCCAAAATGAGTACATTTATTACATCACATGGTATAACTCCTATTATCAGCTAGTTCTTTCGAATTTTTTAGCTGAACATTTTTCTCTCACTAATTTATTTGCCCTAATTTTTGCCTGACTAGCCCTTTATGGGTTTTCTAGCCAGTGGGACCATCTCTTTTATTTTTATTCCCTAATTTTTTCCTGCCAGCCCTTTACAGGTTTTCTGAGCAACAGGAATGTCCTAACTTTTGCATGACTAGCCTTTTCAGGTTTCTAATCAATGGACTTTATTTTCTTTATACTACTTTTATTTTATTTTTACAGATAGTATTTCTTAAGGCGATCTAGGTTAACAAGCTCCATGAATTCATTTCCTTCTATATCTAATATCTTTGCAGCTCCCTTAGGCAAAATTGATTTGACTAAATATGGCCCTTCCCAGTTTGGTATGAACTTCCCTCTTGGATCAAATACCACTGCTCTGGATTATTTTAACACCATGTCCCCGGCTTTTATCTTTCCAGGCTTCACCTTTTTATTGAATGATCTTGCTATCCTCCTCTGGTATATTTGCGTATGAAACAAAGCATTCATCCTCTTCTCGTCCAGAGATACAAGATGATCATACCTCTTCTGTGCCCATTCACTCTTAGGAGTTTTAGCTTCCATGACTATTCTCAATGATTTGATCTCTGTTCGTATAGGCAAAACAACTTCACAACCATATACTAAAGAGAACAGAGTTTGCCCTGTGGCTGTTCTAGTTGTAGTTCTGTATCCTTATAAAGCGAAAGGAAGAAACTTAGACCAATCTTTATAAGTCTTGACCATTTTAGAGAGAATTTTCTTGACATTTTTGTTAGCTACTTCTACTACTCCATTAGCTTGAGGGCGATATGGTGAAGACTTATGATGCTCAATCCCATACTTCTGCAATAATTCTGATGTTTCTGCTTAAAACTGGATGCCATTATCTATCACAATATGGTGTAAAACCCCATATCTGCAAATAAGGCTCTTCTCAATAAATCGCGCCATCTATTTTGCTTTCATAGCATTGAAGGACTCAGCTTCTACCCATCTGGCAAAGTAATCTATTGCCACAACTATGTACTTATGCCCATTTGATGTTGTCGGCCTTATTTCTCCTATGATGTAAATTCCCCAAGCTACAAAGGGACAAGGTGATGATAAACTATTCAATACTATAAGAGGAAGATGGTTAAGATTTCCATAGGCCTGACACTGATGGCACTGTCTCACCATTTTGATACAATCCTTTTCCATGCTCATCTAGTAACACCCTTGTCTAAGTATCTTCTTAGCTAGAATCATCCCATTCATATGAGAATCGCAAGCCCCTGCATGAATCTCTTTCATCACCTCTTCAGCTTCATCCTTTTTGAGGCATCTGAGCTGCATCCCATTCAACATTCTTTTGTATAATACCCCATCATGACTCGTATAATTATATGTAAGAACATGAAGGGCATATTTCTTTTTTGAAGTCGCTTTATCTAGATACTTTCCTTTTTCTATAAACCTCTGAACATCATAAAACCATGACTTCTCTTTAGGCCCTATTCGAACACTCATAATATGTTTACCCCTGTAACACGGAGCTCTTGATCTCATGATTACCAAAGGCTTCATAGTTTATCCCGTTACACTATCCCACATCGCATCAAAGAGAGTGATGCCAATGCATCTGCCATTTGATTGTCATCTCTTGTCAATGGATAAAGAGACATTTATTGAAGTTTTTCACTAAAGCTTTCAAATAGTAGATGTAGGGCTTCAAATTTTCCTCTTTCACTTCCCATTCTTTATTTGTCTGGCTAATCACTAGCATAGAATCCCCGTAAACTAATAGTTCCTTTACCCCAGCTGCTAGAGCTGCTTCAACTCCATAGGTACATGCTTCATACTCAGCCATATTATTAGTCACCTTGAAGTCTAATTTCTTGGCCATCGGTATGGTCTCTCCTTCTAGCATAACCAAAATTACTCCTAACCCAACTCCTCTATTGTTTATAGCTCCATCAAAGTAGAGTTTCCACTCTACCACTGCCAAATTCTTATCTGGAAACTCTAAATTCCACTGTTCATCTCTCTCAACTGCATTCTGAGTGAGGAATTCTGCTACTGTCCTTCCCTTGATGGCCTTCATGGTGATGTATTGCCCTTCCCTTAATGACCTTCGTGGTGATGTACTAGCCATTGAGACATCCTTCCAGTCAAAGTAGGCGCCTGAAATAAATACCTTAGAGGATCAATCTTTGAGATTGCTTGGACCTTATAGGACTGAAAATAATGCCTCAATTTCCTCATTGCCTAGATCATGATTAGACACATCTTTTCTACCAAGTCATACTTTTCCTCATATGAAAAGAACTTTTTGCTGAGATAATAGACTGCATGCTCTATCCCTTCTAATCCCTCTTGTGCTAGCATTACCCCTATTGCATTTTCTTCTAGGGCTAAATACAAGATCAATGGCTTACCTTGCCTCGATGGTTTTAATACAGGCGGATTGGCAAGATACTCTTTAATTGTTTCAAATGCCTTTTGACAATCATCATTCCACTTCACATGCTGATTTTTCCTCAAGAGTTTGAAGATAAGGTTATAAATATTAGTAAGCTTTGCAATGAACCTACTAATATATTATAACCTACTAAGGAAACCTCTCACTTCTTTCTCTATCTTCAATGCCAGCATTTCTCGAATAGCTTTCACTTTATTTGGATCTACTTCAATTCCTCTACTGCTAACTATGTGCCCTTGAAGCTTTCCTGAAGTAATTCTAAAAATGCATTTCTTCGGATTGACCCTTAGATTATACCTCTCAATTTGAGCTAAGAACTTGTCTAGAGCTTTGAAATGTCCTTATCTTGTTTCTAACTTGACCATCATGTCATCCACATACACCTCGACCTCCTTGTGCATCATGTCATGGAAAAAGCAGTAGCTGCCCTTTGATAAGTTTCACCTACATTTTTTAATCCAAAAGGCATTACTTTATAACAGTACATCCCCCATTCTATAATGAAAGCTTTCTTGATCTTGTCCATGACTACAATCATTATTTGATTATAACTAGAGAACCCATCCATGAAGAAGTACATCGCACTTAACGCCGCACTGTCCACTATTACATCAATGTGAGGTAAAGGGATGTCATCCTTAAGGCATGGTTTGTTTAAATCCCTAAAGTCAACACACATATGCACTTTACCATCTTTCTTGGGTATCGACACTATGTTTTTTAACCATTGAGGATAATCAACTACTTCTAGAAAATTAGCCTGAATTTGTTTAGCAATTTCCTCTCTTATCTTTTCAGTCCACTCCAGTCTTAACCTGTATAGTTTCTACTTAACAGGTTTAATTTCTAGATAAATAGGAATGTTATGCTCTATAATTTCCCTATCTAACCCTAGCATATCCTCATAAGTCCAAGTGAATACTACCTTTCTTTTTATTAATATTCTCTTAAAATTTTCCCTCTCTTCAGAAGTTACCTCATGTGATATAGAAATGTTCTTTGGATTATCATCTGTGCCCATGTTAAATGAATCAAATTAAATTGAATTAATGTCAAACATGCATGAATGATCTAAATTATAATGCACATAACTATCAGGATGCACATCACATAAGTAAGCAAAACCAGCATTCATATCATTGACCATGGAAAAAATAGAATTTTTATCCTCAAATAGACCGGACATTATTATATCAGTTTCATCATAAAAGACATCAACAAAACTATCACTAATAATAGTAGCTAAATCTTGGGGTGGCTCCTCTTCAGGTGACAGACACAACAGCTCTTCAATAGCAGCACTGCCCATCCTCTCAATTGCCAGCTTCATCACTTCCTCTTTGTTGTCCTTCACCTGATTCTCCATAATCTGCTACTTGAAGATCTCAAACCTAGGGACATCTGCTCCAGCAACACTGACTGATTCCTTAGCTCCTAGATAGTATTTACCTTCCCCTAGCTTAATGAAGTTTTGACTCAAAGGACCAACTTTTGCATAAAGCTTCCTCTTTTCTACATTGAATCTCTTCCTTACCCTTCTACCTTTTAGCTTTGCTTCCCCTGCAAAACCCAATCCTATTGTGTCATCTTGATTTTTGAATCCTACGAATTATGGACTTCCTTGTTCATTCTTCCCCAGTCCTTGTCCAAGCCGGTAATTCATGCTCCATCACTTTTGCTACTCTCAGATCCATTTTAGTCCTATCAAATATCCTAGCAATCTATAAACCAAAGGGTGCACACACTTGTTTCCATTTATCCAATATGGATGCCACAGCAGCATTAGTCCCAGCTTTTATGGTCACAACTTCTCCTTTATAAGGGAATTTTATCTTTTAATGCACAGTTAAGGGTACCCCTCCCAAGGCATGGAACCATGGCCATCCCAACAACAAGGCATAAGTGATTGGAATGTCCAGCATGGTAAACTCAATGGTTGATTCCACAGGTCCTATTTTAACTAGAGCTTGGAATGTTCCCTCCGCATTCCTAGTGCTGTTATCATAAGCTCTGATTATGAGGTTTGAATATGTTAAGTCTTCAGCTTTTAAACCTAAGTTAGGCAGGATTTTCAAAGGACATACATTAATAGCATAACCATCATCGACCATAGCAAAATTGGTTCTCTTTCCCCTCACCTCTGCTGGGATAAATAATGTCTTATTATGGTTTCTTCCTTCTAAAGGCAAGTCATCATCTGAGAATGTTATCAGCCCGTGTTTCTTTTCTATAACATTTGCTACCATAGCCTCTGGAGTAGCGATTGTTTCAATATTCATGTTCAATAGAGCTTTGACAAGAGCCCTTCTATGGCTACCTGAATGCATCAGTAATTTCCAAATGCTGACATTTTCCTTAGCCTTCTTTAGTTGTTCTAAAATCAGATCCTCTTTATGTTCTTCTTTTATCTCTACATCTTCTCTTTCTGTTACTTTTTATGTTTTCTTTTCTACTACTTTATAATTCTTCCCACTTCTAGTGACATGATTCACTTTAGGATCATCACTCCAGACATTGAAAATGCTTAGGCTTTCCTCATCAAAGTCACACTAGACGTCAATAACTCCAATGATTCAGTCTCTTTTCCCATCTTTCCACACTTCCAATGTGCATGTTTCCTTCCCTTTCAGATCTTCCATATTGAGCTTGCCTAAGTGTTGATTCAATAAATCTTTAACTCCTTCTTGAGATTATTTAAGAGCCAAAGGTTCATCCTCAAATTCATCACCCCACCTTGTAGGCACAATTAATTCAATAGGGATGTCAGTGGAAGCAAGCTTAGAATAGAATACTCTATAATTGAACTTGCCCGAAGGTTGTCCCAATAGATCTTCAACTCCTCTTAGCAGATGCTCAGGAATTTTAGGCTCTTCTTTTACCGACTTATCATCAAACTCATCTCCCCAACCTAAGGGATTAATTTATTCAATAGGGATATTAGCATAGGGTAGTTTCGAGTACAATACTCTAGAATCAAACTTGCCTGAGGGCTGGCCCAGTAAATCTTCCACTCCTCTCTATAGTTGTCTGAAAGGTTCTCCATTGGGTATAGGGTTAAGGTCCTCGAAGGAGCTTAGCACTTCTTCTTCGCTAACCCCTGAGTTGATCATTATGGTAGCTAGTGGTGGAACATTTCGATAGTCTAGGAAAGGGTTGTTTTTAGTGTTTAGGTTAGAGTTGGATTTTTCAGGGTTGGTGATTTTTTTGGAGTCTATCAAGTTTTGGATCTCATGTTTTAGGTGGATACAATTGTCTATAGGATGGCCAACAGCTTGGTGGAATTTACAGTAACTATTAAGGTCAAAACTAGGGACATTTGGGTTTGGTGGCTTAGAAAAGGTTAAAGGTTAGAGTAGGCCTTTTTGGATTAGTCTCCCTAGGACTTTAGAGAGTGGTTGGTTGAAGTTGGAGAACCTTCGGTGTTGCTGAACTGCACACACCTTCATAGCTCGGCTAGTACTTCCCTGTTGTGTGCCCTAATTGAGTAATTTTGGATTGGTAAGCCTCTAGAATTCTTCTTTTTCTTATTCTCTATCTCTTCAACTTGTAGACCGTCATCATATAGATCTATGAAGGTCTTTGGGTTCATCATTTACAGTCTTTCGACCAAATTAGGTGAAACATTACGAACAATCATCCTAACTTGATCCTTTTTAGCCAGTTTATTTTTCATCAGTCCTGCTTTATTCATGAATCTGGTGAGGAAATCAGAAAAGGATTAATTGGGTTTTTGCTTAATTAACTCCAAATCCCTAATAGACACTTTTAATTGAGTGTTATAATTATATTGTTTCAAGAATGCAGTACATAGTTCTTTCTAGTCAACCCTAATAGACTTTTCTAACCCATGGTACTAGTTTACAACCATTCCCTCCAGTGATAGTACAAATAGCTTAGCAACTACTACTAATGGTGCTTTAGTAGTGCTTACGGTTGTTGTGTATTGGCTCAAATGAATTCTAGGGTCTCCTCTCCAATCAAATTTCTACAGTTTAGGCATTTTGAATTTTTCATGCAGTTTATCTCCCTCTATTTGTAGCATGTCATCAAATTCAAAAGAATATCCCATTCCTTGTCCTCTAATCAGCTCTTCCATCTTGGACATTTTCTGAGTCAATGCTTGCATCTTCTTGGACTCATAATCATGGACCAATTCAAATGACTCTCTCTTCGCCTTTTCTACCATACAGTTTTCAACGTCTTCCAGTCTCACATCAATAGCAAGCACATTTCTAGTAGTAGGTTGCCCCTTAGCATTGCTAGCAGTAAGTGGAGGAGCTATAGCAACAGGTGGAGCTCCTATAGCAGGTGGTTGTTCAACAGTAGCAACAGGTGGTTGTTCAACAATAGGTTGCACTAGTTCAACCAAAGCCTATCTTAGTTCATCTTGCATCATAGCTCTCATGTCATCCATCAAAGCTCCCTTAATGTCCTCTAAGGTCCACATCTCTGGTTTGTTCCATTTTAGTATGTTCAGTCTGAGTTTGTTTAGCTTCTAGGTACAGTGGGTTGATTTGACTCTTCTCTAGTTCTTAAAGGATCTCTTGAGCTATTGACTTAGGGCTTAGATCTGTTCTGATTAATTTGCCACCTTTTCACCCCAAACACGAGAAGACCCAAATGAATCTATGATGGCTACAAAACAATGTATTAGTATGATGCGTGGACTATATGTATGCATGTATGCATGATGCATGTGTTTATGCAATAAATAGCAGGCAAGCACTTAGCACATAGCAAGTATCAAGAAGTAATCAACAAGCCATCATGCCGGTAAACCTTCCAACCTTATTTCTCCCACACACATGTTCAATGGCGAGTTTCTTTTCCTAGGATTTTTGGTCTTGGCCTTCATATTAACAGGGGATATTAAGAGCCAACGCGCATGCCAAATATCTCTTTAAAAAAAAAAAGCATAGAAACAACATTTCTAAATATAAAGGTCTAGCCTAATCCTTATTAGCCTGAATGAGCTTCAAAGGTTTAGGCCTGGGCTTTTATAAATAGAAATACCTCATGGAAATTCAAACCAACAAGCACTTTGGGTAAAAATCCTAGGGGAAGTAACTAGGCCATTATATGTGGTTAGGGTTCAGTGAAAAGTTAAGGTTCCCTTAGCAAGATGCTCTCCATTATAGACTTTGAGTTACAGGCCAAGGTTAGAGGGGTCTAACATCCTTTACCAACTTGAGAGAAGATTACCCCCCCCTTAAGGAATTAGGTTACAGACTCTAGTCAGATGAGCCTGGTAATCTCTCTTGAATCGAGTTAAGGCTAAGAGTGATGGTTAGTGAATCTACAATTCCATGAAGCTAGTGGAATCATGGAATCATAAACCAACGCCATCGGTTTAGTAGGGACATGCAGAATGAATTCAAGAATGAAATAATAATCGATAAAATAATTATAAAGAACACAAGTAGAATCAGTATCTCTTATCCCTAGTGGAGTCGCCACTGTAGACATTTGGGTTTAGCGCGCATCCAAGATTTTAGCAATTGCGACATTGTTTAGGCTCAGGGCCTTAGAAAACACACTACTATGTCATAAAGTCATAGCATGGAGAAGAGGAGTCACCACCCAAGGTAATAACTAGGACAATTTGATTGGTGGTACTCAATTCTCTAAAAGAAAGTTAGCAACACAACCAGGAGATTCTGGGAACGGAATACTAACTTCTCTTAGTCTCGTGTTCATTTAGAATAATTTTATAAATGATTATTTCATCCTCTAATTACATGCAATTTTATCTAAACCCTATTTGACATCCATCTAACCCTAGGCATCTAGTCAATAAAATTACACAAAAAAAATGCACTCAAGGTTGTGTTGTCCCTAAGTCTAAACTATGTTAATTTTATTAAAAAGTTAGCTAGATTTACATTTTATTTACAAGAGAGAAATGGACTAAAGGTGGGCCTACATTTTTATTAATTAGTGAGCCTAGATGTATTTATTTTACTTTGTCTAAAAAATGGGCTTAAGTCTATTTAATTTTAAAGGAAAGTTAAATTAATGGGCCTAAGTCTAACTTGGTTTTATTTTAAGTGAAATGTGGGCCTAGGTCTATTTATTTTAAAAGAAATGAAATTAAGTGGGCTGAGCTAAGTCTAAACAAGTTTTAATTAACTAAGTGGGCCTAAAATCTAATTAACTTAATGGGTCTAAATTGATTTTAATCATTTAAAGTCCTAAACCATTTTTTAAGCCCATTTAAAGTGAATTGGACCTAAGCGTGTGCTTAGGGCCTAAAATAATATAAAAACTCAAAAACACAACCCAAAACAAATAAAATATAAAAAAGGATCAAATAAAAATTTTAGTGATTTTCTAGAAACCCAAAATCAATTACATATAAACCCTAAATTAAGCTACTACCACCATTAATTTTAATTAATTTTTTACCCAATTGAACCTAATTATTAATTGATTTTAAATGTAGAAAATTAAATCTTTCACTATTCCTACTACTGGGGCTATTACAAAGTACATACAAGAATTAAAATTAAACAATTATACATCCATGAATTAAAATAACTACACAAGATACCAAAATGCAAAATAAAGATAAAAATCCTAAGTTCTACTGGAAACCAACATAGGTTCTTCCATGGCATTCCATGAACTTTCTATTCGTCTAAACACAGACAGTATTTTCCTCAATCCACATTTTCTCATTAAAACAAAAACACATAAATGATCAAATTACTAGTGAAATTGAATAATCAAAATAATAACAAAATAAAATAAAAATCACAAAACGAATGAGAAGAAAAAAAAATAAATGTTGTGCATATGCTTTGAGATAGCCCCTCAGATTGAGATTGTCACTGTTGTTTTTAACTCGTTGTTTGATTTTGGACAGAGACTCAATTGCATTCCAAACACAGAATGTTATTTTGAAATCTTTAAAGAATGATGTCAAGAAATTAGAGTTTTAGACTGGACAGAAGAAATCAAGATTTTCTTGCGCAGTAGGATTTTATTACGCAGTTCTCTGGATGTTTTTTTTTTCATCTTTTTCTTTTTTTCTCTTGCTGTGTGTCTCTATGTTTTTTTAGCCTCTCTTTTTGTTCATTTCCTCCTTGCATGCATGCAGACTTTGCTTTTAAACGCAGAGTCTACCTACATACTAACTTCCTCCTTTGGAGGAACAGAATACATCTGATAGCGTTTTTTTTTATTTCAAAATCTTCTTACGCATTTTGAACGTGTAAAAAAAATTATCTAATAATAATAATGATAAAATTGAATTTTCAACCAATCAAAACACTAAAAAAAATCGATAAAAATAAAAAAAAACACAAAAAAAATCAAAAAATGGGACTTTTAACGCGTCGACATTACACAAATGTCAATCGGCATTTTAAATGTCGATCCCTAAAATTTATTTATTTATTTTTAACTTTTAATTACCAAAATACCCATGGAAAATTGACTTCTTTATAATCAAATCCTACAAAAATGTTGCAATTTAGTCTCTAAAGTCTAGAAAATTGATCACCGAGTTCAATTTTTGAATGAATTTCATCATAGGGGCTTACATCACAATTGTAAACAATTGCATCCCGAAATTAGGTGCTTACAAGTATCACCAATCGAGTGGCAGATGCCTTCAGTCATAGAAGTAGTTTGTTGGTTATTATAAAAGTTGAGGTACCTAGCTTTGAATCTTTTTGTGATTTAATTGCAACTAACCCCTATTTTTATATGATAATGCAAGATGTATAGGCTGGCAAGAAAATAAATTTTTCATTGCATGATGGGTATTTGTTTAAGGGCAATCAATTGTGCATTCCAGAATGTACCTATAACTGCATATTATCAAGGAGTTACACGGTGAGGGTCATGTGCACAAAGACAAAACTTTGCAATCAATTCAGGCTTCCTCCTTCTGGCCTACAATTTGCAAAGAAGTTAAAAAGTTTATGTAGTGGTGCAAGATTTGTCAAATTTCTAAGGGGATAGCCACTAATGCAGGACTACATATGCCTTTACCAGTCCCTTCTCAGTCTTAGGTAGACATCAGCATGGATCTTGTGTTGAGGTTGCCACAACCATAGTGAGGTAATAACTCCATCTTTATTATGGTTGATAGATTTTCTAAGATGGTTCATTTTATTCCTTACAAAAAGACTATAAATGTTATTAATGTGGCACCAATTATTCTTTTATGATGTGTATCGTCTACATGGGCTGCCTACTTTCATTGTCTCTGATCGAGACACTTATTTTCTTAGCCATTTTTTGTGTAACCTATAGAAGATGGTAAATACTCAGCTGAATTTTAACAGTGCATACCATCCTCAAATAGAGGGAAAAACTGACATTGTCAGCAAGTCTCTTAGAAATTTACTATGCTATTTTATAAGGGATGATGTGAAGAGATAGGATCAAACATTGTGCTCAGCATAATTTGCTCATAACCACGTAGTGAACCATAGTATAAGATTTAGTCATTTTCAAATGGTTTACCCTTTCATTGCGATTCCACACACTGCAAGTATACAGGTCAATAAGTAATATAGAAGTGAGTAAAGTATTATTCCTATGAAGATTAGGGACTAAAAACCTATTAGCTTTAGTTGGGTATGTTTAGAGCTTCCAAATAGAATTAGAATGAAGCAATTTAACATTAAACACAAGAATGTAAATCAAACTATTTCTAACCAATTACTAAGGAAGTGAATCAATATGAAAACCAAGTTATTAGGAAGTTGTACACCACATTATCCTTAAGTCAAGTATAGATTAATTCAAATTCAATGCAGACCTTAAGCTTTCATAAACCAATTACCACTCTCTCTTTAGCAATGAAAATCTCCTTAAACAATCATCAATTATATCTTAAAGTATGGCTCAACTTTTATCATCACCATAAAATAAGACAACATCAAACTTGCAAGGCACTAAGCAAACTTATAGAGGATTAGATATACTCAAGCTCTCTCAAGTCATTGATAAATCTAACAAGTATTTGAGGGTCTATTAAATCCATCATTTCTTAATGTATAGATTTAAATAAGGTTGTATTTGGCCAGAACACAATACACATCATGCTCAATAAAGACAATATGTAAGATAATAAGAATTTAGATCTATTAAATGAACTTAATTCAAATAGGTTTCCAAAAATCCCAATAATAAAATAAAACTTAGCCAAACATGGCTTTAAATCTATTATCCAATATTCAATAACAACCTAAGACAATATCATAATAATAATCATAGGAGGAAGAGAAAGGAAATGTTATCAAAAAGCTTGTGGGTCTTCAATGAAAGCTCTCCTTCTTAGCTTCTTTTTCTCTTCTTGCTCATTTCTCTCTCTTGGTTATTATGGTTAAGTCTTCAAGATTGATTCCCTCAAGAATATCTCCTCCAAATTATGGTCCTTATCCTTTTGTAGTCTCTATAGAATGTCCCTTTACCTCCCGTAGATTTACTCTTTTAAAATATCCACCTCAGCATGTTCTATGCAAGCAACGAGCTGGCTACAATCGCATGTCAATCTACGATCATGACAGAGGGTTGACTAGTAAAAGGATGGCAATCGTGGGAATGTTATGCTTGCCACAGAGAGTCTGGCTACCAGGAACCTACGATCATAAAAGGGACTTGACCTAGGAAAGCTTTTATACTTCTATTAATCAACGATTACACTTCCATCCATGATCACGATAGAGATTAAGCTTTACTTCGTCTTCTTCGTTTCTTTTTATTTTTTCTTCAAACCATGATCAAACGGCTTCATACTTCTTTCCCCTATAAAAATAAAATAAAATATAAAATTATCTATTTCTATCATTAAATTGACCTATATGCAATCTAAAATGAATGATTGCTTAACTGAATCCTAGAACTATGTGTAATTAAGTACTAATAAATACCCTCACACTTAAATATTTACTTGTCCTCAAGAAAACTAAAAAAATCATCAAAATAATGAACAAGGTATATGCTCAACTTTCATCAAGCTCTTAATGCAATCTCCTATTAATAACTATCTTGCAATTCTTTAAAAACTAAGGTAACAAATCAAGTCAAGAAACATATATTACCAAGTGAAAAGTGTGTTGTCCACTTAAAGTCACACAATCATGAATTAAAATCTTAAGAAAATGTACAAGTAAATGAAAGATAATTCAAACTAAGGTGGCTCTTAATTTGGCATGTGGAAATTAACTTTTTTCCTATTTATTTTCTAATTAATTTATGCTATTCTTCCCTCTTTAAGTAGTTATCTGTCTTTCCTGAACTACTCAATGTGAACACCTCAAGAGGGTTCTTTGAATACTCATATTTCTTTTGCAAGAACATTGGAGTATAAGGAATTTTTGTTCCGAACACATGTTTATTCTCTCTCTTTTTTTAAGGATGGGAGAGAGTATTTTTATAATTCCTTTCACATGTAACCAAAAGCAACCCTATAAAGAAATCTAGTTCATTCACTATACCCAAACCCAAAATATCAATTCACAATATGATTAAATGAATGACAACACACATTAAATAGATTAAAAGTTTAAAATTCTCAACTCAAAGTGTTAATAGAGCTTAAGATGAACTCAAACCAATCATCAAAAGGAGATTAATCAAAATGAGCTCAACAAACCACAAATATACACAAAGTTCATCATAATGATAATTTGCAAAAATTCAAGTGTCAAGCATCAAAATTCAAAATTTTAGGCCAAACCACAAAAATGCACGTGAAATGCATGTTATGTACCAAAAATATACACATGATATATCAAAGATGCAGAAATGCAAAATGGTTGTCCAATACCCCCACACTTGAATGACACATTGTCCTCAATATGTGTTTGGTATCTAAAATGCACATGAATAAGCAGTTATGCATAAACAAACTAAAAAATAAATACTAAAATTCACAAATAAGAAAATATGAACATGTGATGAATGAAAATGACTAAAGTAAACTAAATATAAAAAATAAGATAGGGAAAAGAAGTTACTCCCTTAGAAGAGAGTCCGAAGGTGATTTCATGATAGGAGATGGGGAGGGAAGATGCTCATGCCTTGTAGCCTTGAAGTGTTCCATCATTTTGAAGAAGTGGTAGGATTATTCAATTTCTAAGTCACTGAGTTTATCATTCAGCTCATGATACTCATCCTCCAATGACTTTTTGAGGTTCTGAAATCAAGAATCCACTGTTGCACTTAAAAGATCCAGCTTTTCTAAAACTTGACTCCACCCTTCATTTGACAATTGAGCTAGCTAAGAGGTTGGTTGTTCTTATGTTTCCTCATCATCATCCTCATCTTTACTCTCATCTAGTTTAGGCAAGTTTGCCTCTTTGTAACAAATTTCATCAAGTGATAGCATTTCCTTATTTTTGGATCCTTTAATTCCATTGCTGATGAGAAAATCTCGACCCTGGTGAGCATAAATCAATTGATCTTATCTTACAAAATGGAAGGCATTTTAGTTGTGAGTGAATTAAAGACATGAAAATGTAAAGCCAAACCTATCAATATGTGTCCCATCGAGATTTATAACTTCTTTGTAGGGCCGAGCATAGGTTCAGTCCAATGGGTCAAAAGTAATGGGTGAAGGAACCAATTGATTTTTGAATAAGAAAACATAGAACTGAACTAAACTGAAATGTTATAGAAATTTGATCTCTTAGAAGCCCAAATTTTTTGGGTTCCGTTGGATCAAAAGTTGGATTAGGCTCGGATTGGGTTGGACTAAATATTAATAGGCCGAATTAAAAAAACATAACAATAAATTTTTTTCTTTAATATTTTTAGGCCTAGCCCATATCTAAAGTGTAGCAAAAGTATACAACTAAGGAACCTAAAGCACTAAACTACTTAATGCTAAAGCCCTAAACTAACTAACCAAAAGTCCTAAATTTAGTTACAAATGTTGCAGCTAGCTTTATACAAAAAGAATAATAAGCTACAGATATGCACTTGATAAAATTCAGTAACAACTGCATGCTCAGGAAGTTATCCAACCTTTATCCAAAAATTTACAAAACATAAGTGAATCAGAGATCATCGTAGCCAAAGCAAAAGACTGTAGAATCTAAAAAAAAACTACAAAATCGATCTATCCATCTATACAATTTTGATTCACCTGCACAATTCATTAAAGATTAAAAGACATTAATTTTAAATTAAGAGAAATTATTACCAAATTAAAATAAAAAATAGAAGCAACAGGCAACTCAAATGGCTCAAGATGCTTTTATCAATTATAATTAGAATTATACCCCCTATTTCACTGGCAACTGAAAGAGCCACCAAGTGAAATTGAGCAATAATTCTAATACAAATTTTATTAGGTGGAAGCATCATCACTATGCAATAACTAAACAAATAAAGCTCAAAATAAAAAAAGTTTCAAGCACAGCCAGAATGCAACCGCATTTTTATAGCTAAAGAAAGCCACTTGAGAAACTTAAGCAAGCATTCCTTTTACTTTTAAACTAGGGTGGAAGCATCATCATTACCTTAATTAACATTTGCTATTGCAACTCAACATAGACACCTCAAGGTAGGCACAGCAGGTTGGTCACAAGCAAACAAATGTTTATATAGCACAGAATACATCTCTATAGAATAAATGCAACATTATAAATAATAGAGAATTCAATTAACTGCGACAAAAAAGGGCCACTGCCCACTGGTTCAAGATCTAAAAGGAAGAAACATTAGATTTGAGGGAAGCATTGAATTAATAGACTTGAAACATAAATAAAATTGAAAATAGAAAATAGCCATAACCTTTTTCAAAAGAATCTAAATCCTCTAATGTTTCTTTAACAAATAGAGTCTCGTTTGGCATTCTAAGCCAATCCTGAGTACAAATCAAAGTGTCCATAATTTTTTGGAGTTAATGAACTCCTAAACGCATTAAGAATATGACCACTAGTAAAGAATGCAGCTTCAGAAGCAATGTTGGACACAGGAACATCTAAAACATCTCTAGCTATGTGAGATAGAATAGGGAACCTCTAAGAGTTTAACTTCCACCATCTAAAGATATTAAGGAGATCCATTATCCTCCACAATAGCCTCACTCAAATAAATATCAATTTTAGATCATTTACTACCACCCATTCCTGATTCCATTTTATGCTTATTGAATCTAGCTGTCATTGAGTTCCTAAGAGGTGGTAAAAGAGTATTAAAACCTATCTAGATAGTCTGCCTACTCTGACTACTAGAACCAAACTCAGCAGCACCAGAAGAAAACCTATAAATAGAGATATAATCATTAAAAACCATATTCATATCAAATTCCAGGTTCTCAAATAGCTTGCTTCCACCTAAATCACCATACATTTGAGTAACAGAGAATTCAATAAACTCAAGTTTAAATCGAGGATCTACAATATTAGCAATGAAAATCAAAGAGTTCATTTTTTATGGATCCCCCCAATACTGGTCAAACTTTTATCTCATATCGATACCCATATTCATAACAGATAACTCATAAAAAGGCTATAACTCATTGAGCATACAATTCAGATAAGAGATTTTAGAAAAGAATGCATTTGATGTCATATAGAGAGAACTAGAAATTCCCAAAATAGTGTCATAAAAAAGCTTTAACCTAGCAACCATTTACTTACAACACTGCTAGTCTATGAAATCAGGAATTTGTCAAATGCTTTCTTATAACAACATGTACTATTCAGCACAATGTAGGTGGAATTCCACCTTGTCGGGATTTTAAGAGATAATAAAGATTTATACTCAATACCTAGCATATCTGAAATTTCTCTAAACTTCCCTAACCTTCGAGGAGAGTTCCTTATCATCTAATTGCCTCCCTAACCTTTTTAACAGATGTATTAAATTCTTTTAACCCATCATTAACAATTAAATTGAGCATGTGAGTAATACATCTCATGTGTAAAATTGAACCCTGATAGAAGATACCATCTAACTAAGTAATTTATTTAAAAAATATCCTATTGCAATGTCATTAAAGCTTGCATTATCAATCGTTACTATGAACACATTTTTTGTGCCCCACTCAAGTAAAATATTCTCTAATGCCTTTATAATATATTCCCCCTTATGAGATGTCACAGTCATAAAAGATATAATTTTTTATGCAAATTCCAACCATCATCAATGACATGAGCAGTCACAAGCATATAGTTAATGTGTTAGATAGAAGTCCAAGAATCAATTGTAATACTGATTCATTGACAATATGACTTTAAAAAGTTTTTGAGTTTTCCCCTCTCATTAATAAACAAACTGTAATAGTCTCTACTTATGGTCCACCTAGAGGGTATTTTAGAACGAGGACAAGTAGCAACCATAAATTTTTTAAACCCCACCCCTTCCACAAACTTAAATGGCAAGGCATCATGAATAACCATTTTTGTAAGTGCATTTTTAATAGCATCTTATTCAAATTTCCAAGTGCCTGAGACACTAGACTGTGTACCAATACTATTAGGGGCTTCCACCACAAGCACAGAAGGTTATAAGGTCAAAAGTGACTACCTAATTTCTAAACTGTGTGGAAATTTAAGACAATGCATCACATGGTTTTTTAGAGAAGATGTGCTATGTTTTTTACTATAACAGTTATATCTAGCTACATAATAAATACATTTACCTTTAATGACGACACCATGTTCATCTTTTTTTCTCTTAAAATACTACCAGCGAGTAGATTACGATTCAGTATCCTTTTTTTTTTATAGTAACAGGTTGACAAGTGCAACAAGAACATTAGGGGGCTTCCACCTCAGCATTAGAACTAGTAGCATTACTATTGCCACTGGTGTTTTCCATATACATAAATGAAACAGAAGAACAAAGATGAACTTTTATAAGAAAACAGGCACACAAATCACATTAAAATTACATTCAATTTACAACTTAATAAAAATTTTGAAAACATTAATAAAATTTATACCTTTGCATTGCTATTCAAGTAATAAAAGATCGCAGTGACCCAGACAGTAAATAAACCAAGCCTAGTCTACTATTTCATAAGCTTCTACCCTTTTTTGAAAGTTTAATTTTATAACTTTAAGCTTCCACTACCATTTAATTTTATAACTTTAAGCTTCCACCACCATTTATGTGTAATAAAAACAACACAAAAGATAGATCAACAAATAAAATATATATAACAATCTATATCTCATCAAATGATGCAAATCAATTTAAAAAAACTCGTATTTACATAACCAAAATTACAGATCTATAATAAAAAAAATTAGATCTTGGTCATAAATCTATAAAAAAAAATAAACATCTTTGTCAATGATCTATAAAAAAAATAGATCTTCGTCACTTTCTTTTTAAAAAAATTTTTTGCATGGTAAGATCTTTAAATAAATGATAGATCTCCACTAATAAAACATAGATCAAACATTAAACAAACATATTTCTATATCAACACAACTAATTTTTCCCAAAAAAATAAAACAATTTCTCAAAAAATATTAATAAATTTTATTAAAATAAAACTTAAGAACATATACTATTTTATAAAAAAAAATGATATTAATATAAAAAATTAAAATTTTTAAACTAACAAAATCTCAATGAAAATTACAAAATCCATCAAAAACCAAAAATATATCACTTGTATTACCATGGAAATACATATTGTCAATGGTGGTTATGGCAATCTACTTTAATATCACTACGATTCAAGGAAAAAAAAAGAGACTAAAACCAATTTTGAGAGAACAAAAGATAAATTGATGAAGATTAAAGGTTAAGAGGTTAGGTTTCTAAGAGATTTTAAAGAAATAATGGTTTGAAATTGACTAGAACTCTAGAAAGGTGTAAGGCAACTCAGGCGAGACTCAATGAAGAGGAGAGAAGACAAAGCATTAGGGTTAGGTGTCTGACAGAAGCGAGGCGAGAAATGAAATGAGTTAAGGTAAGTGGGGTTTTTTTTATTTTTATATAACTCTACTATAACTAAACAACGTCATTTAGTTAAATGACCAATTTCAAAAATTCAGACAGGTTGGAAGAATAAAGGCTTCGCCCGACCCATCATCTAAAATCTAAAAAATCACCCTCCTTCCACTCAAATCGACCAAATCCTCTTCTCAGCAACTGAACCATGACACAAACTCAAGTTAGGTTGAAGTGAAAATAGGGTTTGATCGAGCGCTACTCAGCCCTACTTCTTTGCTCGAGCGACATGCCAGAGTGTCTAAAGAAAAAAATGGGTTGTGGAAATCTTTATTTGAATATGCATACACCACATCATCAATAATTCCTGGATGGAGATTTTATTGCTTTCTTTCTTCCTAAAAATGAAATGGCACATTAACTTATGCATGATGATGTCACTATGATCTTCAATCAACCCATTTGGCATGCCATGATGATCCCAATCCTCCTCTTTATAAGAAATTTAATTCCAAAATTCCTTGGGTTTGTATTTCATTGGGGGTTCACATACTCCACCTTTAGCAAACCTGAACACCTTAAACATGGTTTCATAATCAATTCTAATTGAGTTACCATTAAGCTGACACCCAAATATAGGTTTTATCAAAAAGTTTTAGAGTTGTGTAGAACTCTAATGTTAGATCCTTATAAATATCATGATTTAACCCAATAAATTTGTTCCACCATAATATATCACATAACTCAAACATCCTATCTTTGAGTTTTGTATCTTCTAAAGTCTTCATATCCAATATCTTAAGAATACTAAAAGGGCGGTGAATAATTTTGAGATATTTATCTCCTTCTTCGCAAGGGTGGATCAAAAACGATGCTCCATATTCCTTAGCAAAATTTTGCCTTCTTTTTTAATTTAGGCAACATAGAGGAGGCATGAAGTGGCTGCTCTATTTTTAAGGAAGGAAAAGATGAGATGACTTTATGGGTCAAAATGAGAAATTTAAAATAGGGATGAAGTGATTTAGGGATTAAGGTTGATGGGCAATAGGAGTTTGCCATACATCAAATTTGACTGTCCCCAAAAAGTTCTGATGATGAAACAAATCCTCGAGATGACTAGAGTATGCTCGTTTATAACACCTTTGAAGTGTGCAACTTTAAAACACCCAACCGCCAATGTGCAAAATTGATCACCGGGTCATTAATTTATGCTCTGACCTTGTAAAATAAGAATTATCAAAACAATGAGGTTTATTTCAAAAAAACTCCTCTCAGAATGCTCAGCTCGTCGAGTTGGTGTGTATTTCTTTAGACCGAGACCTAACTTCGTGAAAAAATGAAAATCAATTTTGATAAAATGGACTTTGAAAACACATCCAGAGGACTTCAAAACCTTAAAAAGTGGTCCCGGAATGGTCCAACACAACCCAGGTATCAGCGCGTATCACTTAAAAGTACGCGTAAACACCCCTAGGTGTCATGTGCTAATATTGAAGCTGAATTTGGCAAAATGGACTCCAAAAACACATCTAAAAGGCCCCAAAACCCTAATAACTGACCCAAAACAGTGCTTGTAGAACCTGAGAAGAGTGCATAGAGCATCGAAGTGCATGTGAAAAAGCACATAAGCGCACGTGGGCACACACCAAGCACGTGATCATGCACACATTATGCATCGTCACTCGCACTTAGTGTGACCATGTGCAAAAATCCCCTCACATGCATGTGACCATGCCTACACCACCCTATTCTACACATTTTTCCTATAAATAGACCCCTCTACACCCCATTTTGGAAGGGGGGAAGCAAGTGAAGACACACACACACTCAAAAGTCAATCCAATCGAAGGCGCGAGAAACCCTTTCCCATATAGTTTTTGCTCTCCCACAGCCTTTCCTTTAGGTTGTTAGATCCCTTTTTCCACCAAAACCAGTCTCATCTTTTGTCAAAGCACGCTTCAAAGGTATACAGTCTAGCATCATTCTATTGTCATTTTGAACCTCTTGACTAGGAAAGCTTAATAATCTCTCAAAGCTAAAGCTTCAAAGTTCACGTAAGCTGAGTCGAGTCTAAGGACCACACAATCATTTTAGCATGTTTACTTTACTGCACTACATTTTATTTTACTGTCACCAACATTTAGAAATATTGTTGTGCTTGTGTGATGAGACTAGCAATCTTGCATACTACGTGAATAATATATGCGTTATTATCCTCATTTTACATCATCACTCTACATCCTCTATTTATGAAATCATGAAATAACATCGTAAACATCAATAATGTGAAAAGTTCATGCCCCAAAATAGAGTCATCATGCTCTCGATCCGGTGATGACCTCATGCATCCTTTATATTATCACCATTCATCATCATAGCATAAATAATCACTACAAGCATGATCATCCTATCATTCATCAAATAAGTTATGTAAATGATCATGTTATCCTTAGGAATCAATCATACATTTTTGTAATCTTTTTTTTTTCATATGTATTTTATCAAGAAAACAATATAATAAAATTCTCAGCTTTATTATCCTATATTTTCTGATGTACTATGTGAATGCTATATAAATTTTCATCACTGAAACTAAGGTGTTGTGGTAGCTATACATCGAATATCATATAATGAGAAATAGTCAAAAAGTATATGTGATCTCCCGAACTCAAAAATCTCTACTAAGGACAATACTCACTGAGTGACCTAATGTTGCCCCTTTCTTTTCCTGATTTTTAAAAAATCAGGTGGTGACTCCACAAAATCAAAAGCATCTCATCCCTCTGAGACCAATCACTTGTCCCTATTCGGTAAAGTTGCCATGTCCCTTGAAAATGAAAAACCAATAATAAAAACACAAAAAATGAAAAAGGTCGCCCATAAGGTTTATGAAAGCAAAAGAGATGATAATGGGTAAAATGGATTTGGGAAATTAAAAGGATTATATAAGAGGTGGAGATCGTGGATTTTGAAAAATAGTAGGGGAGAGGGAAATGGGTGGCGGCAATATTTAAGGTACAGGATTTTTATAAACTGCGATCACAGATTATGCCACGATTATGACAGATGAAGTGGGCATTTAGGGTTTGCGATCATCCCATGTCCATGAGCACTAGTTAGACCCAAGCTTTATAAGATTAAGGAAGTGGTGATCATGTATCAGTGTGCAATTGCCATAGTACTTGAAAAGACAAAACTAAATAAACAACACTACAAATTTATAAAAAATGAAAATGCATATTGTAAAAGAATAAACTACGTTTATTAAAATATGATTAGCAAACCAAAAGAAAATAAAAACATGCTAATTTAAGGTCATTAGCTTGACCATGCTCCATCATCATTGTCTTACCAAGATATGAAGGATAAGTTGTAGATGACGGGGTTTAGCGTGCATCCAAGATTTTAGCAACCATGACACTATTTAAGCTCAGGGCTCTAAAGAACACACTAACCACCATCACAAAGACATGGTGTGAAGATAAGGAGTCGCCACCTAAGGTAATAACTGGGACAAATCGAAAAGGTGGTACTCGATTCCCTAAAAGAAAGCTAGCACCACAACTAGGAGATTTTGGATATAGAATACCAACTTCTTTCAATCTTGTGTTCATTTAGAATTATTTTATGAATTATTATTTTATCCTCTATTTATATGAAATTTCATATAAACCCTTATTTTAGCAATTAACTCCAAGGCAAACTAGTTATGAAATATACAAGTAAACAATGCATCCATCACAATCCCTAAGTTAGTCTAAACTACATTGATTTTAATTAATTGGGCTAAATCTACATATTTTAATTTACAAGTGAGCCTAAAGGGCCTAATTCCTTAATTTTAATTAAGTGAACCTAAGTCTATTTTATTTTAAATTTAAAAATAGGACTAAATCTATAAATTATGAAATATTTAAATTAGTGGGCTTAATTCTACATGTTTTCATTCTAAGATGATCTTAAATCTACAAGTTATGAAAAAGGCTTTAATTTAATGAGCTAAGTCTAATTAATTTTATTAAATTAGGTGGGTCTATGTCTAATTTACTAAATGGGCCTAAGTTATCTCTAACCTAAAAATATAATTAATTATGGGCCTAATGATGCATTTTAATTAATCAAACCTAATCTTAATTAAATTAGTAAATTTATGAATAAAGTGAATCTAATTATCAAACCAAAAAAAACCTAAATTTATTTAAGTGGATTAGAATCCAATATGGGCTTAAGGCCCAAAACACATAAAAATAAACAAACAAGCCCAAAAAACTAAAATATATTAAAACAATTAAATAAAATATCAAACAACCAATTAATTATTTCTTCTAAAACCCTAATTTTAATTAAAATGCAATCTTAAATTAATCTACTTCCCCCATTGATTTTAATTAATTACCCAATTGAAACCCTAACTTTACTAAAAAATTAATTAAAATAAACAAACAACCACACATAATTTCACAATTTCCACTATTGGGACTATTACAATAATCTATTAAGAATAAAAAAAGAAATAATTAATTAATACAAATCCAAAAAATATAAATAAAATAAAGAAGTAAAAAATAAAAACCCTATAAACTATATCTCTACAAGGTTTTATCCATAGCATTCTATAGACTTCTCATGAATTTGGTCCTCCAAACATTATCATCATCCTCCATAATCACCATAAAAAGAAATAAAAATTATGATTAGTGAATAAATTATAAAGAAATTTGAATAAATTAAAACTCAGCAAAATCAAAAAAGAAAAATAAAATAAAAGAAGAAATATGGAGAAGATGATGCTTATGGATGTTTTTTTAATAGAGTGCTCTTCAGATTTTGTAAAATCATCGTTCTTGATAGGTCTTCAAATATTATGCTTTTACTTCTCCCAAGGACTTCAATTAATCAATCAAACACAACAGAAATTTTTGTAGAGTAATTCAACAAAAGAAAAGATTAAAGAAAGCTCTTAAAAAATCAACAAACGAAAAGATTAAAGAATGCTCTTCACAAAAAAATCAATCAACCAAGAAATTGTAAAAACTACTGCTTCCCCAAAAATCCCTTCTCAAAAGTCCCCTTTTCCAAAGGAGCCAAACACGTCCTTTTATAGCAAAATAACACAAAAACCCTAGTTCACATTTCTGTAGAGTTTTATTCCTAAAAAGACTTTATTTTCTTAAAATACCAGATAAATACCTAAAACAATTTCCTCCACCAATCAGGATTAAGAAAAAAAGCATTTTTTATTTTCTGAAAAATAAAAAAATAGACAAAAAGGTCTAATTCTAACTAGAATTGTGTAATTCCAATCAGAATTAGTGTAATTTTGATTGGAATTACATATCAGAATTATGTAATTCTGATCAGAATTACAAAATTTTGATATATATTTTTAACTTTTAATACCCCTGAAAGAATTTAAGATTTGTGATTAAATCCTTAAAAAGAATTGTAATTTAGTCCTTGAAAACATTAAATCCTTTCTTTAAAAAATGCAATCAAACCTCTGAAGTTTCAAAGCTCAAGTATTGGAGACCTATTTGTACCATTTTCATCATTGAAGTGTTTCGTCGCATCCATAATTCACTATCCTGAAATTGGGTGCTTACATAAGCTTACTTCATCCTTAGTATCAAGCAATTCTTAATGCTCTTCTTGTCATCCTGAATCAATTGAGGCAACATTTTTTCCCTTAAACAAGCATACTGCTTGGGAACATATAACACTTTGAATGCTTGCATTGCCTTCTTCATTAAGCTCATTTTTTGCTTAGCTTTCTTCATTTTATTTTGCCTTTAAGGTATCATGGATTCTTTATTTGCTATATTTTGCTTCACTACTTGGATTGGGTCTATTTCCACCACATCTTTGCCCTTCAGTACTTTTACTTCTACATGCTGCTCATTAGTTTTCATATTTTATACGAACTAGTTCATTACATATTCCACCTTCTCTTCTTTAACTCGCAAGGTGATATTACCTTTATTCACATCAATTAAAGCCTTTCCGATGTTAAGAAATTGTCTCCCTAAGATGAGAGGATAATTCTAGTCTTGCTAAAAATCTAGAATCATAAAATTAATCAGAAACACAAATTTATCAACTTTGATAAGCACATCTTCAACTACTCTATATAACTTCTTGATTGAATGGTTTGCAAGTTAAAGAGTCATATTGGTTTTAGTCAATTCTCCTAGCTTTAATTCCCTGAAAAGTGAGAGAGGCATAAGGTTAATTCTAGCCCCTATATTATATAAACATTTAGGAAATTATTGTGAACTAAGAATACAAGGAATTGTAAAACTCCCTGGATCTTTGAGCTTGATTAGAATCTTGCTCAAAATGATGAAGCTACACATTCTATCAGAGGCACCATCTCATTGTCATTCCATTAACGCTTGTTGATCATAACATCTTTAAGGAACTTTGCATACTTTGGCATTTCTATTAATGCTTTTGAGAGAGGTAACATCAACCCCAATTTCTTGGAAGTCTTCAGAAATTTAGCAAATCGCTTCTCATCCTCGTTTATTTTTCTTTGTCTTAAAGGAAAAGGTAATCTTGGAGCATAATTGGATGTATCAATAATAGGTGGTTGCTCCACTTGCTTTTCTCTTAATTCTTCACACTTCTTCTCTTGAACTTCTTCACTTTTTAGCTCTTGATTTTCTTTGTCATCATCAACCCTCTAAAGAGATTGGTGTAGGTCTTTGAAGTTCTTTTCCATTTCATAATGCAATAGCCTTCACTTGTTCTTTGAGGTTGACCTCTGTATTGCTTGGTAAATGCCCTTCAGCCCTTGTAGCAACTACATTTTCCAATTGGCCTAGTTGAATCTCTATGTTGTGAATGGAAGATGCTTGATTCTAAATGATTTAGTCAAACTTTACCTCCATTCTTTTATCATTCTCCCCTTAGCTGGTCATTTTGAACATGACAACATTAAAGAATTTGTCAATCTTCATCTCCATAGCTGATATTTTATCATTGCTCGATCGTGCTTAGAATTCTAGAGGTAGTGGCTTTAAGAATTGATTTGAGAAGCCTTGTGAATGTTGATTACTGCCCATGAGAAATTGGGGTGGTTTCTGCAACCTTGATTATAGGTATCTAAAAAAGGATTATTTTGTTGTCTTGGTTGGTATTGATTCCCAACATAGCTATAATTCTTTAACATACCATCTCTATACATATGTCCACTTCTAAAGCCATATTCAAAGGTAGCATGCCCAAGCATATGGAAATGCTCATAAAATAAAGTAAAAGAGGGTGATGTAGCATTACCTCTTGAAGTCAAGTCTCCAATTTGCTTTGATAAGGTTGTAATTGTGCTTGAATAGAAGTGATAGCATTAACTCCTATCTTCCCTCCTTGCTTGGGAGCCATTTGTCTCTTTAATGGCCATAAACAATTATTGTTGGCCATTTCCTCCAAAAGGTTAAAAGCTTTATTGATAGTTTTCCTTATAAAAGATCCCCTAACAGCTGTATTAATGTGTCTTTAGTGGACCTCATTACACTATTACAAAAGGTTCAGATAAGGACATCCCTAGGAAGACCGTGATATGGACAACTTCGCTATAACTCTTTAAATCTTTCCTATGCATCACATAAAGACTCAGTCTCAAATTATTGAAAGGTGGTCATGTCTTTTATGATTTTTTCCATCTTTGCAGGTGGGAAATATTTTACCAAGAACACCTTTACAAGGAGGTCTCAAGTGGTAATCAATGTAGGTGGTTGTGAGTTGAGCCATGCTTTTTCTCTATCCTTAAGAGTGAAAGGGAATAGTCGAAGGCGTATTGCATCATCCAACACACCATTGTATTTAAAAGTGTCACACATCTTAAGGAAGTTTGCTATATGAGCATTGGGATATTCTAAAGGCAAGCCATCGAACTGAAGCATGTATTGGATCATTTGTAGAAGTACAAGCTTGATCTCAAAACTGTTGGCTTGGACATTTGGCCTCATTATGCTTTATTGAGCACCTTCTAATTTGAGCATGGTGAACTTTAAGAGAGTTATTTCAGTTGTTGCTTTTTGTTATTCTGCCATTTCTTTAGCTGTACTCTTCTTTTTTTTATGATTCTCTTTCTCGAATCAAGACAAGTCTAGGATAAAGATCAGAGGTTCTTTCTAAGCATGTCTAGTATTGTGCACATACAACAATAAAACACCTAAAACATAGCAAAACAAATTTAAAAATAGAACATAAAAGAAAATTACTCTAATCTAAATATACTATCACTAATTATGATGTTAGTTACATTAATCCATGGAAATGGCATCAAAAACATATTGCGATTCCAGGCACTTTAAGTATACAGGTCGACAAGTAATATAGAAATGAGTAAAGTATCATTTCCACAAGGATTGGGGACTAGACAGCTATTAGCTTTAGTTGGGTATGTTTAGATCTTGCAAATAGAATTAGAATGAAGCAATTTAACACTAAACAATAAGCAAGTTGATGAGTGAGAAAAATCTTGTATTTTGAACACTCTTTTCTATGGGAATAGAATCTAATTAGTTGCATTTTTAATTAATTTAGTTAATTTTTAGATCTTTTATTTTTTTTTTGTTATTTTTGTTTAGTTGTTAGGATTTTTGTTAATTTTATTTATTTATAAGTTTATAGTTAATCTTTTTTAATTTTTGAAATAAGGATGCATAAAGGAAGTTGAAAGATTTAAACAAGTCAAAGATAGGATTTGGAGGTTACAACAAGTCAAAATTTTGAAGAAAAGTGGAGTTTTGAAAGCAGCCTATTCTAACACAGTCGTGTGCCTGGGTGTACACAACTGTGCCTGAGTGTTAGAAAGCTTACACACCGTGCAACACAGCCATGTGTCTGGGTGTGCACCATAATGCAAGCTGTTGTAATAACTTCTTAAATTCAAATTTTGAGCTGATGATTTGAGGGGATTTGAGGGGATTTTATAGGATTTGAATTATAACAAACCTCAAATTTGTTGGAGGCTGGAGGCTATAAATAGGAGGCCTTTATAAGAGCAAAAGGAGGCTACACTTAGTCTTCTATAAATTTTTGCTTTAAAGAATCAAAGTTAATTGTCATTCAAGTTCTTATTCATATTAAGTAGAAAATTATTTTTGATGTTTTGAAGGAACAAGACCTTCTATTGTAGTTGTTTGAAGCATTAAAGAGGGTTTTCTTATTTAAACTCATTAGTTATTATTTTCTTTTAATTAATAATGATTGGTTATTTCTTCTTTTCTTCATCTTCTTCTCCTTCTCTTACCATGCATAGCTAAGCATATTTTTAGGGTTCATATTTCATTTCAACCATGTAAATTTTTTTTTGAATTAAAATCTAAGTCTTTAATCTTAATTCTTTGGTTGTTGTTGAACTTAATGTCATTCTTAAGCTTGATCACCCTTAGATTGAATCTATACTTTAAAACTTAATTGAGAGATAGGTTTTACTAGATTAATACAATAACCTATCAGTCACTTACTTAGTTGAGAGACATTTAAGTGACTAATATTGATTAAAAAGATAGATTTGAAATTGAGTTTAAGAAACATTTAGTTAGTGAGAGCTAGTAAACTATGTGTTAATTCTACTCAATTAATTATAGGTTTATCTGAGAGGAAAATATATGGTTTTAAAGATGCTTTCAAATTGAATTAAGATTAGTTAAAGACTTATATGTTTAATTAACTTTTAGAAAAGGTTGAAATGATAATAAGAACCCTAGCCTTTAATTTGATTATTAAATTTTAATTAATTTTTTTTGCTTTTTTTAATTTTATTTTCAAACCAAAATTCGGTGTTTAAACAAACAAACACTCTCAGTATTTTAATACTCAATTTGCAATCTCTATCTGATCGATCCTTTATTTTATTACTTGAACTAAATCCGTACGCTTACGGATTTCTCGCATCAAGTTTTTGGCATCGTTGCTAAGGATTGCCAAAATTGATATTGCTAAGAAAATTATGTTATTTGATTTAGACGTTATTTTTAATTTTGTTTTCATTTATGGTATTGCAGGGACTTGTGTTAGTGTATACACACAACACATAATGTAAGCAAACAAGGAGTTCTACTAATACCAATTGATCTAGAACTTGAAAAGGTAGTCAAAAGAAGGAGACAGCATAAAAATAGAATGGAAGAAGAAAGAAATTTGAGACAGCAAGCAACCCAAAATGGACAAAATAAGTAGAATGGGCAAAGGACTATAAGGGATTATATGAGTTTTAACGTCCAAGGTAATCAAAATCTAATCATGAGGCTGGCGATTGCAGTAAATAATTTTGAGATAAAACTCACCATGATCTAAATGATTCAAAATTCATAATTTAATGGATTGCCACATGAGGATCCAATTGGTCATATGACCCAATTCATGGAGTATTGCTCAACTTTCAAGATGAATGAAGTACAACCTGAAGCGATGCAGCTTATTCTTTTTCCATTTTCCCTTATGGATAAAGCTAATAAGTGGTTTACAAGCTTACCACCCAACTCCATCAACACTTGGCAAGAGCTTTACAATGCTTTCTTTAACAAGTACTTCCTACCAGCTAAAGTCTTGAAGATAAAAAATGAGATCAATTCTTTCTATCAAAGAGAGGATGAAAGCTTCTATGAGTGCCAGGATAGGTTTAAGGATCTTCAACGGTAATTTCCACCTCAATTAATAATATCATGGGATTTGGTTCAGTCATTTTACAAGGGTGTCAATCCATCAGTTTGGGTGAACATTGATGCATCAACTAGAGGAACCATAATGTCAAAAACACCTGAAGAAGCTTTAGACCTTTTTGAAGAAATGGCCAACATACAAAACTTCTAGTCTAATGAGAGGACTATTCCAAAAAGAGGCGGATCAATTAAAGTTGATAATTTGACAATGCTTAATGCGAAAATGGATGCTTTATCCAAGAGGATGGACAAGATGAATGCTAATGCAATATCTAACTTATCTTCTTTTTATGAATTTTGCTAGGGTGATCATCCAACTATAGAATGCCAAATGATGCAAATATAATCAATGGAGAATGTGAACTATGTAAACAACTTCAACAAGGGCCAACAAAATCAAGTGCATGAAAACACCTACAACCTTAATTAGAGGAATCATCCTAACTTTTCTTGGAGCAATCAAGGGAATAACCAATGGAGACCATAAGAACCACCAGGTTTTGGAGGTTAGAATGCTCAACATCACTAATCTTAAATCCATCAAGATAAGGGTTCACCCTTAGAAGTATCTTTAAAGAACAAATTAAAGAAGTTCACGGAAGTAATGACAATAAAGATGAACCAACAAGATAAGGTTACAAAGAGATTTGATCAAATGTTCAAAAATCACTCCTCCTTTATTCATAACTTGGAAATGCAGATAGGGCAATTGGTAAACTCTTTGTCAATGAGAAACCAAGGTTCATTGCCAAGCAACACTAAGAAGAATCTAAAGGAGCAGTTGAAAGCAATTACCTTGAGAAGCAGAACTGAGATCCAAACCCCAAAAGCAATAGTGGAATATAAGAAGAAACAAAAGGAAGGGGATAAAGAATAAGAAGATGAGTAGGTAGAAGTTGAAGTGGAGAAGAAGCCAGAAGTTCAAAATGAAAAGGAAGAGAAGCCAAAGTCTCGACCAATTCAACCTTATAAACCTCCAATTCCATATATTCAGAGTTTGAAAAAATAGGAGCATGACCAGTAATTTGTAAGATTTTTTGAGAGATTTAAGTCATTTCATATCAACATGCCTCTTGTGGAGTGTCTATCTTAAATGCCCAAGTATACAAAATTCTTAAAGGAGCTAATTTCCAACAAAAACAAAATGCAGGAGTTTGAGACATTCACACTTAATAAAGAATGTAATGCAATCATTTTTAATAAAATTCCTCCAAAATGGAAGCATCCATGGAGTCTCATTATTCCATGTTCTATTGGAAATTTAAAACTTCAAAAAGCTTTATATGATTCTGGAGCTTCAATTAATCATATTCCCTTGTCAATTTATAGGAAATTAGGATTAGGAGAGGCAAAACCGATAAGCATCTACTTGCAGCTTGTAGAGAGACAGTAAAGGAACCATAAGGCTTAGTGGAAGATGTGTTAGTAAGGGTTGAAAAATTTATTTTTCTAATCAACTTTGTAATGCTAGATTTTGAAGAAGATGAGGATGTTCCCCTAATTCTTGGTATGCCTTTTCTTTACACTACAAGAGCCATAATTGATGTCTTTAATGGGTTACTCACACTACGAGTAGCAGATGAAAGTTGTAAATTCGATGTTTACCAAGGTGTGAAATTCCCATCTGATAATGATTTGCGCTTAAAAGTTGGTTTTATAGATGAATGTGTAAGTGAAGTCCAATGAAGGAGGTTGGCAAAATATGTGGAAATTGAAAATATTGAGAAATGTTTTCAGGAACAATCCTCTTAAGATGAAGTACACCTTAAACACCAACCCCACTTACCTTATATAAAATTACCACACATTAAACCAATACCACCTTCGACCTTAAACGCACCAAATTTGGATTTGAAACCTTTGCCTAATTATTTGAGGTACACATTTCTAGGAGAAGGTTAAACCTTTCTGTAGACGACGGGGTTTAGCCCACACCCAAGATTTTACTAACCACGATACTGTTTGGGCTCAGGGCCCTAGAGAACACACTAACCATTATCACAAAGACATGGCATGGAGGTAAGGAGTCACCACCAATGGTAATAACTGGGACAAATTGAAAGTTGGCACTCGATTCTCTAAAAGAAAGCTAGCACCATAACCAGGAGATTCTAGGAATGGAATACTAATTTCTTTCAGTCTTGCGTTCATTTAGATTTATTTTATGAATTACTATTTTATTCTCTAATTACATGAAATTTTATTTAAACCCTAATTAAACATCCACCTAACCTAAAAAAAGGCAACAGGTCATAAAATTACATGTAAACATGCATACAAAAGGCAGCATCCCTAAGTCTAAACTAGGTTAATTTTTAAAAGTTAGCTATTTCTACATATTCTTATTTACAAGTGAATTGGACTAAAGAAAGACCTGCATTTTTAATTAATTTTAGTAAACTTAAGTCTATTTATTTTAAATTAACTAAAGAAATAGTCCTAAGTCTACCAAATTTTAAAGGAAAATTAAATTAATAAGTGGGCCTAAGTCTAACTTGATTTTAAATTAAGCGATGTGATCCTAAATCTATTTATTTTAGAAGAAATGAAATTAATGGACTGAGCTAAGTCTAAATTAATTTAGTTAACCTAAAAATGGGCCTAAGTCTAAATTAATATAATGGTCCTAAATTGATTTTAATTAATTAACCCTAACCATTTTTAAGCCTCTTTAGTGGGTTTGGACCTATCGTGAGCTTGGGGCCTAACAAACTAAAAGATCCAAAAATAAAACCTAAACAAAAAATCATAATAAAATCATATCAAACACAGGATTTATGTGATTTTCTAAAAAAACCCTAAAACAATTTATATGCAACCCTAAATTAATCTAAAGCCACCATTGATTTTAATTAATTTTTACCCAATTAAACCTAAATTAATAATCAATTTTAGTGCAGAGAATATAAAATTCTACTATTTCCCACTATTAGGGCTATTACAAACTACTATGTAGAAATTAAAATCAAATTAATTACAACCCAAAACAAAAGCATATTAAAAGAACACAGAAATACTAAATCCTACTGGGTTTTTACAGCTCTTAATCCATGGATTCTTCCAATGGTTACTGCCAAAAATCACATATCTCCAACCTCATCTCCAGAGTACCGCAGAACATCAATCAAAATAAAATAAAAAACTAAAAAAATTAATCAGTAATGAATCAAATAAAAAATAAAAAAAAAAAAAGAAATCAAATCAAAATAATAGAGGAAAAAGAAGAGTAGAAGATGTTATGCAAATGTTGTTTGATTGTGTCACTGTTTTGAGATTGAATACGTTGTTTTTTTCTTGATTCTCTAGACTTTAAAATCAAAGAACATTTTTTTTGTAGTAGCTAATTAGGGTTTTTATTCTCTCCGGTTTCTTTCGCAGCTCTTTTTCTCTAGGGTTTTCTCGCAGCCTTTTTTTCACAAACTCCCTCCGCCTCTCTCCCTTTCTCTAATTAGTCCCCCTTCACAGCCTCCCCTTCTGGCTTTTAAAGCTAGAGCCAATCACCTCAGCTCTTATGATCATGCAAGGAACTTTCGTGATAGTTGGGAGCGAGATCAGGAGTCTCTCAATCTGCATTTTATTTTTTGAATTTTCAAAATCAGGATAATGAGATGATAAGTGGTAGGATTTTGAAAAATTAAAGACTCACACATAGACATGCGATGTCCTGGACCAATGAACAAATTGAAAAATGACAAAATCGGCATAAAAACTGCATAAAAATCACTTTTTAGTAAAAATCAACATTACAGAATGTCGTTTTTCAACATGTAATGTTGATTGGCATTACCTAATGCTGATCGGCATAACGTGATGTTGGTCGGCATTATATAATGCCAATTGGCATTACACAATGACCAATTGGCATTACACAATGACCAATTGGCATTAAATGTCGGTCGACCAATTTTTTTAATTAAATTACAAAAAAGGTCCTTGCAAGTTTCTAATTTCTGCAATCAAATCCCTAAAAAAATAATTTTGCAATTAAATCAACAAAACGTTGAAATTTAGTCCTTTAAATCACGAACTCAACACTAGAGATCAATTCTCAATTAGATTTTCATCATAGGCTTTCGTCGTATATGTGCACAATTTCATCCCAAAATTGGGTGCTTACAGTTGCCCCCCTTTGTCATTGTTTGCTTGATAAATTGCAATAAAGCAATAGTAGCACACAATTTTGAAAGAAAGAATTATAGTACTTCATTATATCCTAATTGAATTGCTGATGCTTAAATTACTGAGCAATTTTAAGCAAGATGCTATGTTTAATATGTTTCACTATATTTCCTATGGAATGTCTAGTGAAACTTATACATTTCACTATATTCCCCTTGGGATGTCTAACAACTCGTTATTTGAAAACATATTATAGTTCCTACGGAATGTCTAGCAATAATACCATAACTACTGCATAGTTTCTGGTGGACTGCACTTTATTCCCTTTAGGACGTCTAATAATAATGGATTTCGTTATATTCCCCATAGGATGTTTTAACAAAATGAATACAACAATTCTCATTATATTCCCTATAAGACGTCTAGCGAGCCTTGATTTAAAAGAAGTTCTATGGTTCCTATGGAACGTCTAGCAATTCGGTGATTTAAAATTTTACTATATTCCCTATGAGACGTTTAGCAATTCGTGATTTGAAAAATGTGTTATAGTTCTTGTGGAACGTCTAGCAATGATATTATAACTACTTTGTAATGTCTAGTAAACTGCACTATATTCCCTTAGGGACATCTAGTAATAATGAATTTTATTGTATTGCCTATGGGATGTTCAACGAAATGAATGCAATGACCCTCGCTACATTCCCTGTGGGACGTCTAGCAAGCTTTGAAAATGGTGTTGCAATTCTTGTGGAATGTCTAGCAACTTAAGATCTGCTATATTCCCTATAGGATGTCTAGCGACATCACCATAACTACTGTGTACTATCTGGTGGTAAAAATTCTTAAAAATGTCATGTTATAACTATTATTAAAGCATATAACATGTGGAATTTGAAATTCATGTCATGACTATTGTGCATAACATAACATGATAATTTTGAAAATTCATGTTTCAACTACTATGTAACATGAAACAAATTTTGACATTTGATTGAAATGATGCATGTAGAAATGCAAAGTTAAATTCTGTAATATTATGTATTCTATACTTAACAGATAATTCAAAATAAATACAGACATAATTAATTGATTCATGACATGAGTTGAATGAATTATTTAGGAATTAAATCCTAGTTAAAATGCAATTATAGATGAAATTGCAAAGAAAAACTTAATTTTGAATGCATGCATAGTCAAGGGACCAAAATGGATATTTTCCATTTATAAGAAGCTTCCCTCCTCATTTTCGATGTTATTCTTTCATTTTCCTCTCCATTTCTTTAATTTCTTACTCATCCGAAGTCTGATTTACAGTCTATCGGATCATATGGTTGACCCACAACATAGGCTACATAGAGGAACAGAGATTTTAGTTAATTCGGCCATTGTGCCTCTCCGTTTTCCTCAAAACAACCTTGGACTTCGAGAAGGTTCTACTATGCTTCCTTTGACTCGCCTTCACGTTCATAGGAGCATAGATATGGGCAATGAGGTAACACTTCCTCACTTCTTTTTATTCCTAAAAAAATTTATTTATACAATTAGTAATCAGAATCAAATTTTAGAATACAGACTAGTGTGTATATTATTGAAATTAGATTAAAAATCACTTAAAAATGCATAAAAAATTTAAACTTAACCCGGGGAATATAGGATTTCAGTTGAATGGCTGATTGAAAGTCTAAAAATCAAAGTCGGAAGTCCCAAAATTAGTCAGCATTTGTGTAATGCCAATCAGCATTACACAATGTCAGTCGACATTCTACTTTACCGATCTTATTATTATTATTCAGAATATTTTTCAGAATATTTATTTATTATAATACTCATTTGTTCTCAAAATACTCCCAGCGATCGATGAAGTTCACGAGCTACTTTTTAATAGCTCGTGAATTATTCCACGAGCTACCAAGGGATATTGCACAGTTGGTCTGGGCCTCCAAGTTCAGATGATTTGTCACTGGACTTCCAACTACTCGAGGGAGGTCTGATCACTATTCTTTATTCGCACTGATTAAGCAGTGGATGGACACCACCAATACATTCCATACTCGTGTAGGCAAGTTGACTATTTCGCCTATGCATCTTTCTACGATCACCGGGATTGCCTTCAAAGGGACTCTCATTTCCCTCAACATCAGTTACTGCAGTCTTCCTGAACATGCACGGAGCCAGTATATGTGAGACTTTATTAGATTTGTCCCAGCATGAAAGAACTAGAAGAACATTGTTCTTTCATCATTGGTTGAGGGATTCAGACATCTTTCTACCATCACTCCTCATCAAATTGCCTATAAAGTGAGGTGTCTCTTTCTGATATTGCTTGGCATGACCCTCTTCTATGAGATTAGTCACAAGGTCAGCATTACCCTTCTCAGCCCTCTTTGAGATTTAGACCAAGTTATCACCCTTGACTAGGGATCTATGGCATTGGTTTATTTGTATTATAGACTGGACACTGTCTATAGAGGCATTGTCACCATGTACGGCTTCTGGCATGTCCTTCATGTGCATCTGTCCCCTTTTCATTTCTCTTCTTCTCTTTTCCTTTTCTTTCTTTTTATTGACTTATTCTTTCTTTCAAATCTGAGTATAGAGATTGGGCTAATTCGTGGCTTTGTGGCTATCAACTCTGATAGGAGTCTCCCCCTGATGCAAAGATAAGGCTCTTCCCGTCTAGCAAGTGCCAGGAATACTTTGCAGACCTACCATGATCAGTTGAACACCATCGAGTGGTTCTGGTAAGAAAATAAAATCATTAGTACTTCATGACTCAATACAAGTTAAACTTAATTAATCCTAATTTTGTAGATATATCCTAATTGGCTAGAGGGAGTTGATGACGTCCAATAATATGATTACATGGATGTCACAGTACGACTTGAGGAGATGAGGGTTCTCCCTAGTTATGGCTATTGGATGTGGTATTTGGCAAAGCGGGTATATCGATGGTGCTTTAGACCTTCCCAATGTCATATTCCTATTGTTTTCCCCCAGATAATGCTTTATAGTTCTCATCTGATGAGTTCAGAATTGAGAGAGGCATTACAAGGATATGATGCCACTATTTTTCTTAGTGATCTCGCTATTATCGGTAACTCATCCATGAGAACCTCTTGGAGCAAGTTCCTATTGATCAAGTTGAGGTAACTTCTAATCATTTATCTTTTGGAGTTTTTCAAACCACTTATTTCCTTTTCTAAATGTTTACTTTTCATAAATTGAGGAGGTTCACTCCCCTATCGATGAAGTGATGGAGGAGGCGGCTGGGACTGATCAGGGGTTTGAGACTGCACAGGAGAGTGAGGTTGCCCTTGTGACTAAGATTGCACCTGAGGTCCCCAGGCCCAAACCTAACCATGCACAATGCACTCAGCATATTGGGACCAGCTATGAGGGAGCTTTTGCCAGTACTATTTTTGGCAATGTTCCCCTTCTTAACAGATCCACACTCTATTGGGCTCCTACTGTTCAGGCTCTAGTTGAGTAGCAGATACATTTCAGTGATGTTTAGCTCCCCAACATTTCTCCAGTATATACTTCTCATGTGAGTTTGTTTGACTTATTTCTTATATTACCTGTACACTTGGTATTGATGTTAGTACAACTTTACAAAATAAGTCCCCGGGACACAAGCAGAGTATTTGTACAAACTCGCCCAATCTCAGAGGTTATTTACCATGTTGGTCACATATAGTTGGTGGGTAAGCATATACACTTATTATGCAAAATGTATGCATGGTATGCATATGATATGATGTTTCCTATATGTACAAAGTTATTCTAGGGATCTGGAGCAGGAGAACGAGATGCTTCATCGACAGCTTGCGGACTTGGGCATGGACCCTTACAATGTTGGTACTTCATTTGTCAGACCTCTAGATACTTATCATCATGATAACCCTAATAGAAGATGGAGCCCATGGTTTGATTCTGGAGCTTGGAATGACTAATTCTAGGCTATCTTCTATTTTGTAGTTAGGAAAAGCTATCTTTTGTACTGCTCTATTTCAAACTTCCCTTTCTTGAAATTAGACTTGGATAAACAGATGATCCTAAGTGAATTATTTTATTCCTTAACTTTTTCCTAAGCTGCCCTTTTGGGTTTTCAACCTAGCAAGCATACCTTAACTTTTGCCTAAGCCGCCCTTTCGGGTTTTCAACTTAACAGGCTTCTTATTTTTACTTTTCAAATTTGGGTAATTATACAAGTTACATAACCACCTGAATTTTCTAGATATAAGAGGATTCAAGCTTTACATGATGAATCTCAGAGGAAGAAGAAACAAAGGCATGACTGAAGCAAAATGGTCTCATAAAGCTGATTTTAAGCTTTTATGTTATGTTTTCCTTTTTGGTACTTATGCATTATAAATAAGATAGAACATGCAATGTCATAACAAAATTTCAATTTCAATAAGATTCATTAATTAGGGAAAAATGATTACATTTGCTACATCACATGACATAACTTCTGTTATCAACTAGTCCTTTCAAATTTTCTAATTAAATATTTTTTGCTCATATTTTATTTCCCAAATTTTTGCCTAACCAGCCTTTTGTGGGTTTTCTAATCAATAGGACCTCTTTTTATTTTATTTTATTCCTTAATTTTTTCTGCCAACCCTTTGCGGGTTTTCTGAATAGCAGGAATATCCTAATTTTTTCTTAACTAGCCTTTTCAAGTATTCTAGTCAGTGGACTTTTATTTTATTTATACTACTTTTATTTATTTTTATAGATGGTATTTCTTGAGGCGATCTAGGTTAACAAGCTCCTTGAACTCATTCCCTTCAAGATTAGATATCTTGGCAGCTCCCTTTAACAGAATTGACTTGACTAAGTATGGTCCTTCCCAATTTGGTCTAAACCTTCCTCTTGGATCAAACACCACTGTTCTGGATTGTTTTAGTACCATATCCCCAACTTGTATCTTGCCCAGTTTTACCTTCTTATTAAATGCCCTTACTATCCTCTTCTGGTATATTTGGGTATGAAACAAAGCATTCATCTTCTTCTCGTCCAGAGACACCAGATGATCATATAATTTTCATGTCCATTCACTCTTGGGCGTTTTGTCCTCCATAACTACTCTTAGAGAGTGATCTCAGTTTTTATTAATAAAACTACTTCATAGCCATACACAAGGGAGAACGGAGTTTGGCCTGTGGCAGTTCTGGCTATAGTTCTGTATCCCCATAAGGCAAAAGGAAGAAACTCGGACCAATCCTTATAAGTTTTGACCATTTTAGAAAGGATTTTCTTGATATTTTTATTTTCTACTTCCACTACTCCATTAGCTTGTGGTCGATATGGTGAAGACTTATGATTCTCGATCCCATACTTCTACAATAACTCTACCAATTCTGCTTAAAATTGAACCCCATTGTCTATCACTATATGATGTGGAACCCCATATCTATAAATGAGATTTTTCTTGATATATCAGGCCATTTGTTTTGCCTTTAGAACATTGAGAGACTCAGCCTCTACCCATCTAGAGAAATAATCAATTGCCACAACTATGTACTTATGCCCATTCGATTCTGTTGGCCTTATTTCTCCTATGATATCAATCCCCCCACACCACAAAAGGCTAAGGAGATGATAAACTATTTAGCACCATTGGAGGAAGGTGGTTGAGGTTCCCATAGATTTGACACTGATGGCATTGTCTCACAGTTCTAATACAATCCTTTTCCATGTTCATCTAGTAGTACCCCTAACTAATTATTTTCTTTTCTAGGATTATCCCATTCATGAGAGAACTACAAGCTCCTATATGAACCTCTTTCGCTTTATCTTTCTTAAGACATCTGAGTTGTATCCTATTTGGCATTCTCTTATACAACACCCCATCGTGACTTACAAAATTATATGCAAGAATATGCAGGGCATATCTTTCTTTTAAAGTGGCCTCTTTTGGATATTTTCCTTTCTCAATGAACCTTTGAACATCATAAAACAACAGCTTCCCTTGAGGCCCTATCTAAATTCCCATAATCTACTCACCCTCATAACACGAAGCCTTTGATTTCATGATCACTAACAACATTATAGTCAACCCAGTTACACTATCCCACATTAAAGAGAGTGTTGTCAGTGCATCTACCATCTGATTGTCATCTCTTGATAGATGGATAAAAAGACACTTGGTGAAATTCTTTGTTAAAGCTTTCAAATAGTAGACATAGGGTTTTCGATTTTCCTCTTTCACTTCCCATTCCTTATTAGCTTGGCTGATAACCAACATAGAATCCCCATAAACTAATAACTCCTTTGTTTCAGCTGCCATTGTTACTTCTACTCCATGAATGCACGCTTCATACTCATCTATATTTTTTGTTACTTTGAAATCCAACTTCATGGCCATTGGTATGCTTTCTCTCTCTGGCGTCATGAGGATCACTCCTAATATGGCTCCTTTTTTGTTTACTACACCATTAAAATAAAGCTTCCATTCTCGATGCTCTACAACTGCTAGATTATCATCTGGGAATTCTAGGCTCCACTATTCATCGCCCTCTACTACATTTTGAGTTAGGAATTCTACTACTGCCCTTCCCTTAATAACCTTCATGATAATGTACTCTATATCAAATTTAGTCAAGAGAATCAGCCATTAGGACATTCTTTCAGTTAGAGCGAGTGCTTGCAGTAAGTATCTTAAGGGGTCTATTTTTGAAATGGCTTGAACCCTATAAGAATAAAAGTAATGCCTTAATTTCCTTGTTGCCTAGATTATTATCAAACATGTCTTCTCCACCAAATCATACTTTTCTTCATATAGTAGGAACTTCTTACTGAGGTAATACACTGCATGCTCTATCCCATCCAGCCCTTCTTGTGCTAACATTGTCCCCATTTCCTTTTCTTCTAGAGCCAAATATAGGATCAAGGGTTTACCTAGCCTCAGTGGTTTAAGTACAGGTGGATGAGTGAGATACTCATTTATCTTATTAAAGGCCCTTTGACTGTCATCATTTCACTCTACAGGTTGATCTTTTCTTAAAAGCTTGAAGATTAGGTCACAAATATTAGTAAGCTTTGTAATGAACCTACTAATATACTGTAACCTACCTATGAACCCTCTTATGTCTTTCTCTATCCTTGGTCCTAGCATTTCCTGAATGGCTTTCACTTTATATGGATCCACTTTGATTCCTCTGCTACTGACTATATGCCCTAGCAACTTCCCTGAAGTAACTCCAAAAACGCATTTCTTCGGGTTGAGTCTTAAATTATACCTCTCAATACGTGCTAAGAATTTTTCCAGTGCTTCAAAATTCCCTTTTTTTATTTCTAACTTGACCATCGAATCATCTATATATACCTCCACTTCCTTATACATCATGTCATGGAAAAGAGCAATGGCTTCCCTTTGATATGTTGCACTTGCATTTTTTAACTTGAAAGGCATAACCTTGTAGCAATATGTCCCCAATTCCATGATGAAAGTTGTCTTGATCTTATCCATAACTTCCATTATTATCTAATTATACCCAAATAACCCATCCATGAAGGAGTACATCACACTTGATGTTGCACTATCCACTATCACATCGATATGAGGTAAAGGGAAGTGATCCTTTGGACATGCTTTATTTAAATCCCTAAAATCAACACACATTCACACCTTACCATCTTTCTTGGGTATCAAGACTATGTTTGCTAGCCATTGGGGATCATCTACTACCTCTAAAAAGTTGGCTTGAATTTGTTTAGCAATTTCTTCTCTTATCTTTTCAATCCATTTTGGTCTCAACCTGTGCAATTTTTGTTAACTGGTTTTATTTATGGATGAGTTGGAATGTGATTCTCTGTAATGTCTCTATCTAAGCTTGGCATGTCTTCGTAGGTCTAAGCAAATACTAATTTTCTTTTTGTTAATATTCTCTTAATATTTTCCCTCTCTTCAGAAGTTACATCATGTGATATAAAAATGTTCTTTGGATTATCATTTGTTCCCATATTAAATTAATCAAATTGAATTCAATTAATGTCAAACATGCATTAACGCTCAAAATTATAATGAACAAAACTATCAGGATGCACAACACACAAGTAAGCAAAACTAGCATTCATATCATTAACCAAAGGAAAAACACAATTTTCATCCTCAAAGGATGTTATTAGATTAGTTTCTTCATAAAAAACATTAATAAAGCTATCACTAATAAGAGTAGCTAAATCCTGGGGTGGCTCTTCTTCAGGTGGCAGACACAACAACTCTTCGACAACAACATCCCCCATTCGTTTAGGTAGTTGCTTTATCACTTCTTCTTTGTTGCTCTTGACTAAGTTTTCCATAATCTGGTCCTTGAAAATCTTGAACCCAGGGACATTTTTGTCAGTGACATTAACGGACTCCTTTGCACCCATATAGTACTCGCCCTCTCCTAGCTTAATGAAATTCTCACTTAACAACTCAACTCTTCCCAAGTGCTTATTTCTCATGGCCTACTCCTTCTTTCTTACCCATCTACTGGTAGATCCTATCTCAATATATGCTAATCCTTTAGTGTCATTTTGACTCTTGAATTTTGGTAGCTTAGGACTTTCTTACTCATTCTTGCTTAGCCCCTGTCCAAATTGGTAATTCATGCTCTTCATTATTTTTGCAACCCTTGGGTCCATCTCATTCCCATCAAATATCCCAACAATTTGAAAATTGGGAGGAACACACACTTGTTTCTATTTTTCCAACATGGCAGCCATAACTACATTGGTTCTTGCTTCAATTGTTACTACATCTCCTTCATAAGGTAATTTTATCTTCTGGTGCACAGTTGAGGGTACCCCTCCTAGAGCATGGAACCATGGCCTTCATAACAACAAGGCATAAGTAACTGGTATATCCAGCATGGTGAACTCAATGGATGATTCCATGGGTCCTATTTTAACCAGGGCTTGGAATGTCCCCTCTACATTCCTAGTGTTGTCATCATAGGCTCTGATTATGAGGTTTGAATCTGTCAAGTCTTTAGCTTTCAAACCTAAGTTAGGCAAGCTCTTTTATGGGCATACATTAATGGCAGAACCATCATCAACCATTGCAAAGTTAGTTCTTTTCCCTTTTACTTCAGTTGGGATAAATAGTGCCTTATTATGATTTCTTCCTTCCAAAGGCAGGTCATCATCTGAGAAAGTTATCAACCCTTGTTTCTTTTTTATAACATTTGCTACCATAGCCTTGGGTGTGGCTATTGTTTCAATGTTCATGTTCAACAAAGCTGTCACCAGAGCTCTTTTATGGCTGCCTGAGTGCATCAGTAGTTCCCAGACACTAACATTTACCTTAGCCTTCTTTACTTGTTCCAAAATCATGTCTTCCTTTTCCCTTTCTCCTATTTTTGCATCATCTGTCTCTTCTCTTTCTACAACTCTCTCAATCTTTTTTCTGTTGCATTGTAATTCCTCCCACTTCTAGTGACATAATTCACTTTGGGGTCATCACTCCACACATCCAAACCAGCAAGACTCTTTTCATCAAAGTCATACCATATATCTATAACTCCAATGATTCTGCCCCTCTTTTTGTCCTTCCATACTTCTACTATGCACGTTTCCTTTTCCTCCATGCTAAGCTTTCCTAAATGTGCTCTCAGTAATTCCTCAATCCCCTATTCAGGAGTTAGAGACTCCTTACTCTTTTCTTTCACTGGCCTATCACCAAATTCATCACCCCATCCTGAGTGCACAAACCCCTCAAGAGGTCTATCAATGGAAGTAGGCTTTGAATAGAACACCTTATAATCAAATTTGCCTAAGGGCTACCCTAATAAATCCTCAACTCCTCTAGAGGCATCAGGAGATTCTCCATTAGCTATAGGGTTTAAGTTTTCAAAGGAGTTTATCACTTCTTCTTCACTCACTTCTAAGTTAATCATCATGGTGGCCGGTGGTGAGACATTTCAATAGTCAAGGAAAGGATTATTTCTAGTGTTTGGATTAGAGTTGGATTTTTTAGGTTTTATGATTTTTTAGAGTCTATTAGGTTTTGGATCTTTTGTTTGAGGTAAATAAAAGTTTCTGTGGAGTGGCCAACTACTTGGTGAAACTTGCAGTAGCTATTAGGGTCATAGCCTAGGACATTCGGGTTAGGTGGTTTGGAAAAGGTTAAGGGTCAGAATAAGCCTCTTTAGATCAATTGTTCTAGGACTTTAAAGAGTGGTTGGTTAAAGTTGGAGAATCTACAGGGTTACTACTGAACTATGCACACCTCTATAGCTAGGCTAGTACTTCCCTATTATGTGCCCCCGGTTGGGTAGTTTCGGGTTCCAATGCCTCTAGAGCTTCTTTTCTTATCATTCTTAATCTCTTCAGCTTGTAGACCATCATCATACAGGTCTATGAAAGTTTTAGGGTTCATCATCTACAACCTCAAAACCATATTAGGTGACATATTCTGAACTATCATCCTAACCTGATCTTTCTCGACCAACTTATTCTTCATCAGTCCTGCTTTATTTATGAATTTGGTAAGGAAATCAAAGAAAAATTCATTAGGTTTCTACTTTTTTAGTTCTAGATCTCTGATGGACACTTCCAAGTAGGTGTTATAATCATATTATCTTAAAAAGGTAGTATATAGTTCTTTCCAGTCAGCTCTCATAGATTTTTCCAGTCGATGATACCAATTTATAGCCATTCCCTCTAAAGACAATACAAATAACCTAGTGATCACTTCTAATAGGGCCTTAGTAGTGCTCATAATTATTATGTACTGATTGAGATGAATCCTAGGATCTCCAGTTCCATCAAACTTCTGTAGCTAAGGCATTTTGAACTTCTCATGTAGCTTATTACCCTTCGTTAACAGCATATCATCAGAGATAAATGAATATTCCATGCCTTGTCCTCTAAGCAGCTCTTCCATCTTGGACATTTTCTAGGTCAATGCTTGCATCTGCTTGGACTCGTGGTTGTGTACCAGTTTAAAGGATTCTTTCTTCACCTTCTTTACCATGTAATTCTCGACATCCTCTAGCTTTACATTGATAGCATATGGGTTTTTAGCAGCATGTTGCCCCCAACATTATTGGCAGCAAGTGGAGCATCCACAGTTGGTAGGTCAGCAACAGCAGTAGGTGGTTGTTCAATTGTAGGTGGTGGTATGACAGTAACAGGTTGCATCAGTCCAGATAGTGTTTGTCTCAACTCATCTTACATCATAGCCCTCATGTCATCCATCAGAGCTCTCTTAATGTCTTCTAAGGTCTATTTCCCTTATTGTTGTTCTATTTGTTCAGATTTAGGTGAAGTTGGTTCAGCTTCCAAGTAAAGTGGGCTGATAGGGCATCTTTCTAGTCTATTCAGGATTTCCTTTACTAAGGCTTTAGGACTCTAACTCGTTCTTCTTAGTCTGCCACCTCGTCATCCCCAAATATAAGAAGACACCGATGTATCTATAATGGCTGCAAAACAAGGTGTTAGTATGATGAATGAGATGCATGTATGCATGTATGCGTGATGCACATGATATACAACAAGTAGCAAGTAGCAAGTATCAATCAAGTGTAAAACATACATCCTCCCAACCTTATTCCAATCACACACATGTTCAATGGCGAGTCTCTTATCGTAGGATTTTTTATCTTGGTCTTAATATAAAAGAGGGATATCAGGGATCGACAAGCATGTCAGATCTCTCTTAAAGTAGTAAAGTATAGAAACAGCATTTCTAGGTATGAAGGTCTAGCCCAATCTTCATTACCCCAAAGGGGCTTCAAAAGTATGGGCCTGGGCTTTTATAGATAGAAATGCCTCATGGTAATAAGCATAGAAATAGCATTTCTAAGTATAAAGGTCTAGCCCAATCTTTATTAGCCCAAATGGGCTTCAAAAGTATGGGCCTGGGCTTTTATAGATAGAAATACCTTCTGGCAAAAATCATAGAAGCAATTTTTGGTAGATCCTAAGGGAAGTAACTAAGTCATTATATGTGGTTAGGGTCCAATAAAAAGTCAAGGTTCCCTTAGTAAAATGCCCTCCTTTAGGACTTGAGTTATAGGCCAAAGTCAAAGGGGCCCAGCATCCTTTGCAAACTCAAGAGAAGACTACCCCCCCTTTTAGGACTTGGCTTACAGACTCTAGTTAGATAAGCCCAGTAATCTCTCCTAAACCGAGTTAAGGCTAAGAGTGATGGTTAGCCGATTTACAACTCCATGAAGCTAGTGGAATCATAGAATCATAAACCAAAGCCATTGTTTTAATAGGGACATGCAGAATGAATGCAAGAATAAAATAATAATTAATAAAATAACTCTAAAGAACACAAGTAGAATTAGTATCTCTTATCCCCAGTGGAGTCACCACTATAGACGGAAGGGTTTAGTGCGCGCCCAAGATTTTAGTAATCATGACACTATTTGGGCTCAAGGCCCTAGAGAACACACTAACCATTGTCATAAAGACATGGCATGGAGATGAGGAGTCACCACCCAGGGTAATAATTAGGACAAATTGAAAGGTGGCACTCAATTCTCTAAAAGAAAGCTATCACCACAACCAGGAGATTCTAAAAATGGAATGCTAACTTCTTTCAATCTTATGTTTATTTAGATTTATTTTATGAATTACTATTTTATTCTTTAATTACATGAAATTTTATTTAAGCCCTAATTAAACATCCATCTAACCTAAAAAAGCCAACACGTTACAAAATTACATGTAAAAATGCATATAAAAGGCAAAGTCCCTAAGTCTAAACTAGGTTAATTTTTAAAAGTTAGCTATTTCTACATATTTTTATTTACAAGTGAATTGGACTAAATAAAAACCTACATTTTTAATTACTTTTAGAAAACTTAAGTCTATTTATTTTAATTTAACTAAGGGAATAGTCATAAGTCTACCAAATTTTAAAGGAAAAATTAAATTAATAAGTGGGCTTAAGTCTAACTTGATTTTAAATTAAGTAATGTGATCCTAAATCTATTTATTTTAAAAGAAATGAAATTAATGGGTTGAGCTAAGTCTAAATTAATTTAGTTAACCTAAAAATGGGCCTAAGTCTAAATTAATCTACTAAGCCTAAATTGATTTTAATTAATTAACTCTAACCATTTTTAAGCCTATTTTTAATTTAATGGGTTTAGACCTATTGTGGGCTTGGGGCCCAAAGAACTAAAATATCCAAAAATAAAATCAAATAAAAAATCACAATAAAATCATATTAAACACAAGATTTATGTGATTTTCTAAAAAAAACCCTAAATTAATTTACATGCAACCCCAAATTAATCTAAAGCCACCATTGATTTTAATTGATTTTTACCCAACTGAACCTAAATCACTAATCAATTTTAGTGCAGAGAATATAAAATTATACTATTTCCCACTATTGGGGCTATTACAAACTACTATGCAGAAATTAAAATCAAATTAATTACAACCCAAAACAAAAGCAAATTAAAAGAATGCAGAAATCATAAATCCTATGGGGGTTTTACAGATCTTAATCTATGGCATTCCATGGATTCTTCCAATGGTCACTGTCAAAAATCACATATCTCCAGCCTTATCTCTAGAGTACCATAGAACATCAATCAAAAAAAAATAATCAATAATGAATCAAATAAAAAATAAAACAAAGAAATCAAATTAAAAACAAAAGAGGAAAAAAAAGAGTAGAAGATGTTGTGCAAATGTTGTTTGAATGCCCCTTAGATTGAGATTGTCACCACTTTAAGATTGACTCCATTGTTTTTTTTCTTGATTCTCTGGACTTTAAAAGAAAAGAATTTTTTTTTTTTTGCAGTAGCTAATTAGGGTTTTTATTCTCTCTGGTTTCTTTCACATCTCTTTTTCTCTAGGGTTTTCTCACAGCCTTTTTTTCGCAAACTCCCTCTGCCTCTCTCCCTTTCTCCAGCTAGTCCCCTTTCACAGCCTCCCTTTCTAACTTTAAAGCTAGACCTAACCACCTCAACTCCTGTGATCACACAAGGAAGTTGTGTGATAGTTGGGAGCGAGATCAGGAGTCTCTCAGTCTGCATTTTATTTTTTGAATTTTCAAAATCATGATAATGAGATGATAAGCGATAGGATTTTAAAAAATTAAAGACTCACACATAGACACGTGGTATCTTAGACCAATGAAAAAATTGAAAAATGACAAAATCAATGTAAAAAATACACAAAAATCACTTTTCAGTGCAAATCAACATTATAGAATGTCGATTTTCAAAATGTAATGCTAACTGGCATTGCCTAATGACGACTGGCATTACGTAATGCCAGTTGGCATTACACAATGCCAGTCGACATTACACAATGTCAGTCAGCATTAAATGCCAGCCGACCAATTTTTTTCTTTTTTTAAATTAAATTACAAAAAAGGTCCTCATAAGTTTCTAATTTCTACAATTAAATCCCTAAAAAACCAATTTTGTAATTAAATCCATAAAATTTTGCAATTTAGTCCTTTAAATTATGAAACTCTACACCAGAGATCAATTCTCAATTAGATTTTCATCATAGGGGCTTTCGTCACACACATACACAATTGTATCCCAAAATTAAGTGCTTACACTTACCTGTAATTATATCCTCTAAACTTACTTAAGATCAAGAGGATGTGCTTGTGGAAATGTTCAAAAGAAGGATAAAAGCAATTGGTTGGAAAATCTCCACATTAGAGGTATAAGCCCTATATACTGTATGCATAAAATCTTGATGGAGGAAGGATACAAGCCAACTATTAAAAGATAAGAAGACTCAACCCGAACATGCAAGAAGTGGTAAAGAAGGAGGTGGTCAAACTATTGGATGCAGGAATCATCTACCCTATATTAGATAGTTTATGGGTGACCCCAATCCAATGTGTACCAAAGAAGGGAGGAATGAACATTGTGGAAAATAAGGAAGGGGAAGCAATTCCTATAATAGTCATGAATGGATGGAGGGTATGTATAGATTACAGGAAGTTGAACTCAGCTATAAGAAAATGTCACTTCCCATTACCATTTATTGACCAAATGTTAGAAAGAATAGCAGGACATGCTTTCTATTATTTCTAGGATGGAGATTTAGGATAAAATCAAATTGCAATAGCTCTAAAAGATCATGAGAAGATAACTTTTACATGTCCTCATGGCACATTTGCTTATAGACAAATGCCATTTGGATTATGTAATGCTCCTGCAACATTCCAAAGATGCATAATGGCCATATTTTCATATTTAGTGGAAGAAATCATGGAAATTTTCATGAATGACTTTTTAGTCTATGGAAATTCTTTTGATAGATGCTCGAAAAATCTAGAGCAAGTACTTGCACAATGTAAAGAAACTAATTTGGTGCTAAAGGGAGAAATGCCACTTTATGGTTAATGAAGGAATTATTCTTGGCCACAAGATTTCAACTAAAGCCATTATGGTTGATAAAACAAAGGTGGAGATTATCAAGAAATTACAATATCCAATGAATGTGAAAGGAGTCGAGAGCTTCCTTCATCATGCAAGCTTATACGAATGGTTTATTAAGGATTTTTCAAAAATCTCTAAACCCCTTTATAAGTTATTTGAGAAAGATTCACCTTTTGACTTTACTAATGAGTGCAAATTGGCTTTTGATAGGTTAAAGGAGTCACTCATTTCTACTCCTATAGTTGTAGTACCTGATTGGAACCTTCCATTTGAACTAATGTGTGATGCAAGTGATCATGCAGTGGGAGTAGTACTTAGCCAAAGGAAATAGAACAAGCTCCATGTGATTTACTATGCAAGCAATACTTTGACGGAGGCACAACTCAATTATGCAACAATAGAAAAAGAGATGTTGGTGGTTATTTTTGCATTTGACAAATTTAGATCTTATCTTTTTGGTTCTAAAGTTGTTATGTATACAAATCATGCAGCGTTGAAGTACCTCATAAAAAAGAAGGATTCTAAACTAAGATTCATTAGATGGGTGCTTTTACTGCAAGAATTTGATATTGAGATCAAAGATAAAAAGGGATCAAAAAATGTTATAACTGATCATCTCTCAAGGTTGGAGTTAGATTCAGAGGAAGGAGAGGAAAAGCCTATCAAGGAGATATTTCCATACAAGATGCTCTTAGCAATTGAAAGCTCAAGTGCTCCTTGGTTTACTGATATAGCCAACTTCATCTCAAGTGGCAAACTTCCAAAAGAATTCACTAAAGAGCAAAAGAAAAAGCTAATCCATGACTCCAAATCCTATTTGTGGGATGATCCTTTTCTATAAAAATTGTGCAATGATGGCATGATAATGAGGTGTGTAGTAAGTGGTGAAATCTAGTCAATATTGCAAAGTTGTCATGGTATGGTAAATGGTAGTCATTTTGGTCCATAGAGAATAACTACTAAAGTTCTTAAAGTAGGTTTCTTTTGGCCTACACTCTTTAAAAATGCTCAAAATTTTGTACTCAATTGTGATGTATGCCAAAGAAGTGGGAACATCTCAAAGAAAGATGATACTTCAATCAAGAATTCTAAAACTCGAGATATTCAATGTTTGGGGCATTGATTTCATGGGACCATTCCTTATGTCAGAAGGAAACAAGTACATACTTATGTGTCAAAATGGGTAGAAGCTCAAGCTTGTTTTGTAAATGATGCAAGGGTTATTTGCAAATTTTTAAAGAAGATTTTCTCCCATTTTGGTATGCCTAGAGCTATCATAAATGATAGGGGAACACATTTCTACAACAAAAATATGAAAAATTTATTGGCTCGTTATGGGGTAATGCACAAAGTTACAACACCTTATCACCCTTAAATGAGTGGGCAAGTTGAAGTTAGTAACCAATAGTTAAAGAAAATTTTAAAAAGAATGGTCAATAAGTCAAGAAAGGAATGGGCAAGGAAGCTTAATAATGCTTTGTGGGCATATCAAACTGCTTACAAAACACTTATTAGAATGTCCCCATATAGGTTGGTTTATGGAAAAGCTTGTCATCGTCCCGTTGAGTTCGAGTACAAAGCCTAATGGGTGATAAAAGCTTTGAATTATGATTTCAAGAAAACAGCAAAGAAAAGAATTTTGCAAATGAGTGAACTAGAAAAAATTTGAGAAGTTGCATATAAGAACTCCAAGATTTACAAGGAGCGTACAAAGAGGTGGCATAATGCAAAAGTTAGGATCAAAAAGTTTAAAGAGGGTGATCAAGTGTTGTTGTTTAATTCAAGACTCATATTATTTCCAGGAAAGTTGAAGAGTAGATAGTCAGGTCCATTTATGGTGACTCATGTATATATTTATAGAGCCATGGAATTATGCAACAATCAAGGAGAAAATTTCAAAGTGAATGGACAAAGATTGAAGTTGTATCATGAAGGCACATTGGAGAATTTTCACCAAGTTGCCTATTTAAAAGATTCAATTGAATGATAAGCATTATGGTCTAGCTTATAAACCTTAAAAAGCACTTCTTGGGGGCTCAACCAAGCTTGTTTTATTTAAATTTAATTTTTTTTATTTTAATTAATTTTAATTTGCCAAGATTTTTAATTCAAGTTTTATTGTGTATTTTTAGGAATCATAGAAGAAGAGGAGCTTTAGAAGACATTTTTGTAAGTTAAAGTTTGTGGAAAAATGTGTGATTTGAATATGGGAGATGTGTGAGTACTATTATGTGTGCAAAATGCAGAAATAGCCTTAAATGACCATTATATCAGGTTACGCACCCTACTGCATAGTTGTGTGGTCTGATGGACATTGTTTTAATGTGAAAAATAACATTCGGACATAGTTATGTGCATTAGAGCACACACCCATGCCTAAACATATGAAATTCTAAGGTTAAAGTTTGATTCAAGCACAACTATTTGTGTAGTTATGCACAGTTGTGCCTAAAATTAAAAAAATAATAATAATTTGTGTTAAACAGGGTGCATAGCTATGCGCGTTGACACACATAGTTATGCACACTATTAATAAAAAAAAATTTACAAATTTGTTTTTAAAAGGAATCAGTTTGCCACTTTCCCACGTCTTTCCACTACCCTCATAACTTTTCTTTCCTACTTTTAGGATTCAAAACTTTGACCACTTTAGCATTTTTCAATAATTCTTTCCCATTTCTCCATGAATTTTTCACTTCTCCATGTTTTCCCATTTCCTAATTTTTAGAATTCTACAATTTTGACTACTTTCCCAATTACCCATTTCTAGGGTTCTTCAAATTACTTCTTTAATTTATTTATTAATTTTTTTCTTTCTCTCTTCCCTCACTCTATTTAAACATCCATCTTCTTCACTTTTCACCTTATTCTTTAAATTTTCATTCTATACACATTCTTTTCTCTATAAAAGGCACTACTCTTTCTTTCACCATTTCCATTCTTCTTTGGATTTTCTATCACTTTTCCTTCTCTCTATAGAAAGAGAGCCTAGACGAAAGCCAATTGCAAGCAAGAAGCTTGGTCCTTCCAAAAGAATTGTGGTGGTGGTTCTAATAATCTAGGTGGTGAAAATGTGGAAAGATTGGTAAAACCCTTCCCAAAACTTATTAATTTTAGGCATGAGGGGCATAAGAAGAAATTTGAGCAAATGATGGCTAGGAAAATTGTCCCAAATAGATACATGAATGCTACTACCCTACAAGAGGTTAATTTACTATATAAGGTAAACATGTATATGAACAAGATGGGTTGGGATGATTTTATGACTATGCAAAGTCCTACCTTCGCAAGACCAACTTGTGAATTTTTATCAACTTTTACCTTTGATGAGCAAAGTCTTAAGCTTAAATTTCATTTAGGAAATAAAGAGCATCAGCTTGGTTTGTTTGCACTTAATGATATATTTCATTTTCCAAAAGATCAAAATGTCAATATTAAGTATGATAGAAATGTCTCGTGGAGAGAAATCATAGGACAAAAGGGGGTGTTGTATGAAGCTAGATTAGCGAAAGAATCTCGAATTCGGTCACCAGCTTTAAAATATTTGCATAGGCTCATGTCTCATTCCTTATTTTCAAGAAAAGAAGGAGATATTGTGCTAACTACAAATGAACTCAATATCATATATTGCATGGTTAATAATAGAAAATTAGATATTTGCCATGTTATTGCTTCCAAATTAAGGGATGTGGCTACCAAGATGACTGGAGCAATTAGGGTGGGAGGTATGGTTACAACTATAGCTAATTACCTAGTCTTTGATGTGGAGAATATGCGATATGGATAGGGGTCGATCCTTGATTGATTCTTACATGATACAGGCCATAGGGTTAATTAGAAAAGATTTTAGGGGAAGAGCCAGTCTTATTCTTCCCAATGAACCACCATTAGTTCTAGAACAAAGGGAAGAAGAAGACCAAGAGATGGATTTGAATGATGCAATAGAGCTTTTGGATGAATTAGAACTTCAAGTGGGAGTCATTGACTCAAATGTTGGTGAATTAACTTCACTAGCAACAAGGATGGATGATACTATGATTGGAATGAATCATAGGTTGAGCATGATTAACCATAACCCCATGGCTTTCTTTCAAGCTCAAAATTTTATTCCACCTCTATACCCACCGCTTGATCAAGAAGCTGAGCATGAAGAAGTGTCATCATCTGAAAAGGGAAGAGATGAATGAAGAATAAAGTCTTATTTTTATTTTTAAGTAATGTTCTTTTCTTATTTAAAAAAAATTGTGCATATGGAATTTAAATTCTATTATGTTTAAATTGTTTTATGTTATGAGCATGTCTTTGTTATGTCGCTATTTAAATTAATTATTGATCAAGTTAATTTTAATTTCTCCTTTATTTTTGAAGTGCAAAGTAATGTTAAAGTGTAGTACAGGTTAAAGCTACATCTATTTGATGTAAAAAAATAAAAAAGTGTCAATATTCAAGCCATCAAGAAGTAACAAGCAGGCACAGTTATGTTGCCCATGCACACAGTTGTGCGACACCATGAGAGGCTGTAGACACAGTTGTGCCAAACGCTTGCACAGCCTTTGCACGAACAAAACCACAACCCAAAAACCAGGCACGGCTATGCCAATTTTTGCGCATAGCCATGCAACCTGGTTCTAAAAAAAATTTCAACAATGCAGACATTGTAGGAATTAAGTGTGGAGGAGAAATTATACATAGCAAAAAAATATTTTTCAAATTGCTGAATTTTAATTTTTTTAGGACTTTAATTCTTCTTATCTATAATTTAATTATCTATTTTAAATGTAAAATTCAAAGTTTATTTTTTTCATATTTTTTTTTGTTTATCTTTAAATTTTATCTAGAAAGTTTTTTTTATCTTATCAGGATTAGGTTTCCCAATTTTTTTTTTAACTTCTTCTCTTTTATTTAAAGAGTTAAACTTTTTCAGTTTACTTATATCTTTCTATATTCATTTAATTCTGCTCTATTTCTTTTATTCCTTTGCAAATTAATATATCTCTCTAGTATGGCCAAAACAAAGAACCAACGATCCACTACTAGGGGAAAGAAGCTTATTGGAAGAAAAGGCAAGCCACTTAATCTAAGGGATGAGTATGATGCTTTTCCATTTATTCTGAGGAAGAAGGTAGGAGGTTTTGCTCCTTAACTAAAAGACAATTCAGCAAACCTAAATTTTTTTTATGATAATGTGTTAGAAAGCATAGGAATGAAAGATTTTATCAATGTGTTGTGTGAAAGAATGGGAAATTAAAGTTAGTTCAATATGATGTATTCTTTGAGCTAACAATTGAGTTTTATACTACATTAAAGATTTCATATGAAAATCAAGGAATTTTTTCTTGTAGATTTTTGGGCAAGAATACACTTTTGACTATGAACTAATTTTTGAAATTTTTGGCTTTCCTAATGGAGGTATTTCTCAACCTCCATCCGATTTTAATATGAGTAAATTTTGGTATGAAATCACTGGTGGAGATAAAATTTGTAATGGATAGATTCTAACTAGTGGATTAATTCAGAGTCACTTATGTTTGCTAATGCATAAATTCATGTCACACATAATTTTTGGGAAAAAGGATAGCATGAAAGTATCTCACAATGAATTGTTTTTATTATGGTGCATGCATTCTAACACAAAGATGTGTAGTGCCTATTTTTTTTTTTATTCTATGTGGTGAGTTGTGTAGGCCAAGAAAGCATTGATATCAATGGGACACATTGTCACAAGTTTAGCCATATTTTTCTCTCCATTCGAAATTGCTAAGCATAAGCTTGAGCCATTAGAGCCAAAGTTGTTTGATGAAGAATACCTCATTAAAGCTTAAATCGCGTCTGAATGGGGAGAGTTAGAGGATGTTGATCTTAGGAGATGTTATATGATTCAGCAAAATGCATTAAAGCTTAGTAAAATCTCTCTACCAAGAGTTGGAGAAGAATATGATGATGTCATTGAGGATTAAGAATATCAAGTAGCTTATTTAGGAAAAATAAAGAGAGCAGATGAACGAGTTGAGAAAATCAAAAAGGAATTAAAAGAGATTATCAACCTTTCTGATCATAGAATTGGGAACTTAATTGTGGACTTGTCAAATAAGATGGAGCATTTTGAAAGGAGGAGTGAAGCAAGAGTAAAGAAGATTCTAACCCAAATTGAAGAGCTTAAAAAGCAAATCTTTCAAGATAAAAGATCAAGGGGACCAAGTGAATCTCCAACAGAGTTCATCTTCATCTCACCTCCAAGTGCATCCAAATAAGGGAAGTACACTTTCCTTTTCTTTTTGGTTTTTGTTTTTGCAATTTTTATGTTTATTTTTCTTTTAATAAATTAGAGTCATGCATGTTATTAGATTCATTTGATTTAAGTTTTTGAACCTATTCCTATAGAGAGTTTATTTCATCAGAGATGGTTTTATTGAGAAAGTGTAATAATCTTTCTTTAATGTTTTGTTGTGACTTTTAAATTAGAAAAATGACTTGTGGCTAGGGATTTTTTATTTTTAATGAATTTAATACTTACTGTTCCATTGAATGATTGAACTTGAATGCTTGATGTTTAAAAAATATGCTTATAATTAGGAATTAAGTTTCTTTCCTTAGGATAGTATAGTTCATATGTATTTGGGCACCTATGAGCTACTCTTTCTCTAAAAAAAACAATGAGATAGAGCATAAAATGCACTCATTCAGAGATGAAATTTTAAATCTAAATTCTTATATACCCCTTCTACTCCAATGCTCTATCCCCTTCTACTCCAATTCTCTATTATAGAGTAAGAGTATCCAAATGACACTTTTTGGAGGTATCCACACTGAGTAGTGCAGGAAAGGTGGGGGATACTAAGATTGGGAAAATCTTGATTAAATAAATCAGTTGAGTGCCATATGGTTGCCTGTATATGGGAATTTTTAGACTACTTAAGTATAGAGATAATTCTTATTTACTTTCAATTTTATAGGGTGTTAATTGTTCATTTACATGAATTCAATGTAATAGTTTTCTCTTCACATGGTAAATGCACCTCGAGTTATTATTTTAATTTATAGTCTTTAAGCTTTATATTAAAGGAAGATTGGAATGGTTAGTCAAGTTAAAACCAGCTGATGATTTTGATTCTTTATATGAATGGGGTGTTCTTTGGTTTGCTCGAGGACAAGCAAAGACTCAAGTGTGGGGGAATTTTATGAGTGAGAAAAATCTTGTATTTTGAACACTCTTTTCTATAGGAATAGAATCTAATTAGTTACATTTTTAATTAATTTAGTTAATTTTTAGATCTTTTATTTATTTTTGTTAATTTTGTTTAGTTGTTAGGATTTTTGTTAATTTTGTTTGTTTTTAAGTTTATTTAGTTCATCTTTATTTAATTTTTGAAATAAGGATGCATGAAGGAAGTTGAAAGATTTGAACTAATCAAAGATAGGATTTGGAGGTAAAAATAAGTCAAAATCTTAAAGAAAAGTGGAGTTTTGAAAGCAGCTTATTTTGACACAACCGTGTACTTGGGTGTGCACAGCTGTGCCTGAGTGTTAGAAAGCTGACACACCCTATGACACAGTTGTGTGCTTGGGTGTGCACAACTGTGCAAGCTGTTGCAAGAACTTCTTAAATTCAAATTTTAAGTTGATATTTAAGGGGATTTTATAAGATTTGAATTGCAACAAACCTCAAAGTTGCTATAAATAGGAGGCCTTCATAAGAGCAAAAGGAGTCTACACTTAGTCTTCTCTAAATTTTTGCTTTAAAGAATCCAAGTTAATTTTCATTCGAGTTTTTGTTCATGTTAAGTAGAAAATTAGTTTTGAAGTTTTGAAGGAACAAGACCTTCTATTGCAGCTATTTAAAATAGTAAGGGGTTTTCTTATTTAAACTCTTTGGTTATTATTTTCTTTTAATTAATAATGATTGGTTATTTCTTCTCTACTTCATCTTCTTTTCTTTCTTTTAACATGCGTAGCTAAGCATATTTTTAAGGTTCATTTTTCATTTCAACCATGTAATTTATTTATTTTTTGAATTAAAATCTAAGTCTTTAATCTTAAGTCTTTGGTTGTTGTTGAACTTAATGTCATCTTAGTCTTGATCAGCCTTAGATTGAATTTATACTTTAGAACTTAATTGAGAGGTAGGTTCTACTGGATTAAAACAATAACCATTTAGTCACTTACTTAGTTGAGAGACATTTAAGTGACTAATATTGATTAAAAAGCTGGATTTAAAATTAGATTTAAGAAATATTTAGTTAGTGAAAGCTAGTAAACTATGTGTTAATTCTACTTAATTAATTATAGGTTTATCTGAGAGGAAAATCTATGGTTTTAAAGATGCTTTCAAATTGAATTAAGATTAGTTAAAGACTTAGATGTTTAATTAACTTTTAGAAAAGGTTGAAATGATAATAATAACCCTAGCCTTTAATTTGATTGTTAAGTTTTAATTAAATTTTTTTATTTAATTTTCTTTAGTTTTCAAACCAAAATTTAGTGTTTAAACAAACAAACATTTTTAGTATTTCAATACTCAATTTGCAATCTCTGTGGGATCGATACTTTATTTTATTACTTGAACTGACTTTGAACGCTTACAGATTTCTCACGTCATAGGTAAAAGAATGTGAATTAAACTATAGCTAACCAATTACTAAGGAAGTGAATCAATATAAAAACCATGTTGTTAGGAAGTTATACACCACATTATCCTTAAGTTAAGTAATAAATTAATTCAAATTCAATGCACACCTCAAGCTTTCATAAACCAATTAGCACTCTCTCTCTAGTAATGCTAATCTCCACAAACAAGCATCAATTAGATCCTAAAGTATGGCTTAACTCTCATCATCACCATAAAATAAGACAACAACAAACTTATAAGGCATTAAGTGAACTTATAGAGGATTAGATCTACTCAAGCTCTCTCAAGTCATTGTTAAATCTAATAAGTATTTATGGGTCTATTAAATCATCATTTCTCAATGTCTAGATTTAAATAAAGGTTTTATTTGGCTAGAACATGAAACACAATAAGCTGAACAAATACAATGTGCAAGACAACAAGAATTTAGATCTATTAAATGAACTTAATTCAAATGGGTTTTCAAAAATCCCAATAATAAATTAAAACTTAACTAAACATGGCTTTAAAATCCATTATTCAATAACAATCCAAGATAATATCACAATAATAATTATAGGAGGCAGAGAAAGGAAATGTTATTAAGAAGCTTGTGGGTCTTCAATGGAGGCTCTCCTTCCTAGCTTTTTTTTCTCCTATTGCACCTTTCTGTCTCTTAATTGTTATGGCTAAGTCTTCAAGATTGATTCCCTTCAAGGATATCTCTTCCAAATTATGGTCTTTATCCTTTTGTAGTCTCTCTAGAATGTCCCTTCACCTCCCTTAGATTTGCTTTTTTAAACATCCACCTGACGATGTTCTGTGCTGGCAACGAGCTAGTTGTGATCACGGGTCGATCCGCTGATCACAACAGAGGGGCAACTAGTGAAGGGGTGGCAATCATGGGAATATTGCACTTTCCATAAAGACTCTAGCTACTAGGAACCTGCAATCGCAAAAGGGCCTCAAACTAAGAAGACTCGCATGCTTTGATCAATTAGTGATTGCACTTCCATCCATGATCACGACAGAGATCGAGCTTTGCTTCTTCTTTTTTTTTTTCTTCTTCTTCTTTATTTCTTCTTATTTTTTCTTTAAATCACCATCAAACTCCTACATACTTCTTTCCTTTATAAAAACATAAAAAAAATATAAAATTATATATTTCCATAATTAAATTAACCTAAATGCAATCTAAAATGAATGAATGAATGCTCAATTGAATCCTAGAACTATATATAATTAGGCACTAACATCTGCTCAGCCCCAGGGGCCTCTGGACTTGATGACACTACCCAACAGGACTAAGGTTCATTAAGGTAGTTAATTTTGTGAATAGCTTGTAGGATGTCCACAAGATAGTTCATAAGAATTTATCACTTTTAAATTGTAAAAACAAGCAGATGACATAATGTAAGCATTTGGAGTTCGAAGTGGGTGATTTTATATGGGCAACCCTAACAAAGGATCATTTTCTAGTAGAGGATAATAATAAACTATCTACTAAGAAGATGAGCCTAGTAGATATTGTTAAAAAGATTAACCCTAATGCATACCGTTTCCAGCTACATAGCCATATTCGAATAGTGAATGTCTTCAATGTTAAACATTTGATTCCTTTCTCTAGAGATTCCTCTGATGATGATTCAATTTCAAATTTAAGGGTGAATTTTTTTTCACTTAAAGGGAACAATGCAGAAAAGATTGCTTTTCAATTTACTGATGAATTCGATAAGAGGGGAGTGTGCAACTGTGCTTCGAAGGGCTCTAACTTTTAGCTTTGGTTGAGTCACAGAACCCATAATATATCAAAACAAAGCTAATTTAGACACCTATGTTCATTCAATTTACAAATGATAGCCCAATTTTTAGGCCTTAAATTTTTGTTTAAAGCTTATGTTCATTTTTTATTGGTTTTTTTTTTATCTTTTCACCCTTTTCTTTTAGGATTTTGTCATGAACAATATTTATTCATCTTATTGGATGTTTGGAGATAGTTTGTTATAAAATTTAACAGAATTTTCTATTTTTTTCCAATTTTCAGACATTCTTTAAGAATCAACAAATTTTGATGCCTATTATTATGGGTATTATTTGAATCAAAATATTAGTAGAAAATTATTTTCTAAGTATTCTTAGAATCAATAAAATCCAAAAGTTATCCTTTAAATTATAGGCTTTCGCTATGTCAATGTCCTGCTTTAGTCTAGTATCAGTAACTTTTCTAGTCCAAAGTCTAATATTTTATACCAATTTCCATCAATTATCATGTTTCTTGGATTAATATTGCAATGGATGATTTGTTTCTCACATTCCTCGTGCAGATACATGATCCCTCTTACTATGTCTAATGCAATTTGTATGTTGTTTACCCAACTTGGCTTTATTTAAAATTTAACAAGGAAGTTTGCAAGTGATCCATTTTCCATGTACTCGTAAACTGGAAATATGTTGGTCTTGTCATGGAAGTAACCAAGCTAGCTTATAAGATTTTTACGGTGAGTTCTACCTATTGATCTCATATCATTATAGAATGTTGCTTCTCTATTCACCATGGCCATTTTTTCTAGTCTTTTTACAAGAATATCTTTATTTCCATTTGATAATGTGCCCTTGAAAAATATAGTAAAGCTTATGATCAAATTTCTCTTTGAATCCATTGGTTGCTCTCTCAAGTTTCTATTATGTAAATGATCTCAAAGTGACATCTTCAATCAATCCTACCCTTTATTTATTAGAGATTACATTATACTCTGAAACTCTATCTAAAAATTGTATTGCTAGCATAAGTAATGCAAAAGCTAAACATGTTATACCAGTAATCATAATTATTTACCTTAGCAATATTCAATTTTGATCTTGATCTTAACAAACTTAATTTTGAGCATTTAATGTTCTTTTTTTAAGTGTGATTATGAGCATAGGTACAATATTACTCTCAATGAGAGCTAAGTCATAATGCAACTCAGTAGAGGGCTGCAACTAAAGCAAGGCTGCCATGGTGACAAAATGTTGAGGGCTGTGACTGAAGTAAAGCTGCCATGGTGACAAAATATTAATCACTGCAACTGAAGCCTTGCTTCCATAGTGACATCAAACTTTAAAAAAATTAATGAGCATGTTTTTAAAATTATTAAAGCATGTTATTAAAATGACTAAAGCAAGGCTACCATGGTGACAAAAAGTAGAGGGCTGCAACTGAAGCTTTGCTTCCATGGTAACAACCCAACAAACATATTTTTGAATATTTAAAAAAAATGAGATGTTGGAGACATAATTAATGACTCCAACAACCATATTTTTAAAGCTTAATTTATATATATTTGCTCTAGATTTATGATAAAAAATACACACATTACATTACTCTTTGATTATTAAAAACTGTTTAAGCATTCATCAAGCTTCATTTTTTTTTGTATCAATATTCTTTGTACTAATTAACTCTTGTAAAAGTTGGTTGTATGATAGAAATAGGACTTTATCTTCATCTAATTCTTAGGATAGATTATAAGGGAAGTAAGGTATATTTCTAGTGGAATTGGTTTAAGTGTTTAGCCATTAAAACACTTAGGAATTAGTTCAAGTGTTAGCCTTAAAACTCTTGTTTGTGTAAGGTTAAAGAATAAGCCTCAAACTCTTGTAATCTCAATCTTTGAATAAAATTATGGGTATTGAAAAATTTTAACTTAAGGATAAGTAAGGTGGAGACATAGGATTATTGAGAATCTAAATTCCTTAAATTCTTATATTCATTGTTCTTCCTACTCTATTCTCTTTCAATTATTATTCATTCCTTAAATTCATTTCAATTTTTTTAAAATCCTTCATTAGCCTTATTCACCCCCTCCCCCCTCTAAGGCACTTTCAATTGGTATTAAAACTTGAATTCTAGGAACTTCATTGCTAGAATATAAGATCATGGGGATTGAATCTCAAAATGTTTCTTCATTTAGACCATTCTTTGACGATAGTGACTATCTTCATTAGAAGTTCAAAATTGAACTTTATCTGAATTATGATTCCATTAGACTTTTGGAAGTTGCTCTCAAATGTTGGCAACCACCTAAAGTTGTCATTGATGGTGTGCAAATAATTCTATCAAGAAGTGAATAGAGCAATGAATAAAAGGAAGAAAACTACAAGAATAAAAATCCTATGATCGCTCTACTCTCTTCTATGATAAGAGAAGAAGGATTAAACATTGCATTTTAGCCAAGGAAATATAGGAGACTTTGGAAACCCATTATGAATGAAATGTACAAGTTAGAACCAAGAAAGTTCAACTTCACATGTATGACTATAAACTCTTCAAGATGAAGCCTCATGAGTCAATGATGAAGATGACTAATCAACTTAACATTTTTCCCACAACCCTCAAGAAACTTAGAAAGTATTTTTCCAAGAAAGAGGTGAATAACAAGATTCTGAAAATCCTACCTAAGAATAATTAGGAATCTCAGGTCACTTTAATTGAGGAAGCTCAAAACCTCTTTACCCTTTCTACCGATGTGCTTATTGGAAAGCTCCTAACATGTAAGCTTATAATTAAGCAAAGAGGTAAAGAGAAAGAAGAGAAGGAAGAGAAGAAATAGAGCATCGCATTAAAATCTCTTCAAAAAGGTAGTAAAGAAGAAAGCATTAAAGATTTTAATGATGAATAGGGTGATATTACCATGCTCACTAGAAATATCAAAAATTTCTTGAAAAAGAAAAATTCTTCAAGAACAAAGGACTTCAACAAGAAGTTTAAAGGAGAAGGTAAGAAGAAAACCAAAGACGTTACTTACTATGAATGCAAGAAACTGAGTCACATTTGAAGAGAGTGCTCCAAACTAAAATTCAAGAACAAAGGAGCAAAGGAGAAAAAAAAGGACTTTAAAGCTACTTGGGATGACTCCTCTAAATCCAAAGAGGAAAAGGAACAATAAGAAGTGGCCAACCTTTGTTTCATGGCTCTTGAAGATGAAAATGAGGTACCATCTACTTCTAACACCTCTTATGATGATTATTGTGAATATGATGATGATTACAAGAGCTTTATTGTAAGCAAATTCTTAGTTAAATGGAAAAGCTTACTTTCTAAGAAGAAACAATATAAACATGAGTTAGTTAGTTTGACCAAAGAATTTGAAGAATTGAAGAATGATTTTGCTAAGATTGTTAAATCAAATTAAAAACTTGCTTATGATTTAAAATCTTCAAATTCCTTGGAAGAATAACTAAAGAAAGCAAGTGATGAGAATCATAAGCTTTATAATAAGATATTATAGCTAAAGAATTCTATTTCCAAATTCAAAAAAAGGAAAAGAGAGTTTAGATAATTTACTTGACTCTCAAAAAATCCATGGAAATACTCATGGAATAGGATATGTAAATGGAATACCTTCTTCCTCATATCATCATATATTAATTTTGCTGAAACATCACATAATTACACTCATTCTACCTCTAAACTGATTGAGACTCAAGATTTCAAAGCTAATAAGTCTTATATGTCAAATATTAGAAGAAAGTCTCATAAGACTCAATCTTATATAACATAAAGAGGTACATTTCATGCTAGGAAAGCATAACCTAAACATGCTTATATGTACACTAGAAACAATACTCCTGAGCATGTTGCACAAACCTATTAAAATACACATTTCCATTATCAATGTATGTCACACTCTTCATATATAGCACAAAGAAATTTCAGGAATTATACATAACCACAACACCAAAGGTATGGCTCATTTACTAGGAATTCGTATCATCATAGGAGAAATAAATTTGAAAATGTTTTATGTTCATATTGCATGATCAAAGGACACACCAACAATGTGTGCTTCCATAGAAGATTACACATGAACTTGCTTCCTTTGGATTATCTTGAGACTAACCAACCTAGACCAAGAAAGGTTTGGGTTTAAAAGAACACTTAAATTATCTTATGTAGGTGTGCTTGAAATCCATAAGGAAAAAAAGCAAGTGGTATCTCGATAGTGGATGTTCAAGGCACATGACGGGAGACAATGAGAAATTTAACAAGCTTGATGCTAAGGATGGAGGACATGTCACAATTGGGGGCAATGCCAAAGGAAAGATAGTAGGCATTGGAGAAATCGGTAATCCTTAATCCTTATCTATACATAATGCGTTACTTATTGATGGTCTTAAATATAATTTGCTTAGTATAAGTCAACTATGTGATATAGGAAATAAAGTCACTTTTTATCCTAAAAATTGCTTCGTTAATAGTCTTGATGAATACAAAGTAATTTTTAGTGGTGAAAAAATAGACAATGTCTATGTAATTGACTTGAATGAAGTTAATAATAAAGACATTAAATTCTTAATATCTATTTCCCATGACACATGGACATGACATGACATGCAAACTTTGAGCTTTTGAATGATCTTTATAAACATGGACTTATGATTGGTTTACCTAAGCTTTAATTTTCTAAGGATAAACTTTGTGATGCTTGTTAAAAGGGAAAACAATCCAAGTCTTCATTTAAGCTTAAAAATGTAGTGTTAACCTTTGGACCACTTGAACTTATAGATAGGGGGTGCATCGGACGGGTCGGGTTAGGTCGGACTAGCAAACCTTGAATCCGATTGAGTAAATGGAAGGAGTAATTACAACCAAGTCAACCCAAATTAGAATGTAAAATTGATGATTCAGTTAACCGATAAAGATCAGTTTAATCGAATATTGCCGATACGGGAGTTCGGTTTAGGCCACTTGGGTTAGGCCTTAATTTATTAGGCTTCCAGCAATTGTTTTAAACATAAATAAAATATTTTATAATTTTTACTAGTGATAGCCTAGTAGTAATGGGCTTTGATTTACATCATGCTTAAATAAAAAATAATGTGCTTCGATTTACATCATATTTACATCAAAATAATGGGCTTCTATTCTAGCCATATACAACCCAAAATAAAGGGCCTAATTATTTACAAAAAGAATTTTCCACCAAGTTTGCATACACAATTTAAGTGGTCATTGAGAGTGGTGAAGTGTTGAAAAAAAATAACTTCCACCACAATACAATAGCTTCAATCAACCACTTGGACTTCGTATTCTATCAAATGAAACAAAAGTATACATGTGCAGGCAGTAACAAAAAATAGCAACAACAAACTATCTATCCTGCAAAGTAAAATTTAAATTTAATCAATTATAAGCATGGTATTAGATAATCAATAAAAATCACATCAAGCAACTTCCTATGAATTTGAGGCTCAAGTTGTAAAAATTTCAGTAAAGGAATACCAATGGTCAAATATCTAGCAACAGATAGACAAAAGTCTAATCATTTTCCACTAAAGATATGTAATTAAATTGTTATTCATAAAACTGACAATTTAAGAGGTGGAAGCACATCATCATTACCTTAAATTCCTTAAAAAAAATAATTATCAACTAACATAAAATAGAAACACAAAAGGAGTCTTAAGCAGTCAACTGGAATTCAATAAAAAAGAAGTCTCAGTTGTATAAATTAGATAATCAGTGCAGCAGCAAGCAACATTCAATAAGAGTCTTAGTTATTTAAAATTATAGAACTATGAGGCAATGAGAAAAATGAGGCTCAGAGATATGGTATCATGTCATATAAAAGAACAATGCCACATTTTAGGCAATAACAATGAAATGTCACCAATGAAACTTAAGCATGTGTTCTTTTTGCATCAGACATAATAGTGGAAGCATTCATCATCGCCTCAGTAATAAAAGAAAGTGACATAATGCAAATAGCAATAATAACTTAAAGAACAAGGTGGTTACATTTTAATTCACAGTTACCTCTTTTCTAATGACTTAATGAGGATATCAATAACAACTTGAATATTAAGTTAGTCACATTTCAATTTACAGTCAATATAGAGGGTCATAAATAGGCTGAACACACAGAATATGCTCAAACATATAGATTTATTAAAGCCTCAAAATTTTTTACTTCAAGTGACATAATGAGACTATAACAATAACTACCAAAATATAAGTTGGTCACAAGTCTCAATCATAGTCACAGTCTCAGATAGTAAGCACACAAATATATTAGCATATAACTAATCAAGTCAGGGTTGTGTTCAGTTAATTTACTTAAGTTATTAGCAAAAAATGCTAACAAACTAGGATGTAGATGAAGTTGTTAAAGTCAATGAAGGGTCACTTCCCAATAAAGGTAGATCTACCAAGAACATAAGGAGAAAAACATTAGAAAGTACTAATCCAAGCTTTAAAATTAAATCAAACTAGATAAAAACATAAGAATAAGTCAGACCTTGTGTAAGATTTTTGCTATCATCTATTGACGCTTCAATTAAAATTGGGTTATTGGAGTATCACATCTAATCTTGGGTGCAAATGAGGGCTTCCATAATTCTAGGAGTCAAAGAACTCCTAAAAGTATCAAGAACTCTACCTCCTGTAGAGAAAGATGATTCATATGCAACCGTTGAAATTGGGAATGCTAAGACATCTCTAGCCATTCGAGCCAAAATAGGAAATCTTTCACAATTAATCTTCCACCATCATAAGACATCTAGGCCATCCTCTTCTACTATGGCCTCACTTAGATACATTTCCAATTTATATTGTTTAGAACCACCCAAACCAATCTCCATTTTATGTTGCTTGTATTTAGCTTCTAAGACTAATATAGGCTTGCTAGTAAAAGGGACAACAGTTGATTTCACTGAATGAGTGCTTTTAAAAGTATATTAGGACTGATACTCAGATCCAGCAATAATAAAAGTACAATAAAAGGCCTTATAGTCCTCAAACAGTTCAAACATTGAGGACTTTACAAGATAAAACAATCTTCTTCCACCATCCTCATACATTTAACCTAAAGAGAACTCTAAATAATCAATTTTGTTACTTGGACCCAAAACGGTAGCACACAAAAGAAGAAAATTAATTTTCTCTATATCACCCCAATATTTATCAAATTTTACTTTTATATTAATGCCCATTTTAATCATGTTATCATCAGCTAATTTAATACACTCATTTAGGACATAATATAAATTAGACACTTCATTAAAAAAAGTATTAGTAGTAACATACAAAGAACTAGGGATTCTTAATGTCATTTCATTGAACTGCTTCAAGTACTCCACTATCCCATTCACATATAACCAACCAAAAATATTAAGCACCTCACCACCTAAATCGGCCCTAAAGGCTGACTCAGTTTCATCATATTTATCAAATACTTTTTCATATAAACATGAAGTTTTTAGCATCTCATAACTCCTATTCCACCTAGTTAGCACATTAAGACATAAAGAAGCTATTGACTCAACCCTAACCAAATTAGATAATTCTTTGAACTTCCTTAATCTACTAAGTGAATTCCTAATATACCTAACTACCTCCCTTAATTTTTTTAATATAATTGAGACCTATTTTAACCAATCATGTACTATAAGGTTCAAAATATGAGCAATGCACCTAACATGGAGGTATTTTGCTCTAACAGTAGTTATTCCCCAAGAAAGTAATTTTTTTCTAAAATAGATTATAGGAGTGTCATTGCTAGAGGCATTGTCCACTATCACTGTAAAAATATTCTTTAAACCCTAATCCAACAAGTAGTTTTCCAATGCCTTAGCTATGGCCTCACCATTATGGGAAGTAATTAGAATAAAAGATAGGATTTTTTTATGGAGCCTCCACTCATCATCTATAAAATGTGTAGTTATGCACATATAGTTAAGCCTCTAATTAGAGGCCCTAAACTAACTCTTTGACTGTGGTCTTTGAAAAATGTTTTCAATTTTAGTCTCTAATCCAATCAAGTACTATAAATGTCCCTACTGACAGTCCACCTAAAAGGCATTTTAAATCTAGGGCAGCAAGCAAACATGAATAATTTAAAACCCTCCCCCTATACAAACTTAAAGGGTAGTTCATCAATTACAACCATTTCTAAAAGTTTGTTTCTAATAAGGTCTTGGTCAAATTTCCAAGTACCTAATACCCCCATAAATTCAAAATCACAAGCTTCCACAACATTTGGTTTTAAAATTAATAAAGATTGCCTACTATCTTTAGAATGTGGATTTTTTATGCAAGTAAGAATATGGCCTCACAAAGAAGATGTGCCATGTAGTTTAGGATGAGCATTTAAAGTCTTACCACAATAGATACATCTACCTTTAATTATAAACCCTGAAGAATCCTTAACCCTCCCAAAATTCTTAGTTTAGAAAAAGCATTTAAAGTCTCACCTCAGTAGATACATCTACATTTAATTGTAACCCCTGAAGCATCTTTAACCCTCTTGAAATGCTCCCATGCTTTACTTCTTAAATTAATCTCTTTTATTTTTTTGCTAGCATCAGACTTACTATTTGCTTGCTCTTTTTATTGTGCTTCCACCTCTTTTTCTTGAGGCACAACATTACTACTAGTGATAGGCTCAGCTTCAATCTAGATCAAAAGACAATAACAAATCATAAATAAATAGTGAGAATATAAAAGAATCAAAATAAAATTATTTAATAAAAACATCTAATCCAAAAAAAGATATGCAAATCACCTCAGATTTTAAAGGCTCTGCTATTTTTGACTTCCAACCTTAATGCTTCCACCGAAATTAATTTAAAACCATAAGTGACAGAAGATGGTTGTGCTTTCACTAATTTCAGTTCAGTTGATTTTTATCAACTGAAAATGTTCAATACACACAGCAACAAAGAGAAAGATAATAAATCAATTGGCAGCATGAACAAAAAATAGATAAATAAACTGAAATAATCACACTCAATCACAAAATCATGAGTGTGATTTAAAAAACCAAAATAAAATAAAAATTCCACCATATGCATAGAGATATGCAATTATAAACTTTTGTTATATTATCTAAACACCATATGCTAGGCAATATGCAAATAAAGCTTTTTTACCAACTAAAAAAATATGCTTCCACCATCTATATGGTTTTAAAACACTAAACAAAATAAAAAAAAATGATGTAACACATAGTGACACAGATCAAAAGTGATAAACACCAAAAAAATCAAGTAACACACAGATCTAAAGTGATTAACAATAAATTAATTAAAGGGTTTTTGAAATACCAAAAAAAAAATTATGTAACACACATACCTAAAGTGATAAACACTAAACAAAAAAAATCATGTAACACACATATCTAAAGTGAGAAACAATAAATCCATTGAAGGGTTTTTAAAATAAACAAAATAATTAATGTTTCTACCTCTGTAAACTGTTAAAAACCTTACTTTTAAAAAAAGAAATTAAATACACATAAACAAAAGTAATTAATCTCCTGTAATGCCATTTGAATTTTTTAAACATATAGAAATCAAACTTTGTATGGATTATTTACTAAAAAAGAACCATAAAAAACACATAAATAAGTAAAGAACAGATTAAAAACCCATTAAGTTAAAAATCTTACAAATTTAACACAAATATTAAGTATACATAACATAAAAACAACATCAAACAATTACTAGGCATACAAATTTACCAGATCATATAAGAAAAAGGGTATTCATTTGTCACTGGTGGTTTTAAATTATTTTTTATTTAGTTATTAGAATAGAGATTATGAAATAAGAACAACAAAATTCAAAAAAAAAAAAAAAAGAGATCGATCCATTTCTATGGAATGCAAATAGTTAACAAACAGAGAGTAGAGAAGGTTATCAGAGTTTAGGGGCTAATAAAGTGAACCAACTGTGGTCTGTGGGGGGAATAAGGGTTTGGATGTGAAAATATAGAAGGGGAGTGGTAGCTAGGTTAGATATATTAAAGTTAGGGTTGTATCTTAGTTGAGAGAAAATGAAGAATCGAGAGAGAAGGAAGGGGGAGAGGCAGTGGTGAAATGAGATGAGGGTTAGGGAAATTAGGGTTAAAAAGGGTAGTTTATGATAGATATATACTAAATATAAAATGCAGCATTTTATGTTAACATAATTAAAAAGTTAAGCGAGTCAATAATAGAAATTATTAGACCAACCTGCCCACCGATAACTAATAATAACCCTCAAACTTGACCGAATTGTTGCCCACCTGAACCATCACCCACCCATTCCTTATTTCTATTTCGGTTCGGCCTGAAATTTTTCAACCGAGTGGGTCCTACACACCCTTACTTATATATATGGATTTGTTTAGACCAACTAAAATTTTTAATCTCGATGGAATGCATTATGCATATGTATTGGTTGATTATTACTCTAGATACACTTGGGTGTGTTTCTTTGCTCATAAGAATGATGCATTTAAAACTTTTGAAAATTTTTCAAAAAGAGTTGAATAAGGAAAAGGATTTTGTATTTCATCTATTAGAAATGATCATGGAATCAAATTTGAAAATGAATTCTTCAAAACCTTTTATAGTGAAAATGGTATTTCACATACATTTTCTTCTCCTAGAACTCCTCAACAAAATAGGGTAGTTGAAAGAAAAAATAGAACTCTAATGGAAATGGCAAGAACAATGCTTCATGAGCATAACTTAACACTATACTTTTAGGCAGAATCCATTAACACATCTTGCTATATTTCAAATAGAGTTTTCGAAAGATCGATTTTTAAACAAAACTTCTTATGAGCTTTAGAATAATAGAAAACTCAAAATCTCATATCTTAGAGTATTTGGATGTAAGTGCTTTATATTAAACACCTAGGATAATCTTGGAAAATTTAATTCTAAAGTTGATGAAGGAATTTTCCTAGACTATTCTACTTCTAGTAAAGCATATAGAGTTTTTAATAAAAGAACACTAGTAGTTAAAGAGTCAATGCATATTGTATTTGATGAATCAAACTCACTTGATCCTAGAAAGGATGTTTGTAGTGTTGATGATTTTATAGATAAGCATGTGGATGTGAACACTCAAGAAGAAAATGCTAACAAACCTTTGGAACTTGAGGATCCTAAAAAAGAAGAAAATGAGGAGATGCCTCAACTTACCTTAAAGGATGATCTTCCAAAGGATTAGCAATTCAAGAAAGCATATCCTTAAGATCTTATCATAAGTAACACTACAAAGGGGGTAACCGCTAGATCTTAACTCAAGTCAATTGTTAATTTAGCCTTCATATCTTAAATTGAACCCAAAAATGTTATTGATGCTTTAAGTGAAGAATTTTGGGTCCTTGCTATGTAATAAGAATTAAATCAATTTGAGAGAAATAAGGTTTAGACCTTGGTTCCTAAACATAAATATCATCCTATTATAAGCACCAAATGGGTGTTTACAAATAAAATGAATGAACAAAGTGTCATAATTAGGAACAAAGCTAGACTAGTAGCTAAAGGTTATAATCAAAAGGAAGGCATTAATTATAATGAAACCTTTGCCCCAGTTACAAGGTTAGTAGCTATTAGAATGCTACTTGCATGTGCATCATTTATGGATTTTAAAATTTTTCAAATGTATGTCAAAAGTGCTTTTTTAAATGGATTTATTGAAGATGAGGTATATGTCGATCAACCTCCAAGATTTGAAAATTTTGATTCTCCAAATCATGTTTTTAAATTGTCAAAAGCTTTGTATGGATTGAAACAAGCTCCAAGAGCTTGGTATGAAAGATTGAGCAACTTCTTATTAGAGAAAGGTTTCTCTAAAGGAAAAGTTGACACAACTCTTTTCATAAAGAAATCAAGCATGAATTACGTATTATGCAAATATATATTAATGATATTATTTTTGGTGCTACTAACTATTACTTGTGTAAGGAATTCTCTAAGTTAATGCACAGAGAATTTGAAATGAGCATGATGGGTGAACTCAAATTCATCATTGGACTACAAATCAAGCAATGTAAGAATGGGATATTCATTAATCAAACTAAATATGCAAGAGATATTCTCAAAAAGTTTGGCATGGATGGAGCTAAATCAAGCAAAACTCCTTGAGTACCAATACTAAACTCAACAAGGATGAGAATGGAAAGTCGGTTGATGAAAAGTGATTTAGAGGTATGATCAAATCCCTTTTTTATTTAACCACTAGTAGACCCGGCATTATGTTTGCTACTTGCTTATGTGCTAAGTTTCAATCTAGTCCTAAAGAGTCTAATTTGAATGCAATCAAAAGAATTTTAAAATATTTAAATGGAAGTTTGCATTTAGGACTTTGGTATCCTAGGAATTCTTCTTTTGACTTGATTAGTTATTTAGATGCAAACTTTTTCAGTAGTTTACTAGATAGAAAGAGCACATCCGAACTTATCAATTCTTAGGACAATGTTTAGTTTCTTAGTTTAGCAAGAAATAAGCTTCGGTTTCCTTGTCTATTGCTGAAACAGAATATGTAGCAGCAAGTCTTTCTTGGTCATAAGTTTTATGCTAAAACCAATAATTGTTGGACTATGGTATAAAACTTTATCATATTCCAATCAAATGTGACAATACAAGTGCTATCAACCTTAGTAAAAATCTCATTCAACATTCAAGAACCAAGCATATAGACATTAGACATCATTTCTTGTGTGATCATATTCAAATTGGTGATATCTCACTCGAATTTATTGATACATATAATCAACTTGTAGATATCTTCACCAAACCTCTTAATGAAGAGAGATTAAATTTCATTAAATATGAACTTGACATGATTGATGGTTCTAGTTTGTCTTGATTTTATGCTTAGTTGATGGTTGGACTGTTTTCATGTGAAATCATATTGTGCTTATTGAGTACTTTAATTATTAATTTTGATTTTGATCTTAATATTTTTTAAAAAAAATTCTATTTAATAATTAATTATTGAAATTATTCAATAAATTAATTATTCAAAATAAGCATAACATTTTTTTTAATTCTCATACATTTATATATGTTTAAATTCAATATGTGCATTATGATATGTTCATTCAATTTTTTTTTTAAAAAAATTCTTATTTTGCAAATTAATAATTAATTATTTAGTTAAATTCAATTAATTAATTATTTTAATTTAGCAAAATTCTTTTCTCTTTCCTCCTCCTCGGCAAGACTAGTTATTTTTATATGTTTTATGTGTTTTAACCAGTTTCTGTTTAGTTTATTTTCAATATATTTTCCGTATATAAGTTTTAAATGTTAGTTTGTTTTATGGTTATTTTGTGTAATTTAAGTTTGGTTTATTTTCTGAATATAATCCATGAGCTGTTAGTTTTATGTCTTTTTATGTTTCTGTTTAGTTTACAATTGATATTTTAATATCATTGTAATTGTATCCCTTTCATTAATGCAATTTTTGTTTTATTAAAATTTCTTTTTTCATTTTGACAAATGGGGAGAAATATTTGAGTTCGAATACTTGAATACTTGAATTTATTTTTTATATGTCATAAAAAATTTTGTTTTGCTTACTTTGTTTAAATATGTGTGATACTTGGCTAGATAGACATATTTTTTTAAGATTTGGTCTATCTTTGTTTTCATTGTTTTGCTTACTTTGTTTATATATGTATGATACTTGGCTAGATAGACATATTTTTTTAAGATTTGGTCTACCATTGTTTTCATTGTTTTGCTTCTTGGTCTTTGTTTCCTTTAGAACTAAGTTTTATATGATCATGTCAAATATGTAATATATTTATGATGTGTTAAGTGCTACTAATTATTTTTTTCATATGTTTGAAAATATTTCCTTCATGTTACCTAGCATTAATATTAATGATCATGTTATCATGTTTTTATGTTCTTAACATTTTTATTTCCCTTATGATATATTTTATGTTGTTTCTATTTTTGTTAAGGGGAATAATTTATAAATTTATATTTCTTTTCATGTCCAAAAAGGGGAGTAATAAAAAATATATTAAATATTTTAATTGGTATCTTTGTCAAAAGATATTCTTTTTTTAATTTTTTTCATTACAAAGTGGGGGAGATTCTTATAATTTCATTATTTTTTAAATTAATTCTCACTCCATTGATATTCTTCATTATTTGTTTTCCTTACTCCTTAAATTTATCATCTTTATAATATGCATAAATTCAGGGGGAGTATAATTTATTTACTTTAATGAAATTTAAAACATCACACACTTACACTTTATATTATTTTCTCAAACTCAAAATAAGTTTGTCAAAATTAAAAAGAGGAGATTGTTTACCATGGCAATAATCAATCTTAATTTTGATCTTAACAAACTTAATTTTTAGCATTTAGTGTTCTTTGTTTAAGTGTGATTATAAGCATAGGTACAATATTACTCTCAATGAAAGCCAAGTCATAATTCAGCTCAATAGAGGGCTACGACTAAAGCAAGGCTACCATGGTGACAAAATGTTGAGGGCTACAACTGAAGCAAGGCTGCCATAGTAATAGAAAGAAGAGGGCTACAACTGAAGCCTTACTTCGATGGTGACTACCCAACAAATGTATTTTTGAATTTTTTGAAAAAAAATGACGTGGAGACATAATCAATGGCTCCAACAGCCATAGTTTTGAAGCTTAATCTATATATATCTAAAGTTGTGATAAAAAATACACACATTACATTACTCTTTGATTATCAAAAACTCTTTAACCATTCATATTAAGCTTCATTTTTTTTTATATCAATATTCTTTGTATTGATTAAATCTTGTGAGAGTTGGTTGTTTGATAGAAATAGGACTTCATCTTCATATAATTATTAGGACATATTAGAAGGAAAGTGAGGGATATTTCTACTAGAATTGGTTTAAGTGTTTAGCCATTAAAATACTTGGGAATTAGTTAAAGAGTTAGCCTTAAAACTCTTGTTTGTGTAAGGTTAAAGAGTGAGCCTTAAACTCTTGTAATCTCAATCTTGTGAATAAAATTGTGGATATTGAAAAATCCTAACTTAGGGATAATTTAGGTAGAGACATAGGATTATTAAGAATCCGAACTCTTTAAATTCTTGTTGTCATTATTATTTCTACTCTATTCTCTTTTAATTCTTGTTCATTCCTTAAATTTGTTTCAATTTTTTTAAAATCTTTCATTAGCCTTATTCACCCCCTCTAAGGCACTTTCAATAATGTCAAACGTTAATTAAAAGCTTATTAAATTTACAATCACCTACTATACTTTATATGCACTCTTTGATTTAACCAAACAGTTGTGTTGTAATTAGTCTAGTATGTTGTACTATTCATACTAAATATTCATAATAGAAATTTTTTAGGGTATTGTTTACAAGCTACTCAAGATTAATTTTGAAAAAATTTAAAATTGATTTGATTATTATCAAGTTTTTGTTTTATATTTTAAATTAGTTACAATATCTTCCCAAATTGAATCAATTTTTCAAATATTTTACAATTTTATAATTTTGTATAACTAATTAAATCAAGTTGAGTGGAATTTGAATATAAAATTTACTTAATTAAGTCGAATTTAAACTTTAAAAGAATTTTGACTGACTGTGAACTCTAAATTTAAAAGTCAAACTTAAATTTAATAGTTTTTCCATTAGATTTAGTTTAAGTAAATCCCTAGTTACTTGTATGTTATTTTTTTATTTTATTTACTGATTTGACTTTTCAAATTTTTTCTTTCTTTTTTTTTTTTATCAAAGGGGGAGGGGGAGGGGGGAGGTGGATCTCGAAGGTGCCCCTCAACAGCCTGACCATCAGACCAAGCATGCAAGGACCAAACTTTTTCTTTACGATAATAAACCCATAAGTCCTATAAGTTATCTAAAATTTCAATCAAGTCCTTAAAAAAAATTGAGTCCTAGAAGTTTGGAAATGTTATCATGTTAGTCCACTTCTATTATCTCAAATGGAATAGACTGACATGGCAATTAGAACCCACCCAAACACAATCCTTAGCATTTTAAGAGTGGCCCAGTCAAACCTAAATTGTTTCCCTCTTAATTAATATGAAACAAAACCATTACACAATATCTTTGTTTCAAATTAAACATCATTGATCATCATACATTCAAAAATCTTTTAAAAAATTATGGAATCTCTATTTCAAAAATTTCATTGCTCAATATTCAAGAACTGCAAAGAGGATTTCATATTTAAAAAAATAAAAATAATACAAGTGAAATAGAGGAAGCCAAGTTAAGAATCAAAACTACACTAGCAAGATTACCCTATTCAACTGTAGTTCTTACTTATGACATTGACCCAACTGCTTGAAGTTTGTTACGTTGCCTGTCCACTTCAATTGATATTGTTGCTTCTCTATATTTTTCATGTCTCTTTAACACAACTTCACTTTCTAATGTTGTCATTTCCTCAATCAAAGGATCCTTGTAAACACATCTCACCTTTAGAAGTGATGTTTGATTTCCAGAAGACTATATTGGTACATTGATTGCCCCCTCTCTTCATCTGCATACAAATCTCTAACATCAATAAGTCTTGAGCATTCATCATCCATCACACAACTTAGGTAACTTTTTACTTTTAGTAAACCTAGGCGAATATAGATAGGGGTACAACTGAGTCAAGCCGACTCGTGAACTACTCGAGATCTACTCAAAAAAACTCAAAATCAACTCAATTATTATTAAGTTGAGCTCGAGCTCAAGCTACTCGAGTAGACTATCGAGTCGAGCTTGAGCTCTTAAATATGTGATTCAATAGACTCGCGAACTTAAACTAGCCTATCGAGTTCAAGTCGAGTTTGATATATTTACTATTTTACCATTTATTTTAATATAATTATAAATACATCTTTACTAATCGAGTCAAGTTCAAACTTGAGTTCAAAACCGAGTCAAGTTTGAATATTTTAAAATATATAATTTTAAAAATTTAAACATTTTATTTAATTAATCTAGTCAAGTCGAGTCAAACTCAAGTATATGAATTATTTAATCGAGTTGGCTCAAGCTTAAAAAAAAAGAGCTCGAACAAGTTCAAGTCAAGCTCAAGCTTCAAGTTTAAAAGTCAAGTCAAGCTCGAGTTTGGTAGTGTGTCGACTCAACTCGGCTTAATTAGACCCCTAGATATAGGGTGCACACACTTTATTCCCACTTGTAGCTCCTGCACCATGACACTTAGAAGCTCCCTATTATATTGGGCAAATGCATCTTGGATTATAGTTTCAGTCTCAATGAAAGAGAAGTTCCCTCCTGAAACTTTTAAAATTGAATGCATTGATGAAGCATCATAGTATACACCAAAGCCAAAAGCATGCATTGATGAAACATCGCCACTTACTGTCAATAACATAAAAAACCCAATTACATGAGTAAACTCCTTTTCAAAAAAAAATTAATTACAATTATAGGTGCGGAGGTCACAAACAAGGTTAGAGTAAACTAGGGTCAACTAGGAAACAACCTTCCATCTCCAATATGATCAGTGGAGCTCATCAAATCTCTTAAAGATAAACACATCAAAATCTATGGTACAAACCCAGATATTCTTAATGCTCTCAAAAACACTGAGATTCAAGCTTCTATCATGGTGCCAAATGAGATCATTCCCAACATTTCCAAAATCCTAATATCTTTCAAATCAATGGGTTCACGTAATTCCCTTCTACCCGGTTGTATAAGTTTTCAATTACGAGCATATAAGATTCTTAACCTATCGCCATTAGCACTAACAATAGATATAACGCAGCAACAGCGTGTCAAAATAGGGAGAGATTGTATGTGAACCCGAAGGATAAGGCTGCATTGGTTCATGGCTCATCCATCTTTTTCTCCAACGCAGCTACATTGTTCACGCTGTTGTCCAAATTAACCTTCTCAACTATGACTCCATCATCCCCGTCATCAACGGTTGTGCCGACATTTTCCATTTGGCCTCTCCTTGCATCATCGATAAATTGATTCAAATAAACCTTAAGAAAGGGGACAAGAGAAAGGGGAGAATCAGGGAGAAAAGCTCCTTCAATCACAGACTTTGTTTTTTTTTTTGCAATTGATTCAAATAAACCCTAAGAGAAGCTGAGATGGACACTTTTTATCAGCAACATTAATGAGTTAGCTACACACGTCAGTTCATTAGGTGGGGTCTATTTACTTATATTAGTTCATTACATTTGACATAACAGAAATGGACTGATAGGAAATACTTTAAATGCTTGCAGGACTCAATTTAAAAAAAAATTAGAACTTAATTACAAGTTTTAACAACTTATAGGACTTGTTGATTTATTTTTCCTTTTGTGTTTACCAACCAATGTATTATGCCACTGTACTACTTGAGTGCTGACTAGTTTGTCTTAAACATTGTTTTGGGTTGCTCAAAAAAAGAAAACGTTGTTTCGAAAAAGATTTTTTTATGAAATACATAGTATTCAGCATTTATAAAAAAAAATTAATTAATTTAAAATTTGATGGAATAAAATTCTTTTAACTTTTGTTTTTTATATATGAGAACCAAACTCTTACCATTTGAATCGCCATATAAATTTAGAAAATTTTAATTGGATATGAATTGATATGAAAAGTTTAATATTTAAAATAGACATTTAAGGATTGAATGACCGGCCACCATTTAACCATATTGAATAATGTAAAGTATTTAAAATTAAACATTTGACAAAAACACAATGCAACGAACCAATTATAAAAAATGAAACAAAATTTACACTGCATTTTTTAATATAGGACCTGAATTATATGTATTTCATAAAGCCGAAGTGTATTAAAATTCACTTGGATCTAATTGATTGGTATTGTAGACTACTTTTTTGCAACAAAGAAGCATCTTGCTATTTTATAAAAGTTCTCTGAACATGCAAACCCTTTTCAAGAATTTGACTGCCAATGATCAACTAGCAAGAAGAAACAACAAAGAGCGCAATCTCTAACTACAAAGAAGCAGCAAGAATCATCAACAGTCTCCTTTTCACTACTCACAATAGAAGTAGAAACAGTGTTCAAAAAAAATAGAAGTAGTAACTAGTCATATATTAATTTAGCTCTTTTCAGAACTGAATCCTGAAGCCCAAAATTGGATGACAGACCCAGGTCAATAAACATTAATCAATGGCCCATTTTCCAATTTAGTATGATAAAGGAGGAGGAGACAACATCATCGACACTGCCAGGTTACAAGCTCAAAAAAAAATGGTTGCTTGCTGTAATCATTCCGCACATTTGATTGTCGATGTACTTGTAGTTTAAGGCTGGCTTTTATCTAGACCATCATTAACTAGTTTCTTCTTCTTCTTCTTCTTTTTTAAATTCAATTATCAGAATGCAACAAAAATTGGCAATGAGTGATCTCCATGTTCCTTCAAGGTGTTTTGTGAAAGCTACATTACAATAATCTCTTTAATGATAACTCAAAAAAACAGTATTCTTGTCAGAAATATGCAGACAAAGCGGACACTGGCCCTCTCCCCAAAGCTTAATAATTGTAGTCTTGGTTAAAGTATGTTCTTTTATATTGACTGGCTATTTTGCATTTTCCATTTTGGAAAGAACTATCCAACTACTAGGCTTGATGGAGCAGAGAAGCAAAAGAAACTAACTAATAAATTAGTGTTCCTTTCTTCTTCTTCTTTTTTTTCCCCTATCAGATTTGCACACCATAATACCAAGTCAGCTGGGCCGAATTACTTACGCCTGGTATTGTATTAGATGTTTTTTTTTTTTTCAAACGAGGGAGTATAGAAGACAAGGATCAACTGTCAATTAATGTTTTGAAAAAAAATTATATTATAAGATTATTTTATCTATTTGGTAAAAAAAAATTATTTGACCTACATATTGAATGTATTTTACTATTAAACAAATAACATTTAAAATGGAATCAGAACTTATCAGTGTTGGGGTTAAATTTTAAATTTTGAAATAATAATAAATTAAAATCAAAATTTTAATGGTGTCATATAATTTTATAAGGGGATAAATAAAAACATGTCATGTGGTTTAATACTTTCTCTTTTTCAATTCTATGGTATTTTAATAATATTTCAGAATTTTGTGAATATGTGGTTAGCAAATTTAGATCAAATTATTAATTATAATGATATGGATGCTGACGTAAATGCTGACATGTCGACATGGATCTTAAAGTGCTGATATAAATGTCAACGTTAATGTTGACGTACTAACGTAGATGCCGATATTAACATTTACATTAGTATCACATCATCACAATTAATAATGTTAATAAATTTGATTCAAATTTATTAGTAAAAATATTATAAGGTACTGAAATATTATTAAATTAAAATTGGAAAAATGCTAAACCGCTTAGTATATATATATATATATATATTTTTTTTTTTTTTTTTTTTTTTTCACTTATCCCTTTTATAAAACTAAACCAACTCTCATCATAGAGTCGTGGTTATACATGGAGAGGTTAATACGCATTGAAGCTTAGGTTACTGGTGTGACTTGAGGGTTCAAATTGCATTTGCAATTTGCAAGCCCAAACAAACTCCAACATTAGGCCTGAACTGCCATAAACTATTTTTGTTATACACGAGACAAAAAGGTAGAGAACTAGCTATCTACTTAATGACTCCCATATTTGTGCAAATAATTATCTTCCGCAAATATAAGATAGTGTTTTCTGCAGTAGTTGCAAGGTAACAGTAGCTTCAAACCTTTTCAAGGATGGTGAGAGAATATTCAAAAGGAAACAGTACTTATATTTGGTTTAATTTTGAAACTTATTAGACCTTTAGAAAATTTCAAATTTTAAAATTTTGTTAAGAGGGATAAATTAATAACATTGCATTATATGTACGTGCGTATGTGCTTGTATGCATGCTGTGTGTATTGTCAATAATTATTGTCACAAAATTTTTTATTTGAAAAAAGGATGTTTTATTTTATTTTTTATTTTATTAAAGGCAGTTCTATTTTTAGTAAATTCCATTCACCATGTAATAAATTTTATCACAATTCTTTTAAAGTGTGATTTAATGTAAATATTTAATTTTAAATTTTAAATTTCAAATATAAGAATTTCAAATAACATTCAGTTACATATTATTTCAAATTTTTATTAAATGAGCTATTAAATTCATTGTAGATTTATTTCAAATCCTCATAGATACAAATAGCAAACAAGATGTTTGATTGAAATCAAAATCTATGCTCAAATCCCTATCATCCAAGCATTAAATTTATCTATCTAGTTTTCCATATTAGCATTAGTTGCTTTATGTAGTACTCCAATTTTAGTTCTACTCTGCATGAAACATATTTATGATTTTCACATGACAACAATTTGAACTCAGTAAAACATTAAAATTCAACCATTTCAATGCTGATTTATTTTACACAATTGTAAATTAAAAAATTGGTTTTTGTAATTTAAGAAAGTTACATGGATGTCCAATGTAATTTGACTAATTTGAACACCCTGAAATAAAATGAAATACTGAAGAACTGAACTAATATATATATATATATTTTCTCCATCAATCCCTCATTAACTTTCTTTATATGTCCTTTGGCAATCACAAAATGTGACTGAGTCCAAATAAAAATAAAAACATGCACCGAATATGACTGAACACAGTAAAAGCAAGATGGCATTTGCTTTGATCTTTAATGGAAAGCATGAAATGATCATACAATAATTGTACAACCATATACCATCTAGTTTCTTTTACATTTGTCATCTTAGAGAATCAGGACCATCCATAATGATATTTTCTTTTTCAGCCCCTATAAAATGATACTGAAAATTCAAAAAAAAATCAAGAAAATAATTTTTTAGAGAAAATATTTACTTTAATATAATTAGAAATGCAGTGCAATATCAATAATTAGTCTAATTAATAGTAATATAGGCACACAGACATATCAATATCTTTTATCTAATGATCTATTAATTAACATTATTTAATCCAATGAGATCTAAATTAAATGGCCAAAACAGAGATCTCAATATTAATTTTTTTACAGTACTGAAATAAAAATATTTTTTATTTTTCACCAAAAATATGATAAATAACAACAATTAATAAATAGTTGCTATATGAACGACCCAGTAAAAAAAAAACAACAACAATTTAGTCCTCACTAAATTAGACCAAGAAATGATTGGAAAATGTACTGATTAGCTGGAGATTTTTGTCATATATATGCATAATAAACATATGTATATGTTCATATAATATATAGATATAGGAAGTCATATATCTTATTATTATCATTGAAGGAGACAATTATATCCTCAAATGTGAATGAATGGCAGAGCCAGTTGAACCCCCATGTTCCTCTCTTTAAAGTCCATGAAAAACATCCTTTAGATCCCTTCCTCCATTAGTGACAAGTAAAGCCACATCCATGTCTAGAATGATACAGACAAGTGCTATATTTTGGGGCCTAAAGTGCACTAACATTTGCATGGATATATATACATATTCGTTTTTTTTTAATCTTTTTTATCTCTTTAAATTTACCGGAGTATATATATATATATGTCACGATACAAATTCGGAAGTCATGACCAGTATTAGGAAATGAAAACTCTTTCGAATCTAAAATCCGTAACAAGCCTTAAAAATAAAAAGCATGTAATAAATAAATAAAAATACATCAAAATTAAAACTTAAGTCGATATAAAAATAAATACGTAAATATCATTTTATAAAATAAAAATATTTTCATACAATATTCAGAGAAATATCTCATACTAAAAATAACATTCTACAGATACAAGTATTACTACTACAGTTTTCTAAAATACAATAAAATTCAGATAAATAATTTACATAATATAATCGGAGGCTGAAGAAAAAAAATACAGTCAGACCTACTATTGAGGTCTAACGACAAGGAATCTCCTGAAAAAAATATTGAGGGGAGTCAGACCTCAATGAATGAATTATTATAATATATATATATACATGCAATTTAAAGCATATACATCAGTATATATATATACATACATATAGGCATTTCACACATATGCTAAAATTCATTATATATATATATATATATATATATATATATATATATATATATATATATATATATATATAGATGCATAAAATTATTTTAATTAAAGGACTGAAGTAGAACCACAGTTCGCTACCTCAACCATAAATAATCAATAGCTAATAGACTTAATCAAAACTCCAAGTATTACTTTTTTCAACTTAAAATAGTAGACTAACCTCGAGTACATTAGGCCAACTGAGGTTCCACAAACTCACTACTAGCATGATTGGCCCCGAGTACACTCGATCAATCGAGAATCCACAGTCATCCTTTCCGAAAACCAATATCTCAATAATAATATCGGATTTGACCTAATTTTATCGTACTATCGTGCAACAGTCTTAGCGTAGCCCACTAGCTAACATGTTTTACTATTATCCTTCAAATCATTCTTATAATTATGAAAATAGTAAAATGCATAATTAAAATACAAGTGGCATTCATTTAAAAAGGATATACCACTTATATACTAAACATATACCAAAAATATACTAAATGCATATGCTAAATATATGACAAATATACTGAATATATATATATATATATATATATATATATATATATACTAAAACATTCTAACATATATATGTCATATATATAAAAATTATATACTAAAAACAAATTAAGTAAAATGTCACATATACTAGAAATATACCTAAAGTATACCAATAATATATTTCTTCATTTAATGTAATAATTCATATCAAAACATAATAAAAACATGGATTCTCAAAAGCATGTATTCTATATGTAATGTATAAATAGAATAATAACTCACAAATTTGCGCTTCACGAGACTCACTTGACAGGCCCAGTCTGATAGGCCTTAAACTCAGCACAACTAGAAAATAAATAATAATAATAATTAGAATAATTTCTAACTTATACTTCTAAGAATTCAAAAGAAATACTCGATTTAGGAATTCAAAACTCAAACAAACACAAAAATTTAGAATCGACCCGACGTCACATTTTACGAGAATTCTATCGAAAATTCGGCAGAACTTCCTCTGTAAATAGGCATCTCTCTACTAAAAAGTAGAGCCGATCCTACAAGGAAAACACACTTCTAATTACCACAAAGCTCAACACCTCGGGTTGGGATCCCGAACTGCACACATTCTCAATTGAGATTCACAATTTTCAAAAATCAATATAAAATAATAAATATATCAAAAATCATTAAATTCCATAAAATATCAAAATATAATACATTTAAACATTAAATCACTAAATATAATTATTTCCACAACAATTAAATAAAAATCTCAAATAATAATATAATATTAATAAAAATCCAATTTTTTCATAATTCCACATATAATAGTAAAATTCACTTTTATATACTCAAATAACTTAATTATATAATAAAAGTAATTAAAAATCAATTTAATCACTAAAATAGTAAATAATATATTATTTGAATATAATTTTTTTAAAAATAGTATTAATTAGTTAAAAATAGTAAATAATTTATAAAAATCATTTTAATATCCTACATAATTCTAAAATCATTTAAAACATATTATTTAACTATAATTTCAACAAAAATACACAATTAACCTACATATACAAAATTCACATTAACTCAAATTAATAACACTAATTTAACTAAATTTTCATTAAAAATAATTAATTAACATAATTATCAAAAATTCAATATTTTAATATTAAAATAATCAAAAATTACCCATAATTCAAATTAATTCAAAAAAATAAAAATAAAATATTTTTGAGAAGTTAAAGTTATCATGAACAACATTTGCAAAGCAAGAATTCATAAATCAAACAATATCAAGCTCAAAAAAAGTCAAAACCCTAAAACACATAAACTAAAATCTAGCTAAAACTTAAAATCAAAGGGATTGAGCTCAAACAAAGCTCAGAATCACACTCACTGAAACTCAAGGATTCAGATGAGACTCGAGCGACGAGCTGAGATGACCAGAAGCACCACCGGCAACAATGGCAGCTCCTCAGTGCAACTACTGCTTCTGGTGGTTCCGAGGGCTATCGACATGACCTAGCGTGGCGGAAGGGAAGGAGGAGGTGAGGGGAGTCGACGGTGGCTGGTGGTGGTTACTTCGGCGAGCTAGGTTGCGCAGTGATGGGTTTCAAGAAGGAGAAGGAAGAAAAACAGGGGAAAGAAAAGAAAAAAGAAAAAGAAGATAGAGAGGGGGTTTGACCCAAAATTTTTACTTTTAACCATTTTTTTTATATTATATTATATTATATATATATATATATATATATACACACACAAACACATGCACATAACACAATAACACATAATAATAATAATATTAACAATGAAATAACAAATATAATAATACTATTTAAATATTGATAATGATAATGACTTTAATGTATTAAAATAATAGAACTCTTTAAATAAACATTTTATGTAAATAAAATTTTTAGAATAAAATAAATAAATAATATTCACAAATAATAACAATAATATATAAATAAAATTTAAAATTTTATTAACATTACATACCTCAAAATAATTTTATATTATTTAAAATATATATTCATTAAAATCTTACCTTCTTATAAGAATTCGTCCTCAATTTCAAAGAAAAGAACAGAAACAAAAATTATTGAGTAAAGAGATACGGGTAAAAAGCTCACATCTCAGCTTTTGTCTCCCAAGTGTGCTCCTCCACATTATTGCTTCGCCACAACACCTTGACCATCGAAATCTGCTTCGAACACAACTGACGAACTTGATAGTCTACTATCGCGACTAGTTCCTCCTCGTATGACAGGTCTTCATTCAATTCCACACTATCAAGTTACAACACGTACGAAGGGTCCAAAATATACTTCCTCAGCATCGAGATATGGAACACTGGACGCACTTGAGATAAATTCAGAGGCAAAGTCAACCGATATGCAACCATGTCCACTCTTTCCAAAATCTCAAACAGTTTAATATATCTTAGTGCTAGCTTCCCCTTCTTGCCAAATCTCATCACACCCTTCATTGGAGATACCTTCAAGAATACATAGTCTCTAACCTGGAACTCCACATCTCTGCATCTCGGATCTGCATAGCTCTTCTGTCTGCTAGTTGCGGTCTCTAATCTCCTTTTAATCACAACAACCTTTTCAGCAGCATCCTGAACCATATTAAATCCAATTAACGCTCTCTCTTCAATCTCATCCCAACTTAAAGAGGATCTACACTTTCTTCCATACAATACCTCATACGGTGTCATCTCAATACTGTTATAGTAGTTGTTATTAAATGCAAACTTCACAAGCAGTAAATGATCATCCCAACTACCTCCCAAATCTAAAACACACATCCTCAACATATCTTCCAGTGTCTGGATCGTCCTCTCAATTTGACCATCTATCTGAGGGTGAAAAGAAATATTGAAATCAAGTTTGGTGCCCATTGCTTTTTTCAACTTCTACCAAAAATGAGAGGTAAACACTAAGCCTCTATCAGACACAATGGATACAGGTACTCTATGAAGGCACACAATATGCTTAACATATAGTTTCACCAATTTAGCTATAGAATAGGTGGCTTTCATAGGTAAGAAATGAGCAAACTTGGTCAACCTGTCTACAATCACCCAGATGGAATTGTATCCATCCTTAGAATGAGGTAACCCAACTACAAAATTCATAGCAATTCTCTCATATTTCCACTCAGGAATAGGAAGTGGCTGAAGCTTCCCTGAAGGCTTCTGATGTTCAGCTTTTACTTGCTGACACGTCAAGCACTTAAAAACATAATCAGTTACATCTTTCTTCAGTCCATCCCACTAATACAAGTCTCAGATACTGTGGTACATCGTAACGACACCTGGATGTACGTTGTAGTTTGTAGAATATGCTTCCTCAAGGATCTCTTCTCTCAAATTATCCATATCAGGAATGCACAACCCACCACTAATCCACAAAACACCATCATCATCAAGTGTGAAATTAGTGAACTTCCTTGCACGAATATTCTCTGTAAGCTCTGCAAGAATAGGATCTTGGCCCTGAGCTACCTTAATCCTATCTCTTAGCACTGATCGAACTCTGAACTGAGCTAACAATCCACCAAATCTGCTAATCTTCATCATCAGCCCTTAATCCACTAACTAGTGCAACTCTTGGATCAACGGTCTCCTCTCCACACTAATGTGAGCAAGACTACCTAAGGACTTTTGTCATGACCCAAACCAAGAGTCATAACTAGTGCTAGGGAATGGAAATTTTTTAGAATTCAAAACTCGTAGCAAGCCTTAAAAGAATAAAAGCATGCAATAATAAATAAAATATGCCATAATTAAAATCTCAAACCAATATAATAAAAATAACTTCTGCTATATCATAAAACAAAATATAATAATACAATATTCAGAGAATGACCTCTGAAATTACAACCAACATACAGCAATTACAAAATACAATAACTACTGTAGTTTTCTAGAGTACAATAAAATTAAGTAAGTAATTTACACAAAATAGCCGTGGTTGAAGAAATCCTACGGATGGGCATACTATTGAGGTCTGAGGAAGAAGAATCTTCTAAAAAATCACAACTGAAGGGAGTCAGACCTCACTGAGTGAATTGTTAGATTATATATACATGCATCTCCTAATGTCATATGCAATCACTCATCCATATAAAATATATATATAGAAACATTTCACACAAATGCTGAAAACACTTTATATATAATTACTGAAAAACACTATTTATTAAAGGATCAAATAGAACCCTATTTAAACGCAACCTCGATCAACAATAACTCTCTAGCCATACAGGCTCACTTAATTCCAAATTAATTCACTTATTCCATATGGACAGTAGACTAGCCCCGAGACACCAAGTCAACCGAGCTCCAGCAGTCTGATTGTCAATGTGATTAGCCTCGAGACACTAGGTCAATCGAGCTCCAATAACCACACTATTCAATCACATCGAATCTCAATCAATCAATTAATCAAATCATATTTCACCATAAGTGATTCTCACTCAACCCTAAATCTATCACACCGGTACGTACACAACCCTAGTGTTGCCGACTAAGTAGCACGTTCTATTGATATCCTTCATTTAAGTAAAACATTCATATAGGAAAATAAATAATGTAGAATAACATTCACAATAGCAAAATAAACCATATATATACCAAAAATATATCTAAAATAAACTAAATATATTTCAAGTATATATATGTCAAATAAATTCAAATCAACCATGAAATATACCAAAAATAAACCAATAATATACTAAAGATATTTTAAGTATAAATCAAAAATATAACATGCCTTTATTTTGAAATATATCAAAAATATACCTAACATATACTAAACATTTTAATGAAACAATTTATGAATAAATACAAATCAAAACATGTATATTCTAAAACATGCATCCTAAACGCAATGTATATATAAAATAACAACTCATAAGTTTGCGCTCCACGGACTAGCTCGACGGGCCCAGTCCACTAGGCATCGGTCTCGGTGCAACTAAACAATAAAATAATAACAACAAAATAAAAATAAATCTAACTCATACTTCTAGAGATACTTGATCTAAGAATACGGAAATCAAATAAATCCAGAAACTCAGGATCGACGCAACGTCACGTTTTACAAGAATTCTACCTAAAATTCGGCTGAGCCTCCTCTGTAAAACGAACATCTCTCCACTAAAAAGTAGAGCCGATCCTGCAAGAACACGTACTTCTAAACCCAAAATACTCAACACCTTTGGTTGAGACCCTGAACTACATAATTTCCCAACTGAAGTTCACAATTCCACCAAAAATCAAATATTATAATAAATATATTAAAAATTAATAAACTCCACAAATATCCTCAAAATATCAAAATATAGCATATTTAAACATTAAAACACTCAATATAATTATTTTCACAATAATAAAGTAAAAATCCCAAAATAACAATATAATATTATTAAAAATCAAGTTTCTCAATAATTCAATATTAAATAGTAAAAATTCACTTTATCTATTCAAATAACATAAATAGCCTAAATATATATTAAAAGTAATTAAAAACCCATTTAATTATCAATTTAGTAAATAATATATTATTTGAAAATAATTTTCAAAAATTAGTTTTAATTAGTTAAAAATAGTAAATAATTTATAAAAATCATTTTATTACCTCAAATAATTCTAAAACCATTTAAAAAACAATATTTAACTATAATTTTAACAAAAACTCACAATTAACCCAATAATTTCAAAATACACATAATACTAAATAATTTCCTCAAAAATTATATAAAATCATTAAAATTATTTTATCAACATACATTATTCTAATATTATCTAAAACACATAATTAAACATTATTTTCAATAAAAATACACATTTAACTTAATATTCCAATATTTACATAATATAAAAATATTTTTAAAACTTACATAATTTTCTCAAAAATTATTTTATCAACACTAAAATTGATAACAATATATAATAGCACTAAATCAACCAAATTTATAATTAAATAATTAATTTATGAAAATTAAATAAATAATAAAAAATTCACCAAAATTCAAATAAATTCAAAAAATTAAAAAAAATATTTTCATAGAGATTAAGCTACAAGGATCAATATTTGTGAAGGGAGTTTTCAAGAATCAACCGAAAATCAACCTAAAAAAAATAAAAACCCTAAAATCTTAAAACTAAAAAATCAAGAAAACTCACAAACTAAGAGGTTTGAGCTTGAACCAAGCTCGGTATCGACTTGACTGGAGCTAGGGGAGTCGAACAGCACCGGAACGACAAGCTTAGGTGGCCGGAGGAGGAAGAACGATCGAAAAGCTTCTTGCTGCAACTGTTTATGTTTCTGCTACTACCGGTGACTGGATAAGAGGAAGAAGACGACGACGATGGCTCGAGGAAGGTGGTCAACGACGTGAAGAATGGGGAGGCACACCAATGGTGAAGAAATCGGGTTGGCAACGGGGGAGGGTGAGTTGCTTCTGTAACTTTCCTTCTTTCTTTCGTTTTATATATATATATATTATTAAAACTTTATAATAAAACCTTATAATATAACTTTATATTAAATAAATCTCCACCGCACATAATTATACTCATATATATATATATATATATATATATATATATATATATATATATATATATACATATATATATAAAGACACATGCACATCACACACAATAATATACACAAACATTAAACTAATAATAACACTTAAAAAATAACAATAATATAAACCATTATTATTAAATAATTTAATATTACCAATAATGTATATTAATAAAAATAATAATAATGCACTAAAATTAATATTATTAAAACAATACTATTCAAAAAATTAACAATCAATAATGTAATTTAAATGTTTAAAATAATAAGTTTCTAAAAACAATTATTTATGTAGAAAATATATTTTAACATAAAAATAGTAATTATTAATCACAAATAATAAAATAAATAAAGATAACTTTTAAATTTATTAACACTGCATATCTCAATTTATATTTAAATATTTTAAAATTAAGGGTTATTACAACTTCCTATTCGAGACATCTGCTACCACATTAGCCTTGCCTGGATGATAAAGGATCTCACAATCATAGTCCTTCAAGAGTTCTAACCATCTCCTCTGCCTTAGATTCAGATCTCTTTGCTAAAAAATATACTTAAGGCTCCTGTGATCAATGAAAATCTCACAAGTCACCCTGTACAGATAATGTCTCCAAATCTTGAGAGTAAAGATCACTGCAACCATCTCTAGGTCGTGAGTAAGATAATTCTGTTCATGCTTTTTCAACTACCTCGAAGCATAAGCTATCACTCTACCATTCTGCATCAACACACAACCTAGGCCGACTCTAGAGGCATCACAATACATAATGAATTTATTTACTCCATTAGGCAAAGCTTTTATCTACTCTAGAGGCATCACAACACTAATTTAACTAAATTCTAAAATTATTAACTCAAATAAATAACACTAATTTAACTAAATTTTCATTAAAAATAATTAAGTAACATAATTATCAAAAATTCAATATTTTAATATTAAAATAATAAAAAATTACCCATAATTCAAATTAATTCAAAAAAAATGAACAAAAATTATTTTTGAGAAGCTAAAGTTGCCATGAACAATATTTGTAAAGCAAAAAAACATAAATAAAATAATATCAAGCTAAAAAAAATCAAAACCCTAAAACACATAAACTAAAATCTAAAGGGATTGAGCTCAAACGAAGCTCAGAATCACACTCACCGAAGCTCAATGATTCATATGAGACTAGAGAGGCGAGCTGAGATGGCCGGAAGCACCACCGGCAATAATGGCAACTCCTTGGTGCAGTTGCTACTTCTGGCGGTTTTGGCGGCTATCAATGTGACCTGGCGTAGCGAAAGGAAAGGAGGTGAGGGGAGTCAACGTTGGGTGGTGGTGGTCGTGGTGGTTGCTTTGACGAGCTGGGTTGCGCAGTGATGGATTTCGGGAAGGAGAAGGAAAAAAAACAGGGGGAAGAAAAGAAAAGAGAAAAAGAAAGAGGGGGGTTTGACCTTAAATTTTTACTTTTGACCCCTTTTTTTATATTATATTATATAAATAAATACAACACATGCACATAACACAAAAACACATAATAATAATAATAATAATAATAATAATAATAATAATAATAATAATGTTAACAATGAAATAATAAATATAATAATACTATTTAAATATTGATAATGATAATAATTTTAATGTATTAAAATAATAGAACTCCTAAAATAAATATTTTATGTAAATAAAAGTTTTAGAATAAAATAAATAAATAATATTCACAAATAATAACAATAATATATAAATAAAATTTAAAATTTTATTAACACTATATATCTTAAAATAATTTTATATTATTTAAAATATAGGATAATCATATTATATATATATATATAACTTTTAATTAAAATAGTATATATGATCCTTCATAACTTGAGGGTCAGCTGATGGAGATATATAATGGAATTAATTTGAAATTTTTTTAATTTTTTTTTACTTTTATATTATATTTAATAGACATCGCTGTCAATTCAATTTTTATATTTCGGTTAAAAATTGACCATTTTATAACTAATGAATGATGAAATTTTTTTTTAAATGATAAGTATCGATAAGTTTTGTTTTTAAAAAGAATTTTTTGCATTGCCTTTTTCAATCTAAGAATTTGGTAAATTAAGGTTTAAACACTACTTGTAAGTAATGTGGCATTTTGCCTTATGTTTATGTGTGAAAAAAAAAAAAGTGAAAGAAAAAAAAAGGAAAAGGAAAAGTAAGGTTGGAAGTGGGCACTAACATCTTTTGTCTGGTGAATGGGAGCTAATTTTAACAGTAATAATAATAATATCTTAGCTTGTCCTTTTTTTTTTTTTTTCAATAGAAGGTTGATCTAGCTAGTTACCTTTTTTTTTTCAACAATTGCTATTTAAAATTTACTAAATATTAATCAATTTAATTCGATCTTAACAGAGACACCAACTAATTTAACACTAATATCATCACTAATATATATTATTAATATCGTTGTTTATTATGTTAGGATTATAGTATTTTTATATTATTTGTTCAGTGTGTTTTGGTGTAATTAGGGTGTGTAGGTAGTCAACTTTTATGTTTTTATTTTGTCTCGTAGAAAAATGGAAGATTAGAAAACAGAAGGAAGAGATTTAAAGAGAATTTTGGGAGCTAGCTATAGTTGCAGTCACAAGAGAAGCTGCAAGCACAGGTTGATCAATTCTAGAGTTGTTGTCACCATCGCAGGAAAGGCTGCAATTGCAGATTTTCTTGAGTCAGACCTTTTTGTTGAGAACGCAAGAGAGTTACGATCACAAGGTTTGAGTAGCCGTAGCTTCTGCTGTGATTGTAGGTAGAGCGACGAACACTGGTCTCCAGATGCCAGCTATAGGAAGCTGATGTGTGAGCCAATGACAAATAAAATCTAAGGGAATTTCAGCGATAATTCTAGAAGGGTATACAAAAGAGGCCTATACACGTATAAGGAGACACATTCTAAAAGGGAGGCACACAAGAGAATGGTCATTATAAAGAGCAAAGAAGAATCAAGAAAAACTCTATAAGAGAATAAGAAATTGAAGAAGATTGAGAGCCAAGAATCATAATTATTTTCTTTAATTTTTTCATTTCACTTGTAATTGAATTATGGGGTTTTCTTATGATATCTTGATTTTAATATTAAGTGCTCATATGATAGGTTGATTTGATTGTTGCTAAGAATTATGAATCTCACTTGATCTTAGTATTTGAATTCAGTTACCCATATATTATTGCACATTATGTTTATTTTTGTTATTAGTAAACAAAGTTGTGAGTTTGTTATGTATTATTTTTATATGAGCTATATTTGTTAATGTATACTTATCTTCACTTAGTTTAGTTTATACATGTACGTTATATATATTGTTGTACAACTTAATAGATGACATCAATGAGAAACTATTATTCTCTTCAAAACTTATTATTGACTTGGTATCAAAGTTTAGTCCAATGACTACCTTTATGAATTCTTCTTCTTCCTCTTGTTCTTCTTCATCCTCCATGACTTCTTCAATTATTGCTTCTCCTTCTCCTTTCATCCCTACTACTATTCCTACTCAAGTTAAACAAATCTTCTCCATTAAATTAATTTCTAAAAATTATATTCCTTGGAAGCTTGAATTTACCCCTCTTCTTAACTATTATAATCTCCATGATATTTTCCATGGACTGAAATACCTCCACCAAGAGAACTTATCGATCCCGCAACCAATCAGTCTTCTCTCAATCCTGAATATTCGACCCAGTATGCTAAAGATCAGCTACTATTTTCATGGTTACTCTCTTTAATCACCTAAGAGATTTATATTCAATTGATTGGCCTCAATTTTACTTCAAAGGTTTAGTGTGCTTTGGCTACTGTCTATGGTGTCATTAGTTATGCTCAACATACCCAGTTGCACATTGAACTTTATAATCTTTCCAAAGGCGCTAAATCTGTTTCTAAATATTTATATCAAGCCAAGGCCATATTGGATTCATTGTCACTTGCTGGGCAGCCTATCTCCACCTCCGAGTTCAATGCAATAATTTTTCAAAAATTAGTGACTGAGTACAATGGTATAATAAGTGCTCTTGAGCAACAAGTATATCCTCCCTCATTCCATGAACTTTATAGACAACTAGTGTCCTATGAACCTTTTTAAAATCTCAAGAGCCTACTGTTCTCATGGCTAATATGGTACACTGACACAATTTTTCTTCAGCTTCTCCCACCTCTTATTCTCTTGGCCATGTCAATTAAGGTTGCTCTCAACAACGAGGTGGTCACAGAGGTTTTTCTATCACTGCTTGTCAAATCTATGGGTTTACGAACCTTGTTGCTATTAACTGTTAACTTTTATTTGATTCATCTCTCTAATCTAGAGGTCATTTTTTATCTCCTTCTTTGGCTTCATCAGACTCTTTCCAACTTAGTCAAGTATATCTGACTGAATTATCTTCATCTCCTTCCGCTGGGCTTCTTCCGAATCCTACTCCTGATCATTCAACTTCATGGTACCCAGACATAAGTGTAATCCATCATGTCACTATAGATTTAGCTTCTCTTAATATTATTGAAGAATACAAGGGTAAAGACAAATATGTTGGTAATGGTGTTGGCTTACTTATTACACATGTTGGTTCTATTATTATTCCTTCTATCTCTAAGTCCCTACACTTAAAAGATGTTTTGCATGTTCCATCCATCACAAAACCACTTATTTATATTAAAAAATTATGCACTGATAATCAATGCTCCTTTGAGTTTTTTCCTAACCATTATTGTGTCAAGGACCAGGTCTTAAAAAAAATAGTGCTTCACGGGACAACTGAGCTTAGACTTTACAAGTTGCATGGTGTGCTTCCAAAAAGGCAAGCTCTCACTGTCGAAGCTTACCTTGCTAGCTTGGAGGATTAGTATGCCCGCTTAGGACATCCCAACTATACCACTATCTGCCATTTAGTTAATTCATTTCAATTACTTTGCTCTTCTAAAAAATAACATTAAATAAATGTGAAGCTTGTTGTTTCAGGAAGCTTCATCGGACCTCTTTACCATTGACAAACCATCGTAGTTCTAATCCTTTACAACTTATTCATTCGAATGTTTGGGGCCCTACTCTCTTATTATCTTTTGTTGGTTTTAAGTATTTTGTATAGATGATTATTCTCTTTTTACTCGGTTATTCCTTATCAAAAATAAAAGTGATGTACCATCTATTTTAAAATAATTTCAAAATCATGATTGAAAAATAATTTAATTGTAAAATCAAAACATTTAATTCCGATTGGAGTAGTGAATATAGACCTCTTAGTACTTATTTTGCCAATTCTAGTATATTCATTAAGTTACATGTCCTCACATTCATGAGCAAAATGGTACTGCATAAAGGAAAATCATAAATATTGTTGATATTGGCTTAACTCTTCTAAGATATTGCGGTGCCCCGTTTAAGTGTTGGGAATTTACCTTTAAAATAACCATTTTCTTAATTAATAAAATGCTAACTACTTCTTTGCAAAATAAAACACCATTTGAGCTATTATTTCATAAAAATCTTGACTATTCTTTTTTTCAAACTTTTGGTTGTGTTATCTATCCTCTTTTACGCCCATATAATAAAAATAAATTTTCTTTTTAATACCAACAATGTGTCTTTTTAGGTTATTCTCCCTCTCACTTAGGTTACCGTTGTCTAGACAAATCCACAAAGAAAATCTTTAATTTGATGAAAAAAAATTTTCTTTCCATAATGTCACTCACCCATCCATAAAACTAATGTTCTGCTAGTCAACATGCCCTCCTCGCATTAGTTAAAGCTCATTTATCTCGTGGATCACTATATCTTGATAAGATCAGGTATTGATTCTAACTCTACCTCTTCCTTTCCTTATTTATCTCCTACTTCTACCTCAGTCTCCACCACCAAATCAAAAACTATCACTTCCCCTCAATCCTTATTTTCCCTAACTCATTCATCTTAACCACTCAACCAAACCATTTATAATCTTACCGAAATTAATCTTGTTATTGATTTATGCCCATCTTCTACTTTATCCAATCCTCAACTCAATAACCTCTACCTATTTGAAGTCATCCAATGTAACTTTGACAACCCACTCTTAATTGCAAGCCCATTGTCCTCCACACTACCATTAATCCTTCCTCTTCTTCCCTTGATATTGAACCTATATCTTACACTAAAGCCATGAAACTTCCAAAGTGGTGCCATATTATACAACTTAAAATGGATGCCCTAAGCTGTAATAAGACATAGACACTTATAGCTCCACCTCTTGGAAGTAATGTTGTTGGAAATTGTTGGGTTTACAAAATTAAACATAAGGTGAATGGAACAATTGATAAATATAAAGCCTGTTTGGTGGCTCAAGGATATTCACAAGAGTATGGACTTGATTATTGAGAAACCTTTAGCCCTGTCATTAAGCCAATAATGATATGGACAGTCCTTTCTATTGTAGTTACACATGGTTGGGCACTTCACCAACTTAATGTAAGCAATACCTTTTTGCATAGGGATCTTATCAATAGTGTTTATATGGTCTAACTATAGGGCTTTGAGGATAAACAATTTCCCAATCATGTTTGTCAATTGCACAAATCATTATATGTTCTCAAACAGGAGCCCCGAGCTTGGTTTTAAAAATTGAGTACCTTCTTACTCACCATTAGTTTTGTTGGCTCTACATCTGATTCATCTCTTTTCATTTATAGAAAAAAATGGCAATACATGTTTCTTATTGGTTTATATTAATGATGTTGTTCTAATTAGTAATAATTAAGTGTTATTAGATTCTCTTATTTGTAAGCTATCTACTACCTTTTTACTTCACAACTCAAGACCCCTACACTACTTTCTTGGCATACAGGTTTCTCAATTTAGCATAGGTGTTTCTTTGTCTTAGTCTTCTTATATTACCAAAATTTTGACCACTATAGGCATTTCTAATTGTAAACCATGTCCATCTCCAATAGTGGCTTTTACTCGCCTCACGTCAGAGGGCCACCTCTTATCAACTAATGATACCTCTCTTTACTGATGAATTTATGGCAATCTACAATATTTAACACTCACCCGACCTAACATTTATTTCTTGATCAATTAATTATGTCACTATATGATAAGCCCACTGGTGATCATTTTAAAATTATAAAGAGGGTGTTGTGCTATATCAAAGGGACATCTGACCAATGCTTGTTGTTCATCAAATGCAACTCCTTTTCTTTAACTGCATATTCAGACACCAATTGGGCAGGATGCCCATATGATAGGAGGTCAACAGGTGGTTTTCTCATTTATTTCAATACCAATCTCATTGCCTAGAATTCCAAAAGCAGAAGACAGTAGCTAAGTCTTCCACTAAATCTGAGTTTCATGCAGTAGCTGATGTAAGCATGGAACTCAAATGGTTGAAGCACTTGTTAACTGAATTGGTTGTATCATTATTCACACCACCTTACATTTTCTATGATAATTTAGGTGTTGTTTTCCTGTCGTTTAATGCAATTTTCCATACTCGAACTCATCACATAAAAATTAATTTTCATTTTATCTATTAATAAGTAGCTCATAAAGAACTCACTATATCTGCTATCTCCTCTGTTGATCAGTTGGCAGATCTCATAATAAAGCCCCTATTGACTCCGTTGTTTATTCACTTTTGAAACAAGCTTTGGTTACATTGCTCTCCACTATCAACTTGAAGGGGCCTATTATTTATAATTAGAGTTATGAGTTTGTTATGTATTATTTTTATATGAGCTATATTTGTTATTCTATACTTATCTTCTCTTAGTTTAGTTTATAATTGTACATTATATATATTTTTGTATAACTTAACAGCTGACATCAATAAGAAACTATTATTCTCTTCAAAACTTATTATTGAGTATTTTGTTTTATGATTGTTATTGATTAACCACTAATAACATGATTGTAATTAGGAATGTGCAATGTGAATTAGTATTTCTAATGGATACATAAATAAGAGTTTGACTAATTCATAATTAGAGATAACTTTAGTTAATTAAATCTCATGGGTTGTGCCTAATAGTTTTTATTATTATCAATGTATCTTAATTAAGAGCATGATGAAAGTCAATTCTTGAGTGATTTGATTAATAATTACAAATTTAGCTAATCATTACTTGAAAAAAGATTGATTGGTACTTTAAGAGGACTCAAGTATGCAATTATTAACTAGATGTATTGAATGTCAAGTGCTCAATCATAGAGCAGAGAATTAATTCTTTAATCATTGTTAGTATTTCCTTTGAGCAGTAGTATTTCTTTTCATTGTTGTTAGTTGATATGTTAATTTTAATTTCTTAAAATTTAACTTAAATTAATTATAGTCTTAGAAAAATTAAAATAAAATTAATATATAAATAAATAAATATTTTTTTTTACCAAACCAAATTTCATTAAGCAGAGAAAAGATTTTAGAAAAGGCATAGACCCACTAACCAGCAACCAAGTCAGTCACTAATTTTACTTCTACTAACATAAGACCTAAACGTAAAAGTAAATAATTATAACTAACCTAAAGTAAACAAAATAAAGCAGAAGCCTAACTATCTAAACTGTGCTGGATGAGTCAACATTGTTCTTTGAGGAGTCTTTCTTTGGCTTAGTCAATTTAACTCCTATGTCTACGCTACTTTGCTTGGCTATTTCATTAGAATTACAGACAATCAGAGACTCCATTATGAGCATTGCATTTTCCAATTTTTCAGTAAGAGAAACAATTTCATTCGAGCATGTCTTTGAAGTGTTGCTAATATTTAAGATAATAAACTAACTTAGGCCTTCTTCAGGCTTAAATAGACTGGCTTTAAAAGGAGAGAACTCAACACATGATTAGGCTTTTTCACCTTGCTAGACCATTATCTCCTTCCTCATAGAATTCAGCCTATCAATTTTGTCCATAACAAATTTCAAAGTAGCATCCTTTCTTCCATCACTACCTTTCTACAACCACCGACTATCAGAATCTTACAGGTGATCATTAGCTTCACCTTGTCTATTACACTTTATCAGTGTGCTGCTGTTAGGACTCACACTAGGTAGCAGGTGGAGAATACATAATTTAGGAATGGAGACAGTAGTTAGAGGAAGCTTTTTAGTGAAATTGAAAAGCACAACTATAGATAATCCCACTTTCATGGACATAAGAGGGTGAAGCACTGCCTTTCATATTGGTTCCTTATGGAGCCAAGGACCATAACCATTCTTAGTAATATGGTTGAATAATCCACATAGATGGCACTTCTTAGCCATGATGAGATCGAAAACAAAACCAAGAGATTTTTGTTTGCTTCTAGTTTTGTTGAAGGAATCTTTGACACTCTTATCGTCAAAACATGCTCCCTTTATACATTCATTATTGAATAGAGCCATATTGACAACTTTAGAGTTAACACCATAGCCATAACTGGAGAGATTTCAATGACCACAGTGTATATGGTTGAGTTATTGAAGGTTAGGATGAGGTGCAGTTAATAGAATGTATAGGTGATAAACAAGGTGATTATGGCTATGTTGGTTAGAAGGATGAAATTGTAAAAAAGCTAGGTTAAGTACAATGCCACATAGTGCTACACCGTAAGCACTTTAACCATAGAGAGACTTTCTCTCAATAACATATTTCTATCATATCCATCAAGGGATTAATATTATAAATAAATAAATAAATAATTCTTATGGAAAGGATACTTTACTTTTACTATATAACTAATATCCCATATGTTTGTGGGTATCGCAAAGATCTATCACTCTCTAAACGAAGACAAGTTGGCAAAATGTTGTTTTCTTGCCTTATAATGGCTAGAAGGGAAAAATGCAAAAGCGTGAGATACATTGGTAAATAAAAATGAACCAAGCATATTCCATTATATTATAAAGGAATATATATATACACACAAGAACTTAAGAATTTAGTCCAATTGCTTCCTAGGATATAAATTGCATTATTTAAAATATAATTACTGCAATTTTGCTATTATTATTGTAGCAAAAAAGCATGTATAATTTTGAGGAATTAAAGGTATTAGAGCGTATCAATTTAAAAATTAAAAATGAAATTATATTTAAAATTATAGAAATTTAGATGTAGTATGATTTAAAATTTTAATGTCAAATTTTTTTATGATTAACATTAAAAAAAATTAAAATAAGGTGTATATCTTTTAAAAGGATAAAGACAAAGATGGAGAACTTGATATGGAATCTTCTACTTTGTCTATAAGTTGACCATTAAATCAAAGCGATGATGACTTAAAATGAAGTATATATTGTGTCAATTTTTACAAATATTTTTAATAAATCAATTTTTCATTAAGGATATTGAATCCTGAATATAAATTTTTACATATAGCTCTAAATTTATTTAATACAATATTTCAAACCCAAAGAAAAAGTCTCTACAAAACAATACATTTAAGCCTAACAAAGAATGTGACAAATGTTGGAAAATACATATATCCCACATTGAAAAAGTACAAATGAATGAAGTGGCTAATAAGTGGTATAGATCGAGTCTTAACACAAGCCAATTAGTTTTATATTAGATGGGCTCAACCCTATTTATAAGTCCACATGTGTACGTGGGCCAACACTCTTAAAGCTCATGGACGTGTTAACATGGTATTAGAGCATACCCATTGAAATCGAATTTTTTATCGAATTCTTAAAATCGTATTTTTTCTTTCTTCCTTTGAATTCTTTGAATCTTCAAAATCATGAATATCGAAAATACATCCATCGTATCCCATGGAACACCCAATTTCATTCAAACCCTTCAAGATAATTCTTCCTTTCCTACAGGAACTATTCTTGATGATACGAACTATACTCTATGGTCACAGATCATGGAGATGCGAATTGAAGCTAGAAATAAATTTGGCTTTCTTAATGGCACTATGCCAAAGCCACCAATAGGAGATAAAGCATTGGAAACTTGGCTCCTTGATAATAATTAAGTTAAAAGTTGGCTGATTGACTCCATGAGTTCGACATTGATGCAGAGATTCATTTGTCTTCCAACAACAAAGGAGATATGGGATACTGTCTCAAAAACCTTCTATGATAGATCTGACGAAACTTAGTTATTTGAATTGAACCGAAAATCATTCACAACACGTCAGAATGGTAAGCCATTACCTGCATACTATAATGAACTGATTGGAATATTTTAGAAAATCGATGTCCGAACGTATGCACAAGGGGAGGATGTTAATGGAGTAGTATCACTCCATAAACATATTTCCCGACTTCAAATACATATTTTCCTAGCTGGGCTTGATTCGAAATTTAATAATGATTAAAGTGAAATACTTCAAAATGATCCACCTCTTGATCTCGATTCTAGTTATGCATATGTATGGAGGGATCACAACCAGCGACATACAATGGAAGATTCGAAGATATTGTCGGACCATTGTGTACTTGTAGTAGCTCAGACTCATCCCTAGTTCAAAAGGAAAATACTAAGTCCATCACATACACCTGTACTCATTATGGTGAAGTTAGACACTCCAAGGAATGGTGCTATAAAATTTTAGGATATCCAGAATGGTGGGATTTTAATAGAAAGCCTCATAAAAAGCTCAAAAAGGCTGCAATTACTACCTTTAGTGGTACTAAACCAAGTGGCGATCTTGATGTAACATCATGTATGACAAATCTTACTTGAAATAATACATGGATTATTAATATAAGTGCTACTGATCATATGAAAAACTCCACTCACCATCTTACATCCATCCGCCCATTAACCCAATAAAATATTCTAACTGCTAATGGAGGCATAGCACTGGTCATTCATGAAGGATCAGTATCTAACTCTGATTGTCTTAATCTAGATACTATTCTTGTTGTTTCATCTCTTTCTTATAATCTATTATCTGTTGGCCAAATCATTGAAATCTTGAATTGCACTGTCAAATTTTGGCCTAATTATTATGTATTTCAAGACATTGCAATGCACCAGATTATTAGCTCTAATGTTAAACATGGAAAGTTATACTATTTTGAGTTGCATGATGATTCAAGTCATAAGTCATGTCAAGTAAATAGGGTTAGTGGAAGTTGCTCGAGTAAAGACCAAGTAATCTTGTGGCATCGTCATCTTGGTTATCTTTCTTTTCATTATCTTAGACAAATAAAACCAGATTTATTTTTCACAGACTCGGAATTCAAATGTGATATTTGTGAATTGGCAAAAGGCCACCAGATTTCTTATGTACTGAGTTATAATAAAAATTCAATTCCATTTATGACCATTCATTCTAATGTATGGGGACCTGCTCAGATTCCTACTTTATCTAGTGCTCGATATTTCATAACATTTATTGATGAATGTACCCAGATGACCTAGGTATCAGTACTTTCAAATAAGGGAGATGTGTGCTCCAAGTTCTGGGACCTGTATAAAATGGTGGCTACACAATACCAGAGTAAAATCTAAGTCTTGTAGTTTAACAATGGTGGGGAGTATGTTAACTCAATTTTAAATGATTTCTGCCACGAGAAGGGCATTTACCATTAAACATCATGTGCCGACACTCTTTAACAAAATGGTATAGCCAAACGGAAGAACTGATAGTTATTAGAAGTTTTTTGACATTATTATTTGACATGAATGTTCCTCGAGAATACTGGGGAGAGATTGTTCAATCCACTGTGTACCTCATAAACCAGACACCATCAAGACTACTCGATTTTAAAATACCTCTTCAAAAACTTTAGGAACTTGTTATATCTCCACCCCTCAATAATCTTGAGCCCCAAGTCTTTGGATGCTAGGCATATGTTCATCAGACACTCGACAAATTAGACCCTCGAGCTATCCGATGTATATTTGTTGGCTATGCAGATCTACAAAAAGGATATCAGTGTTATAATCTGAATACAAAGAAGATGTATGTCACTCGGGATGTTTGATTTCATAAAAATTCTCCTTTCTTCTTCCACTTTGAGTGCTCTCTCTTTAGGGGGAGAAAAATCTAAACCTCTTTGAATTTGAAGATAGCATTCTAAGTGGTTCGAATGTTGAAGATGGCATTCTGAGTGTTTTGACTCCGAGTCTCCCAAACGTTCTAAGCATCTCATAGACATCTGATGTTCCAAGTTTGAGCATCTCACCCGGATAGATCATAGAAGAAAATTCGAGTAATCAAGATAATACATCTTCCCAACCCACACCAGAAGCTGAAGAAACTCCGGATGCAGATGTGCACAATAAGGTAAACTTGTCTCCTTTAGTAACTCTAAATACTGAGCCTCGTTATCCTTCTAAAATCAATAGAGGGGTTCTGAAAAAATAATATAATCCAGACCTTCATACCAAAACTAAATACCCTATCAACAACTTCGTATCAACTAACCATTTGTCTAACTCATATGCATTTACTGTAAATCAATTATCTACTGTATCTATTCCGAGTAATGTGCATGAAGCCTTAGATGATCCGGATTGGAAGAAAACCATGAATGATGAAATGAAGGCATTGCAGAAGAACCGAACATTGGATCTTGTTCCTCTTCTTGAAGGAAAGAAAATAGTGGGGTGCAGGTGGATATTTATTGTCAAACTCAGTTCAAATGGAAGCATAAATCGGTATAAAGCTCGGTTGGTAGCAAAGGAGTATACTCAGAAGTATGGAATTAACTATGAAGATACATTTGCCCCAATAGCAAAAATAAACATCATCCGAGTTCTTATTTCCTTAACTGCTAACATGGACTAGCCATTGTGACAATTTAATGTGAAGAATGCATTTTTGAATGGAACCATAGATGAAAAAGTGTATATGGATCCACCACCCAGAACTAAATGTACTGACCGAGTATGCAAACTAAAAAGGGCATTGTATGGACTTAAGCAATCGCCTTGAGCATGGTTTGGACAACTCTCAACTTTCATGAGAAAGCTCGGATATAAGCAAAGTGATGTTGATCACATATTATTCATCAAACAGAAGTTAGGTAAAGTCACTGCACTGATTGTATATATTAATGATATAGTGGTTATTGGAAATGATCCGAGTGAGACAACAATCTTGCAAAGACAGTTAACATCTGAGTTTAAACTTAAGGATTAGGGTAACTTGAAGTATTTTTTAGGAATTGAAGTTGCAAGATCAGCTCAAGGAATTTCCTTCTGCCAATGAAAGTACATAATGGACCTACTGACAGAGACGAACATGCTTGATTGTAAGCCAGTCGAGACTCCAATTGAAGTTAACCATGGACTTTCAGTCCTAAGAGATCAAGTTCCAACTGATAAAGATCGATATCAAAGGTTAATGGAAAGGTTGATTTACCTATCTCATACTCGACCAGACATTACTTATGCAATAAATGTTGTAAGTCAGTTCATGCATTCTCCTAGTAAAGAACATATGGATGCAGTATACCGAGTATTAAGATATCTAAAGTCTTCTCCAGATAAAGGGTTATTCTTTAGGAGGAATAAAGATTATGAAATTATTGGCTATACTGATGCTGATTGGGCTGGAGATCGGACTAATCAAAAATCAACATCCGGGTACTTTACGTTTATTGAAAATAATTTAGTCACTTGGAAAAGTAAGAAATAGAAAATTGTAGTAAGGTCAAGTGTTGAAGCTGAGTTTAGAGGAATGGCTCATGGATTATGTGAGTTGCTCTGGGTAAGGTGAATTATTCAGGATCTGGGATTAAAACATCTGAAGCCTATGTTGTTACAATGTGATAACAAGGCAGCCATAGCAATTGCAAACAATCCAGTTCAACATTATCGAACTAAGCATGTAGAGGTTAACAAACATTTCATAAAAGATCATCTGAACTAAGAAACAATTGATCTTCCATTTGTTTCTTTTTGGACTCAACTAGCTGACATCCTCACAAAGGCTGTATCCAGAAAGATGTTCTACAACTCACTTGACAAGTTGGGAATGATTGACATATATTCACCAACTTGAGGGGGAGTGTTGAGAAAGTAAATATTTTTTATTGTATATATTATGAAGTAAATATTTGTATACAATTAGGAATAAAATTTTTATTCTATTTAGGATGTTATTCTATTCCTAATTAGGTTGTGATTAGAATTTCTATGTGTATATATAAATGATGTAACCCTTCTTTAAATATTATGGAAAAATATTTTCCTTAAATTTTCTCTTTTTTTCTCTAAATTTTATTTTTCATGGTATCAAAGTAGTGATCCCGGGTTCATATGTAAAACCTTATTGTATTTGAATTTGGAAAGTGTCTGTGGTTGGGTGCGGCCCGTTTATATATTGGCAAGTGTAATTGTTTCAGACTTAATTACACTTGAAGGAGAATATTGGAAAATACATATATCCCACATTGAAAAGTACAAATGAATGAAGTGACTAATAAATGATGTAAATTGAGTTTTAATATAAGTCAATTGATTTTATATTAGATGGACTCAAGCTCATTTATAAATTCATATATATACGTGGGTCAACACTCTCAAAACCCGTGAACGTGTTAACAATAAATACATCCAATAGCATGTTAAATTATGCAATACCGACATTAGATTGAATCCGGTTAATAAAATTATAAACATAAGTATCCAACCAAAAGAACTAAATAAACAATATTGCTTATGCTGTTTAAATATAAGTTTGTTTAGTATCATTGTGAAGCATAAAGTATATAAAATCTTTATTTTGATTAAAATATATTTGTCTTTTATTTATTTTTAAATTAAATTCTAAGAAAATTAAAAAAAAAACAATATCTTTAAACTGAGCTATAATGGGCTACACTACAATTAGCATCAAATTAAATATATGAAAACATTATTAAATTAAATTAAGCAAAAAGAATTAAATAAAATAAATTGAAAGAAAGTAGACAAGCAAAAATTCATCAACCTCTCCATCTCAATAAATACACCAAACCCCACTAATGAGAAAAAAGGCCCCCCATTTTGCAAGGCAAGAGGCCTACCATCTCTATGGATGTATGGGAATTTAGAAGAAATGGGATTTTTTTTTTTTTAAGTGAAAAAAAAAATTGTGTTTTGTGTCAAATCAAAAGAAAGTGCAAGAGGGTCCTCACTTTACAATTTTGGCTTCTTCTCTGCAAAGTTAGCCTTTGGAAGCAGACTCATCTTTTTCTTTTCTCTTTCTCATCATTGCTTTCATTTTTTTTTTTATTTCAATTCCTTGAAGAAGATTTTCAATCTACTTTGCCTTTGCCTTTCCCTGTCATAACCAATAATAATAGTAATAATAACAATGGTGATAATTACCCAAACTCAAATAGGCGGCCTTCATGGTGATTATTATTTTGTTTCTCTGATAATAATTCTATCATTGCTTGCTTAGCATTTTTGATAAAATTTTCACTTTAAAAAGGCATAATGGGTGCTTTATCTTTTCTTTTTGGTAAATTTCTAACACTTTTAGAAGCATTTAACTTAGAGGGAATTGCCTGTTTAATTCGTGATGATATGAATAGTTTTTTACTAATATTAACAATTAACAATCATGAATCTTATAACAATAAACTAATAAAATAATATTAGCCAAAAATATAAATAACAATGCATTCAATTGGAGAATTTTTTACTTCAAACACCATTTTTTAAAAAAAAAAAAGATATTGTCAACTAAATTTTTTTTTTAATTGGTTTAATACTTGATGTCTTAATCAAAGTATGGCTTATTATAAATTGTGAAATGGGTTAAGCATTGTTCAAAAAAATAAAATAAAACGAAGTGGGTTTAGCAACTTAATCTCACAGTTAGTATGTTTTATCCTAGAATCAATTTAATTTGTATGTGGGTCATCCATTTTAGGTTGATTTATGAGTTAATGTGAATTTGATTACATTGAGTGGTTGTTCTTTTCACTTCCCTACCAGATTTGTTAAGTTGTTAGTATCATAATTTTATGTCATATTTCATTTTAATATTAAAATTTTATTTTTTTTTCTTTTTAATTTCAAAAATTTTATTTTTATTTTAAATTAAAGTATTCAAATATATCTGATCAAATTTAATATATTTGACAATAAAAATAAACATATTTTTAGTATATCTATGATGTAAGTATCTCATTAAACAATTTAATTATCTTATTGATCTTATAAAATAAAATTTGTTTGTGGGCCTCATAAAATAAAATTTTTAAAAAATTTATTTTATGGAATCCACAAAATAATTAAATCTTTTAATGAGATATTTATATGGTGAATATATTAAAAATATATTTATTTCGACTGCTATGTATATTACTTTAATCGGATATGTTCAGGATACTTATAGTTAAAATAAAAATAAAATTTTTTATACCGAAAAAAAAATTAATATCAAAATAAAACATAAACTAAAGTTATAGTATTAATAATGTACTAAACCCCTTTCCTACCGCATTAAGTGATGAAAGTTATCATCAATCGGAACTTTAGGCCCTTGACATCCATCAGCTAACTTTTTAGTCCTTAACATCAATTAGACAATTACCAGTTTTTCAAATCAGAGTTTATTATTATTATTATGTTTTTGGTCCGGTGATCAAAATTGAGACTTCAAAATAAAATAAAATAAATCTTGAATTTCATAATGGCATTATTGAGTTACTCGTTATTTGTTGGTTTATTTGAATTATTTATGTACTTGAGTTATTGGTTAGAATAACATCTTAATGAACAAATTATAATTTTGATTGTAATTGATCATGATAATATATTTTAACTATGTTGATAAATCAGTTTTTTTATCTAATATTCTGATATTCATTAACTATAAGACCTCCAACTATTTTAAATTTTTTTATACATAAAATTCAAACTTAAAACTTTATTTAAAAAAAATTAAACTCCTTCCCATTTGAACCAACAAATATTAGTTCATAAATTATTTTTTAACATTTAATATAATAAATAAATAAAATTATCTAACATTTAAATATTCACCTCAAAATAAACCAATATGATATCAAAATAAAATCACATCATCTAAATTATGCAAGTAAAATAAAACACACTAAAAGCAAACAACGCATCTATCCAAAAATATATGTTTTTTAAAACCCCAAGTATTACGAATATTTACATTGTACAATTGCTATTTTAAATATTCTTAAAATAAAACCAAAAAGTCAGGATGTTGTAAATTATGAGAAATAGATTGAAAAAGAAAAATAAAAAAAGTCAAGAGTCCAAGATGGTAGGGAGGAAAAGTCTGTAAAATGGGCGGCTCAGATGGCCATTCAGTGTTTTATTGAATAATCAGCTATATTTTTTTATATTTCTTTGAAATAAATTTTATTTTTATAGTAAAAAACAAAATAAAGGAATGATAATTCGATTGTGCATAATGCATGCATAAACTGTTCCTCTAATTGTAAGACGACAGATCCTAATCAAAAGGTGGGTCCTAAAGGCATCATCATCTAATTAAATATGGTCCCTCAAAAACGCCACACATCCAACGACAATTCTCCACGGACTAGGGTTATTATTATATAAAATTTATTATATTTTTCTTTTTTTTTTAAAATAAATCCACGAGATATTATTACACCATTATTAAGTATACCATATTTAACTATGAAACTAATTTTACACATATTTTACAAGTGCTGACTCAAAAAAATTTCGTCCAATGAGAATTCGATTATGTTTCCCTAATTTTTTTTTTTTCAAAAGTTTACTTTAAAATTTTTATATAAATTTAATATTTACCTTTGAAAATTATATATTTTCACTTTAACCTCTTTATATCTATTCAAATTTATCTTTATTCTATTCTGTTCCATACTTGCTTATACAGAAAAATAAATGAAACCTTATACCACTAATTCAATCTTTTGAGTTACAATTTTTTTTTAATTTCATACATATTAAAAGGTAAAACTTTTATCTAATTCATGTATATTATACCCAATAATTAGATTTGTGATGTATGTATCAAATATTTTAGGTATGAAAAATAAAAATGTGAATGTATATCATATGTATTATAAATTTAACCGTTGAATATAATATATTTGATATGGGTAATAAATTCTTTAAGAGTGTATTTTGATGTAAATATTTGACTTAAAATCTTAAAATTTTAAATATAAAGATTTCAAATAACATGTAGTTAAATGTCATTTCAAATCTTTATTAAATGAGCTTTTACAGTCATCATGAATTTATTTTAAATTATCATAAATACAAATTTATGTAATTTTCAAATAAGAGATTTGATTTAAATTTAAATTTATACTCAAATCTTTTATATTCAAATATAGCATAAAACAATTCATTTATTAAAATGAATGGAATAGAAAATGAATCAATATAAAAGAGTCTTAAAAATTGGGATAATACATTCATTACAATTTCAAACTAATTAAAGAAAAATCATCTTTACTTGAATATATAAACATGTTAGAAAATATATCCTTGATATGATTTACTTGAATCACATTACTGCTAATATATTCCTGTAATTTTCTGCTATATTACTGCTAATATATATATATATATATACACACACAAAAAGTATGGAACTAGTCTAACATTAAATCACCTATTTTCAATATGCAATGGATACTGGATCTTATCATCCTGAACAATATTAAAACTAGCTTTATATTCTTTAAATCTGTTTAAACATTCAATTTATACTAATAACATGACCACACATTACATAAATTAAAAAGTTATGTCAATTAAAAGTAGTCTGATCAGTTGTGAAAAATAACTATGGAACTCTTAAGTTTGAGTTCCATCAATATTAGTGGGAGTTATCGTGTTATTATGGTAAATGTTAAAGAGATTGCTATCCCTATTGTGTAGCCCACGATTTGTTGGACTCCAACCATATAAAAAATAAAAAAGTTATAAATAAATAATGCTACAAATTAAATTCAAACAATCTAATTAATAAACAACAAACAAAATTATATAAATAATATGGACATATTATATCATCAAAATTTAGATAATCATAGTGTGTCCATTCAAGTTTTTTTTTTATTTAAATAAAACAAAAATATTTTCAAGTCAGTTTATATATCAATTGAGCCTTTACTTATTTTGCTTATACATATTATCAGTACTAAATTTGATATTCACAAATCCAATTTTAATCTATTAATTTTAACCGATTAATTTTCATTTGTATGCAAATAATTATGAATGAAATTATGAAATGAAATTTTAAGTGGACAGATTCTTTTCAATTACTAAATAAATAATATATATATATTTTTAATTATTGCCCCAATCTTGCATCGTTCATAATTTTTTTCATTGTGCAGGTTTCAGGATTTTCAATTCCTGAAAAAAAAAAGAGCATTACGTTAATTTTCATATGCTGTTGTACTATGCAATGTTTCCTTGATCATTAAGTTCAATCATCAGGTCAAATACAATCAAGCATGCTGTATGCGTTCAACCTTGCTTGAAAAGCAAGCAATCAAAAGGTCGTCGTTTAAGGGATCTTGGAATCATGACATGTAAGAGATGCACATTTTTCATTTAATGAAATCGGCATAAAATAGGTTGGAATATTTAGTTCATTTGTAAGTTTTAAACAATAGAACAGGCCTATGAGTGCAAAATAAATAAATAAATAAATAAAAATCAGAACTTTTGTGTTGTTTTCTTTTTGGAAATTTATCTAATTTTTAAATTTGATAAAAATAAAATAATTTAGTCAATTAATTTTAATTTTATTAATATAATGTGCATTTTGATCAAAATTTATTAAAATCATGCATTTATATATATGATCTAAGATGAGTTATTTTTAAAATATCTCATGTCTTTTTTTTTTATTGATTTCGACTAAAATATAAATGATATAAAAATTATAAATAACTGGTCATATTTTTTTTTTTTTTTTTGTTAAACTCAAAAACTTAAAAATTAAAAAATTGTAAATATTATAGTTCTTAATACTAAGAGACCATGGAACTGCTGCTGCTGATGAAGTAGGATTATTGCAGTAGAAATATATGATCATACGTTCAATTAAAACCAACGGACTGTTTATCTAATTAGCTTATAACTTATATACATTTTATATATGTAAATTTATATGATTTTGAGTTCCAACTCTAATGAACCTTTAACATATATATGTTTCGAAGGGAGTTATACCATTAGAATAATAAAAATAAATAAAGATATTAAAATTACCAGGCTCGTGTATGTTGACCATTATACACCACCTAAAAAACAATATGAATTGTTATTGTGGCGAAATTTAAAAAAAAATTAAGTAGTAGATAAGAACCCTGAAAAGACCTGGAATGTCTTCCTCATTAATCAATTCTAACTACAATTACAGGACCACATATCAAGTCATCGATCGACCAAATAATGTGGGTATTATTCTAGCAAGAGTTTTCATGAAAACAAATCTATATTAAGTTGATAATGATATTTATCTTTATTTTACGAATTTCAAAAGCATAAGACACAGTGTTAAGAATTTAACTAAGACATTTGAAATGCCAAAGCATTAGACTATGAACGAAAGATTAATTATTAACAAATATATTTATCTTTTAAGAATGTGGTTTAGATTGTTATTACTTAATATGAAAAATGCAAGTTAGTCAGAACATGGATAAACAAATAAATACACAAGTAAACATCCAAGTAAATTGGAAGTTGATTTTTCTTTTTTAATCCCGTAATTGATCAAAAACTTGAATTTATAATGAATTTCGGTTGAATTATTCTATTTTTGCTTCTAAAAAAAGCTTGATTTTAAACTTTAATTCAAATAAGAAAAAAAAATATACGTTGTATTATTTTGTTACTTTTTAATTGTACTTTGTTTTATATTACTTGTTAATTAAGATGTATTTTTAACACTGAATGAATGAAAAAATTATTCTTTTTCTCAAAAAAAATATTTTGAATAATACACATAATAGAGTCAAATGCTAATAAATTGTATGTATAATCAAATTGATTAATAAATTAAACTAGAAACAAAAAATTATCATCATATTTCGTATAATAATACGAAAATGAAACCGAGTTTCTTTAGTTGTACGTGTAATTGGCTTAAGTATAATAAAATTTAATTCAATTTTTTATATTAAACCAAAAAATGTAAAATAGTTAAGAAAATGTCCAATAAAAAATTTCAAAGCATGAATCACCTACACTTATACCATCGTTTAATTTCTTGGCTAATTATAACTAAGGGATAGGGAAAGAAGGGGGACTGTACATCGTATCCTTTATTGCATGCTTGTAAGGATTTAGCCACAAGCAATGTGGTATGAACACCCTATACCGTCTTCAAATAATTCCACTATGTACATCTATAAATACAGAAAGAAATACATAAACATGGCAATTAATTTCAATATATAGTCAAATTTGAAATTAATGTATATTTTGCAATGGGATGTCTATATCTATCTCACTAAATTTCACATTTTTTAATTAGTAATTCAAACTCTATCACATATATATAGTTGTCCGTGCAAGGCATGATGTCCAAACTACTTCACAAGTACTACAGGTTTTCAATTCGAGACTCTGCATTCCCTAATTGGCATTCCTCTTCCCCAATTATATATGAAAAAAAAAAGTTTGCATTGATCAATAATATGAGAGGTTATCTGTATAGTTTATCATGAAAACTTTTGTTTTCCCAATCCAAATTATCACTTCCTTTTTTAAAATAATAGATTAAGACATAATATATGACGGATCATAAAATAATATATGGTTAACCATAAAAAACAAAATAAAAAATATATCAGAGAATATAAATCTCATTAATTTTTGCAGTGATTAACCACGCAATATCATAAAATATCAAGAAAAAAGATAAAAGAGTATATATTTTATTAAATTTCTGTAGTATAGAAAATTAATTATAAAATGATATATGGTTAATCACAAAAATGATATAAATTGACTTTAAAATAATATGGGTTGACCACGTATTATCAAACAAAAAAACTAATTGATCCCAGAAAATCAAATTTTCAAAAATTTGATATTTATTTTTACAAAATTAATTTTATGATTTAATAAAAATATTATGATTTAATTAGTTTTGTAAAATTAACATCCAAATGATTTTAATTAAAATTAATTTAAAAAGTGTTAAAGTATTCAGAATTTAGACTGGAGTATGTTTGAATTTTTAATAATTAGTAATAAAATATGCTTTAACTTGATTTGCTATATTTAGATTGTCGACATGTTTTAAAATTTTATTCCATTGTGGATGTTATGTTTTGCTATTTCTACATTTTTCTACTGCTATTATGTCGTTGTTTTACTATTTTTTTATTTTTTGTTACATTTATCTTTGTAGATATTGTAGATGGCGCATAGATATAAATGTTGTTATGCTAACATTATTTTCCAAGGTTTTATTACATTTGGCCCTAGATTTGTTCTTTTGCACTTTTTCTTTTTGATGTATTTACTAAAAAAAATCATGTAATAATTGTAATTATCTTTTTTTCTTCATGCTTTTCATAATTAGCTATGGATGGATAAGTGTGTATTTGTATCTATTTATTTTGTTATACCGAAACTAAAGTGATGCAAAAAGTATAACGGGTATTAGCTAATAAAAAGTATCTAATTATAAATAATTTTTCAGATTAATAATCTTTATTTATAGGATGATGTTTGTTAAGTTCGATATTATCTCATTTTTTGAGCAATTATATGACAACTACTTACAAAAGACTTTTTTGAGTTTCTAAAAGTATTCTCATTTCATCCTTAAAGACGTATTGATTCTATTTACAGTGTCATGGTTGTATTTTATTTTAATCTCCGAACGTCTTTCGTTCATTCATAGTAGTGACTCTATTGGAGATTAAAGATATGTAATGATTTTGAAATGAACTATTTCTTTTGGTAGTCCTAAGATATTATAAAAATGTCCAAATTACAGTTGATTAATTTACAATATGATTAACGATATCATAAGAAATTCATCCTCAATTATGTCTAAACAAAGTAGTTGTCAACTTGTCATTATATTTTTATCAACATTGTACTACAAAATTACAAATATATAGCAAGAACTATTTTTTTTTATTTTTAAAATAGTGACAAATTAATATTTTTTATACTAAAACAATTATCCTAATCGAATTCAAATATTTTTAATTTTAATATTCTTGAATGTTACTTAGTTTGTTTAATAATTTAAATATTTAAAAATTTACTTTATTAATTTGGTTAAAAAATTTTGTTTTAAATCAACTAAATTAAAATTGGAACAAGTTGGAAACGTTTGGTTTTTTAAATTATTTTAACTAAACTAAAACTTGACTATTCTTTACAAATCAATATATATATATACACACTAAATCAATTGTCCTAATCAAAATTTAAATATTTTTTATTTTAATTTTCTTGAATGTTACTTAGTTTGCTTAATAATTTAAATATTTAAAAATTGACTTTATTAGTTTGGTTCAAAATATATGTTTTAAATTGACTAAATTAACATTGGAACAAATATGTCTAATTTTGTTAGACAATTGAGCCTATATTATTTGTAAAAATTAATGATTGAGTTTAGATTGAATCAAATTGCATAGAATCATTATTGTACAATTTTGTTCAAAAAAATAAAATATTATAACTGGATCATAAAAAATTATTCAATGTCTTCAATTGATATGAATTCATATCTCATTAAGTTTTTGTATACTACTTTTCAATTTTTTTAAAAATTCATATTTGACAAAGAAGATTAGTTATATTTGCAAATATTTTTCTCATATTATTTGTTAAAATTTTCAAAATTATTTCCATATAATTTATCTAAATCTTTGAAAATAATAATAACAAAGTCAATATCTCCACTACTCATATGAAATTGTATAGAATCATTTACTATATTAGTTCAATAAAATCACGTTATTTTTCTAATTCAAGTCACCTTTTATATTTATGACATCAAAAAATTTTAAGATATTACTTTATTCGACTTTATTTACATTAAAAAAATAGTATTAACCACACACATTAGATACATGATATTTATGTCACTATTAAAAATATGTGTATTTGTTTAACAATAAAAACTAAATTAATTGAAATTGAAATTTCTGGTATATAATAATTTTATTTTTATTATATATTGATTTATGGCTTAAAACTTAAATCATCTCCTAAAGTATATAAAAATTTATTTAATTTGATGTGTTAATTTTACAATTTATAATTGACCATAAAATAATATATGATGAACCACAAATGTTTAATTTAAATTTTAAACTATAATTGTAATTTTTTTAAAACTAATAACCGATTAATCTAATATAGTAGGTAATTTTTTTTAAATAATTTTTTTTAAAGGTAGCAATACTTTAAGGTATTGCATAAAAATCCTAACATGAGACCTTAAAAGAAAAATCCTAGATTTGAGGCAAAACCAACATGATATCTTGAGCAATCACTATGTGTATATATATATATATATATATATCATGGGAGATCAAATTTTCACTCGTCTCTAAAACCTAAAATTATTTCAAGAGATTACAACTGGGTCATATGGTTTCACCAAAGCTATACATCCTTCTCGTTTGTCTCCACTTCAAAATCGGCGAGTGCAAAACGGCACCATATCCTCCAATACCTCACGTACTCCCTCCACACATTATATTACAACCGAATAGTGTTATTTAATTCAATATTTCGAATAGTGTTATTTAATTCAATATTTTTACACCATTTGATTTGATATTATATTATTAATAGATATTATTTTTATAATTAAATAATATTTTTAACTAAATTTTAATAAATTAAGTGATATATACATTTGACTTTTAAATAATTAGTTTTTTATTTCAAACAAATAACAAAATATATGCAACTCAATAATAGAAAATTATTGCCTACATTAGATGTATTATATTCAATGGTAAGATTTGTAATAAAGAAACATTTATCTCATTTTCAATACCCAAATATAAATCACTTTGTTGATATGTCATAAATTATACTTTATAATATAATACATTCAGTGTAGATAATAATCTCTCATATTTTAGCAAATAAGCGGTTGAAAATCAAATTAAAAGCAAGTACCAATAAAAGAAATTATTAATTTAAAAGAAAATAAATAATTTTTAAATACTCATTCATTATAAAAACGCTGTTAATTACATTTCATTATGTACTTAAAATGAGTTCTAAAATTATATATAGAGTGAGTTAAATATCGATCAACTGCTTTTTATTTTTTTGGCCGAAACAGTAATTATATTATATTAAATGTCTTTTGGGCAAGAGTTGAAACAAACTTTATGGATTTAATACAAATGAAGCACAAATAAACAATAAACCTAGAAAAAATAGAGAAATATGAGAGATAAAAAAATAAAACAACAATAACCATAACCAAAAAATCAATAAATTAAAAAGAAAAAATCACTTTATATGTCAGTACATCGACAGTGCATAAAATAATTTCTTCTTATCACAATAAGAAAAGTCATAGACATATGTAAAAAAGTTTGAAATTTGAATGATCAACCAGACAACCTTATTGCTATCCGTCGTGAGTTAATGAGAGTAATCAAACTCATTTTGAACGAACTAAAATTTCTTTTTAAATCTTTATTGCTGCTTCCTTTTCTAATATAATAAATCCTTGCAAAGATAAAAAAAATCATCACAAAGATGATATAAAATACAACTTCACAAAGAGTTATATCATAAAGATCCAAAGAAGACAGATTCAAGCTAAGAAAGACAGCTAAAAATTTATTTAGAAATTAAGCTATGGAAACTTAAAGAAAGTAAAAAAAAAATAGGGCTACTGTTGACAAAGAAAGTGCCAACGACAGCTCCATATATAGAACAAAAGTAAAAAAATGCAGAAAACGTAGAAGAAATAGGAGAGAAAAGAAAAAAATGTTAATTGCTTTTTAAATTAGATAAGTTGTGTAAGAATAATTTCGTAATTTTTTTTTTTTGACGACAGAAATAATTTCATAAATTAATAATAGTAGAGTTGGAAATCTTCATTTCATGATGGCTTTAAAGTATTGGCAAGTTATTTTCCGTTGAAACAAAGAAAAAAAAAAGTATTGGCAAGTTCGCAGCAGAATAGGGGTATTAAGGTCATTTAAGAAGGTTTGAGGATGTGGCATATTGACGAAATTACATAAACACCCATCACTGGCACGGGCGGCACATTCTCGAACCAAACGTGCGTCCCTGCTTGCTTAGAGGCATGAAGTACAACTAAAAACATGAAATCGGGGGCTGTTTAACCCTTTCATACGGAACCCCGCCCCAACTGATAGGACCTGTTTGGTTACATAATTAAATTCTACATTCCCAATACTTTCCAATCCCTCCTCCTTTCCCTTTCCCTTTTCCTTTTCCCTTTTTTTTAAAAAAAAAAAAAAAACTCTTCCAACTATTTCTAATTGTAAATGAATTAATGAGTTGTATATTAGAAAGTAATTGACCTCCTTTTATATTATATTTCAATTAATATCTCTTATAGGAAAAAAAATCTCCAGTTACTATTTATAATGTATTATATTTAAGTGTTAAAAATTAATTTAATTTAATTATAAAGTGTTTTTTTTTTCTCTTATAAAACTTCAATAACTTATATTTTTTAACTTCTCTAACAGATGGAGAAAACTAAATCTTTGTAGCTCTTCACTTTTTTATTTTGTTTTAGTTTATCAACACTTTTGTAATTTGAATTTTTTAATATCTTTTAAGATTGTAAGATTTTTTTTTTTAAAAAGCTTAATCTATAATTAATTACTATAATATCTATGAGATTTGATTTATTATGTTAATAGATTTTTATATTTTCAGTAATTAATTTAAATATTTTTGATATTTTATTCCGTTAAACCATCACATCCTTACAGCTGCCGGTCGGGGTGGAGATAAGCTTGTGAAGAAGCAAGCTTATCCCCCCAAACCAATCCTATCTATAGTGCAATTTAATTTATATTTAAATGGACTTATTTAAAAAATTATAAGTTCTATTTGGTCCATAAAGTTATAATTAATATAATCTTAGATTCATCCAATTTTTTATTAAATTAATAAATTTTAAAGTTATTACATTTTTATTGTAATAATAATTATAATTTTTTTAGCATAAAAATAAATTTTAAAAATATATTAATTTAAAATTGGCACTGCTCCAACATGATTATGCAAACAATACTATATCAATTAGAGTTTATCATCTTGACATCGATTCAATTATTAAATTTTATTAAAACTATTTTAGTGTGTGTTGTATACATATATACACACACACATTATTTACATTTGAGAATTACAATTATCAAATCTCATTAAATGTGTATTTGGTATAAATAAATTTCATAAAATTTAGTGGAATTCATTTGCAATTCCAAATTATGTATTTTTAATTTAAGTAAATATGTTGTAAAATTCATTTATAATTTCAAATTTTTAAATTTGTAAAATTGATTATATCAAATTCTAACAAAATGATTGTAATTTCCAAATGAATTCCATAATTTTTAAGTCAATATTTCTAAATGACTAAAATGCCCCCTTATTGTTTTTATTTTAAAAAATATCTTTTCTATTTGAAAGGATATTTTTTACCAAAATTAAAAATTAACAAGAATTTTAGATTTATACCAAACACAATATAATAAAATAAAGAATTATTTTTAAATAAATTTCACAAACTATTCATTTGAACCAACACACTTTATTTATAAAATTCATTTGGAAATGAACTCTATTTGAAATTTATTTATAAATGAAATTAATTTTTTGATAAAATTAAACCAAACATGATATAAAGAAAAAATAATTTCAGTATGGCAAATCTCATTTAAGGCGAGTGCCAACTATAAAAATTGAATTCATATTAATATGGTAAATCTCAAGTGTTGGAAGCTGATTACATAAATGGCATCAATAATTATAATATGATAAATTATAATTAGTGCAATACATATTACATAAGTCGTGTTAGCATTGTAACAATTAATAAAATCTAGTCCATGTTAATATGATAAACCCTAATTAACATAATATTGATTACATATTCCTATTTTAACTAGTGTTGATTTTGAATCGATATTTTTTAAAATTTATTTTAATGTTAAAAATAAAAATTATTTAGTTACTATAGGATATTATTGCAAAAAAATAAATAAATTAAACAATCTATATTAATTTAATAAAAAAATAGATGAAAATCTATATTAAATTATAAAAAAATAAATGAATTTAACTCTATATTATAAGACAAGGGATCAAATAGAACTTTATTTTTTTTCATATTGATCTAATGGTAAATTAAACAATATAGATATAACAATTTAACAGGGTAAAACTTTATAGATGTCACAATAATTATTGAAAATACAATAATATAATAATATAATAGGTCAGATCTTAAGAATATTATAATAATTAATTCTAAAATCTATTAAATTAAATTTTTTATTTTACAAAATATATTAAGCAGTTAAAATTCTGCGTTAATTTTTTCAAAATAAAATTAATTTTACTAATAATTACCCCTTAATTTTTAAACTTAACCTCATTTCATAGTGTTTATATATATATATATGAAAAAATAAAATAATGATAGAAAGCAACACAAACAATTTTTTGATTTAAAAAAAATTATAAAAAGGTGTAGTTAATTTGTTCACATTAAATTTGATTGACAATCTCAAAATAATTTAATAATAGCAAATTCAATAATATTAAAAAAAATCTTAGTATTCTTCTCATACAGTAAACAAACAACTCTTTTGAGTTGCCAGTCGCTGCAACAAAAGCAATAAAGCAAACCAGAAACTGAAAAAGTAAAGTGGAAAAAAAACCGTTTATTCTTTTTTTTTTTTTAGATGATATTGATAGCATAAATTTCAGTTTAATTTCACTACAATACAAATATCAGTTTTAGCTATTTGTAAAAATTAATTCATAAAAAATATTATTTAAATATTTAAAATTAAAATATTAATAAAATTTTATTTTAATAAGTTGAACTGTCTAAATAATTAATTTTATTTTTATAAATTAGTAAAATAATTTTTTTACATTTAACATCTATAATATCCTATATTTACATAAATTTTAATATTTTACAGTTTTAACTGGATAAATCACATGAGAAAGTAAAACTTTGTATTGTTAAATTTTTTGTTTAACTAATTCTTTTGAATAGAATAATAATAACGGTAAATATTTTATAATAATTAATTTAACTTAATTCTGAAATATAATTTAGAAAAAAATTTTGAAAGAGCTAATTTTGTTGGTCAATATTAACATTTTTTTCAGAATTTTATCATATTAAAGAAGATTTGAATTTGATATTCTTATTTGAAGATGTTAATTTTTTCAGCATTAATATAAAATAAATTAAATGTAAGAAACAGTAAATTTATTACTATTTATATATAAATAAATATATTTAATAAAAGTGGCATTGGAAATGTCTTCTCTTTTTTTTTTCGTTAAAATACACTTCCTCAGGCGATTTTGTGCTTTCCTCTCTTACATGTAAAGAGCAGCAGCAGCAGAAACAGCGCTTTTTTCTGTTCTTTTTTTTTTTTTTTTTAATTTTTCCAATTTTCCATCTTTGACTCTATCGGTACTTTAATTCTAAATTTTCTTTCTTTTTTAATTATTAATATTAGTTTATTTTTTCAACCAAAGACTCCTTCTTTCTTCTTCTCTTTGTCCTCTCCTCCTCCCCCTCGCCTTTGTCTACCTCCGCCTTCCTTCTCCGCTCTTATCCGACGCCGCCGCCGTTTACTCCGTCACAGTTCCTCCGCTTCCATTCGCCGGAAAAGTGCTGCTCCAGCTCTGGTTGAGAAGGAAAATAAAATAAAATAAAATAAAATAAAACAAGAGGAAAGAGCAAAATAGTACAGCAGGTGTTTGTTGTTTTCTGAGTAAACAGTGACGATCAGTTTCGAGTTTTGGAACAGTGACGAGCAGTTTCGAGTTTTGGCTTAGTTTTGCAGAGTGAAGAGACTTGAATTTAGATCTGTTTAAAGGAAAAGAAAGAAAGGGAAATAGAGAGCGAGAGGTGGTTTTGATGTTCGGAGGATAGTTAGATGGTATATGATGAACGGAGCTCCGGTGAACGATCGGAGAGGGAGGTGGCCTTTTGGTAAATTTCTTCACATGGAATGGCAGATCTTGTTAGTTACGGTAATGCCGAACGTGACATCGAGCAGGTGACTCATTGTTCTTCTTCTTTTAATTCTAATTTTTAATTTTTTTTACTCGCTTAAATTTAATTAAATTAATTAAACTTCGGTTAATTTTATTTTTTTGACGGTTATAATTATAGTAAGATTTTTTTTTTGTTCGTTTGGATTTTGGAATTTTGAGACTAAATTCCTATATTTTTGGCTCATGTACGACCGCTTTCAACTACACAGCAAAATTACTGTCCCTTTTTTTTGTGTGTGTGTGTGTGTGTGATAATGGTAATGTAGCATCTGGGTGGTGGTGGAGTTATAGATTATGTTGTAAATCAAAATTTTGTATCAATCTCTTTTGCAGGCATTAATTGCTCTGAAGAAGGGTGCTCAGCTTCTGAAATATGGTCGTAAGGGAAAGCCTAAGTTTTGTCCGTTTAGACTTTCTAATGTAAGTTTGCTTCTTCATTCTTTTAATGCTCCTGGTTTCAGTTTCATGTTTTTTGGTTATTCTTAGGTGAAATTTTAAGGTTACGATGTGCTTTAGCTCGAGGGGATTTGTTGGAATGTCATGAACTATGCTTTGTTGTTTTTGTTTTAAAAATGTTAACAACTTTTTACAGTACATGTATGATAAAAGAACTGATAATCTATTGGATGGAGATTAGTATATATTGGTCAATTTCATTCCACTACTGTAAGTCTGTCACGAATGTTGAATATTTCTATTTAGTTATTACTTTTATTTCAACTATTCCCTAGGATTCAGAAGAATGTTGTGTGATGTTTCTGCTACATGAGCCACAATTCTTACTAAAAATTTTTTAGCTGCCAGTTAGTTGCCATATTTTCCATCTGCTTGTATCTCTGATTATCACTACACAATTGTTTGTGGTTGGTGGCACAGTATCAATATATATGTTGTTGTATCAGTGTGCATGGATGATTGCGGTAGCTGGAGAATGCAAAATATTAACATGGTCAGTTGTGAAGGAACTTTCATGGTCTAGGGTATTATCATTCATGGGATTCGCTAATAGCTTTCTATATATTTTGTGCCCAAGTATATTTTTCCATTTTGCTTCAGTCTATTGAGAGTTTAGCTAATATGTTCTGGATGCTTCTATATATAGATCTCCTGTTTATGGTCTGCAACTTCTTGATTTTCTTGATTGCTCCCTCACTATGAGGCTGTATGAATCAGCGTTGATACCTTATACAATTTGTTGTTTGAGCGTTTATGTTTTCCTGCTGTGTTTATTGATCTTGTTGTCATGTTTTCGAAAGTATACTTTCTGGTCCTGCAATTCCATACTCTTCCCTCCCACATGTACACACAAAATATCATTTCATCCTATCACATTGTAACTGCACTCACGTGTAAAAATCACAGGATGAAACAACTTTGATCTGGATTTCAAGTAGTGGTGAAAGAAGTTTGAAGTTAGCTTCTGTCTCTAAAATTATTCCTGGACAAAGAACTGTAAGATTTCTCTATATGTTACATTTTAATGATATTGTGATTTTTGTTATGTACTGCACTGGCTGAGCTTTTATATGATCCAAATTATGTCTAAAATACTTCTCTTCTACATGCTACCAGGCTGTTTTCCAACGTTACCTCCGTCCTGAAAAGGACTATTTATCTTTTTCTCTTATTTACAACGACGGAAAGCGGTCCCTTGATCTGGTTGGTACTGATGTTGAGTAATAGTTTTCCAGTTTTTGTTTTTGGTTATCTGCTGAAAATGTGAATCTTATATGCTGTTCACTTCTAGATTTGCAAGGACAAAGTTGAAGCAGAGGTGTGGATTGCTGGCTTGAAAGCATTAATTTCTTCCGGGCAAGGTGGACGCTCCAAAATTGATGGATGGAGTGATGGTGGCCTTTACCTTGATGTAATCCATCTATTTTGACTAATGTTTATTCATTCAACAGTTCCTTAATTGTCCTCTTCAACATGCATTGTTGGTTTCAGTTTTCTTGCATTGTATCTAATTTGTGCCTGGCTTAAGAAAGAATGTGTATATGACATTATGTGGCATTATCTTTTTGAAGATCTAGCCCAAAATTTTTCAGGGTGGAGAAAAAGAATCCATATAGCCAACTCCAAATAACTTGGGATTAAGGGCTTTGTTGAATCAAGGCTAGTGGAGTTGTATATATGATATATACCCAAATGATATAACTAGCTATCATAGGGGCTTGCTCAGTTTGATTTTTTTTTTTAAATGGGGAAGGGGATGGGTGTCAACATGTGAAGATCAGGCTAGTTGTTCTCACAAGCTTAAAAGTATTTATTCAATTAAGATTTACTCTTAGCAATTTGCTGCTATACTAGTAATTAATGAATTGACACATGGGCTTTGTGTGTGTTTTTGGCTGAATTGGTGTATTGTTATATAAGATATTTTCTGCAATCATCTTAATATAGTTGAGAAACATGATGATCATGATGTCTTTTTCCACATCTTTTACTGCTGCTGATGGTACCTGATGTGTAAATATGTGGTGAATTGGTTTCAGGACAGCAGAGACATAACGTCAAATAGTGCAAGTGACAGTTCCATTAGTGTTACACGAGATATTAGTTCTCCAGACATTTCTGTTAGTTTTAATCCAAATACTTCCCCAAGGAGTTTTCGGCCTGAAAATTCTCCAAGTTCTGATAGGTCACATGTAGCATCAGACAACACAAATATGCAAGTTAAAGGATCTGGTTCAGATGCTATTCGAGTCAGTGTTTCTAGTGCCCCAAGCACATCAAGTCACGGTTCTGCACCAGATGATTGTGATGCTTTAGGTGATGTGTACATATGGGGTGAGGTCATATATGATAATACTGTCAAGGTTGGAGCTGATAAGAATGCAAATTATTTGAGTACTAGAGCAGATGTGCTCCTTCCAAGACCGTTAGAATCTAATGTAGTTTTAGATGTACATCATATAGCCTGTGGGGTAAGGCATGCAGCATTGGTAACAAGGCAGGGTGAAGTTTTTACATGGGGTGAAGAATCTGGTGGACGGCTTGGCCATGGTGTTGGGAAGGATGTTATTCAACCTCGTCTGGTTGAATCTTTGACAGCTAGCACTGTTGACTTTGTAGCCTGTGGAGAGTTTCATAGTTGTGCTGTTACAATGGCTGGAGAACTCTATACATGGGGGGATGGCACACATAATGCTGGGCTTCTCGGTCATGGTACTGATGTCAGCCATTGGATACCCAAGAGAATCTCTGGTCCACTCGAGGGACTTCAGGTTGCTTCAGTAACTTGTGGTCCATGGCATACAGCCTTGGTAACATCAACAGGGCAGCTTTTTACTTTCGGTGATGGAACATTCGGCGTCTTGGGGCACGGTGACAGAGAAAATGTTGCATATCCTAGAGAAGTAGAATCTCTCTCGGGGTTGAGGACAATTGCTGTTGCTTGTGGGGTGTGGCATACTGCTGCTGTTGTGGAGGTTATTGTCACGCAGTCTAGTTCCAGTATTTCGTCTGGAAAATTGTTCACATGGGGTGATGGGGACAAAAATCGCCTTGGACATGGAGACAAGGAACCTCGGCTTAAACCAACATGTGTGCCAGCACTAATTGATTACAATTTTCACAAAATTGCCTGTGGTCATAGTTTAACTGTTGGCTTGACCACATCAGGACATGTTTTTACAATGGGGAGTACAGTTTATGGCCAACTTGGGAATCCGTATGCCGATGGGAAGCTACCTTGCTTGGTAGAAGATAAGCTTTCTGGAGAATGTGTTGAAGAAATTGCTTGTGGTGCATATCATGCAGCAGTTTTAACATCCAGGAATGAAGTTTATACATGGGGGAAGGGTGCCAATGGGAGGTTGGGCCATGGGGATATTGAGGATCGTAAAACACCAACTCTAGTTGAGTCTTTGAAAGACAGACATGTGAAATATATTGCTTGTGGTGCAAACTACACTGCAGCTATATGTCTTCATAAATGGGTATCTGGTGCTGAACAGTCTCAATGTTCATCATGTAGGCAGGCTTTTGGGTTCACTAGAAAGAGGCATAACTGCTATAATTGTGGTCTTGTGCATTGCCATTCATGCAGTTCCAGAAAAGCGACAAGAGCAGCCTTAGCTCCTAATCCTGGCAAGCCATATCGCGTATGTGATTCGTGCTTTATAAAACTAAACAAGGTATCAGAGGCTAGTAGTCATAACAGGAGGAATTCCGTCCCCCGTCTTTCAGGTGAGAACAAGGACAGGTTGGACAAAGCTGAGATAAGACTGTCAAAGTCTGCATTGCCTTCAAATATGGATTTGATTAAACAGTTGGATAGCAAAGCTGCCAAACAAGGAAAGAAAGCTGATACATTTTCTCTTGTTCGCTCTTCTCAAGCACCCTCTTTGTTACAGTTGAAAGATGCTGTATTGTCTAGTACAGTTGATCTGCGAGCAAAAGTTCCAAAACCAGTTCTCACACCGTCTGGAGTGAGTTCCAGGTCTGTGTCACCTTTCTCGAGGAGACCTAGCCCCCCACGTTCTGCTACACCTGTTCCAACGACATCAGGACTTTCCTTTGCAAAAAGTGTTACTGACAGTTTGAAGAAAACAAATGAACTTTTGAATCAAGAAGTGATTAAGTTGCGTGCACAGGTATATTGGTTCAAGTTTACAAGTTATGAATTGGCTTAGCTTCCTACGTAAACTGTATATTTATTATTAACCTAATTTAGATTTTTAAGTGAGAATTTCTTATTTGCTTATTTTCTTTCTGGGTCCCTCTTACCTTTTTGGATACGATAGGAAATGATGTGGGGGATGGTTGATTTTGGATAGACCTTATGGGAAATGCATTTAATTTTGATGGCTATGTATCTGGCTTAGGTTGAGAGCCTGAAACAGAGATGTGAATTTCAAGAATTAGAGCTTCAGAAATCAGCAAAGAAGGTCCAAGAAGCCATGGCATTAGCTGCAGAGGAATCTTCTAAATCTAAAGCTGCAAAAGATGTTATAAAGTCACTAACTGCACAGGTTCTCCCACTTTTTGCACATCTCAGTTTGGTATTTAGCGGCTGAATATTCATCTGTTCTGTCCAATAGTGTTGGAAAATACTGGTTGTGATTAGTTCTGTTGAATGCTTCATTTGTAGTAATTGGAGATGCTTAAAGATGTAGATGTCCCTTTTTATTAATTATCTTTTTGAGATCACATCCTTTCTTACCTTCCGTTGTAATAATTTAGATGTTTATTTCTTCATTATTGCTCCAGTTGAAGGATATGGCTGAGAGATTGCCGCCTGGTGCCTATGACTCTGAAAGCATGAAGCCGGCTTACTTAACAAATGGTTTGGAGCCAAATGGCATACATTATGCTGATTTGAACGGAGACAGGCATTCAAGATCTGATTCCATAAGTTCAACTTCCTTGGCTTCCCCCATGGGGATTGACTCTGCTTTGTCAAATGGAGTTCAAGGTCCAGCTCATTCATTCCGGGATTCATTTCCAAGTAATGGAAGGGATGACAATCCAGATCCCAGATTGTCCAATGGTGGTGGAGGTGTTCAGTCCAGTCATAATATGTCAGAGAGTGCTGATGGGAAGGAATCTCGGTCTCTTCAAGATGGTGAAAGTGGTGCAAGATCAAGAGATTCATCATTAGTTGCTAGCAGTAATCAAGCTGAGGCTGAGTGGATTGAACAATACGAACCTGGTGTGTATCTAACACTAGAGGCTCTGCATGATGGAACTAGAGATCTCAAACGAGTTCGCTTCAGGTACCTTTCCTTATATGTTGACGACTTTTATTCTGTGTTTATAGTCTACTTCGTTTGTAAGGCCTGTGTGTAGAAAGAAACCAAAAATTTGTAACTACCAAAACATAAAGATGATTATTTTAATTCTGATTGATTTCGAATGTTTGCTTTTCTCAATCTGGTGGATTTATTTTATTCTCACCAAGTAGTGTAAGATGCCAAAATTGGGTGGTTGCTCCCGGTGTTCAGTTGTACTGTTTGCATGTGTTTAACCATGAAAAAGTATTCTAATATGACAATCATGTTGCTGCAATCTAATTTATACATATGTTCTGCAGCCGTAGAAGATTTGGGGAGAACCAAGCACAGACTTGGTGGTCTGAGAATCGTGAAAAGGTGTATGAGAAGTACAATGTTCGTGGATCAGACAAATCATCAGTTTCTGGCCAGGCTGCACGCAGATCAGAGGGAGCCATGTCTACCTCTTCCCAACCTTAGCAACAAAGGGGGGGAGGGAAGTCTTGTCTCCGACACATTTTGTACCCTTGACAATGGGGTCTTTTGATGGTTGAGCGAGATGAAGCTAAACCAACATCTGTTTTTTTGTCATCTTTTTTGTTCTCCTCCCCTCCTTCCCTCAATTTATTTTTTCCTTCATTTAATTTCTAGGGTATTTTCCCTTTACAAATCTGTTGTATTGTAGTGTATATAAAAGCATCAATTGTGAGATAATCTGGGCTAGAAAGTCTTCTTCCTTGCTTTCCCACTTCCCTCCACACCAGGGGGGCTTGAAAGTCCCCTACAACCCTTGCAAATCTGGGATGCTAATTTTTTTTTCCCATCATATCATGCTCTTTCTTTGAGGCCGTGCAACCAACCGAGGATAGACTGTTCACCTGTCTGCAGGACAATTCTCAGGTAACTTTATCATGCGAGCCGTATCAGGCATTTCGTGGAAGACAACTTGTACATTTGTTCCTGTATTGTGCAGCTTTCAATAGCTAATCTTATCATTTATTATGTCAAAATCGACCGCTCAGCCTGGAATTTAAATGTTTGGTTGCATCAGAGTGTTCTGCGGATTCTATTGGAGTGGAATTGTGAACAATTCCAGGTCACTTGGTTGAAAAGGGGAATTGGGTTACTTTGCTTCTCATCAAACAGATCATACGCGTTTTGTAGTTTGTAAAGAATCTAGCCTTTATCTTCCGTTGTAAAAGAAAAAAAAAGAATCTAGCCTCTACGTTTTTTAACATTCTTTACAATCACCATTCCATTGAAAAGTGACTGTTCTATTTACAATACTATGTGGCCCTAAAACATTTAATCACGTCATTGGCTGTTGCAGGAAGGCAGTTTGATGGATCATATAATATTTGGAGCAGAATAATTACACTAGTTTTTGTTTTTTGTTTTTTTCATTGCTGCAATAATTGCTAAAATGTTCTGTCATTATACAAGCAGTATTGATGGTTGGGGAATAATTCATCGTGTGGTCTTCAGTGATACAACCACTGTTGCTGTTTCTGGTAACAATGCTAAAATCTTTCCTTGAGAAGTGGCTGTTTGTGTTGGTTGTGCTAAATTCCATTCCAGCAACACTGCTGGCTGCCATCACTGTTGCTTCCGTAGAAAGACAGTAAACAAGTAAATCTAAAAAGTAAAATAGCAAGTTTCAGGCATTTGGACGTCAAGAGGCTCAATAGATATAAATTAATGGGAGTTTTTCGATTGGTAATGTCTTTTTGTTTTTTGAACAAATCTTTTGTCTACAACCATAGTGTTTTTTTTATTTCCCTCGTATTCATTGTAAAAAATGGGTAAACTTGTTAGCTTCCCTGGCTTTGCTTTCACATTTTTTTTTCTAAAATTACAATTATCCTAAGATTGTTTTGAACATAAATGAAATTCTATTCGTTTGTGAGAAAGTTACATAAAGTGAATAAATAAATATAGTACATAACTTAGTTTGAAACCATATAAAGAACATATCATTTAACTAATTTTTTTTTTTTGAACAACCATAATTCATTAGAAAATAAAGGCAAATACAACCAACAAAATAGTCATAAACTTTACTTCTACATGGGACTACATATAGTAGAACTAAATAATTTGACTATTAAGAAACATCCAAAGGATCAAAAGGAAAAGCAAATATTGCATTTAGCTGGATGGAGAAGGGATGGATGCCATAGCATTAGTGAGGCTAGGAGATGAAACAAAGGACCTTTCATAAAATTATTTCAACCAACTAAAATTATTTCATAAAACACAAAATGATATAAATAATGAAAAAATCATTAATAGTCGACCTTTATCTTCTCAATTCTTTTAATGTGATTAAAGATAAAGATAAAATGATACGAGTGAAATATTGAAAAAGTCTTTAACAGTCAATCACTATTTTCTCAAATTTTTTGATGTGACTAAAAAGCCAGGATTGAAGTTAAATTTGACAATTTTTTTCTCATTATCTCACCTCATATCTCATGCTTCATTGGACAAATCCAACCATAAAATCATAATATATATATATATATATATATATATATATATATATATATATATATATATATATATATATATGTCAAACTAGGTTTAAGAATTTAGTATAAGGCTCCACAAAAATTACAAAAAAACATATTAGGATTAAAAATTATAACTTCAATTCATGTTATTTAAGAAGAAAAATAAGTTACAAAAGAAGAAAGTGAAAGGATTTTGGCCAAAAATAACCAAAATCATCTCAAAACTCATTTATAAAACCACCAAAAGAAGAGAAGAAAAGAAGAGAAAGAAGAAAGTGAAATTATTTAATTATTATTTTATGGTAAGATTGATGTATAAATAGTATTTTTATATTTAAATATATACTTTTAGAAATAAATATTATTTTTATATTTAACTATACACATTCGAAATAAATTTTAATAAATTAAATGATATTAAAAATTCATAAAAAATGTTGAATTAAACATTATTTTTATTAAATATTTAAATTTTAATATTTTAAAAAATTAGTGAAAGTATACTTACATGCAAAGATATAAGGGCTATAGAACATATTTGCCTTAACTTGTTTACTACAATAGCATTCAGCGTGGGTATGGAGTTTGATGAGTTAAGCAATTGATTTCTACTCCTTTCAAAAACACTTATTTGTTTGGAATAGAGAAAAATAAGAAGGAAAGGAAAATAAATGGAAAAAATAAGAAAGAAAAATAATAGAATTTCAAAAAAATAATAAAAATTATAAATACATAACCCATTAATCAAAGTTAATTTTTTTTTTTTTTTGTCAGAAGTTAAATTTTCTTTTCAATCACTAGAATTTATGTAGTTTAATTTCTCATCAAGAGAAAAAGCAGAAGAAAAGGGAGCAGGTCACCTGTTACAAGGTGGAAGTGGGGTGTTAATTATAGAATAAGAGCTAGGAGCAGTTTCGAAAATGGACATCAACTGATATTGTCAGAAAAAAGAATGACAGAATACATGGATCACAATCCATTAATATTGTTATTAATTATACAATTTTATGATTAAACAAAACATAAGTTGTTATTATTATTATTATTGTTTTTAACTGTTTGACATAGTTTAGCATTAAATAAAGTAATAAAAACAATTCCAGATGGAGTACACGTGTTGGATTCAAGCATTCATTAGGTGTAGATAGAGCCATTAAACTTAACCAAATGAATTATCAAGTCAACCACCTTCATTATCATCTTTATTAAGAAATTTTCTTCCCAACAATACTAATTAAGTATAATATATTCTAATAATCTCAGTGCTAGCCATTCTTTATTTTTGGTGTAGTGGTGTGTCATTTTGGCAAAAAAATCTGGATGATAATAATAATTTCAGTGCTGTTTATGCAATGATTTATTATTGCAAAGAATTACACACTTGGTTGATATATAAATTGACATGAAAATATTTTTTTGATCTAAAATAATTGTTCTCTTATAGGTTTTTTAAAGTTCTTAAATAGAGAATTGTTAATATATCAATAAATTAATTATTATTTTAAAATATTTACACATCTTAATTAGCATTTATAAAAATTATTAAATTTCTCTAATTGTTAATAAAAAAAAAGATTTTATTAATATAGGTCTCCCTTCAAGTCAAATAATCAAATCATTCTATCTAACCAAGGAAAGTTTTAAACATTAGTAGAAAGTTTGATGGGTCCTTTCTATATTATATGTTTAACCAAACCCCTATGAAATTTCCCACAATCAAAATCCAAACTTCAATATTTTGAACAAAACATTGACTTTAGCTTTGTGATTAAGGATGGCCATTTCTCACATACCCATTCTTCTCAAGTTAGATTTGAATTTCAATGCCTATAATATGTATAGTATATGCGTAAAAGTGTCAACTCATTTTCATTGAGCATTAAGGTGGCTGCCTTTTTGAACCCTTTCTTTTATTTTTTTATGAATGGTTCACTGATCTTGATCTTTCATGAGTCTTTAGTGTGATTATGGCATATACATCTCAATACTAAGTAGGCCATGGACCTTTGATTGTCGTTGTAAATTGAATGCTACAAAGTTTTGTTTTTCCTATACAAATGGTAATTTTGGCTGCTAGAAAAAGTGGTAATCTAGCAAAGCTTCAATGACTAACTTGACGAGACTAATAAAAATAAGTGAGAATGAAGCCATATTATTTTGCCTTACATTTATATCGTAGCATTAACATGTGAGTCAATGAAAATAACAATAAAACATGCGGAATTTAAATTCTGTACTTATTTATAAAATTAATTTTTACATTATTTGAAAAAAATAATTGTTGCGAGTATAGTTTTAATTTTGTGGCCAACTCTTTCTCCCATCCCCTCAATTTGTAGCGTAAAAAAACTATTTTATATGAGAAATTCATTAGTATTTTTTATCAAGTAATTAATTTAAAATCGACATGCTGAAAAGTAGCATTTAAATTCAAATATAAACCTTATAGATATATCCAAAAAGTAGTTCTTATTTTAATTTATTTTATAGACAATACTTTTTGTTTCTGACAACGAAAGAGTAGTTATTAGTTACGTAGTAGAAGTACGTAGTAGGAATAGTAGTAGATCAACACCCCCGAAACCTTCAATGAACATATATATTACAGTCTCCCATGCATATATGTATATGCAGTAGGTATTGAAATTACAATGGAAGTAGGTACGTACTAGTGTTCTGTAATTGTTTTCTCAACCTATGACTAAATATTCATTAACCCAGTTGTTTTGAAAACGCTGAGAGAAGGTGCTGTATTGCTTTCGTAGATCTAAAGAGAGTGTAGCTTTTGGCCTTTGAAGAAGAAGAAAGAAGAAAGAAGAAAGAAGAAAGAAGGAGAAGTGGTTCATTAATAATTATATGATCAGAAGAAATCGAAAGAAACATAATATAAAATATAATATCACGTCACCTTCACATAATTTTGTGGGTATGTATGGTCACTCCATCAAACTGTTGATATATAGTCTTGCACGCATTCACGTTTTCAGTCTTAAGTCTAGCTATCTACTATCCTTATTATTATTATTATTATTATACATGAGAATCAGAAATTATACACGACAATCAAAAAAACAAAAAATAAAACACTGCCCGATCAATATCACATATTAATTTTTTCCTGATGGTACAAATTTTCTTGGACTAATTTATACATTCATCAAAATTAAATTTTTATATGATTGATTTTTTTATTTAATATTACGTAGTTATAAGATAAAATTTTTAACTATTTTAAAATTTATGCAGATGAACTCATGATAGAAATAAAATTATCACAATCACTATTTTGTCCGTACATAAAATTTAATCTTTTCTTACTTACAGAAATTTGAATTCCTTATCATATAAACCAATATATATATTCATTATTTAGTCGATTTTATTCAATGACATAGATGAAATTTAAAATTAAATTTCAAAGTGCTGTTCCAATTAAATGTAGTTAAATAATTAAGTATCCCAGAATTCTAATTGATTCTGTTACCATTAATATATAAAATTAATTTTTATCTAATTTACTCGTCTGATAATCAAAAATCATATTATGTATTTCTTTATATAACCCAAAAGACTGAAAACTGGTATTTATATGTTTAGATGACTGATACTCTATCAAAAAAGTTCCACGACGTATCCTTTGATTATCAAGTAAACTAAAGAAAGGTTCATAATTTCTATAATGTGTGTATCCTTAACAATTAGCATGAGGATTTGAACAAAAATAATTAACTAAACATTCACTCAGACCAAAATCTGTACTAGTTTCTAACAAAAAGCAGAAAGCTTTCTTGTTGACACATTAATCAATTTTCTTATATGTGTACAAAAACGAAATCCTTTTAAGCAATCTTGATGCTTCTTTGCTATTGTATTCTATCCAATGCTGAACCTTCAGCTATGCAGCTATAGTTATACTACACTCCCAATTAACAGCAAAGAGGAGAATCAAAAGCCACATAAACTCAACAACAAGATGAGCAATCTTTCCTTTTTTGATCTCATGAGAGCTAACAAAAGAGAAAAACCAAAAAAACCCAAAAATATTTTGCAAAAAAACAAGCACTCATATATGCTGTTGCTGTTATCCTTCATGGTGATGCTTTTCTGCTTTGCAAACCAATGTCATTGTGCTTCCTTGAAGGACCAGAAGGTGGGATTGGCATTGATTTTGGCAAGAAACCAAGGAAGGAACGTGGCGGTAAGTTTTGAGTCTTGGGCTTCACCTTGAAATTTTGAGTCTGTCTTGAGCAACAACAATGAGCAACAAGAGATGTTAGCAGAAGTAGCCATAACACTACTACAACTTGATGACTACTCTTACCCATATTTTACTTCACAAATCCCAAAACCTAAGTGTGCAAGGTAAGAGAAGAAATCTAAGAGAGTTCCAAGAAAAAAAGATGAGATAATTTTTATGTAATAAAGTGGAAGGTAAACACAAACTTCAAAAGAGATTATGCTTGTGCTTATAATATATGGTTTATTAATATAGGAATTTGGTATGTTAAGGATGGATGGCTTGTAAGTGAAGGAAATAAATGAGCCCAGACAAAGAGAGTAAAATTGTAGAAGAAACATGGAAAAGTGAATGCTGGGTCATGTGCTACATATTGTGCTGTTGGGTATTTTCTATTTCTTTTGTTGGGGTAAAAGATTTGATGACTTATGCAAATACCCTATTGGGAAAAAAAGAAAAGAAAGAAAAACAGAACACGAGCCAATAGTCTTCTGGGCATTAAATTTGGTTAAGGAAAAAGGTTCGGAGAGAAGAACCCATGAACGGGTCTTTAGGCGATGTGTCTTTAGTGTGAAAAAATCAATGCAATGAAATGAGAACGTAAAAGGGGCAAACGGGTGTTTATAGTTCAAATGAAAAAGAAAAAAAATTAGAAAAAGTTGGAAAAAGATATGGAGGAGAAAAAGGAGGAGTTGTGTAGTATGGTTAGGTGTTTGTGCGGGTCCATATCATATTTAATGGCCGACTAAAGAGAAACTTTAACATATAATTTCATAACATGAAAATTTGTCATACAGCCGAAGTGAATAGATCCTTTATTAGGCCTTTTGAGTACAAGATGCAATCTCTCTTTTAACAATCCTCCCCTAATTTAAAGGAGTGTCTTCCCTTTTTTTAAATGATAAAATTTCATTAATCAAAATAGAGATAAAATAATAATAATAATAATAATAATAATAATAATAATAATAATAATAATAATAATAATAAGTGATTCAAAATAAAATACAACAAAGATCAATTAAACACAATAACTTGCATATGTTGTTGAAAAATTTTACCAAGTTATATAATAAGTTTTTTGCTAAAACCACTTGAACTCTTTACCACACAGCTATTTATAACCTTGATAATTTATAAACATTATTTACATCTAAAGTCTCAAAGAGAGAGAAGAGTCTCAAAAGAGAGAAGAGGATTTCTATGCAGGGCTTAAAATACCCTTTATAATACTATTTAAAAGATTAATTTAAATTTGTTGGAAAAAGGAAGAGAATACCCCATTAACAATCATAACCGGCATTTCATAATCTCTACTCATTTACTCTAAAAACTTACAAGAATTAGAAAAAATTAATAAAGTGTAAATAAACTCTTAAAACAAACAAACATTAAAACTACAATAATAAAGAGAAAAGAGCTAAAAAAAACAAAGAAATCAAACTAAAAGAGCAAAGGAGGGGTTGTTCACTGGCAAACAACTAGCAAATATTCCCTCAATCTCAAGAAAAATAACTCTATCTCTAACCTTTCTCTCTGGTGGCTAGGGTTTCAGAGAGAAGAGTGTGATTTACGTGGAAGTAAGGGTCGCTTTTGTCATCAAGGGACGAAATAGAGGACTTTAGTACTCATCCATTTACTTATGTGCCAATGCCCCTTCTCTTCAAGTTCATTTCACGTTAGCTAAACAAATTATTTGACAATAACATAAGCGATTTCATGTCATAGAAAATTTAGCCATATTAGTTATTTTCTAATTAATTGAAAAGACCCAAGTATTTATAACTTATATAATACATACCAAAAAACATGATAAAATTAAAAAAAAAATTGATATAATCAGTGAAAAATTGTTAAACAACAATTTCTTTTAAAAAATATTATAAGTTTGACGACTTATAAGGTTCAAATTGTGTCTCCTAATCCATCCAAGAGGATGATTTATTATTTTGTCACCAACTTAACACATCAATAGAGGTCATGGGTATTTTGATTCTTTGCTCCCTATAATCTCCATTTAAAAGTTCACATAAATATTAAGGACCATGTTAAAAGAAATATTGTGTCATAATTAATCTGTGAAATAATTCTCATTATGTAGTTAATTAATAAACATATATTTTATATATTAAAATAAAAATAAAATTATAGAGAATTTTTTATTCTATCAATAAATAATTCTTTTTTTGAAAGGTAATTTATATGTTGCCCCCTTTTTAAACTAAAAAAATAAAATGGAGATAGAGGGGAAGGAATCTTTAACTCCAACTTTGAAAAATGGTCAATTTTATGACTGAAATAATTCAAAGTTGGTATCAAATTTTTTTATCTAAGAACAGAACCCTAAAAATTGAATACATGACCTTCATGATCATGGCCCTTTTCTTGCCGTACCAACCGGGCAAGAGAAGGTAATGATTTCCACATTTTGAGCAAGCTTGGAACGGTATTATTAATGCATCCTATTCAAAGCCCCATCTTTTGATTATAGAGTTGGGATAGGATAGGGGAATGTAGTACGGAGAGGGTGATGAGTAGTAGGGGAAGGCTAATCAATTAATATGTATATATAATAAATATGTGGGCTCAACTGTCCTGCAATATCGTTTGTACAAGAAACGATTGATGTGTAATGAGTTGCAGTAATGTGTGTATCTAAAGGCTGAAACAAGGGGAGGGGTCCCATATGCCGTTTGGGAAGTTGGCAGAGCCAAAACTTTTGAGGGACAAATTGATTTTCTAGGGACTTGTTTAATGAAAAAATGATTTTGTGAATGAAGATGTTAGTGTCGTGGATTGGGGGGGTGACCTTAATCTAATTAGCCTTATTATTAAGCCTTTAGCTCTTGATTTGAGCCTTCATGAGTAGAAGAATAAGAAGAAGTTGTGGAGTTTTTGACCCTTGTTCTTATTATATGAACCATTTTCTGTGGAAAACTTTTTTCACATTAACCATTAGGAAAGGGGAAGAGGGTATTGGGATCGCATCTCCGTAGTGCTGTTGGTTATGGTCAAACTACGCGGGCAAGTAAAAAGATAGTGTTAAGTTGACAAGATTTGAATGCATGTTTTTTCTCCAACTTGGAACCCTTTATTATTTCTTTAATATCCATATATACTTTTATTGTGTGATCTAGTGCTAACTTGGATTTGTAATATTTAAATTATGTTTATTTTTAAGTATTTAAATAACTCGATAATAATTGAAAAATCAATCGAAATTTGAGTACTCTAACAGTGAAAGACCAATAATGTTAAAGAATTATGAATTTTACAAATATTTGTTGACCTAAATATCAAAAAATTGAATTTTATAAATAAGGTTTTAAGTTCAAATTAAATATAAAAAGAAACATATACTAGAAAAGTTTTATTTTTCTTATGAATTCACCAGACTTAAACTCTAAAACAGTTAAATCGTGAAATTATTAGATACAAAAAAGTATCAAATAAAATATAACAATAACATTGAATTCCATTTAAGTTATGGTTGTATTAGAACTCACAAGTGCACGGATTGTGAATTGTAGTATAAAAAGTGGCATTTTCATGACAATTGAATATCGATTACTAACTTTTCCTACTTATTTTCTAGGTAGTAAATCAAATTAAATGGATAATTAACTAAAGAAATCTAATTATTAAAATAAATCAACTAAAAATTTAAAAGGAATTCAATTAATTCAACTTAGAGCTTGAAGTTCGTTTCACTATTCTAAATCGATCATGAACAACCTAATCTCAGTTATTATAATCCTTGATTTTAGTTAAGGGTACTTGTTCTAAATCACTTAACATTTTTTCCAAGTTCAATTAAAAATATTAAGATTAAAATACGATCTACTCTCATGATTAAAAGATTAATAAAAATTTATTAAGTTTCTTAACAATTATTTAATTTTAGAAGAGCTCACCTACTTCCATAGTCAAGTAATCTAAGTTTTATGAGTTTTAAACTAGTAAATTATTTAACTTCCATTAATTAATTTATCCATGGACATGCAATCAATCAAATTCAAAATTAAAAGTAAGAAAATAAATCACAACTTATAAAATTAACTAAAAAGAAATGATATAATTATTGAAAAATAGAGTTAATCACAGCCTAAAAAGATCATCCAAATCCAAACTCAAAAGAAAAGTTTAGCTGCGCATGGTTTTATTTGCACACATCGAAGATTAAAAACATATAAATATTAAAATAAGAGAATGAAGAAGAATAAGAGAAACTTGTTAAGAATGAATGATCCTTGTTCATTGATCTTCAACTATTGTCTTGCAACTTGGAACTCCTTGGTTTTCAACCTCACAACGGTCCTCTTTATAGGTTTTGCATGATAGAATCCTTAATCCTCGTGAATTCTCAATCAAAATCCAAGTAGTAAAAATTCATCATTCGATATGGCCTTGAACTCAAACTTGTTCAACATGGTCTAAGGCACACCTTTACTCAAATTAAACTTTCACTTAGAGAATCACACAATCTGAAACATGGTTGTGCTTTGGGTCATGCTGAAATTCTTTAGATTTTAAAATCTTCACAAAAAACACACGACTAAGGCGTGTCATAGTCCTTTAAGTTCTTCAAATCAGGTTGAGAGTGATGTGGGCTACAACATGTCCGTGCTTCAGGATGTGCTGCCAACTTCAAAAATTGCAGACAGGAACATGGACTTTGGCACGCTCGTATTATAAGTCATGCTCGAATTCCTTAAATAATTTACCCACAAAAAGAGAAAAATAATTAAAAATTAAAACAATTCTAATTTGACTCAAATTCAACCAAAAATACCAATTCATAATTGAAACTCTAAATTGAAAATTATTCCTAACTAAATCTAATATCCTTAAAAATTCACATAAAATTCATTAAAATTAAACTCAAAATATATGAATATTGTCATACATCAGCCACCATCCCTCTTTCTTATATAATAATTATAACATTTGAAAACAAAAGTATTGACTAATGATAACTTATTTATGGAACTCTTGAGCTTAAGCCCTACAAGGAACCAAAGAAGGATAAGGTGAGAGGTGGGGAAGATCCCCACAAACCCTTTGATGCCTAAGCAAGAGAATACTGAGAGAGAGAGTTTTAGAGAGATAACGAGAGTAAAGAATATGAGAGAATAGAATGAATGAGAATGAGAGATATGGGGTCCTATTTATAGGGATAGTGATGCGCAAACTTGAGAGGAATAGGATTCATTTTTTATGAAGATCCTATGCCTATTTAGAGAGTGTTTCTTCCTGTATGAGAGTCTCCTTAATTGAAAATCTTTTTCCTATTTGGTTTGGGCATCCTTTTTTTACAAGTAATCCTTGTATAGGAAAATAAAGACCTCAATTAAATAGGAATATGTATATGAGGTATCAAGAGTCCCCTTAAAAAGTATGGTCAAATATTTATCTCTGATGTATCCAGGCTTGATAAATGTAAGGTGATGGAAAAGTCATTCCTCTGCCCTGAGAGAGAGACTGCTTACATAATTACATTTACTATAGAATGGTGATATGAGGTCGCTAGCCTCAGTCATAAAGGAAGCGATGATGCTTAGTACCGAGTCTTAAAATCACCGTATCAGAATATTATAGAAGTGTCAGCTAGACTTAAGTGCGCAAAACCTGTAATAATAAAAAAATGCTCGAAGTTATAGAAATGACCTAAGGGATTAACCAGCCAGTATAAAAATAATCTGACAGACCCAGCCATCATTGGAGTTTTGATGCTTAGTGCATTAAAAGAGCGGCCCGAGTGTCGTATAATCTTGGTACATTAAAAGTGCGACATGAGTGCAGTATATAATCTCAGTGCATTAAAATCATGGTCTGAGTGTTATATAATCTTGAGGCATTAAAAGTATGGTTTGAGTGTTAAACCTCAGTACTATCAAAGTGACATAAGTGTTCCAGCTTCAGTCACAGGACCTAGAATATCAGTGCATTATAAGTGCTGCTCGAGTGCCAAACCTCAGTACTATTGAAGCAACCTTAGGGTGTCAACTTCAGTCATTGGACTTAGAATCTTGGTGCATTAGAAGCACAACCCAAGTGCCAAACCTCACTACTATTGAAGTGACCTAAGGGTGTTAGCTTCAGTCACTGGACTTAGAATCTCGGTGCATTAAAGTGCAGTACAAGTGCCGATGAAAGGGACAACTGGCAGCAAAGTGAGTGGGATTATTAACCCCAATGTCTTTTGACTTTCCTTTGAATTTTGAATTGTGTAACCATTATGTCTATTCGTTTGTTAAAAGATGAAACATTTCAATTATCATAATAATAACTGCTCAATTAGTAGGCTTTTCTTTTACTTGGAATTACCCTTAATGATACAAGAGAGATGACGATGACCATGAGAATAGTCATTCGAGAACCTTTCACTGCTCTTTAAATTGATCAAACCCTTTTGCTTGTTGCATTTTTCTTTTCTGTTATCTTTTTTCCTTTCTAAATTTCTTCTCGAGTGTTCTCTATATCTCCTTCACCTTCTTCGTAAGCTTGCTTTCTTCTTCCCAGGTAAAGTTTCTTCTTCTCTCCATATTCTTCCTTTTTATTCTTATTTAATAAGATCCATGGCTCTAAGAGAGCAAGTTAGTTCATATTTGTTTGTCTCCAAGGTAGATGAAGACATGTTAAAGTGGTACAGAAGACGCTTTAGCATTCCAGCAGATTTTACTTTGCATAATGTAGATAAAAACTTTAAGGCCCACACTCCTCTAGTAGATTTTGATAGACTAGTGAGTGATATACTTTGATCAATTAGAAGGGGGATTGAAGTTCCCCGTAGATCCCTTCGTTAAGAGCTTTTTGAATGGATACAGCATAGCTCCTAGGCAACTTCATCCCAATAGCTACTGGATCTTGACCGGGTTTATAGAGTTTATGCATGGGGAGGGTAGAGAGTTAGATCTAGATGTCTGTCGGTATCTGTATAGTCTAAATAAGAAAAAGGAGAGCTAATGTTCTTCCTATCAGCTATTTGGAATTATAGCCTCTTTGTAAAGCTTTTGGACAAGAGGTTTTTTATTATTGAACATCCTTCGAACTTTGTCCACATCCGGTGGATATGATTTAATGACTATCATAAGGTGAAACATCCTTTAAGCTTATCCAATGAGGATACAGAGTTGGTTCTAAGGCTTTATCTCCATGGTATAACTGACATAACATCTACTGAGAATTTATCTTGAAGGTATCTCCAAAGAGTCTGCCCAAATTGCATACATGTTAGTGGTAAGTTCTAAGATTCAGAAGGTATTACTCTAACTTTTGTTCTTTTCTTTTTATTTGTAGATGGCTGACTTTTTTTCATTTATGGATGGAATTCAACTTGTAGATGATGAGTTGGAGACCCAGGTGGATGTACAGATTTCTTCTTCTTCTTTTGAGCTGTGTGCCCTGGCTAAAACTTCTCAGATCAAGAAATCTAAGACTCGGAGGAAATGATCCTTAAATAAGGACTCAGATGTTGAGGAGTTATGCGAGGAAGTCTTCGTTAAGCGTCCAAAAATATCCAGGTGTTCAGACATAAGTTCCTGGATCTTGAAGAAGATAAAACCTTTAAGTATCCTGAATGCTCAAGTTAAGGGATCAATATGCCGAGTCTCTACAACTCCCTGAAGACATCCAACGCTACACGGATGTCAATAAGGAGGAGTGTACAACTCCATGATAGGACACTCATTGGAGGTAATTATCTTCCACTTCGTTTGATTTGTGTTCATGTGTTCTAGTGTTGATGATGATTCTATTTTTTCTTTCAGATGACTCAGGCTCTATTGCTAGATGAGGATAACTATTACTATCTTAAGAGCCAATACAACTTTAAAGAGATAGACGTTAGCACCATAACTATTTATTTTGAGAAGAGACTGGACAAAGTGAATGTGGTACTACAACTTTGTCAGACCAAGCATGTTGAGGCTAGATCTGAGGCTGAGGTGAGCCAGAAGTGGGTGGAGGAGTTGGAGCACTATTAAGCCCAGCTTACATCAAAAATTGAGGGGCATGACTCCTGGATTGTGACGTTAGAGAAAAGACTTCCCGAGATAGATAAATCCCATGAGGATGATAAGAAAAACTACTAGAATATGGTCACGGTGTTTCTTAAAGCTTACAAATTCGAGTGTTTGAGGATATTGCTCGCTCAACACCTGAATTTAGACTTTTTAGACTTAGAGAGAATTACGCCTACTGATCTAGCCAGGGTTATCGCCGAAAAAGATGCTTAAAGCAAGGCTTCTTCCAAGAGGTCGAAGCATCCCAAAGTTCAACCAGGTCTACTGGTGAGAAATCATCTTTTGAGTAACTAGAAGATTCGAGGTTTCCTGGGGAGAGTTCTTCTGGTGTTGTCTCCATTAGATTCAATCCAGCCTCTGTGTTTGAGTCTCTAAATAAGGGTCTTCCTTTTACTAAACTTTTAAATACTGAATTATGAATTACTTAGTTTATAATTTTATTTTCATTTTGTAATACAATACTTTATAATTCAATAATATAATGATAAATGAAGTAGTTTATTCCCCAAAATTAAGAGCATATTTATTAATAATATTTCTGAAGACTATTTGAATTCTAGTATTAGGGTAATTCTTTTCCATGTTTATCCTTAATCTTGTATGCCCCCTTTGTCATTTTTCTGATGACTTGATAAGGACTTCCTAATTAGGTCCAAGCTTATTTGTGCAGGAGTTGCTTTTGCTAATATTAGCTCTTCTGAGTACCCAATCTTTGATCTTAAACTATTTTTATCGAACGTGTCGATTATGATATTTCATAACCCTCTGTTCTGGGCTTCTGCTAAAATGGATGTATGTTCTCTCTTTTTTTAAGTAGGTCTAGACATATCTGAGCATTAATATTATTGAATTTATGATCTAAATTCTCATTTACCCAATAGCTTGTTAATCCAATCTCCACTGGGATTACCGTATCTATCCCATAAGTTAGTTTGAAAGACATTTCCCTTATAGAAGTTCTGGGTGTTATTCTATAATTCCAGATGATGTTGTTGAGTTTTTTGACCTAGTTCCCCTTCTTTTCATCTAATCTCTTTTTTAGACCTTACATGATGATTCTGTTGGTAACTTCTGTCTAGCCATTTGTTTGTAAATAAGCGACTAAAGTAAACTAGCACTTTATTTTAAAATTTGAATAAAACTTTCTGAATTTCTCATTGTCAAACTACTTCCCATTATTTGTTATCAGGGTGTGTGGTATTCCAAATCTGTTGATGGTTTCTTTCTAAAAAAAGTGTTGGATTCGAGCCTCAGTGATGGTTGGTACAACTTTAACTTTTATCCATTTAGTGAAGTAATCTATGGCTATTATCAGGAACTTCTTCTAGGAGGTTGAAATAGGAAATGGGCTTAGGATGTCCATTCCCCATACTACAAAAGGCCAAGGATTCCTAATTAGATACTAAGGATTAGAAGGCTTATGGCTGAGGCGTGCAAATTATTGATATTTATGGCATTCTTGCACTAATTTCTTAGCATATCAAGATATAGTAGGCCAATAGTAACCTTGGAGCAACACTTTTATGATCAATGAATAATGAGATTCATGGTTCCATAAATTCCTTCATGAATTTCTCTAAGCACGTAATTTCCTTCTTCTGGTGATACAAACCATGGATGTGAGAGAGACCTTCTATAGAGTTCCCTATTACATATGGACTAGTGCGTAACTTTTATTTTCAACTTCTGAGCTTTCAGCTTATCTTGTGGAAGTATCCTATGCTTGAGCTACTGAATGATTGGTTTCATCTAGTCTGCTACTTCCTGTATGTCCATAATCTTTACCTCCTTGGTGTTTAGCTTTATCAATTCCTTAGTAAGCTTAAGTTCTTTGAATGTCTGATTATCTTCTACGGCTAATTTAGCTAGTGAATCTACTTTTGAGTTATTGCTTAATAAAGATTTGGATGATTTTCCATTGTCACCCATCCTACTCGAGCTTCTTTAGGACTTGTCTGACTTTCTCAACATATTTGGTGATGCTTGGGTCTTTAATTTGGTATGTTCCTCTAACTTGGTTTACCACCAGTTGTGAGTTAGAGTATATCTTTAGATGCTCGGCTCTAATCTCTGTGGCTAACTTCAATCCTATGATGACTGTTTCATACTCGGCTACATTATTAGTGGTGTTGTATTTTATCTTAACTGTATATCTGATGGTGAATTTGTATAGCCCTTTGAGAATGACTTCAGCACTATATCCTTGGATGGATTAGGCTCCATTAATGTATAACTTCCATTCTGGGCATTTAGAAGGAGCAAAATCTTTTGCTGCCATCTCTTGTACAAAATCTGCCAGGGTCTAAGCTTTTATCTACTGTCAAGGTTCATAACTGATGTTGAATTCTCCAAGTAATATTGGCCATTGAACTAGTCTGCCGGATGTCTCAGGTCTTTGTAAGATTTTCCTTAGGGGGAAGTTGGATCTTACAATGATCAAGTGGGCTTGAAAATAGTGCCAGAGATTTTGGGATGTTTGTACAATGACCATAACTAACTTATCCATTTTAGGATACCAGACTTCTGAACCTCTGAGTATTTTGTTGATATAGTATATTGAATTTTGCTGACTTCCTTCTTCCCTAACCAGTATCGATGCAATCAACTCCTGACCAATAAAAGATATAAATACAATATTTCTCTAGGGATTAGCCTATTGAACAAAGGTGATAAGGATATAAACTTTTTGATGTCTTCAAAAGCTGTCTGGCATTCTTCATTCCATATAAACTTCTTGGAATTTTTTAAGGCTTGGAATAGTGGCATACATCATTTGGCTGAGCAGGAGATAAAATGCTCTAAGGCTGTTATTCTGCCATTTAGCTTTTGTAGCTCGTTGATTGATGTCAAAGCTTTTATTTTAAGGATGGCCTCCATCTTTTTCATATTAACTTCAATCCCTCTATGGGGTATCATGAATCCCAAGAATTTACCTGCCTTCAATCCAAAAAATCACTTCTCTGGATTAAGCTTGATCTGTTATTGGTTCAGTATTCGAAGGATGTGATCAAGGTCATAACAATGTTGCTCTGTGTGTTGGCTCTTGATGATGATGTCATCCATATATACCTCTACATTTTTTCAATTTTGATTTTGGAACACATGATTCATCATCCTTTGATAGGTTGCTTCGGAATTCTTTAGCCCAAAGGGCATAACCTTGTTGCAATAAAAGACCTTTGTGAGTGATAAACAATATTTTTTTTCTTTATTGGTATCTGATGGTACCCCTGAGCATCACCACAAAGCTATACAAGCAGTGATTGGTAGTTGAGTCTACTAGTTAATCTATCATCGGCAACGGATAGTTATGTTTAAGGCATGATCTGTTGATATCAGTGTAATCCATACATATTTTGTACTTTCCATTATACTTTTTTACTAGCACCATGTTGGCTACCCATTCTGGGTGTGTTACCTCTCTAATGACTCTGGCTTCTAGTAATTTCTTTGTTTCCTTAGTGATCACCTTCTATTTTTTGTATGCAAAGTTTCTTTTTTTTAAATGATTGGCTTTACTCCTGGCTTAATGTTTAGACTATATGAGATGATCCAAGGTTCTACTCTAGTGATTTTAGATGCTTTAAAAGCCAAGCTGCTAAAGTACTTAATAAGGACATTACTTATTCCATATTTAACTTCGTTATTGATCTCATTGTTGATTCTTACTATCTTTCCTTCGGCAATCTGTAAGGTCCGGACATTGTCAACTAGTTCAAGAATGGCTCCTTATTTCTCCTCTTCCCATCATTTTAAAGGGAATACTTCCATCTGGGGTTTGATTGCCATCTGGTAGCATTGTCTGGCCATGAGCTGATCTTCATGAATTGTTAGGAACTGACCTTTAAGAGGAATCTTCATGGTCAAATGTCAAATACTTATGACTGCATCAATCTCATAAAGTATTGGTCGGCCTATGATGCCATTGTATGCGAGAAGAAGATCTACCACATTGAACTGAGCTTTGACATCTTTCACTTCCCTAGTATCTTAGTCTCTAAATTCTAAACTCAGCTCTACCAATCCTATTAGTTAGGTAGTTCCTCCATAAAAGCTTGTAATGGAATTCTGAATAGCTTTCAAATCAGTGATAGAACCTCCCATAGCTTTATAAGCATTCCAAAAGAGTGCATTGACAATGCTTCCATTATCAATCAATAATCTTTTTACCAAGTAATTATTAATGAAACACTCACTACCAGGGCATTATTATAAGGGTGCTGAACATGTTTTCCATCTTCCAAACCAAATGTGATAGCTTGCTTCTTTTTATAAGTGAACCCTTATTCCTTGCAGGATCTTTTAGGTCTTTTCTCAGTTGCCTCTCTTTTAAAAATCATGTTGATAACTTCGGCTGTTTCATTCCAAGGTTTTTTTTGCTCTAACTTATCCCTATCTTAATTATCTAGATCTCTGTTCCTTCTAGTTGTGTCTATGAAGTTACTAAGTTTCCTATTCTATAATAATATTTCTATGATGTTCTTCAATTTTTGGCATGCTTTAATTTCATGCCTATAATCTTGGTAGTATTGACAATAGTATCTTCTATCTTGCATGGCTCTCCTGGTTGGACTTGGCATTCTAGCTGGAGTTATGCCCAATATATTTTATCTGATCCATATTAGAATTTTGGATCTGGAAGTGTTTAGTGGCATATACTTCTCTGCCTCCTTTCAGAATCCTTCCATTGGGTTTTTAAAGTTTGTTTACTAGAAGCTGGGCCTTCTTATTCCTATTTTTTTTTATCTTTTTTGATAGGTGCTTTCTCGTCTTTCTAGTGCATCCTTCTATCTTTATCCATCTTTATTACCATGGCCATTACCTCAGCGAAGGTGCTAGGTTCCTTTGTCATTATCTTATCTTTGAGCTTTCCCAGTCAAGTCTCATTCTACAAAGCCTCTATGGCTACTTCATCGATCAAATTTTTTATTTGCATAGCTTCTTTGTTGAATCGATCTAAATAACTTTTTAGTGATTCTGTGGCCTCCTGTTTGCACATCCAAAGATTATTGATATTTTTAGTAGAAGGGACATTAGTGAAGAACTGAGTCTAGAATTTCTTGGTTAATTGTTCAAAGGATGAGATAGAATTCTTAAGCAGTCGGTGGAACCACTTCTGAGCATTCTTGGCAGTGTACTTAAAAAAACTCTGTACATGATTTCATCATTCACATTCTGAAGTAACATCCTGGTCCTGAATGAGGATATGTGGTTAATTAGATCTATGATTCTGTCAGACTTATCTAACTGAGGCATTCTAAATTTGGTTGGAATCTCCATCTGGATTATTCTGCTTACAAAGGGTGTCTTTCCTTCCATGATGCATTCATCTTCTTTCCTTGGCCCGGGTACTAGTTTTATGCATGACTTCTTCAACTTTTTGAGCTATCTTTGAATTATTTAGGGCTGGAATTGTTAAGCTAGATTCTCCTTCCAAAGCTTTATGATTCTCTTTATTTCTGCCAGACGCATTTGGAGTTGTTGGTGGTGGTGCTACATTATTTTCTAGGTGAGCTATTCTGGGATTATCTCCTTAAATCAAGGCATTCAGATATTATTGTATCAAGTTCATTTAGGTTTGGATGTTTTGAATCATTGCTTCTTTGCTCATCGAGGATAGGTTACTATGTTTAAGTTATTATGTTTAGGTTTGGTGTGTTTATGGTAGGAGTTTCTGGTAGGCATGGAAAAAGTATGAAAGGTATGGATCTGTTGTTATATTGCAAAAGAGTATAATAAGGGAAATTGGTGCCTAGAGATTGTCACCCTTAAGTATTACCCGGTGGAGTGTATGCTCCAGGTGGGGCTCAGGATAAGGGTCCAACATGTTTAAAAGAGAGCTGACATAATTATTATTTGAAAGGGTACCGACGGGTTGATTGGAGGAAAGGGAGTTGATGGTTTGATGTGCATGTTTGAAGTTGAGATAGGTGGTGGCCTGGAAGTCATGATGCCAATATCTTATTCAATATATGCTTAATGGCTTTTAACTCAAGAGATTCCCACAGATGATGCCACTTGATAACTTATTTCTAGAACTCTTAGCCTTAAGCCCTACAAGGAACCGAAGAAGGACAAATTGATAGGCGGGGAGGATCACCATAAACCCTTTGATACCTAAGTCAAAGAATGTTGAGAGATAGAGAGTTTTAGAGAGATGAAAAAAGCAAAGAGTATGAGAGAATAAAATGAATGAGAATGAGAAATATAGGGTCCTATTTCTAGGGATAGTGATACGCAAACCTAAGAGAAATAAGATTCCTCTTTGATGAAAATCTTATGCCTATTTAGAGAGTGTTTCTTCCTTCTATAAGTCTCCTTAATAGGGAATCTTTTCCTATTTGGTTTAGGCGTCCTTCTTCCGCAAGCAACCATTATATAGGAAAATAAAGACCTCAGTTGAATAGGAATGTGTATATGAAGTATTAACTAATATAAAAAGGCATCCTAAATTGATATAACTACAAAAGGAAAATGTCACACGATGTTGTGTTTTTCATGTATTTTTCTAAAGGTGTGTTTGAAGTAGGGTTAAAAATAGAACATGTAATAGTTATAAATGTAACTATTAAAGAAAGTGTAATAGTTAAATTGCTAATTTTATTTGACAAATAATATATAAATTGTGTAATTTATTTTTTAAAATTATTAATATATATACAACATAATTAAAAAAATATAAATGATTAAATTTTTCATAAACAATAAAATTAATTTTTAAAACTTCAAATAATTGAAAATTATTAGAAAATTTTATAAAGATAAAGTTACATAATATATATTTATACATTCCTACACATAAAAAAGATGAAGAGAAATAAATAAATTTATACATTTTATTATAAATTTAATTTATATTTCATTAAGGCCAAATCCATAATTTCACCCATGAACTTTATTCAATCAACCTCCAGCACTCTTCAACTTTTTTATATTCTATTCAACTTGTATACTTTTATTTTGAACCTATTTAACCTCTATAATACATAAAATTAAAGTATTTTATAAATCAATGTTAATATGAATAAAAGACAAACTTATATAAATTAAAATAATGTTATGAAAGAAATAATATAATTAAAAACAAAAATTTTCTAATTTGTTTATATTAATTTTTATTTTTATTTATATTGTTTTAAAGCTGACTTTAGTATTTTATGTGTTTAAAATCATTTAAAATTAATTTTCTATCGAGTTAAATAGAATAACAAAAAGTACAAATTAAAAGGTGAAAAAAATTCAAAATAAAAGTTAAAAATTGAATACAAAACAATAAAAGTTGAGAAGTGTCAGGTTAATCATGTAAAGTTCAGGGGTGAAACTATACATTCAAACTTTTATTAATGTAGAAAAAAAGTAGAAAAATTTGAAAAGAAAAGTAATTTATAAATAAACATAAAATGATAGAAAAATAAGAAAATTCACAATAAAATAAATTTTTTATATTTGTTTACTCCTACCTTTAACTAAGTTAATAAAAATACATAAAAATGAAATTACCTATTAGAATATTTAACTATTAATTTTAATATTTCAAAATTTATCAAATAGGATTGAAAGAGTTAACGTATTATATAAATAACGTTTACCTTTTTTAACCTTAATCCAAAAAAGGGCAGCCCAACAGATAGAAGGATTGACTAAACTGATATACAAAACGCAACCTTCGCATGTTACAGTCTAATTAGATGTTTCATTTCCAATTAAGATAATCATTTTAGTATCAACTAAAAATTTCATCAAAGATTTACCATCAACAACCTACTGTTGTTGAAGGCCTTTTTTTTTTTTTTTTAGAAAATTACACTCCATGTCCCATTTAACTTGTTAAATTTCATTTGCGGCCTAGCCTACCTTTTTCCTTCAATTTTGTTTTTCTGGTTTTCATTTGTGGTTACCTTTGTTCTCTGTATTTTCATTCCATGAAATGTGTGTTCTCCGCTTTTTTTTTTCGCTTTTTATTTTTTCTGTGATTTTTTTATCTATTTATTATTTTTAAAATCATCTTTAATTTAAGTTGAATATATATATTTATTTTATTTGTACATTTTAAATAATTTAATTTCATATTTTAAATAACAATTTTTTTTTAATTTTGAAACTTATATATTCTAAATAACAATTTTTTAATTTTGAAACTCACATATTCAAAATAACAATTTTTTTAATTTTGAAACTTACTATTATTTAGAATATAAAAATTAAGCTAATTGAACTAAAAATTGCCCATAGTCTTCAATAATTATTTTTTTCATAATTATTTAGAATTTAGAAATTAAACTTATTAAACAAAAAATTACTCATAGTATTCGATAATCATTTTTCAATAAAAACAACAAAAATTATGAAATATATCAAATAAATTATTATTTTTATTCTTGATACTAATAAAAGTAAAAATTATATTTATGGTCTTAATTTTATTATTAACAACGAAAAATTGAAAAAACAACAAACATTAACAATTGTAATTTTTTGTTGCTTTTGTTGATTTTTTTTTTGTTTTAGTTGTTATTTTCATTTTTTTTTTGTTATTTCTATTTGTTTATACTTGTTGATTTTTGTTTAAAAATAAAAAATAACAACAAAAAAAAAATAAAATTGTGAAATATATAAAAAAATTATAATTCTGATCAATTATTACTAATAAAAATAAAAATTTTATTTATGGTCTTAATTTTATTATTAATAATGAAAATAATTTAAAAAATAAAAATCAACAACTGTAAAATTTTGTTGATTTGTTGTTTCAGTTGTTGTTTTTAGTTATTTTCGGTTTGTTAATTTTTTTTTTCAAAGTTTTTTTTAATGTTATAAATGTATCATAAGAATTGTAAAATTGTTATATATTGATGATTAATAAGTATTAAATAATTTTAAAAAAAGTTGTTGGACATTTTAATAAACAAATTAAAGTAAAAAAATAAAATCCTTATTCTTTAAGAATATAAAAGGATAAAATTTTATTTATTTATTATTGTTAATTGAAGATATTGATTGGTTGATTTAACAACAATTGAAAATGTTTAGTTCATAATTATTCATTTGAAAAAAAAACCGTCTTAAGAAAAAAAATAAAACGTTAAGAATAAAACGAAGACAGTACCTTAAAAATATATAATATCCCGAGTTTTTAAATATTTTTACACTGCATCGGGATATGCAGTGTTAATAATTTTTGTACACAATTATGATTATTTTCATATGTTTGATAATTATTAAGTTATTTTAATTATTCTTAATTATTTTAAGTATTTTACGTGAAATTTTTTCGGGAATTGTATTTTCGGGGAAATTGATACGTAAATAATTTAATATAAATTATTTTAAATAGATTTTTTTATGTATTTGCATGAGTTCATGCATTATTTTAATTGTTGTATTAAAATATATATACATATACATGCATATATATATACATATTTATATATAATAATTTTAGGGTTTATTATTAATATTTGATTATGTATATATTATAAAGTTTATTATTAATATGTTACATGTATGTATATGTATATTTTTATATATTTATTATTTGTGGTGCACAAATATTTGAAATATAATATTATAATTAAATTTAAATTTATATATATATATATATATATATATATATATTTTTTTTTTTTTTGGTTAAAATTACAAAAATTGCCCTCACCCCTCCTTCTTCTTCCCTGACGCCCTTCTCCTCTCCCCTTACTATGCGACTCCGTTCACTGCCGTTCAGAGTGCTTGCCAGACGTCCACTGCCTTCCTCCAGCTGCTCAGCCTCTCCTTCCATCCTCTCCGGCACCGGTGAACGCTGCAACAACCCGAGAAGCCGAAATTTGACCCAAGCTCCGATCGACGTGATTTCGGCCACCATTTTCGACACCGCCGATCTCTATCTTCTCCTTGAGCTCCGGTGAGTGTGATTCCAAGCTTTTTTTCACTTAAAATGGTCTAGATTTGCTTAGGTTTCAATTTTTCAAATTCGGCCTACTTGAGTTTTTGATTTTTTTTTAGCTTCAATTTGATTGATTCATAAAAAAATTCCTTCAAAAAATTTGATCCTTGTAGATTAATTTTCATGTGGGAATTTTTGTAGAATTTTTGGAATTTATTTTGATTTTTGGGTATTTTTGATTATTTTATTACAATTTTCTAATTTTCGAATATTAATTAATTAAATTATGAAATTGTGTTTTATGGTAAATATAGGTGTTGAAATGAATTATATAAATTTATTTGTAATTTTTGTGAATTTTTATGTATTTATTTTGAATTTATTTAGTTTATGTAATTTTGAGAAAATAGGGTTAATTGTGTGTTAAATTGAAATTAATTGGTTAATTAAGTATATTTATTGATATTATTGAAAAATATGTTGAGAAAATTAATTTTTTGCAATTATATTATTTTTGGTGAATTTTTGGATTTATTTTAGTATATTTATATATATAGGGGTATTTTGGTAATTTTACATGAAATTGGCTAAAACTGTAATTAAATTGGTTTTAATAGTTATTTAGGGTATAAAAATGATTTCTGAAAATTATTTAGTATTTTTAACTAATTAAAACTATTTTTCGTAAATTATTTTCAATTATATATATAATATACGATTTTTCTAATAAAGGAGTTTTCATCGGTTTTTACTATGTTTTAGGGTTAACTACGTAATTTCTGTTGATAAAATGTATTTTTATTATATAAGGGTATTTTCGGTATTTTTGTAGATATTCTATGAATTGTGGACCTCGGTCGGTAATTGTAGTTTGGAGTTCGACCGAGGGATTTTGATTGAGAATTCTGTGTTATTTTCAAAGTGTGTTTCTTTGTAGGACCGGCTCTATTCTTTAAGTAGAGAGATGTCCGTTTTACAGGGGAGGTTCTGTTGGATTTTCGATAGAATTCTCGTAAAACGTGATGTTCGGTCGAACTCTAATCCTAATTCTGTGTCTAGTATTCTAGATCGAGTCTTTAGAATTTCTGTTAGATTTATTCTGATTTCTGTTGTCGTTTGTTTGTTTAGTTGCACTGAGACCGAGGCCTAGTGGACCAAGCCCATCAGACCCATCTCGAGGAGCGCAATAATAGTGAGTTGCTATTATATATATATATATATATATATATATATATATATATATATATATATATATATATATATATATGCTCTAGAGTGCATGATTTTAGAAATATATGTTTTACTTTGATTAAATATGCATAATAGTTTAATTAGTACTTAAGTTTAATTTTAGTTTACTTTTGGTTTATTTTCGGTATATGTTAAACTATATGCATGTTTTATTAATAAATTATGTTTAAAATGTTTTTGAATATATTTATAGTTTATTTTGTAATTTAATTGGATTTATTTGACGTATATATACTCGAAATATACCTGGTTTACTTTTGGTATATTTCTAGTATATATATAGTTTATGTTGCTATTTTATTTAAATTCATGCATCATTTATTTTTATGAATGTACATTTTATATTTTAATGAAGGATATCAATAGAACGTGCTACCTAATGGACAACACTAGAACCGAGTACGTACCGGTACGCTGATAGCATTTAGGCTATATTACTAACCTATTTATGGATATTGATTGGATTTGATTATTGGATGTGTGAGATATGATTTGGGAGTGTGATTGCTGAAGCTCGGTTGACCAAGTGTCTCGGGGCCAATCACACTGACAGTCAGACTGCTGGAGCTCGGTTGACTTAGTGTCTTGGGGCTAGTCTACTGTCCAAATGAAATAAGTGAATATATTTGGAATAAGTGAGCATGTATGGCTAGAGTATTGTCTAACACTATTTTGAGATTGCGATATTCTAGGGTTCTATTTGATCCTTCATAAACTGTAATTTTAAATAAAAATATATATATAATGATTTTATTGCATCTGTGTGTATTTGCTTGTATACTTACGTATTATATATATACTTTTGACTGTATGCATTGTCATTTAGTATGCATGTATATATATTATAGTAATTCACTCAGTGAGGTCTGACTCCCCTCCGTTGACTATTTTTCAGGAGAGTCATCGTCTTCAGACCTCAGTAGCAGACCCTTACGCCGGATTTCTTTCACTCCGGCTTCTTTATGTAAACTGCTTATCTGAGTTTTATTTTATAATCTAGACACTGCAGTAGTTATAGTCGATTGTGAGATTATTGTATTACATTGTATGAGATATGTACTTTAAATATTTGAACTGGATTTGTATTAAAGATTTATTTATATATATGAGATTGAGTTGTTGATTTAAATCCCGTGGTAGATTATTATTTTGTAATATTTATGATTGTATTTTCGTTGTAGATTATTTTAATTATGTTATTATTATTATTGTATGTTTTTATTTTATTTTAAAGCTTGCTACGGGTTTCGGATTCGAAAGAATTCATATTCTCTAGCGTCGGTCATGACCCTTGTTTTGGGTCGTGAAAAAATAAATAAATAAAAGTTGAGAAAAAAAATGAAGACAGTATAAAAAAAAATATTGAGAAAAAAATAAAGATAGTACCATAAATAGAAAAAAATGTTTAGCAAAAAAAAACTTTGAGAAAAAAATGAAGATAGTAGAAGAAATAAGTTAGGAAAAAATATTGAGTAAAAAGATATTCAGAGAAAAATAGATAAAGACAATAAAAAAAATATTGAACAAAAAAAGTATTGGAAAAAAAATAGATAAAGATAATATAAAGAAAAAAACAAATAAAATATTGAGAAAAGAAAAATGTAATAAAAAAGTTATAAAAACCATTAAAAATGAAAAAAATTATATTAAAAAAAACCTTAAAAATAAAAGTAATAAGAGGAATAATTTATATTTGAAAGAAAAAAAATTTTAAAAATTAGTTTTAAAATTTTTTTTTGTCAATTCAATTTTTAAAATTTCTTTTACTCTGTGAAACTTTTTTTTTTAACCCAAAACATAGGGTTTAGATCATTGGGCCTGACGTTTGGTCTCTGAATTCAAGGGTAGACCTTCCATTAGAGCTTTTCAATCGAAGTAAAGCGGAAATTAGTTAATATTCGGACAAGGCTAGAATATGCAAAAATATTAGGGTTATTTACATAAATATATTAAAAATTAAAAAAAATTCAAAAATATTGTTGATTTTAAAAATAATTATTTATTTTATTTTTTTCTTTCAAATATAATTCATTTCTATTGCCACTCTTTTTAGGGTTGACTTTTTTTTTTATTTTTTTTCCCTTTTACTGATTTTTTCAACAATTTTTTTTACTTTATACTATTTTAATTTATTTTTTTCAAGTTTTTTTTTCTAACATTTTTTTATTATCTTTTTTTCAAATTTTTTTTTATTTTTATAGTGCTATATTTATCTTTTTTTTTTCTCAACCTTTTCTTTTCTAATGTGTTCATCTTTTTTTTCTCAACATTTTTTTTCTCAATGTTTTTTTTTTATTTTTAAGATACTATCTTTATTTTATTCTCAATGTTTTCTTTTTTTTTTCAATATTTTTTCTCTTATTTTTTTTTTCAAATGAATAATTAGGAACTAAACATCTTCAATTGTTATTAAACCAAACAATAAATAATTTCAAATGTTGTAACAACAATAAATAAACAAAATTTTCTCATTTTATATTCTTAAAGAATGAGTATTTTATTTTATTTTTACTTTAATTTATTTATTAAAATGCCTAAATTAAAAAAAAAATTTGATTTGATCATCAATATGTAACAAGTTTACAATTCTTATGGTCTATTTGTCACATCAACGACAAAAACTAAAAAAATAAAAAAATCAACAAAACAAAATAACAAAAAATAACTAAAAACAACAATTGAAACAATAAAAAAATAAAAAATGAACAAAATTTTAAAGTTGTTGATTATTGTTGATTATTGCTTATTAAAGTTATTGATTTTTGTGGTTTTTTAATTATTTTTTCATTATTAATTAAAAAATTAAGACCATAAATAAAATTTTTACTTTTATTAGTATTAATAATAATAAAAAAATTTTTTGGATATATTTCATAATTTTTATTGTTTTTTGTTGTTATTTTTTCATTTTTAACAAATATAAACATCAAAAATAACAAAAATAACAATTGAAACAACAAAAACAACAAAATTTTATAGTTGTTGTTTTTTATTGATGTTTGTTCTTTTTCAATTTTTTCATTATTAATAATAAAATTAAGACCATAAATATAATTTTTACTTTAATTAGTATCAATAATAAAAATAATAATTTATTTAAAATATTTTATAATTTTTTTATTATTTTTATTGAAAAAATAATTATTCAATATTATAGTTAATTTTAACTTTAATTATTTTAATTTCTAAATTATAAATAATTATGAAAAAATAATAACGATCAAAGATTATGGATAATTTTTTATTTAATTAGCTTAATTTTTATATTCTAAATAATAGTAAGTTTCAAAATTAAAAAAATAATTATTTAAAATAAAAAATTAAATTACTTAGAATATATAAATTGAATAATTATATATAATCAACTTAAAATAAATATATCTTTAAAAAATAATAAATAGATAAAAAATATCAAATAAAATAAAAATAAAAACAAGAATTCGCCCAAGTGAAACTACAAGTTTTCAAAATTGTACCAAAATGAGGCCATAAATAAAAGCAAGAAAAACAAAATTGAAAGAAAAAAGTAGGAGTTTGACTGGGCCCATCTCAAAATATTAGGCTACATCAATTTGTCTTTTAAAAAAATATTTTGCATTGCAAAACTTGAAACTAGAAAATCTTTAATTAATATATAGAGATAACTTTAACAAAATGCAAGAAAATAAATCTATAATAAATTCTGAAAACTTTAATTTTTAAAATATATAGTTCACGTAAAAATTTATATTTCTTTAATTACAAGTATTTTAAGTTATTTTCTTAAATAAATTATTTTTTCTTTATTAATATATAAAAATATCTCCATTCATGAAGTTATTCAAATTAAACAAAACTCGCATAATATAATAATGTTTCTTTTAAAAAAATGTCAATATATGGCAATCATTCAATGTCGGCACCCACTCCTTTAGAAGAGTCAAAGAAATTGTAGTATAAAAAAATATTAACCCAAAAAAATTTGATTCCTAAATTCTCGTATTTATGTATGACACAATTCATTAGGTTTGACTTTCTCTCTCTATATATAAAAAGATAAATTTGTATTCTATTAGACTAAAAATCAATTAAAAAATTATTATATAAATTGAAAAATTCAATTAAATGTAATTAAATTTTATTATTTAAAAAATATATAGATAGATTATAGCTGTAAGTTGTAATATAAAATAGAATTGCCCAATTTAATATATAAGAACAGCAAATGGACAACTCACGGCCGGCGCATATGACTGTATCGGGTAAGGGTCAACCAATTGGATTATATTTTTTTTGAAACTACGAAAGTCACTTGACGAATTATGTTAATTGCTCTCTTGACAGTAGTGAGTCCTTGTTGTGCTCTATTGAAGTGGGTATTCGCTTTTTTTTTTTTTTTTTGGTTGAATTTTGGCACTCAAATTTCAATAAGATACGAGAAACATGAAGAAATGTGACAAACATTTTTATTAACTAATGGCTCAGAAAAACAAAAGTATATATATCAAAAGAAATTGAGAGGCATTTCCATCAATAAAATTTATTGGAGTTGCAAAAAAAAAAATTGAAAGACATAATTCTTGTTAAAAGTTTTAAAAAATCTATAATACATATCACATGCGGCTAAATTAAATAATATAATATGTTTGAAGTGGCTAAATTTACATTAGACCCTTCATGTTTGGTAGAAAATGCAGATAGGCCTTAAAAAAAATTTAGCTTAAATTCACTCCTCAAATTAGAAAACACAATCTCAACATTCAGATTTAAAAAATAATTTTAAAGTATATTGCACACATCAAAATAAGCTATATATATATATGTTTATTCAATAGACATGTTATTTTACCTTGAGAAAATTTATATTTAGACCCTTCATGTTTGGTAGAAGGTGCAGATAGGCCTTCAAAAAATTTTTTTGGCTTAAATTCACTCCTCATATTAGAAAATTAGACTATATAAGTACAATCTTAACATTCTAAGTTAGCACCGTTAAAAAAAAAGTTAGCTTGAGTCTTACAGGTACAAGTGGGATCCACAAATGCATATATGTGAAGTATGATTTGAGTGAGATAACTATGAGATTAAACTTTTAGATATGATTTTTCCTTTTTTGAATTCATTCAATAGTTAATTCGAAGTGACATTAAGCCTGATGGTTGCACTTTCCCTTATGTTGTTAAGACTTATGTTGATAATTTGAATGTTAAAAAAGGTATGGAGATTAATGGGTTTGTGTTAAAACTTGTATTTGATGTGGATGTCTTTGTAGGTAATACCTTGTTGCTGTTTTATACTAATTGTGATGGATACTAGGAAGGTGTTTGATGAAATGCTTGAAAGGGAAGTTGTATTATGGCAATTAATGGATTTTATATGGAAGCAATGAATTTGTTTCTCAAAATGTTTTAGAGGTTTATTCCAAGTTCATTGCTATATTGTGCAGGTTGAATTTGATTCTCAGGTGACTATATCCAATGCTTTGGTTGATGTTTATAAGAAATGCATGGATGTGAAGAGTTTGAACTTAATACTTTGAAGAAGAAGAAGAAGAAGAAGAAGAAAAGGAGAATCATGCCTTCCACTTTATACGTATTTGAACTCGTGAACCCCCTTTTACACATGAGACTCAAGCTACCATTTTTTGTAACGGTGCTGATAACTCCGAATTGATATTTTTGCTTGTGGAACCTGCATTGACGAGGAAAATGGGTAAAGGGGAGGGCTTTCCCCCATAAACACTCTGAACCTTAAGTAAGTAATGGTATGAGGAAAAAATATAATAAAGTGAATAGGTATAATAAAGTGAAGAATAAAGAATAAAGGAGCAAAGGATGATTGCTTGTGATGATGAGGTGATGGAATGATGGAATGATGTTTTGGTGATGTTGTATGATGAGAGCATGAATGACATGAGATGTCATGAGATGTATTTATAGGAGAAGATATAGCTCAAACCTCTTAGGAATATGATTCCTTAGTCTTGTAGGATTGCCCTATTTAGTAGAGGAGGAGACTTCCTTTGTAGAGTAGTCTTCCTAATTGAAATAGACTTCCTTATTGAGCTTTCCTCTTATTCAAGTAATCCTCCTCTTTGGGGGAATATATCCCTTATTATAATAGGATATTAATATGGGTTATCAAGAGTCCCCCTTAAAAGTGTATTCGGATATTTATGTCTGATGTATCCAAGTCCATAAGATGATGGAAAATGTCATTGTATCTACCTGGAGAGAGAGACTGCTTGAGTAACTACATCCGATATGGAAGGGTGAGCTGAGGTGGCCAGCCTCAGTCACAAGAAAAGATAGAGCTCAGTACCGAGTCTTGAAATCATCATATAAGAACATTGCTTGAAGTGCTAGCTGGACTTGAGTATACAAAACCTGCAATAAAAATGCTTTGAGGTAAAAGATTAACCCGTCAGTGTGGAAACAATATGACGAAACTAGTTGTCACTGGAGTTTTGATGCTCGGTGCAAAGACGCGAGGCTTACGAGCTTGGAACCTCAGTACTACAGATGTGACATGAGGGTGCCAGCTCTAGTCGCTGGACTTAGATACTTCGAGGCTTAGATGCTCGGTACAAGGACACGAGGCTTACATGCTTGTAACCTCAGTACTATAGAAGCGACCTGAGGGTGCCAGCTTCAGTTGCTGGACTTAGATACTTTGAGGCTTATATGCTCGGTGTAAGGACGCGAAGCTTACATGCTCGGAACCTCAGTACTACAGAAGCGACCTGAGGGTGCTAGCTTCAATTGCTGGACTTAGATACTTCGAGGCTTAGATGCTCGGTACAAGGATATGAGGCTTACATGCTTGTAACCTCAGTACTACAGAAGCGACCTGAGGGTGCCAGCTTCAGTCGCTGGACTTAGATACTTCGAGGCTTAGATGCTCGGTGTAAGGACATGAGGCTTACATGCTCAGAACCTTAGTACTACAGAAGCGACTGAGGGTGCCAGCTTCAGTCGCTGGACTTAATCTTGGTGCATTAGAAGCGTGGCCCAAGTGCCGTATAGTCTTGGTGCATTAGAAGTGCAGTCCGAGTGCCGTATAATGTTACTTGGTTTATGAACTTTAGTAACTCTTTTGATGGCAGCTGCCTAGTCAGAATAATGATTGATGTTGAGTCCAGACAATATTACTGCAGATGTTTGATTTTTTGAGCATTTGTTGTTGGTAGTATTTTTGCAAAAGGAAGGATGCTTGTGATCCTAATAGTGAGTCTGAGCCTTTCCAATCTTTTGATTTATCTGGCTGTGTGGCGGATATACTTGACTTCATTCTTGAATTTCCCTTGTTGGATATTCTCTGAAATTTCAAATATCTGAGGTAAAGTAAGATTTGCCCGAGTGCCGTTTGATCTAGCTTTGAGCAGGAACCACCATTTATTATATGAACATGAATGAGTGCTTGTTCACCTTAGAGCTGCCTGATAATGTGTCTAATGTCTTTTAACAAAATTTGCATGTTGATACCGAGTGAGATGATCAGAGTGTCCGATTGTTTGGACTGATGGGTGCTTAAAGTAGCATCTTCAATAAATACATTTTCCTTATCTGTAGTAATAAACAAAAGAACAATAGTTTTAGGATCGTATAATCGATCTCATTTGATGGTTAGTCCTTGTATAATAAATATATCAATTGTAATTGATGTAGGTATTGCATGAATGATAATCATGTATATATGAACAAGCATCTATGTGTAGATATGTAAGCATGCTTATGTGACGAACTATGAATATTCATATAAGAATAAATAAGATACGAAAATAAATAAATTAAATAATATAAAGAGAAACTTATCTCCTGATGTACTCTTGTCCCTCTTTTGAATTCACGAATATTTATATTCGTTGTTTACTTTAATTATTACTTGAATGACCTTGTCTTTTGAAGATGCTGCCTAAGTTTGTGTGTGCCTAATTTATTGGCATTTTGTATATATACAGCTTCGAGATTATCGTTGAAATTTTCTAGTTGTTGTGAAGTATTTGAAGCTCTCTCCTTAATCTGTGGTGTTGATGTAATTTGACTATCCAAGAACGTCTATGTTGCTGTCTGAGTTTTGAGTATATTATACTCCTTGGCACCTTGTACATGGTTTAAAATTTATATGTTCAAACTCGAATGTTCGGAATCCTTGATGCTTGGACTCAGATGTCCGGAATCCTTGATGCTCGGACTCAGATGTCCGAAATCCTTGATGCTCGGACTCAGATGTCCGAAATCCTTGATGCTCAGACTCAGATGTCCACAATCCTTGATGCTCAGACTCAGATATCCAAAATCCTTGATGCTCGGACTCAGATGTCCGGAATCCTTGATGCTCGGACTCAGATGTTCAAAATCCTTGATGCTCGCACTCAGATGTCCAGAATCCTTGATGCTCAGACTCAGATGTCCAGAATCCTTGATGCTCGGACTCAGATATCCGGAATCCTTGATGCTCAGACTCAGATGTTCGGAATCCTTGATGCTCGGACTTAGATATCCGGAATCCTTGATGCTCGGACTTAGATGTCCGGAAAACCTTATGCAACGTTTTATCATTACCCCTTCTTTTATTGCTCCTTCCATTGTTGTAACCTTGCGATGCGGAGTGTAGTAATGATAAGAAAGAATAATCTCTGCAACATTTTAATCTGAATTTATTGTTGATGACTAAATTGAAAATTTTCACGATCGGAAATTTGATTTAGTTGCTTTCCTTGAATGATCGAGCTAGATTCCAAACAAGTAAAGATAATTCAGAATTGAATTTGATCTTTTCCCCATAGATGACGCCACTTGATAACTTCGAATTGATATTTTTGCTTGTGGAACCTGCATTGACGAGGAAAATGGATAAAGGGGAGGGCTTTCCCCCATAAACACTCCGAACCTTAAGTAAGTAATAGTATGAGGAAAAAATATAATAAAGTGAATAGGTATAATAAAGTGAAGAATAAAGAATAAAGGAGCAAAGAATGATTGCTTGTGATGATGAGGTGATGGAATGATGATGTTATATGATGAAAACATGAATGACATGAGATTTATTTATAGGAGAAGATATTGCTCAAACCTCTTAGGAATATGATTCCTTAGTCTTGTAGGATTGCCCTATTTAGTAGAGGAGGAAACTTTCTTTGTAGAGTAGTCTTCCTAATTGAAATAGACTTCTTTATTAAACTTTTCTCTTATTCAAGTAATCCTCCTCTTTAGGGAATATATCCCTTATTATAATAGGATACTAATATGGGTTATCAGGTGCTAACTTAGAAGGTTAAGATTGTGTTTATATGATATAATTTTCTTAGGAGTGAATTTGAGCCGAAATTTTTTTTTGAAGGCCTGCACCTTGGACCAAACATGAAGGGACATTTTCCCTTATACATTTCATTGCATCTCTCTATTGTGTTAAAGTAATTGGTAGAATACATTTGTTTGTCATTATATTTCTATTCGATTAGAATCGAATTGGGTTAATTATAATTTTAAATTTTAAATATAGGTAGTTCAGACCCATTATATTGGCATATTTAAGATATATTTTTATCATAATTCAATATTTGATATCTAATTGTTTATTTTTTAATAATATCCAGTTGAATTAATTTTATTTAAATATTAAAATATTTTTACATTTAAATTCTCCTTTTTTAATAAGCTAAGAAGAAAATCACCTAGTTAATAGTTCGGATTATACTACATTGATTTTTCACTGTGCAATGTTAAAAAATCTGATGAATTGTCAACAGAAAATTAATTATCCGAGTACCCAATTGTCAGGCAAAAGCTAAAAAAAGAAAATAAACACATAATGTCCATATATAAGACTAAAAGAGTCGTAGTAGTGGATATGGACTTAATTGTGTAGTTAGTGATACAAGTAATAGGTCATAAATATGCAAATCTGTCTCCCGAAGATTTGAGTGATCAAAGACTTCTGAGTCAAGAATGCCGTGTGGTTGTTGCTTGCCTCTTCATCCCCTACTAAAGATTTTCAAGGTTTCACACGCTTCTCCTTAATTTCTCTTATATATATATATATATATACACACACACACATTTTATTTCAATGAAAATTCACATTCACATCTTAATTTTAAAATTAGTGAATATGTTAAAATTTAAGTTGTAATTTTTATTAAAAAATTGTTTATCGATGTTTGTTAGCATAAGCGACAAAAAATTTCAATTTTTTAAATGAAAATTCGATCATGTTCAAATTTAATCCTCTTACAAAAATTAATCTGATTTAAACTTTTGGATAGATGGGGATTGAAAATAAATATGAATGTATCTGTATATACAAACACATTCATATATGGAATAATTAAATTGTTCAAAAAAAAAAAAAATATATATATATATATATACTAATAAATAATTATATATGAAAAATTTATTTGACTCGTGATATATAATAAATAAATAATTAAACATATTATTATTATTATTACAATTTGATATTAACTTAACATAGTTATAATTCATTACAATTTTTATAAATATTTTATTAAAATAATTATATGATATTATTTTAATATTTCTTATAATTAGTTTTTTTTAATTTATCTAATTAGAATAAAAAATATACTTTCAATTAAATTAGAATTTTTGTTAGAGATAAAATAAAAGTTAACCTAAATAAAATAAGAAACATACATTCAATTAAATTAGAGTTATATTGTAGTTAATTTAATTTTTATTAGAGATAAAATAGAAGTTAAATTAATTATAATAGGAAATAGATTTTCTATCAAATTAAAATTATATTTTAATTAATTTAATTTAATTTTTATTAGTAAATAATTAAATTATTCAATTTTTATATAATAATAAGTAAATTTTTTTTGGAATTTTATATGTTCTTCCCTTTATACATTTATATATATTATAAATATATACTAGTTTTTTTTTTTCTCACGTACAATGCATGTAGTTAAAGTATTGACTAAATATATAATTTATTTTAATTTTTATATTGTAAAATGTACAAACTATTATAACATGAATAACATAAATTTTTAATACTAAATAAAATGTATAAAATAAGAATTTTATAAATATATATTACATTTTAAAAATTATTAAAAAAATATTTATGTATTTATAATAGTGATGGTATTGTACGTTATGTATGAAAAAGTATATATATTATATAGTTATAGAATAATATAAAAAATAATACTGTATTCGAAAGAGTTATATTATTTTATTTATGATATAATTAAAATAAATTTATAAAGTTGTAATAAATATTATGTGTATTAAAATAAATATTTTCCATATACATATATGTTTGTATAATGTGGATGAGAATATATACCAACTCACATGATACCCAATGCACCAAAAAATTTAATTTTAGTTAATATTCATGTGTTTGAAAAATGATGATACAGGGTTCATAGTCTACGGCTGTCATAATCAATAAAATAAAAATGGTACATTAGGTTGAACAACTCAATTAGCAATGTTTGACCTTGATTTAATTATATTCAAATCAAACACTTGAAAACAATTATTAAAAGAAACTGTATGAATACTTTCAACATGATTTTACGTTGGACAATTTTTTTTTTTATACAATCCGGATAGAAAATAAAATAATTTTTCCAACTATTAGCAACTAATAAAATAAAATAATTTTAATTTTTAAAAATCTCCTTTATAAAAAATATAAAAAGACATAAACACCTTTACATACTAATAAATAATTGAAATTTAATATTTAATTAAGATTATATTTAAGTCATTTACTTATGGTGAAAATTATAATTATTCTATATATTTAAAATTTAACATTTTAGATATCTTATTTAAAATCTGATCTTATAATATCTTAACTTGTAAAATATATATAATATAGTCTTTATTATTGAAACTATACTTTAGAATTTATTTAAACATTACTTCTTCAATTTGATTAAGTTTAAAAAATATACTCCAACAAATTGAATTTGGTCGCATAAAAATAAAATTAAGAGTAAAATTATTATACATGACTGCACAATAAAATTTGATCGTAAAGTTAATTTTCTCCTTCACTGCAGGAAAAAAAAATTACAAATTAAATTAAATGCCTGAAATTCAAATGTTAAAAAAAATCAAAATTATAATTACAATTTACAATTACGTGTGTAGTGGAGACCTTAGAGTTTGGACTTGTTGAACACGAAGAAGAGTCACTGACGTAAAAAGACCACCATCACCCCTACCAGCGCCGAAGACCCACACGTGCTTCCCATGTTCCACGTGTATCCTACTCCGATTCCTAATTACCATTTTCAAAAATCAAATAAATAAATAAATAATCCCGCGTTTGACCAATTGACCCAACCAAACTTTTGCCCGTTTCTTTAGAGTTTACTCGTTCAAAACGACGACGTCACCGCTCTTTGACTCCTTCGCTCGCCCCCTACAAAAACCCCTTCTCCTCTTCAAAGCCACTTCTTCTTCAGTCTCTGCTTCTCTTCTCTTCTCCTCCTCTTCTGTCCTCATTCGTTACTGTTATCATTATTATTTTTTTAATAAGAAATGGGAAGAAACGAACTGTACATAACAATCCCCAACATATTCCGGTGTCCGATTTCTCTCGACGTCATGAAATCTCCGGTCAGTCTCTGCACCGGCGTCACCTACGACCGCACCAGCATCCAACACTGGCTCGATTCCGGCCACGACACCTGCCCTGCCACCATGCAAGTGCTCTCCACCAAAGATTTTATTCCTAATCTTACTCTTCACCGCCTCATCAACCTATGGAACCAATCTTCCTCCTCTTGCCGCTCCTCTACTTCTTCTTCTTCTTCTCCAGCGGCAACGACTGTGTCTGAGAAGCAAATTAAGGTTTGGATTGAGGATATTAAGAGTCAGAATCAAAAAGCAGAGGAATCGCTAGTCAAAATTGTTGATTTCTTGAGCTATTCCGATGAGAATAGAAAATATTTAGCGGAATTTGATTGTTTTGTAGAGTCCATTGTTTGTGTTTTGAGCAGACATATCAGTGTTGATATTAAGGTTTTGGAGTTGGTCGTTAGGGTTTTGGATTTGATATTGCTTCAAATTGGAGTCAAGGAAAGGCTGCAGAGATTATTCGATCAAAATTGCTTCTCTTCGTTTCTTCACATCATCAACAATGGAAATTTAGCTTCGAAAATCGACTCCATTAGAGTTCTGGGATCAATTTCGCTCGACAACAACGATTCAAAACGCTTCGCGCCGGTTGTCCTCGATCTCCTGAAAACGAACGGCGATAATCACATCTTAAACGACGCTGTTTTATCATTCTTGGTCTCTGCAACCCGAACACGGTCGGTCAAAACACAACTCGTCCAGCTCGGACTCGTTGAAATCATATCAAAAATCATCTCCAGCCAAAAAGCTACCGTTTCCGCCGCGGAAAATGCGTTAAAGCTGTTATCGAGTGCATCGACGTGCGCAGACGGAAGGTTAGCGATAAGTGAGGATCCAAAATGCGCGGGGTGTATAGTGGAGAGGTTAATGAAAGTGTCGAAAAGAGCGACGGAGGATGGAGTGATGGTGCTGTGGAGCTTGTGCTGTTTGTTCAAGGACGAGAGAGTGAAGGAGAAGGTGACGAGGAGCAATGGATTGACGAAGGTTTTGTTGGTGATGCAAAGCCAAGGTGAAGGAAATGTGAGGCAGATGTGTGCAGAATTAGTTAAGGTACTGAGAGCTGAATTGAAAGATGTTAAAGGCGGTCTGCTTATGAGTTATGAAACAAAAACTACGCATATCATGCCTTGTTAGATTTCGTTGGAATTGGAGATTAGTACCGCAAACTCAAAAAAAAAAAAAAAAGAAAAGATCATTTTTTTTTTGTTGAGATTAACAATACACATACAGATGAAAATGAAAAGAGGAATTCTTTGTTTTAGTGTTATGAGACTGTTGAACATGTAATTGTAATGTAACTTTTCTGATCAAAATTTTACACTATTTTTCTGGGTTTAATGGGCAAAATTTTTTATCCTAGAGAAGTAAAGAAATGAACAGAAAATAAAACCCACTAATGAACTTGTAATTGCTAGTACTTGATGGGGAGCAGAATCAGATTAACCTTTTTCAGTTTTAGGACGTTGAGATATTTCTTAAGACGAGTTTGTGACACTAATCGTCGTTAATTTTGGGATAATTATTATATGAAGTGACTTAAGACAACTTTGTGAAACCAATTTTTTGTTAATTTTTGGATAATTATGATGAGAAAAGTTGATGCATTAAATAGAAATTTGTTATATACTCCGTTCATCAAAATTTAGCTTAAGAAAAAATAGAAACATGTTTTTCCAAGCAATTTAGTGCAAATATGAATTGTTTGATTCCACTTCGCTATAATTAAATTGATTGTCTTTTATAGTGCATTTTATAAAAAAAATTATTCCAATTAATCAAGAAAAAAAATTGTCCTTAATGGTTAAGGAAAAAAATGATGAATTAAAATGCTCGAATTCTAACACAAATGTGAGTAATGATACTCATAGCAGTATGGTATGAGATAAATAAATTTTTTCATTTTTTGGATGAAATTGCCTCATACATTTAGGGACAGTTTCATTTGAGAAAGGACATTTTTAAAAAATTGCGGCCTATTTTTTTATAGCGGACTGTTATGCTTAGTGTGTGTATATATATATATATATAAAGTAGTGTTATTCTTCAAAAAGATAAGTATTTGCCAAAAAAGAATAGGTAACAATCTATATGCTTGTCTAATTAGGGAGGCAAGCAAAGACAAAAAAGAAATGCAAAGAAAGATGCTAAAGTGGATTTTATGAGATTGAAAATTGATGAAAAAGATATCATAGAAAGCAAAAGTGCATATACTTCCATAATAATGGCGGATCCTAAACTGCCACTTTCATCCGGAGCAATTCAAAATGTCAAAATTCCGCAATTCAATTGCTAGTAGATATAGGAGGAGAATTAGCACAGCACTAGTGCAATTTGCATAGAATTTTCCCTTTGTTTTTTGGACGGACTTTCCAATCCCTAAAGTCCAAGCTACAGTAAATAATAATAATAATAATAATAATAACAATAAAAATTGCAGGCTAATGGAAGCAAAGCGATTCTGTTTTCAGGATCTTTTTCATTGTGAAAATAGTTGTGGTCAAATTGGGCATATGGTTCATTCAATATTGTATGTGGAAAGTGTGAACACTTTGACATTTCTCACCGCATTTAATTGAAATTTTAGAGGTCTAGTGTTATCATAATCCCCTAGGGCACTTTGACGTTTCTCATAGCATTTAATTGAAGTTTTAGGTGTTTAGTGTTATCATAAAATTATAATCCCCTAGGGCATGTTTTGCATTGGCTGTGTGCTGTCTCGTCCAAGGTGAGAATTATCCAATTCCATGATGCATTTATTTAAGTGTGGCATCTCATTCTCTTCAAAAACAGACTACTCTTTGATTAATTCGTGGTTACATCTATTCCGTCGAGTATTTAATTTTGGCGGATCTCGACTATAAAATAGTGGTATATTGAAAAAAAAAAAAAGATCAGATTTGGCTTCAATTTTGATTACTTATTCCCATTAGAAGAGAAGAATAGATGTTGACTATTGAGATTTTTTCAATAGTGCATTGCTTTAATTCATTTCATTTCTCTATTTTTAGCAATATTTGGAGGAAAATGATTTTTTTTTTGTTAAAATTATAAAAATGTGAATATTTAAATGTAAAAATAGTATTCAAAACTTTATTCCTCCCTACTCTCTCCTTGTGGTGGAGAATTTAACCGTTTCAACCGGCTAAAAAAATTTCTTCTTAAGGGTACGTTTGAATTTGAGTTAAAAAAATGAAGTGTAAAAGTTACGGGTATAACTATTTAGAGAGTAACAGTCACATGTGTAATAATTTTACTGTTAACCTTATTTGGTAAATAAAGAGTAATATATAAACTGTATAATTACTTTTTTAGAAAAGATTATTAATATATATGAAATAATTAAAATAATATAAATAAATTATTAAATTTTTCATAAACAATAAAAATAATTTCTAAAATATTAATTAATTAAAAATTATCAAAAAAATTTCATAAAGATAAAGTTACATGATATATTTTATACATTTTTACACATAAAAAACAATACAAATGTTATAGAATATAATTAATAAAGAATAAAATAAAATAAAAAAAATTAAAGAATCACTTGTACAATTAAAATAGAAATAATAAAACTACTGTGGACACTGTCAGTTTAATCGGCCCACAACAAAAGCCTGATTATGAGAAAGTTTAAGTTTTGAATACTTCTCTAAAATCAACTTGAAAAGCCTAAAACACTAAGTCAAGCCCAAGCCTGTCGCCTATTAACTTAAGGGCCCTGACCTGGCCTAGGTGAAGAGGCGATCAACTCAACAAAGAGGCGTCGCCTCTTCACATCCACTCTCTGCAGCATTAAATGCCATTAATGGCAGTGATTGGAGGCTCAACTGTTGAAGAGTTGGTCATTTTTGGATGTAAAAGAAAAAGGAAAAAAGCAAAAAAAAGAGCGAAAAAAGAGCATGGGGAATGAAAAAAGGTAAAGGGGAGAGGGTGAGAATGATTTTTGGGAAATTGAAAAAGGGAAAGAGTGAGAGGCCTTAAAAAAAGGGTAGACGGTTATGAGAGAGGGGGTTAAGAAGAGAAAAAAAGAAAGGAAGAAGAAGGAGAAGACTTAGAAAGCTAAAGGCTTTGATTTCTTAGAGAAGGAAAAGAGTTTCTCTTACATTCAAAGACTTAAATCAATCAACAAAGCTCTGAGGGCTTAGTTAGGAGCATTAAGCACGTCCAAGTCAATAAGCTTCCCCCTTCTTAGGCTTTAAGTCCTTTGTTTTAATTAAAAGTATTGATTCATTACTTTTGTGTTTGTATTCTTGAATTCTATTGTTTATTTAAAGTCATATGTGAAACATGATTGTATGAGAAATTGAATATTGATTGTTGATAGTTATATATTCATGTTTGTTTCTTATTTATTCGCATGATTGTTGAGTTTTTTAAGATCTAAGAAATGTAGTCTGTCTCTATTCCTGTTGAAGAGATGTCGACCCTTCATGATAAGGCAATGGTGTCATTGCCTCCTTGTCAGGAGAGAGGCGTCGCCCCTTGACCAGCATTCTGCCTGTTTCTATTTTGATTTTCAACTATTATCTTGCATGTATTATATTTGTATGAGATATGTATTTTAAGAATTTGAACTGGATTTGTATTAAAAGATTTATATATATGAGATATGGATTCGATTTAAATCCCGTGGGAGATTATTATTTTAATATTTATGATTTTTATTCCCGCTGCATAAAATGTTGTTATTATTGTTATTGTATGTTTATTTTATTTTTAGGCTTGCTACGGGTTCCGAATTCGAAAGAATTTCCGTTCCCTAGCGCCGGTCATGGCCCCTGTTTTGGGTCACGACAAAGTTGGTATCAGAGCAAAGTTTTGTGTCAGGGCTTAGTTGTGTGAGTCGTGGCCCTAGTTTTCAGGGTTGTGTTTTCTTTTGGTAACTACTATAGTCAATTAGGTTCGAGTATGTCTTGATAAGTATTCCTTGCTTTAGTTTTCTACGTTATTCCTCCGTTGTCTATTTTGTTTGAATCATTCTATTATCTTTTCAGAATGAGGAGGTGAGCGCGTGTCGCTCCACCGGTCGTTGAGGCCGAGGATGATGAATCTTTTCAGGACGAGGTTTTACCTCCTGAGCAGCTAGTTAGACGTAGAGGTCGTGGCAGAGGTAGACCTCGAGGAGCGACAGGTCGCCGTAGGTAGAGAGAGTTACAGGACGAGGAGCCTGTAGAGCCTGAGTTTGATGTTCCTGTGCCTCTTGTTGTTCAGCCTGCCTATCAGCGGGGTATGTCTGACCCTGAGGCAGCTTTGTTCTATGCCCGAGTTGGCAGGATTGCGTTCGATGGGACTTCTGATCCGTTAGATTTTCTACATGCGATCGCGACTAGGACTCGGACTGCTCATACCGAGTATCAGCGGATCATGATCGTCGAGTTGTCTGTCGAGGGACCAGCCCTTGATTGGTTTATTCAGATGATCCAGCCTTACATGATGATGATGACCTGGGCTTAGTTCAGAGAGCGATTTATGAGGAGATTCTATCCAGAGCCTCTCCGTATGAGCTATCGTCTCCGGTTGACCAGTATTTCTCATGGAGATTGATCTGTTGAGGAGTATACCCGAGAGTTTCTTCGACTAGTTAGATATGCAGAGGATTTGATGCGAGACCAGTACTTCGCAGTCATTACCTATGTCACCAGATTGGGTTCAGCATTTGCTGGTATGCCTACAGCGGGCCTTACTTTGGAATCTGTGATTAAGTTAGCCAAGGAGATTGAGTTGAGGCTAGTTAGGCAGGGAGCGATGCCTGATTACTACCAGCTAGAAGTTCAGCCGAGTGGATTACAGGCTACTGTGTATTTGAGTTTTCATGTTGGTTCGAGTAGTCAGCAGTGAGGTCAGACTCAGCAGAGTCAGAGGCAACAACAGTGAGTGCATCAGAGCAGTAGATATGACCATGGAGGTCAGCGTAGACCATTCAGATTCGGGTTAGGTACTTCGAGCAGCAGCAGTGGTCATAGTACTAGATCAACTGCCAGTGTTTGCCAGACTTGTGGTAGAGTCCATCAGGGACCGTGTTATCTAACACCACTGACATGCTTCAGATGCGGGTAGACAAGACATTTTTCCAGATCGTGTCCTTATTCCTGGTATTAGCAGCTGCAGATTCCATGATTCCCACAGTAGTCGATTGCTAGTGCTGCACTCGTGCCATTTCAATTACCCCCAGCTCAGCATCAGAGTTCCACTCAGCTTGTTCCACAGCAGGGTCATGGTAGAGGTACTAGAGGAGGTGCCAGAGGTGTTGGCTAGGCTTCTACCAGTCAGCAGGGAGGTCGGGGACAGGCCATAGTCTTTCATCTCACTCAGCAGGATGCTCAGGCATCTAATGCAGTCGTGGCAGGTATTATTTCTGTTTGTTACCTGGATGTATGGGTTTTGTTTGATCTGGGTGCCACGCATTTGTTTGTTTCTCCTATTTTTGCTTCCAAGTCTTATTGGCAAGCTTCGAGGATGGCTTTTCCTTTGTCTGTTGCCACTCCTTTGAGCGATTCCTTGGACACCGATATTGTTTTTTCTGGTTGTCCAGTTCTCGTGGGAGATAGAGAATTACCCGCTAATTTGATTCTGTTGGATGTGATGGAGTTTGATGTTATTTTGGGAATGGATTGGTTATCTCAGCACTATGCCGTGGTAGATTGCAGGAATAAAGAGATGACGTTCAGAATTCCTGGTGAAGAAGATTTTAAGTTTGTGGGTGATAGGAGTTCAGCACCTCAGAATCTTATTTCTGCTATTACGGCTAGGAAGTTGTTGAGGAAAGGATGTCAGGGATATTTGGCATTAGTCAGGGATACTTCAATGGAGAAGTTGTCACTCACAGATGTTCCTGTTGCTTGTGAGTGTAATATCCCATGTTTTTAAATATTATTATACTGCATCGGGATATGCAGTGTTAATAATTTTTGTATATATTTATGAAATTTTTATGAGTTTGTTATTTAATTAAAGCTAATTTTAATTGTTTATTATTATTTCAAGTGCTTTATGTAAAATTTTCCCGGGACTTGCATTTTCGGGAAAATTGATACGTAAACTATTTATATTTAATTATTTTAAATGAATTTCCATAATTGCATGAACTCATACATATTTTTAAAATACTAAATAAAGCTTATGTGTGTATATATTTATTTAATTAAGGTTTAATTTATTACCCTAATATTTTATTATTTATTTATTTGGTTTATTGTTAGTTAATTATTTTTATGTAGTATATAAATTATTAAAATATTAAATGTGTGGTGTGTGATTTTCCCAAGTATTTTATTAATATACTATATTAAAATATATATATATATATATATATATATATATATATATATATATATATATATATATATATATATATATATATTTATTATTTTTCTTTTTCTTTTTCTTTCTTTTCTTTTTCTTTTCCTTTCTTTTTCTTTTCTTCCTTCTTCCTTTTCCGTCGGACCCAACCTCCCTCACCGCTGCTACTCCCCATCACCTACCGTCACTGTGCCTCCCACCGTGCCACCTCCACTTCTAGCTTGCTCCGCCGCCCCTAGTCTTCTTCTCCGGTAACGAGCAGCTCCGTTTCTGCCATTTTTGGCCGAAATCCAAGCTTCAATGTTTCTTCCTCCTCCGGCCACCAAACTTTGTGTTTTCGGTGTCTTTGGACTCCCCAAGCAACAGTAATCTTGATTCTAGCTTTGGTTTGAGCTCAAATTCCCTTGAATTCCTTGTTTTTCAATTTTTTTTTCATTTTGGCCGAATTAGGTTTTTGATTTTTTTTAAAAATTTTTCTTGTTGATTCATGAAAAGTTCCTTAAAAAATGTTGATCCTAGTAGCTTAATCTACATGTGTGAATTTTTGTAGAATTTTTGGAGATTATTTTCTAATTTTTGAAAATTAATTAAATTAATTATGAAATTGTGTTTTATGATAAGTATAGGTGTTGAAATGAATTATAGAAATTTATTTGGAATTTTTATGAATTTCTATGTATTTAATTTGATTTTAATTAGTTTATGGAATTTTTGAAAAATAGGGTTAATTGTGTTTTTAATTGAAATTAATTGGTTAATTGAGTTTAATTATTGATATTATTGATAAATATGTTGAGAAAATTAATTTTGGATAATTATATAATTTTTGGTGAATTTTTGAAGTAATTTTAGTGTATTTATATATATAGGGGCATTTTGGTAATTTTACATGAAATTGATTAAAAATATAATTAAATTGGTTTTAATAGTTATTTAAGGTATAAAAATGATTTCTACAAATTATTTGGTATTTTTAAATAATTAAATCTAATTTTCGTGAATTATTTTCAATTATATATATAATATACGATTTTACTAATAAAATGAGTTTTTATCGGTTTTTACTGTGTTATAAGGCTAATTATGTAATTTCTATTTATAAAATGAATTTCTATGTTATAAGGATATTTTTGGTAATTCTGAAATTGTTCCGTGAATTGTGGACCCTGGTCGGTAGACTGTAGTTTGGAGTTCGACCGAGGGGTTGTAGATGAGTTGTTGTGCTTATTTTTTGAAGTGTGTTTAGTTGCAGGGCTGGCTCTACTCTTTGAGTAGAGAGATGTCCATTTTACAGGGGAGGTTCTACCGAATTTTGATAGAATTCTCGTAAAACGTGATATCCGGTCGAACCCTAATTCTGATTCTGTGTCTAATATTCTAGATCGAGTTTCTAGGATTTTCTGTTAGGTTTATCCTGATGTCTGTTATTTTTTTTGTTTGTTTAGTTACGTCGAGACTGAGGGCTAGTGGACCAGGCCCGTCGGATCCATCTCGAGGAGCGCACTAAGTGTGAGTTACTATACTATATATATATGCTTTAGGGTGCATGATTTAGAAATGTATGTTTTATTTTGATTAAATATGCATAAATGGTTTGATTATTACTTAAATTTATTTTTAGTTTATTTTTGGTTTATTTTCGGTATATTTTGAATTATATGCATGTTTTGCTAATAAATTAGGTTTAAAATATTTTTAAATACATTGTTAGCTTATTTTGTAATTTGATTGGATTTGTTTGACGTATATATATTCGAAATATACCTGGTTTACTTTTGGTATATTTCCAGTATATATATGGTTTATATTGGTATTTTATTCAAATTCATGCATCATTTATTTGTGAATGTATGTTTTATATTTATTATTGAAGGATATCAATAGAACGTGCTACCTAGTGGGCAACACTAGGACCGAGTACATACCGGTGCGCTTATAGCATTTAGGCTATATTACTAACCTATTTATGGATATTGATTGGATATAATTATTTGATGTGTGAGATATGGTTTGGAGGTGTGATTGCTGGAGCTCGGTTGACCTAGTGTCTCGGGGCTAATCACACTGACAGTCAGACTGCTGGAGCTCAGTTGACTTAGTGTCTCGGGGCCAATCTATTGTCTAAATGGAATAAGTGAATATTTTGGAATAAGTGAGCCTGTATGGCTAGAGTGTTGTCTAACATTGTAATGAGGTTGCGATATTCTAGGGTTCTATTCGATCCTTCATAAACTGTGATTTTCAATAAAAATATATAAAATGATTTTATAGCATCTGTATGTAATTGCTTGTATATATACATATTATATATATACTTTTGATTGTGTGCATTGGCATTTAGTATGTATGTATATATATTATAGTAATTCACTTAGTGAGGTCTGACTCCCCTCCGTTGACTATTTTTCAGGAGAGTCTTCGTCTTCAGACCTCAGTAGCAGGCCTGTATGCCGGATTTCTTCCACCCCGGCTTCTTTATGTAAACTGCTTATCTGAGACTTGAGTTTTATTTTTATGCTCTAGACACTGCAATAGTTATGGTTGTTTCGGAGATTGGTGTATTGTATTTATATGAGATATATATTTTAAGAATTTGAACCGAAACTTGTATTAAAGAGTATATTTATATATGTGATGAGAATTTGATTTAGATTCCCTGGTGGTGGAATATTACTTTGATACTTATGATTTTATTTCCGCTGCATTAAGAGTTGATGTTACTACTATTGCATGTTTATTTTATTTTTTTTAGGCTTGCTACGGGTTCTGGATTCGAAAGAATTCCCGTTCCCTTGCGCCGGTCATGGCCCCTGTTTTGGGTCGTGACAGTGAGTTTCCCGATGTTTTTCCTGAGGAGTTGCCAGGTTTATCACCTCACAGAGAGATTGACTTCTGTATAGATGTGGTTCCAGGTACTACTCCTATATCTATGCCACCCTACAGAATGGCTTCTGCAGAGTTGAAAGAGCAGTTGTAAGAGTTTTTGGATAAGGGTTTCATTAGACCCAGTGTTTCTCCTTGGGGTGCACCAGTCCTGTTTGTGAAGAAGAAGGATGGTACCCTGAGACTGTGCATTGACTACAGAGAGCTGAATAAGGTGACAGTGAAGAACAAGTATCCTCTCCCGAGGATAGATGACTTGTTTGATCAGCTACAGGGTGCACATTTCTTTTCTAAGATTGACTTGAGGTCGGGTTATCATCAGCTGCGGATTAGTGAAGCTGATATTCCTAAAACAGCATTCCACAAGCGATATGGTCATTATGAGTTTCTGGTGATGTCTTTTGGTTTGACTAATGCACCAGCAACTTTTATGGACCTGATGAACAGGGTATTCAGACCGTATGTGGATCAGTTTGTGGTAGTCTTCATTGATGATATACTGGTTTATTCAAGGAGTATGGAGGAGCATGTATATCACTTGAGGATTGTACTGCAGACACTGAGAGATCATCAACTTTATGCTAAATTCTTGAAGTGTGATTTTTGGATGGAGAGTGTTTCTTTTCTTGGACACGTGGTGTCTAAAGAAGGTATCCAGGTTGATCCACAGAAGATTGAGGCAGTGTCTGAGTGGCCTAGATCGACTTCTGTTACTGAGATTCGAAGTTTTCTGGGTTTAGCCAGGTATTATAGGCGGTTTGTGCAAGATTTTTCTAGAATAGTAGCCCCTATGACTCGCTTGACTCAAAAGAATGTTAGATTCGAGTGGTCAGAAGCTTATGAGAACAGTTTTCAGTTGTTGAAGGAAAAATTGACCACAGCACCAGTATTAGCTTTGCCTAATAGTGTGGACAAGTTCACAGTTTATTATTATGCCTCTAGAGTTGGCCTTGGTTGTGTGTTGATGCAGAATGGAAGGGTGATAGCCTATGCTTCAAGGCAGTTGAAGAAGCATGAGCAGAACTATCCCACACATGACCTTGAAATGGCTACAGTGATCTTTGATTTGAAGATTTGGAGGCATTATCTGTACGGGGTGACTTATGAGATGTTTACTGACCACAAGAGCCTTAAGTACATTTTTCAGCAGAGAGATCTGAATCTGAGGCAGAGAAGATGGTTAGAATTATTGAAGGATTATGACTGTGAGATATTATATCATCCGGGTAAAGCTAATATGGTAGCAGATGCCTTGAGTAGAAAGTCCTCAGGCAGTCTTACTCACATCAGTGTTGAGAGGAGACCATTGATCCAAGAGTTGCATTTATTGGTGGATCAGGGTCTAATGATGAAGATCAGTAGATCAGGTGAACTACTAGCTCAATTTAAGATATGATCTGTACTAAGGGATAGGATTAAAGCAGCGCAGAGTCGAGATCCTATTCTAGAAGAGCTTACAGAGAATGTCAGGGTAGGGAAGTTCACTGATTTCACACTCGATGATGATGTGGTGTTGTGGATCAGTGGTAGATTGTGTGTTCCTGATGTGGATGATTTGAGAGAATAGATCCTAGAGGAAGCACATTCTACAGCTTATAGCGTTCATCCGGGTATCACTAAGATGTACCATAGTATCAAAGATTTATACTGGTGGGATGGATTGAAGAAGGATGTCGCTGATTATGTTGCTAAGCGTCTAACATGTCAGCAAGTGAAAGCTGAACATTAGAAGCCTTCTGGGAAGCTTCAGCCTCTTCCTATTCCCGAGTGGAAGTAGGAAAGGATAGCTATGGATTTTGTGGTAGGTTTACCTCGTTCTAAGGATGGATACGATTCCATCTGGGTGATTGTAGACAGGTTGACGAAGTCTGCACATTTCTTGCCTGTGAAAGCCACCTATTATGTAGCTAGATTGGTGAAGTTATATGTGAAGCATATCATATGCCTTCATGGAGTACATGTGTCCATTGTATCAGATAGAGGTTCAGTGTTTAGTTCTCATTTTTGGCAGAAGTTGCAGGAAGCGATGGGCACTAGGTTGGACTTCAGTACTGCTTTTCATCCTCAGACAGATGGTCAGTCTGAGAGGACGATCCAGACACTGAAAGATATGTTGAGGATGTGTGTCCTGGATTTGGGAGGTAGCTGGGATGATCATTTGCCACTCGTAGAGTTTGCATATAATAACAACTACCATAGCAGTATTGGTATGGCACCGTATGAGGCTTTGTATGGAAGGAAGTGTAGATCCCCTTTGAGTTGGGATGAGATTGGTGGGAGAGCTTTGATTGGACCTGAGATGGTTCAGGATGCTGCAGAGAAAGTCACCGTGATTAAGCGCAGATTAGAAACCGCAGTTAGCAGGCAGAAGAGCTATGCGGATCCTAAGCGCAGAGATGTGGAGTTTCAAGTTGGAGATTTTATTTTTCTGAAAGTATCTCCGATGAAGGGGTGTGATGAGATTTGGCAGGAAGGGTAAGTTAGCACCGAGATATATTGGACCGTATGAGATTCTGGAAGAGTTGGTATTGTTGCATATCGGTTGGATTTCCCTCCGAGTATGTCACAGGTGCATCTTGTATTTCATATCTCGATGCTGAGGAAGTATATCTCATACCCTTCACACGTGTTGCAGCCCGACAGTGTAAAAGTGAGTGAAGATTTGACGTTTGTGGAAGAACCTGTGGCGATCGTTGATTATCAAGTTCGATAGTTGCGTTCGAAGCAGATTCCGATGGTTAAGGTTCTGTGGCGTAGCAACAGAGTTGAGGAGCATACGTGGGAGATTGAAGCTGAGATGCGAGCTTCTTACCCGTATCTCTTTCCTTCCTGATCTTGTGACCATTTTCTTTCTGGAATTCGGGGACGAATTCTTGTAAGGGGGGAAGACTGTAATATCCCATATTTTTAAATGTTTTAATACTGTATCGAGATATGTAGTGTTAATAATTTTGTATATATATAATTATGATATTTTTATGAGTTAATATGTATTTAAATCTTATTTTAATTGTTGTATATTATTTTAAGTGCTTTACGTAAAATTTTCTCGGGACTTGCATTTTCGTAAAAATTTTCACGTAAATAATTTACTACTAATTATTTTAAATAGATTTACGGACTTGCATGAACTCATATATATTTTAAAATACTAAATAACGTATGTCTGTGTAGTTATTTATTTAATTAGGGTTTAATTAATATTACCCTAATATTTTATTATTTATTTATTAGTTTTATTGTTATTTAATTATTTTTATTTATTATTAAATTTTAAAATATTAAATTTTATGTGTGTGGTGTATATTTAATGTGTGTAATTTAATATTATTTTAATATATAGTATAAAGTATATATATATACATATATACATTTAATATTAACAAAATTATAAAGTTTAACTTATTTACAACTTTGCCATTCAGTCTTCTTCTTCCTCCCGACTGTTCCCCATCACCGTCCACTGCTGCTACCACCGTTTTCTTATCGTTGGTGTGTCGTCCGGCGTGCCACCTCCTTCCTCAGCCTTCCTCGCCGTCTGTTGCAGCCGTTTCTGGCGTCTGGAAGCCATTTTTGGCCGGAAAGCCGAAAGTGGGAGCTAACGTTGTTCACGACGTTTTCGGCCACCGTTTTCGACACCGCCAGTCTCTTTCTTCTCCTTGAGCTCCGGTGAGTGTGATTCCAAGATTTGTTTCACTTAAAATGGTCTTGATTTGCTTAGGTTTCGATTTTTCAATTTCGGCCATTTTAGGGTTTTTGATTTTTTTGAACTTTGAATTGTTTGATTCATGAAAAATTCCTTCACAAATATTGTTCCCAGTAGCTTAATCTACATGTGTGAATTTTTGGAGATTATTTTGATTTTTGGGTATTTTTGAATATTTTAATATTATTTTCTAATTTTCGAAAATTAATTAAAAAAATTATGAAATTGTGTTTTATGATAAATATAGGTGTTAAAATGAATTATAGGAATTTATTTGGAATTTTTATGAATTTCTATGTATTTATTTTGAATTATTTAGGTTTATGTAATTTTTGGAAAATAGGGTTAATTGTGTTTTTAATTGAAATTAATTGGTTAATTGAGTTTAATTATTGATAAATATGTTGAGAAAATTAATTTTGGATAATTATACTATTTTTGGAGTAATTTTAGTATATTTATATATATAGGGGTATTTTGATAATTTTACCCTAAATTGACTAAAAATGTAATTTAATTGCTTTTAATAATTATTTAAGGTATAAAAATGATTTCTACAAATTATTTAGTATTTTTTATTAATTAAAACTATTTTTCGTGAATTATTTTCAATTATATATATAATATACGATTTTTCTAAATAAAATGAGTTTTATCGGTTTTTACTGTGTTTTAGGGTCAATTATGTAATTTCTACTTATTAAATGTATTTTTTTGATATAAGGGTATTTTTGGTATTTCCATTATTCTGTGTTTATGGACCCCGGTTGATAGACTGTAGTTTGGAGTCCGACCGAGGGGGTTGTGGATGAGTTGTTGTGCCTGTTTTTCGTAGTGTGTTTCTTTGCAGGACCGGCTCTACTCTTTGAGTAGAGAGATGTCCGTTTTATAGGGAAGGTCAATTTTCGATAGAATTCTCGTAAGACGTGATGTCCGGTCGAACCCTAATTCTAATTCTGTGTCTAATATTCTAAGCTGAGTTTCTAGGATTTTCTGTTAGGTTTATTCTGATGTCTGTTATTTATTGTTTATTTAGTTGCGTCGAGACCGAGGCCTAGTGGACCAGGCCCGTCAGATCCATCTCGTGGAGTGCACTAAGTGTGAGCTACTATTATATATATATATATATATATATATATATATATGTTTTAGGGTGCATGATTTAGAAATGTATGTTTTATTTTGATTAAATATGCATAAATGGTTTGATTATTACTTAAATTTATTTTTAGTTTATCTTTGGTTTATTTTCGATATATTTTAAATTATATGCATGTTTTGCTAATAAATTAGGTTTAAAATATTTTTGAATATATTTCCAGTTTATTTTATAATCTATCTGGATTTCTTTGACGTATATATACTCGAAATATACCTGGTTTACTTTTGGTATATTTTTAGTATATGTATGGTTTATGTTGTAATTTATTTCAAATTCATGCATCATTTACTTTTATGAATGTATGTTTTATATTTAAAATGAAGGATATCAATAGAACGTGGTACCTAGTGGGCAACATTAGGACCGAGTACGTACCGGTGCGCTTATAACATTTAGGCTATATTACTAACCTGCTTGAGGATATTGATTGGATCTGATTATTTGTTATGTGAGAAATGATTTGGGAGTGTGATTGCTGGAGCTCGGTTGACCAAGTGTCTCGGGGCCAATCACACTGACAGTCAGACTGCTGGAGCTCGGTTGACTTAGTGTCTCGGGTCCAGTCTACTGTCCAAATGGAATAAGTGAGTATTTTGGAATAAATGAGCCTATATGGCTAGAGTGTTGTCTAACACTGCTTTGAGGTTGTGATATTCTAGGGTTCTATTTCATCCTTCATAAACTGTGATTTTCGATAAAAAAATATAAAATGATTTTATTGCATCTGTATGTAATTGCTTGTATATATACATATTATATATATACTTTTGATTGTGTGCATTGGCATTTAGTATGCATGTATATATATTATAGTAATTCACTCAGTGAGGTCTGACTCTGTAATATCCCGTGTTTTTAAAAATATTTTTACACTGTACCGGGATATGCAGTGTTAATAATTTCTGTATATTATATGATATTTTTTTGAGTTGATATGTATTTAAAACCTATTTTAACTACTGTGTATTATTTTCAGTGTTTTACGTAAAATTTTCCCGGGACTTGCATTTTCGGGGAAATTTTCACGTAAACAATGTATTATTAATTGTTTTAAATGTATTTACGGACTTGCATGAACTCATACATATTTTTAAATTATTAAATAAAGCATGTGTGTGTATAATTATTTAATTAGGGTTTATTATTACCCTAATATTTTATTAAGTATTTATTTGTTTTATTGTTATTTAATTAATTTTATTTAGTATAAAGTATTAAAATATTAATATTTTATGTGTGTGGTGTATATTTGATATGTGTAATTTAATATTATTTTAATATATAGTATAAAGTATATATATATACATATATTTGTCAAAAATCAAAAAGTTTGGAAAATTACCATTTTGCCCCCGATCATCCCTTTCTTCCCCGATTCTTCCCTTCTCCATTTCTGGTCGCTGCCGTGCCGTTTCTTCACCGTGCGTGTGCCGTCCGGTGTGCCACCGTCTTCCCCGACCAATTTCGCCACCTGAGGAGGCCGTTTCCGGCGTCTGGAGATCGATTTTGGCCGGAGAAGCCGAAAATCGATCCACCGTCGATCACGTCGATTCCGGCCACCGTTTTTGACACCGCCGGTCTCTTTCTTCTCCTTGAGCTCCGGTGAGTGTGATTCTAGCTTTGGTTTGAGCTAAAATGGTCTAGAATTGCTTAGGTTTCGATTTTGTCAATTTCGGCCTATTAGGGTTTTTGATTTTTTTGAGCTTCGAATTAGATGATTCATGAGAAATTCCTTCACAAATGTTGTTCCTAGTAGCTTAATATACATGTATGGATTTTTGTAGAATTTTTGGAGATTTTTGGATTTTTGGGTATTTTTGAATATTTTAATATTATTTTCTAATTTTCGGAAATTAATTATTTAAATTATGAAATTTGAGTTTATGGTTGAATTAGGTGTTGAAATGAATTATAGGAATTTATTTGGAATTTTTATGAATTTCTAAGTATTTATTTTGAATTATTGAAGTTTTTGGAATTTTGGAAAAATTAGGTTAAATGTGTTTTAAATTGAATTTAATTGGTTAATTGAGTTTAATTATTAATATTATTGATAAATATGTTGAGAAAATTAATTTTGGATAATTTTATGATTTTTTGGTGAATTTTTGAAGTAATTTAAGTATATTTATATATATAGGGGTATTTTGGTAATTTTACCCTAAATTGTCTAAAAATGTAATTTAATTGGTTTTATTAGTTATTTAAGGTATAAAAATTATTTCTACAAAATATTTAGTATTTTTAACTAATTAAAACTATTTTTCGTGAATTATTTTCAATTATATATTATATACGGTTTTTCTAATAAAATGAGTTTTAATCGGTTTTTATAGTGTTTCAAGGTTAATTATGTAATTTTTACCTATGAGATGTATTACTATGTTGTGAGGATATTTTTATTATATCTGGAATTATTCTGTGTTTGTGGACCCCGGTCGACAGATTGTAGTCTGGAGTCCGACCGAGGGGTTGTGGATTTTTGTTGAGCTTGTATTTCGAAGTGTGTTTCTTTGTAGGGTCGGCTCTACTCTTTCGAGTAGAGAGATGTCCGTTTTACAGGGGAGGTTCTGCCGGATTTTTGATAGAATTCTCGTAAAACGTGATATCCAGTCGAACCCTAATTCTGTTTCCGTATTTTAATACTCTAGATTGAATTCTAGGATTTCTGTTAGGTTTATTCTGATGTCGATTATTTATTGCTTGTTTAGTTGCGCTGAGACCGAGGGCTAGTGGACCAGGCCCGTCAGACCTGTCTCGTGGAGCGCATTAGGTGAGTTACTATACTATATAAATATGCTTAGGATGCATGATTTAAAAATGCATGTTTTATGTTGATTAAATATGCATAAATAATTTGATTATTTCTTAAGTTTACATTAAGTATATTTTTGGTATATAATAAATTATATGCATATTTTGTGAATAAAATATATTTAAAATGTTTTTAAATATATTTCCAGCTTAAGTTATAATTTGATTGAATTCATTTGACATATATATACTTGAAATATACCTGGTTTACTTTTGGTAGATTTCCGGTATATATATGGTTTATATTGTTATTTCATTTATAGTCATGCATCATTTATTTTTGTGAATGAATGTTTTATATTTAAGAATGAAGGATATCAATAGAACGTGCTACTTAGTGGGCAGCACTAGGACCGAGTACGTACCGGTATGCCTATAGCTTTAGGCTATATTACTAGCTATTTGTGGATATTGATTTGATATGATTATTGATATATGTGAGATGTGGTTTGGGTGTGATTGCTGGAGCTCGGTTGACCAAGTGTCTCGGGGCCAATCACACTGGCAGTCAGACTGCTGGAGCTCGGTTGACTTAGTGTCTCGGGGTCAGTCTATTGTCCAAATGGATTAAGTGGATATATTTGGAATAAGTGAGCCTGTATGGCTTGAGTGTTGTTTAACACTATTTTCTGAGGTTGCGATATTCTAGGGTTCTATGTGATCCTTCATAAACTGGGATTTTTCAGTAAAATATATAAAAATGATTTTTTTGCATCTGTATGAATTTGCCTGTATATATACATATTATATATATACTGTTGACTGTATGCATTATCACTTAGTGTGTATGTATATATATTATAGTAATTCACTCAGTGAGGTCTGACTCCCCTCCGTTGACTATTTTTCAGGAGAGTCAACTTCTTCAGACCTTAGTAGCAGGTCGATACGCCGGATTTCTTCCGCCCCGGCTTCTTTGTGTAAATTATCTACTTGAGTCTTATTTATTTTATCTAGACACTGCAGTAGTTGTGAATTAAAGTATTGAATTTCATGTATTTTATTTAAAGAGATGTATTATATTGAAACTGGATTTGTATTAAAGATTATATATATGTGATGAGATGAGTTTTGAATTAAATCCAGTTGATATGGATGATATTATGATATTATGATTTTTATTTTCCGCTGCATATTATACTGTTACTGTTATTATGGCATGATTTATTTTATTTTTTTAGGCTTGCTACGGGTTCCGGATTCGAAAGAATTCCCGTTCCCTAGCGCCGGTCATGGCCCCTGTTCTGGGTCGTGACAGACTCCCCTCTGTTGACCATTTTTCAGGAGAGTCTTCTTCTTCAGACCTCAGTAGCAGGCCTGTACGCCGGATTTCTTCCGCCCCGGCTTCCTTATGTAAACTGCTTATCTGAGTCTTGAGTTTGATTATTTTTATAATCTAGACACTGCAGTAGTTGTAGATAAATTATGGGGTTTGTATATTATATTTGTATGAGATATGTATTTTAAGAATTCGAACTGGATCTGTATTAAAAGATTTATATATATGAGATATGGATTCGATTTAAATCCCGTGGGAGATTATTATTTTAATATTTATGATTTTTATTCCCGCTGCATAAAATGTTGTTATTATTGTTATTATATGTTTATTTTATTTTTAGGCTTGCTACGGGTTCCGAATTCGAAAGAATTGTCGTTCCCTAGCGCCGGTCATGGCTTGCTACGGGTACCGACACTACTAAAATCGCAACCAAAAGACCTGAATCTAAGACAGTAGGTTATTGAGTCTTGTGTAAATGTGCTTGATATTTGGAGTTCTAACGATGAAGAGGGAGGAGTAGTTGATTTATGGAAGAACAATGAGAAGAAAACAGCACGATTTGATGAGAAATCGAAGGAGGGAGAGGAAGAGGTGAAAAATGCTGAGGCAGAGAAAGGGGGAAGTAGTTTAAAAGAGGGATCACAGAAAGATGAGAAAGTTGAGGAGATTACTGAGACCAAAAGAGACGAGAAAAATCTTCCCAATATTTAGGAGTTACTTATAAACTCCCGAGCTCTTCGGAAAGCATTGGTTATGGCTTTTGATTATAAGAAGATACATTCAACACACACTCCAGAGAAAATGGTGGATTCGCTAATTGAAAGCCCTCAAGGGGCAATATTTTCGCAGATGGTGACTTGCCCTTAGAAGGAAGGGATCACAGCAAAGCCTTATTCATTAAGGCTGAAGTAAAAGGCAAATTGACTTGTTGTGTTATAGTCGATAATGGGTCAGCCATTAATGTGTGGCCTCTGAAGATCCTACTAATTTGGGCTTGATAGTAGTTAATTTGTAGCCCTCCAATGTAGTCATAAAGGTTTATGATGGTACAAAAAGGCCAATTAAGGAAAATTTCCTAGTTTTAGTCAAGACTAGACCTATTTAAGTTTGGGTTAACCTCCATGTCATACATATTCCAGTCACCTTCGCTATTCTTCTAGGGAGACCATGGTTCCATCCTTTGGGGGGAGTACCATCTACTGTTCATCAAAAGATTAAATTTTCATATGAAAGAAGGGTGATTACTATAATGGTTAAAATAGAGGCTGCAGTTACTATATTGAAATTAGCTCCTACTGAGATCCCAAACAGTTCGAGTTTTGAAGTCTACATGATTTATAAAGATGAGCTAAACTAGAAAATTGTTAGTATAATGAAGAGCATGTAGTTCATGCCCAGGATGGGATTAGGGAAGAATCAGCAGGGCCCACCAAAATTCATTGAACCTAAGGTATTGATCTTAAAACATAGGGTAGGATATCCAGGGGAAGATGAGTCTGATGAAATGGAGGAGGTTGAGGGTAAGTCTAAAAGAATAGAATTAGGGCTAAACCGAAGAAAAAGACTCTCTAGGAAATATTTGTGCAGGAAGGTGCCAATTACCCCTATCAAGGAGCTCTTGAGCCTTTGAAGATTGCTGAGAAGCTGGTCCTCGAGTTCAAAATCTTCATGAAATATATGGGTGGGATCAAAGAATCTATTGTTAAAGAGCCTATGGTAGAAGAGTTAGTACTAACTTCAAAATTAGAGGGGGACATTCCTATAGTGGAGCTGAAGGATGCTGTTGACCAGGAAGAGGAATTCAACTTTGAAGCCTTTGTCCTTGATTCTATTATGGATGTTTTCTATGATGACATAGACTTTTCTATTTCTAATTTGTTTGAGACTGATGACATTTTTCTTTTTAAAGTTAATGTGATGAAGTTTAATTATGCTTACTTGTGTGATGTGTTTCCTAATGGTTATGCTGTGTGTGATGATCATTTCATGCATATGTTTGACATTAATTCAGTGCAAACTGAATCATTTAATCTAGACATAAGTGATAACCCTAGAAATATACTTATTGCTTTCGACTTAACTCCTGATGAGAGAGAAAATTGAAAGAAACTTTTAAAAAAAGCCAAAAAGTATTTTCTTGAGGTTATGAGGATATGCCTAGGATCGATAGAGAGATTACAGAATATAGGATTCTCATATATTCTCACATCGCACCGATAAAGCAGAAGAAGAGAAGATTAAGGCCAGAATGGGCTCTCCTAATTAAAGAATAAGTAGAAAAATAGCTAAAAGTAAAGTTCCTAGAAGTGGTAGATAACACCTAGTGGCTGGCTAACATAGTCCCAGTTCCAAAAAAAGTGGCAAAGTTAGGATGTGTGTGGACTATAGGGATATGAACAAGGCTTGTCCAAAGGAAGATTTTCCTCTACCACACATTGACACCTTAGTCGATAGTGTAACTTCCAGTGCCATGTACTCCTTTATAGAGGGCTTTTTAGGATACAATCAGATTATGATGGTAGTGATTGACAAGTTGAAGACTTCTTTCATCACTGAGTGGGGTGTTTACTGTTACGGTTATGCCATTTAGATTGAAAAATGCAGGGACTACTTACCAAGGAATGACTACTATACTGTTACATGTCCTGATCTACAAAGAGATAGAAGTGTATATAGATGACATGATGGTGAAATCTTTAACCAAAGAAGGGCATTTCGAAGCTTTAGACAAGTTATTAGCAAGAGCTGAAAAGTACAACCTCAGACTGAATCCAAAGAAATGTGTTTTTGGGGTGACGTCTGGGAAATTATTGGGATATATTGTCAGTTAAAAAGGCATAGAGGTGGATTCAGACAAAGTCAGAGCAATCAGAGAAGTGCCTGCACCAAAGAATGAGAAAGAAATCAGCGGGTTTATAGGAAGGCTACAGTACATCAGTAGGTTCATAGCCAAACTAACTACCATTTGTGTGTCGATCTTCAAGCTCTTAAAGAAAAATTACTCGATCATTTGGGATGACAAGTATTAGCAAGGCTTTAAAACTATTAAGCAATACTTGATGAATCTTTTAATTTTACAATCGCCAAGACTAGGGAAGCCCTTAATTCTGTACTTGGCTATACAGAAAGATGCAATTGGTGCAATATTGGCTTAATAAGGGGAAGGGAAAATCAAACATGTTGTATATTATCTGAGTAATAAGCTTCTACCCTATAAAGCCAATTATAGTCTAGTAGAAAGAACCTGCTTGGCTATAATTTGGACAATAAAAAAGCTACATCAATACTTCCAGTCTTATAGGATTCAAGTGATTTCTAAGTATAATCCTCTTATATATCTTCAGCAGACCTTATCACTGGCATGGAAATTAGCCAAATGGTTAGTTCTACTTACTGAATTTAACATAGATTATGTTACTGAAAAGGTAATAAAAGGAAGAGCTTTGGCAGACTTCTTAGCCCAGAATCCGGTAGACGATGGATAAGAAGGGGAGCTAGAATTTTTGGATGAACATCTAGGGGCAATAGAGATCCAGACATGGAAAATGTACTTTGACGGAGTAGTGAATAGTAGAGGGGTAGGTGTAGACACCCAATTTCAAGATAATGAGTTATGGATGCGACAAAAGACTCCAATGATAAAAATGTCATGTATAGGTCTTCAATACTTGAACTTTGAAACTTCAGAGGTTCAATTGCATTTTTCAAAGAAAGGATTTAATGTTTTCATGGACTAAATTATAATGCTTTTTAAGGATCTAATTGTAAAACTTAAACTCTTTCAAAGACCTTTTTGTAATTAAAAGTAAAAAAAGCCATCAGAATTAGTGTAATTCTGATCAAAATTACACTAATTCTGATTGGAATTATGTAATTCCAATCAGGATTAAATAATTCCAGTTGGAATTAGACTTCTTCCGCTTGGGTTCTCGAATTTTCTAGAAAATGTTTTTTTTCTTGAGTCCTAATTGGTATGAAATTCTCCTAAAATTATTTTGATAATATTTTAAGGAAATAGAAGTTTTTTAGGAATCAATTTATAATTAGGGTTTGAAGATGTCTCATTATATAAAGAGTATTTTGGCTCTTAAAAAAAGGAAGCAGAAAAAGAAAGAAGAGTAGGAAAAGGGGAGGTAGAGGAGAACGAAGGGAAAGAAAAAAGAGAAGGCAGAAAAAAAGAAAAAAAATGAAAAGAAAGAAAAAACGAAAAAATGAAAAAAGAGGGAAAAAAGGAAAAAAAAAGATAGAGAGAGGGGAAGAAAAGAGAGAAAAAGAGCGTCTATATTCTCTACAAAAAATCTTTTGCTCAAATAAAAATCTTCGGAAAATTTTTGAAGAAAAATATTCGAAGATCTATAAAAAACGGTGATTTTAGAAAACATGAGCATCATCTTCTCCTTATTTGATTTGATTTATTTAATTTTTAATTAATTTATTATTATTATAATTTATTCACTAATCATAATTTTTGTTCTTTTTTATGGTGATTATGAAGGACCAAACTCATGAAAAGTCCATGGACTGCTATGGATAATGCCTTGTAAATTTAGTTTTAGGTATTTTAATTTTTATTTTATTTCTTTATTTTATTTATATGTTTTTTGGGGTTGTATCAGTTATTTTTATTATTTATTTTCAAAAGATTATTGTAATAGCCCCAATAGTGGGAATAGTGGAATTATGTATGTGATTGCATGTTTTTTATTTTAATTAATTGATTAGTAATGTTAGGGTTTCAATTGTGTAATTAATTAAAATCAATGATGGAAGTAGATTAATTTAGGTTGCATGTTGATGAAAATTAGGATTTTTTACAAGGAATTAATTTAATTAGTTGTTTGATCTTTAATTTAATTGTTTTGATATGTTTTATTTGTTTTTGGGCTTGTTTATTTATTTTTATGTGTTTTGATCCCTAGGCCCACATTAGGCTTTAATCCATTTAAATTTAGGTTTTTTTTAGGTTTAATTAATTAAAATGCATTATTAGGCCCATAATTAATTAGATTTTTAGCTTAGGGATAAATTAGACCCATTTAGTAAATTAGACATTGGCTCACTTAATTTAATTTAATTAATTAGACTTGACTCACTTAATTTAAGCTTTTTTTCATAACTTGTAGATTTAAGATCATCTTAGAATTAAAACATGTAGAACTAGGCTCACTAATTTAAATACTTTATAATTTGTAGATTTAGGCTCATTTTTAGAATTAAAATAAATGGACCTAGGTTCATTTAATTAAAATTAAAAGGAATTAGTCTTTAGATCACTTGTAAATTAAAATATGTAGATTTAGCTTATTTAATTAAAATTAATGTACATTTGAATGAATGCATTATTTACGTGTATTTTCATGACTGGTTTGCTTTGGAATTGATTATTAGAATAAGGTGCCAAAGGAGGTGCTAGAGATGTTGGTCAGGCTTCTACCAGCCAGTAGAGAGGTCGAGGACAGGCCAGAGTCTTCCATCTTACTCAGCAGGATGCTCAGGCATCTAATGCAGTCATGACAGGTATTATTTTTGTCTGTTACCTAGATGCATGGGTTTTGTTTGATCCGGGTGCCACGCATTCATTCGTTTCTCCTATTTTTGCTTCTAAGTCTTATTGGCAAGCTTCGAGGATTGCTTTTCCCTTGTCTGTCGCCACTCCTCTAAGTGATTCTTTGGACACCGATATTGTTCTTTTTGGTTATCCAGTTCTTGTTGAAGGTAGAGAATTATCTGCTGATTTGATTTTGTTGAATGTGATGGAGTTCGATGTTATTCTGGGTATGGATTGGTTATCTCAGCACTATATTGTGGTGGATTATTGGAGTAAAGAGGTGACTTTCAGGATTCTTGGTGAAGAAGAATTTAAGTTTGTGGGTGATAGGAGTTCAGCACCTCAGAATCTCATCTCTGCTATTACAGCTAAGAAGTTGCTGTGGAAAGGTTGTCAGGGATATTTGGCATTAGTCAAGGATACTTCAGTGGAGAAGTTGTCACTCATAAATGTTCCTGTTGCTTGTGAGTTTCCTGATGTTTTTCCTGAGGAGTTGCCAGGTTTACCACCTCATAGAGAGATTAAGTTCTATATAGATGTGGTTCCAGGCACTACCCCTATATCCATGCCACCCTACAGAATGGCTCCTACAGAGTTAAAAGAGTTGAAGGAGCAGTTGTAAGAGTTGTTGGATAAGGGTTTCATTAGACCCAGTGTCTTGTTTTTGAAGAAGAAGGATGGTACCCTGAGATTGTGCATTGACTACAGAGAGCTGAACAAGGTGACAGTGAAGAACAAGTATCCTCTCCCGAGGATAGATGACTTGTTTGATCACCTATAGGGTGCATAATTCTTTTCTAAGATTAATCTGAGGTTGGTTTATCATCAGTTGCGGATCAGTGAAGCTGATGTTCCTAAAATAGCATTTCGCACTCGATATGGCCATTATGAGTTTCTGGTAATGTCTTTTGGCTTGACTAATGCACCAACAGCTTTTATGGATTTAATAAATAGAAAATTTAGACCATAAGTGGTAGTCTTCATCGATGATATACTGGTGTATTCGAGGAGTATGGAAGAGCATGTATATCATTTGAGGACTGTACTACAGGCACTGAGAGAACATCAACTTTATGCTAAATTCTCGAAGTGTGATTTCTGGATGGAGAGTGTTGCTTTTCTTGGACATGTGGTGTCAAAAGAAGGTATCTAGGTGGATCCATAGAAGATTGAGGCAGTGTCTAAGTGGCCTAGACCAACTTCAGTTACAAAGATTCAAAGTTTTTTGGTTTAGCCGGGTACTATAGGAGGTTTGTGCAAGATTTTTCTAGAATTACAGCTCCTATAACTCGCTTGACTCATAAGAATGTGAAATTTGAGTGGTCTAAAGCTTGTGAGAACAGTTTTTAGTTATTGAAGGAGAAGTTGACCACAACCCCGGTGTTAGCTTTACCTAATAGTGTGGACAAGTTCACAGTTTATTGTGATGCCTCTAGAGTTGGCCTAGGTTGTGTGTTGATGCAGAATGGTAGGGTGATAACCTATGCTTCCAGGCAGTTGAAGAAGCATGAGTAGAACTATCCTACATATGACCTTGAGATGGCTATAGTGATCTTTGCTCTCAAGATGTACAAGGTGACTTATGAGATTTTTATTGATCGCAAGAGCCTTAAGTACAATTTTCAGCAGAGAGATCTAAATCTGAGGCAGAGGAGATGGTTGGAACTGTTGAAAGATTATGATTATGAGATACTATATCATCCAAGCAAGGCTAATGTGGTAGCAGATGCCTTGAGTAGGAAGTCCTCAGGTAGTCTTGCTCATATCAATGCAGAGAGGAGATCGTTGATCTAGGAGTTACATCTGTTGGTGGATCAAGGTCTGATGATGAAGATTAGTAGATTAGGGGGACTGCTAGCTCAATTTAAGGTGCGATCTATATTGAGAGATAGGATTAAGGCAACTTAGAGCTGAGATCCTATTCTAGAAGAGCTTGCAGAGAATGTCTGTGCAGGGAAGTTCACTAATTTCACACTCGATGATGATGGTGTCTTGTGGATCAGTGGTAGATTGTGTGTTCCTGATGTGGATAATTTGAGAGAAGAGATCCTAGAGGAACCATATTCTACAGCCTACAACGTACATCCGGGTGTTACTAGGATGTTCCACAGTATCAAAGACTTATACTGGTGGGATGGACTGAAGAAGGATGTCGCTGATTATATTGCTAAGTGCTTGACGTGTCAGCAAGTAAAAGCTGAGCATCAGAAGCCTGCTGGGAAGCTTCAGCCTCTTCCTATTCCTGAGTGGAAGTGGGAAAGGATAGCTATGGATTTTGTGGTTGGTTTACCTTATTCTAAGGATGGATACGATTCCATCTGGGTGATTGTGGACAAGTTGACTAAGTTTGCACATTTCTTGCCTGTGGAAGCCACCTATTTTGTAGCTAGATTGGTGAAGCTGTATGTGAAGCATATTGTGTGCCTTCATGGAGTACCTGTGTCCATTGTGTCAGATAGAGGTTCAGTATTTACCTTACATTTTTGGCAGAAGTTGCAAGAAGCAATGGGCACTAGGTTGGACTTCAGTACTACTTTTCATCCTTAGACAGATGGTCAGTCTGAGAGGATGATCCAGACATTGAAAGATATATTGAGGATGTGTGTTTTGGATTTAGGAGGTAGCTGGGATGATCATTTGCCATTCATAGAGTTTGCATATAATAACAGTAACCATAGCAGTATTGGAATGGAACCATACGAAGCGTTGTATGGAAGGAAGTGTAGATCCCCTCTGAGTTAGGATGAGATTGGTAAGAGAGCTTTGACTAGACCTGAGATGGTTCTGGATGCTGCAGAGAAAGTTACTGTGATTAAGAACAAACTAGAGACCGCAGTTAGTAAGTAGAGGAGCTATGTGGATCCTAGGCGTAGAGATGTGGAATTTCAATTTGGAGACTTTATTTTCCTGAAGATGTCTCCGATGAAGGGTGTTATGAGATTTGGCAGGAAGGGTAACTTAGCACCGAGATATATCAGACCATTCGTGATTTTGGAGAGAGTTGGCACTGTTGCATATCGGTTGGCTTTGCCTTTGAGTATGACTCAAGTGCATCTAGAATTTCATATCTCAATGCTGAGGAAGTATGTCTCAAACCCTTCACACATATTGCAGCCCGACAGTGTGGAAGTGAGTGAAGATTTAAAAGTTCAAATCAGATTCCGATGGTCAAGGTTTTGTGCCGTAGCAATAGGGTAGAGGAGCATACGTGGGAGACTGAATCTGAGATGCGAGCTTCTTACCCATATCTCTTTCCTCCTTAATTTGTATTTCTTCTTTTTTTTTGGAATTCGGGGATGAATTCTTGTAAGGGGAGAAGACTGTAATAACCCGAGATTTTATATATTTTTTAAATTGCATCGGGATATGTAGTATTAATAATTTTAATAAATATATTTGAATATTTAATTAATTTGTTAAAGTTAATTTTTAATTATTTTAAGTTTTCTATGTAAAATTTTCCCGAGATTTACATTTTTGGGAAAATAAAACCTAAATAATTATTTATTTATTCATGCTAGCTCGTTTTATTAAATCGCATGACATCATGCATGATTATATTTTGCATATTAATATATATACATATACATGCATATATATATATATATATATATATATATATATATATATATATCACATGATAATAATAATAATAACTATATAATATATACATAATTAAATAATAATAAACCCTAAAAATGTTATATATATATATATATAAAGTTATCAAATTTACAATATTTGCCATCCACCCTTAAACCTCCATTCCCAACGTCCCTCTCCCCTCCATCCGCTGCCAGATGTTGTTCCCCCTCCGTCAGTGTGCTTGCTGGTGTGCCACCGCTTCCTTTAGCTGCTCCGCCACCTTTCCCACCATTTCCAGCGTTGTTTGGCCGTGAAATTGGCCGGAAACTCAAAATCCTCCATTGATTCCGTTCTCCCCCGTCCGACCATCGTTCTTGATTATTCCTGAATGGTTTTGCTTCTATAACTCCATAGAAGTTGATTCTAAGCTCCTGGAAGCTTGAAAACTTGAATTGGTAAGGATTTAAGCTTGGTTTTAAATTCGGTCTCTTGTGCTTCTTGATTTTTTTGAACTTCAATCTTGATGATTCAAGCTTACTTCCTTTACAAAAGTTTCTTCTAGTAGCTCAATCTACCTCTTGTAATTTTTGTAGAATTTTTAGAATTTATTTTGATTTTTGTGAATTTTTGATTATTTTATTAATATTTTCTAATTTTCGTAAATCAATTAAATAATTTGTGAATTTGTGATTTATGGTGTTTATAGAGGTTGAAATTAACTTTAGAATTTAATTTGTAATTTTTGTGTAAGTATTGTAATTTTATTTAGTTTAGGTGAATTTTGGAAATATAGGTTAAATGAGTATTTTGTTAAAATTAATTGGTTAATTGAGTATGATTATTGATTTTATTGAATTATATGTTGATAAAATAATTTTTGAGTAATTATATAATTTTTAGTGAATTTTTGAATAATTATTGTATATTATGTGAATTTATATATATTAGGGGTATTTTGGTAATTTGATAATAAATTGGTTGAAAATTTATTTAAATTGGTTTTAGTAATTATTTGAGGTATAAAAATGATTTTTACCAATTATTTACTATTTTTAACTAATTAAAACTATTTTTCAAAAATTATTTTTATATTATATATAATATACTATTTTTGTAAATAAATGAATTTTTAATGATTTTTAATATGTTTTTGGTCTAATTATGTAATTTGGATTTATAAAATGAATTTTGGTTAATATTTATGAATTTATCGAGAATTGTGGATTTTTAATAATATTTTATTATAATTAAGGTTTTTATGTAATTATTGGTAAAATAATTATTTTTAATATTTAAATCCCTAAATTGCTATATTTCGGTATATTAAGGGCATTTTTGGAATTTAAATATATTCTGTGTATATCTCGTGAATTGTGACTGTAGAATCGTAGTTTGAGAGTCCGACCGAAGGGTTGTGTGACTATATATACTTGAAGTGTGTTTTCTTGTAGGACCAGCTCTACTTTCTGAGTAGAGAGATGTCCGTTTTACAGGGGAGGTTTTGCCGAATTTTTGGTAAAATTCTCATAAAATGTGATATTCGGTCCAATTCCTATTCTTAGTATGTGTTCGGTATTCTAGATCGAGTCTCTAGAAATTACGTTAGATTTATTGTAATTTCGTGTTGTCATTTATTTGTTTAGTTGTACCGAGACCGAGGCCTAGTAGACCAAGTCTGTCGGACCCGTCTCGAGGAACGCACAACTATGAGTTGTTATTTTATATATACATGTATTAGAATGCATGTTTTTAGAAATGTATGTTTAAATTTTATGAATTATGTATAAATGAATTAATAAATGCTTAGGCATACTTTAGGTATATTTTAGTATATTTTGAACTTAATTCATGTTTTATCCATGATTTATACTTAAATTGTTTTAAGTATATATATAGTTTATTTCTGGTTTAAACTGAATTTGTTTAACATATGTATACTCAAAATATACTTGGTTTATTTTTGATATATTTCTAGTATATATATGGATTATACTGTAATTTAAATTAATGTCATGCATAATTTATTTTAAAAATGTATGAGTTTATTTTAAATGAAGGATATCAATAGAACGTGCTACCTAATGGGCAGCACTAGGACCGAGTACGTATCGGTACGACGATAGAATTTAGGTTAACTATTGGTGGATTATGACTTATTGATTGATGTGAGATGTGATTTGAGAGTGTGATTGCTAGAGCTCGGTTGACCAAGTGTCTCGGGGCCAATCACACTGACAGTCAGACTGCTGGAGCTTGATCGACTTAGTGTCTCGGGGCTAGTCTACTGTCCAAATGGAACAAGTGAATTTATTTGGAATAAGTGAACCAGTATGGCTAGAGTGTTTTCTAACACTATTTGAGGTTACGATCATTTAGAGTTCTATTTGATCCTTCATAAACGGTTATTATTTTCAGTATTAAATAAAATGATTTTTGCTGCATCTGTTTGTATTCGCCTGTAGATATATTTATTATATATACTATTGAATGATTACATGTGACATTTAGCTATGCATGTATATATGTTATAACAATTCATTCAGTGAGGTCTGACTCCCCTTCGTTGATTTATTTTTCAGGAGAGTCTTCATCCTCAGACCTTAGTAGCAGACCTTTATGCCGAATTTCTTCTGCCCTGACCTTATTGTGTAACCTGCTTACTTGAGTCTATTTTGTTACATTGTAGTAGTTATTTTAGTGAGCTGTATGTATTATATAAGTTTGATATTTAAATTTCAAAAGTTTGAAACCGAGAATCTGTATTGAAAGATTTTATATATATGATATGGTTTTTATGCTATCAAATGAGTTGATGAATTATTATATTACTATTGAGATTTAATTCCGCTGCATAATGTTTTATTTATTTTAATATATATTGCATGCTTATATTTTATTTTTTAAGGCTTGCTACGGGTTCCGGATTCAAAAGAATTCTCGTTCCTTAGCGCAGGTCATGGCCCCCTGTTTTAGGTCGTGATAGATTCTACTTATGTTTTTTAGAATTAATTTATTCTTGCATTCATTCTGCATGTCCTTATTAACCGATGACGTTGGTTTATAGTTCCATGGTTCCACTAGCTTCATGGGATTGTAAATTTACTAACCATCACTTTTAGCTTTAAATCGGTTTAAGAGAGATTGCCGGGCTCATCTGACCAGAGTTTGTAACTCAAGTCCTTAAGGGGGCAGTCTTCTCTCGAGTTTGCAAAGGATGCCGGGCCCCTTTGACCTTGGTTTGTAACTCAAGTCTTAAAGGAGGACATCTTGCTAAGGGAACTTTGACCTTTTTTACCAAACCCCAACCACATATAATGGCTTAGTAATTTCCCCTAGGATTTACCTAAATTGCTTGTGAATGTTACCATAAGGTATTTCTATCTATAAAGGCCCAAGCCTATACTTTAGAAGCTCATCAGGACTAATAAAGATTGAGTATGCTTTTATACTTAGAAATACTGTTTCTATATTTTACTACTTCAAGAGAGATTTGGCATTTGCGTTAGTCCCTGATATCCTCTGTTGATATTAAGACCAAGACTAAAAATCTTAGGAAAAAGACTCGCCATTGAATATGTGTGTGGGAGGAATAAGGTTGGAAGGATGTATGTGCACTAAACTTGACTTGTTACTTGCTACCTGTTGCATAGCACGTGCATCATGCATACATATATACATGCATCTTATGCATCATACTAAGAATGTCTTTCATCCATTACAGATTCATCTGGGTCTTCCTGTGTTTGGAATCAAAAGGGTGGCAGACTAAAGAGAATTGATTTGAGTCTGCATTCAATTACGAAAGAGATCCTTAGCAGACTGGAAAGGAGTCCTATCAATCCACTTTACCTAGAATTTGCATAATTGAAACAAGCTGAAGAAATGGAACAACAAGAAGGAGGAAACTGAACCCTAGAGGATGTCAAAGGAGCACTGATGGATGATATGAGAGTGATGATGCAAGATGAGTTAAGAAAGGCCTTGGCCGGATTGATGCCACCACTTGCTGCTACTGCACCTCCTGTTATGGCCAATCCACCTGTTGTGACCAATCCACCTGCTGTGGGTACACCACCTGCTAACAATGGCAATGGAGAAATGAAACTTGAGGATGTTGAGAGTTATATGGTTGAAAAGGCAAAAAGGGAATCACTTGAGCATGTTCAAAAGCTGCAGATGAAAGCACTGACTCAGAAAATGTCCAATATGGAGGAATTAATAAGAGGACAAGGCATTGGATACTTATTTGATTTGGATTATATGATACAATTTGGGGAGGATAACTTGCCTGACAAATTCAAGATGCCACAACTGCAAAAGTTTGACGGTACTAGAGACCTAAGAATTCACCTTAGTCAATACATAACTACCATAAGCACCACTAAAGCTCCACTAGCAGTTGTCACAAAGTTGTTTGTACTATTCTTGAAGGGTATAACTGTTAATTGGTATCACGGGTTGGAGAAGTCTATTTGTGCAGACTAGAGAGAGTTGTGCTGCTTTTCTAAAGCAATATGACTACAATGCTAGGCTCGAAGTGTCCATCAGGGATCTAGAACTGACCATGCAAAAGCCCAATGAGTCATTCTCAAGTTTTCTAACCAAGTTCATGAATAAGGCAGGATTAATGAAGAATAAATTGGTTGAGAAGGATCAAGTTAGGATGATAGTTCAAAATGTGTCACCCAATCTGGTTGAGAGGTTGTAAATGATGAACCCTAAGACAGTTGTAGACCTTTATGATAATGGTTTGTAAGTAGAGGAAATCGAGAGTGAGAAAAGGAAGAGCTCCAGAGCCATTGGAGTAAGAAACTGCCCAATTAGGGGAATACAGTAAGGAAGCACTAGCCGGATTGTGGAAGTGCATTCTGTTTAACAACCAAAGAGATTCTCTAATTTTAAATAACCATTATTAAATGTCCTAGATTGCCTAATGCAAAAGGGCTTACTTTAACCTTTGCCTAATCCAAACCCACAAGACCTAAACATCCTAGGCTATAACCTACACAAGCACTGCAAATTCCATTAAAACCTCCAACACTCCATGGATAACTACATTCACCTTAAACATAAAATTTAAAACCTTATAAACTCTAGAAAGATTACAAACCCCAAAAATCCTAGCACTAGAAACAATCATTTCCCAAACTACCAAAATGTACCACCCCCAACTACTATGATGATCAACTTAAGAGTAAGTGAGGAAGAAGTGTTAAGCTCCTTTGAGGACATAGACCTTAAAACTAATGAGAAATCTCCTAATGCCCCTAAAGATGTGGAAAGAGCAAAAGACTTATTAGGTTAGCCTTCAGGCAAGTTTGACTACAAGGTGTTTTACACTAAACCACTTTCTTTTGACATACCCTTCGAGTCGATTATGCCTAAGGGATAGGGTGATGAGTTTGATGATGAGAAGCTGATAAAAAAGAAAGAAAAATGCACATTTAAGGAACAGAAAGAAGAAGTCATGGAGACAGGTGGCAAAAAGATGCAATAATAAATATTATGTTAGCTACCTCAAGGACAATCACTGTGAGGCTCAACATCCCTAGTGTCTAGAATAGGAAATAAATTTTCTTATTGTCTTCTTTGAATAAAATTTTAGTTTCTTTAGAACTTGTTTTGTTTTAGTGATCGATGATATGAATTCTAATCATGCATACTTATGTAATGTACATCCTAATGGTACTGTGCATTTTGATATTTATCGCATCTGCATGTTTGACATAAATTTAATTCAATTTGATTCATTTAGCATGAGCATAAATGCAAATTCAAAGAACATTTATATATCACATGATGTAACTTCTGAAGATAGGAAATTTAAGACAAAATGAAAAAAGATAAAAAATAAAGAGAGAAAAAAAGAAAAAAAAAATAGTGAGGTAAAAATTAGAGAGAAAAATTCAGGACTAACTGATAATAGGAATCGTATCATGTGATGTAATGAATGTTCTCATTTTTTCCTTAATGAATGATTAAAATTAAATTTGAAATTTTCATTTAAATATTGCATATCCGTCTATATCATACTGCATAAGTATTTGAATAGAAAAATAATACATAATGAAAACTAAATCAAAGCTATGAGATCACTATTTTAGTTAAGTTTTCTTTTTTGCCACCCCTTTGTAATTTTCCTTGTAAGCCTAGCGTCCCTTTATACGTTGAGAATTTAAGTGTCTCAATAACTTGCTTTATAAGTCTTGTCTTATAACTACCATCAATCATTGCATCAACATCAAGTCTCATATTTAACTCAAGAGTCCTTTAAATTGTAAGTCCACTTGATTTTATCATTAAGAAACCACTTTAATAAGTTTTCCCATTCCTTTGCATCTTCAATATATGAGACTGTAACTAATAAGGTTAGTAAGTCAAAGGATCAACAACAATAGTGAATGAACTGGGTCTCTTGCACATGAAAATGAAAAAAAGTGTGCTAGAATAACATGAATGAATCCAAAATGGAACTGAGGGAAAAATGTAGCTTCAGGGGCAAATTGAGTCTGCATTCAAAGAGTAAAGATGGAACATTAAAATATAAGAGCCAGTATAAAAGATCTCGGGGCAGAAACAAGCATACAAATACATCAATTATCATACAATAAAAGCAGTAGCAAAAAGAAAAGTTCAACAGTGCATCGGTCAATAACGAGCTCCAGTGTAAAGCCATGGACTCCACTTGCTAGCCTAGTCATCAATTTGATGAACCGTATCAGAAGCTCTAACATTAGAAGTACCAACAATTAAGCATTCAATACTCAAGCCAACAGGCTATTGATGAGGCACCTCATTCTTACATTCCAAGATTAATAACATGGCTCTGTTCCAAATAGGAGAATTATCAGGACCATGCACATCATACATAGCATGCATACACTTTACAATTTTTTATGAAATGCTTGTTTTGTATAATAAAAGTCTTCGAGCCTAGATAAGATTGTATATATACTTTGCTACTAACATCTGAAATTAATGTTGTGAAAGTACAAGAAAGTAGTCAGAGTATTGACATGTGAAGCATTTGAAAGAGTAAAATAGGAAAGCCAATTTATCAAAAAACCTTATCTTGGCAACCTCAAAAGGCTAGATAGGATGTTCAAGCTCCTCAGATTCAACATCCATCTCCATAGTCTCATCTGGAGCTTCATCTGGAATATCTCTCTAAAAAATTTAGACCAGTGTAGGGTATGGAATATGGTGATGAGAAGGTCTAACATATCAGTAATACATTTGTCAACCTTATAAAAGGGAAGAATGCACTCAAAACTTGAAATGAATACACTCTAAAAAATTATTTAATCATGAAATAAGATCTTTAATTCCTGAAATTTTTTACAGGAGATATCAAAAAGAGAAATGAAGTCCTCTACCATAGCATTAATGAAATGGTAGAAATACAAATGTAGCCTAAGGCCACAACTTCAATGTTGGAGTATCATGACCATGCGATCAGAGATAAATCTAAAGGGAAGAATGCAAAAAAAGAATAATATTGCATTTTAACAAAATTTCTTCACTTGCAAATAGACCATACTAACTTACGATAGTTTGTGCAAGGAAGAAAAAAAGAGAATTAAGAAGGTGAAAGGAATCGATACATCAATAAGAATGGGAAAGGTTGCAAATGCTAATCATTCATCAGAAGTATCATCTTGCATGGCAAACACACATCAAGATAATAAAGGGAAGTAACAGAACTCTATTTCCTTAAATTCTGTAATAAAATACCATCTGAATCATAAAATTCACAAATTAAAAGTACATTTATCTACTTCACGAGATGATGTGTGAAAAGCCTATCTCATGACTTTTGATCATAATGGCTTTCTTTTATTAGCCTTGAAGAAAATAGATGAGTAGTTAACAATTTTGTACTAAGAGTTTATAAAATCTAATCAATATAATACTTTCTTTGCACTCAAACGAAGGGAAGAAAATGGAAAAACAAAATCTATGGATATGAAGCATATACTGCTTGAATTTCAAAGTATCATTTCAATCTTTTGAATGATAAATGTGCATATAATCTACTCCAACGCTTAGAAATGAGTACGAGTATAAATCCTTTAACGGTATCCATGCTGAGTAATACAAGAAAGGTAGGGGAATGTTGAGAGGAGAATTAAAAGAAGAGCAAACATAATTTACTCGAATGCTCTAAAATGAGTAAGAGTATAAACATGAAACCTTTGGTGGTATCCATGTTGAGTAATACAAGAAAGGCATGCCAAAAATTGATCTATTTACTCTAATACTCTATATGAGTATGAGTATCCAAAGGACCTTCCCACGGTATTCACGCTGAGTAATATAAAAAATATGGGGGAATAATTGGATAAAGAAGGAAAACACAAAAATAACTCAAAGGCTATTTTAATACTCAGAATTCAATTTTTTTATGCTTAATTTTCATGAGTTTTGTTTAGCAAATTCTCCCTAAAATTAGGTGTGAAAGAAAGCTCTTCACTTGGTAAAAGACATACTCTCAGCATAAGATGGTTAATGAAGCCTCTGACCTTTACAAATGGCAAATAAATGACAGTCATGAAAATAAAAAATAGTGAGATTTATTAAGTGCACGCTAACTCATGAAAAGTGATGAATTTTCTCATAAAATTTTCAACAGTATAAGGTACTTTTATGCATTCATCATGATTGAAACTAACTTCAACAACTTTGTAGGAATTTACAAATAAAAAAGAAAGAGCACCCAATTGGTAGAGATGGTTAACACGACAAAATTAAAATCAGTCAGTATAGAAATTCTAATAAGTTAGCAAAGCAAAATTCAAAGTTAGTCAGCACCAAGAATTCAAAGCATTCAACTCAAATAACCAAAGATAAAATTTATGACCAATTACGGACTGCAACATCATTAAAGGCGAGAAATGAAAGGATTGCAGTCAATTTGAGAGCAGTTATGGATTGTAGCATTATTGAATACAAGCAATGAAAGGATTGCAGTCAATTTACGAGCAATTACGGATTGTAGCATTATCAGTGAGCAATGAAAAGGTTGCAGCTAATCTCAAGCAATTATGGATTGTAGCATTCAAGGCTAGCAATGAGAGGTTTGTAGTTAATTAAAATCAATAAGCAGTTATAGACTGTAGCATTGTCATCGGTCAGTAATGAAAAGGTTGCAATTAATCGTAAGTAATTATGGATTACAACATCAAAGGTGAGCAATGAAAGGATTGCAGTCAATTTATGAGCAATTATGGATTGCAATCAATTTATGAGCAATTATGGATTGCAGCATTATTAGTGAGCAACGAAAGGGTTGCAACTAATTGCAAGTAACAGTTATAGACTGTAGCATTATCAACGGTGAGCAATGAAAGGATTATAGTCAATTTGCAAGCAATTATTGATTGCAGCATCTAAGGCGAGCAACGAGAGGGTTACAATTAATTAAAATCAATGAGTAGTTATGGACTATAGCATCATCAGTGAGCAACAAAAGGGTTGCAGCTAATCACAAGCAATTATGGGTTGCAGCAACATCAGTGAGCAACGAAAGGGTTGCAGCTAATCACGAGTAGTTATGGGTTGTAGTTAATCGCAATCAATTATGGGTTACAATATCATTAGTGAGGAATGAAAAGGTTATAGCTAATCGTGAGCAATTATGGATTACAGCATCATCGATGAGCAATAAAAGGATTATAGCTAATTATGAGCAATTATGGATTACAGTATCATCAGTGAGTAACGAAATGGTTGCAACTAATCATGAGCAATTATGGATTTCAACATCATAAGTGAGCAACGAAAGGGTTGCAGCTAATCGCGAGCAATTATGGATTACAGCATAATCGTATAAGAGAATCAAGACTATACGATAAAGTGTAGTTAGCATCGTATGACCGAGTATAATGTATTATCAACCAAGATTATACAATCGAGTATAATCGACGTCATACGATTGATTGTGGTGTTTATTCTCAATTCAGACTATACGATCAAGTGTAGTCAGTATTGTACGACTGAGTGTAGTCAGCATTGTACAATTGATTACAATGTATTTATAATTAAGATTATACGATCGAGTATAATCAGCATTATACGACCGAGTATGATATTTCTTTTCAATTAACACTATACGACTGAGTGTAGTCGGCATTGTACAACCGAGTACAATGTATTTTCAACCAAGATTATATGACCGAATATAATCGGCATCATACAATCGAGTGTGGTATTTCTTTTCAATCAAGACTAATGACCGAGTATAGTCAACATTATACGACCGAGTACAATGTATTTTCAACCAAGATTATACGATCGAGTATAATCAGCATCATATGACCGAGTGTTGTGTTTCTTTTCAATCAAGGTTATACGACCGAGTGTAGTTGGCATTGTACGACTGAGTACATTGTATCTTCAATCAAGATTATATGACTGAGTATAATCAACCTTATACAACCGAGTATGATGTTTCTTTTCAATCAAGATTATACGATCGAGTATATTCAACATCATATGACTGAGTGCGCTCTTCCTTTTTAATTCAAACTATACGTCTGAGTATAGTTGACATTGTACGTCTGAGTGCAATTAGTCCCTTTCAACCAAGATTATATGACTGAGTATAGTCAATATCATACGATTGAGTATGATATGTCATTTTAAATCAATGTTGTATGTCCGAGTATAGGAAGTTCATAAGCAAAAGCTTCATGAAGCATAGGTAAGTACCCTAACTTTTAATTAAGAAATTGGGTGCTAGTTTATTTTGCCGCAATTTGTCAAGCAAATAGCGACAAAGGGCAGCAATTGTAGACACCTAATTTCGGGATGATGAGTTATGGATGTGACAAAAGACTCTAATGATGAAAATGTCATGAATAAGTCTTCAATACTTGAACTTTGAAACTTCAGAGGTTCGATTACATTTTTCAAAGAAAGGATTTAATGTTTTCATGGACTAAATTACAATGCTATTTAAGGACCTAATTGTAAAACTTAAATTCTTTTAAGGACCTTTTTGTAATTAAAAGTTAAAAAATGATCAAAATTATGTAATTCCAATCAGAATTACATAATTTCAGTTGGAATTAGACTTCTTCCGCTTAGGTTCTTGAATTTTCTAAAATTTTTTTTTCTTGAGTCCTAATTGGTCTGAAATTCTCTTAAAATTATTTTGATAATATTTTTAAGAAAATAAAAGTCTTTGAGAAATTAATTTATAACTAGAGTTTAAAGATGTCTCACTATATAAGGAGTGTTTTGGCTCCTAAAAAAGGGAAGCAAAAAAAGAAAGAACAGTAGGAAGAGGGGAGGCAGAAGAGAACGAAGGGAAAGAAAAAAGAGAAGGCAGAAAAAAGAAAAAAGAAAAAAAAATAAATAAAAAAAGAGGAAAAAAAGGGAAAAAAGAAAGAAAGAAAGAAAGAAAGAAAGTGATGAAAAAGTGGAAGAAAAGAGAGAAAAAGAGCATCTATATTCTCTACAAAAAAATTCTTTTGCTCAAATAAAGATATTCGAAGAATTTTTGAAGAACAATATTCGAAGGTCTATAAAAAATGGTGATTTTACAAAATCTGAGGAGCACTCCATTAAAATCATCCATAAGCATCATCATCTTCTTATTTTATTTTATTTGATTTATTTATTTCTTTTTTGAATTTTTTGGATTTTTAATTTTATTTTATTATTGTTATAATTTATTTACTAATCGTAATTTTTGTTTTTTTTATGGTGATTATGGAGGACCAAACTCATGAGAAGTCCATGGAATGCCATGAATAAGACCTTGTAAATTTAGTTTTTAGGTATTTTATTTTTTATTTAATTTCTTTATTTTATTTATATGTTTTTTGGAGTTGTATTAATTATTTTTATTATTTATTCTCAAAAGATTATTGTAATAGCCCCAATAGTGAGAATAGTGAAATTATGTGTGTGATTGTATGTTGTTTATTTTAATTAATTGGTTAGTAAAGTTAGGGTTTAAAGTGGGTAATTAATTAAAATCAATGGTGAAAGTAGATTAATTTAGATTGCATGTTGATGAAAATTAGAGTTTTTTTAGAAGGAATTAATTTAATTAGTTGTTTGATCTTTAATTCAATTGTTTTGATATGTTTTATTTATTTTTGGAGTTGTTTATTTATTTTCATATATTTTGAGGCCTAGGCCCACATTAGGCTTTAACCCATTTAAATTTAGGTTTTTTTAGGTTTAATTAATTAAAATGAATCATTAGGCCCATTTAGTAAATTAGACATAGACCTATCTAATTTAATTTAGTTAATTAGACTTAGCCTACTTAATTTAAGCCTTTTTCATAACTTGAAGATTTAAGATCACATTAGAATTAAACATGTATAACTAGGCCCACTAATTTAAATACTTCATAATTTATAGATTTAGACTCATTTTTAGAATTAAAATAAATAGACCTAGGTTCATTTAATTAAAATTAAAAGGAATTAGTCTTTAGATCACTTGTAAATTAAAACATGTAGATTTAGCTTATTTAATTAAAATTAATATAGATTAGACTAACTTAGGGATTATATGTTTGAATGAATGCATTATTTACTTGTATTTTCATAATTGGTTTGCCTTGGAGTTTATTGATAGAATAAGGGTTTATATGAAATTGCATGTAAATAGAGAATAATTTAGTAATTTATAAAGTAATTCTAAATGAACATGAGACTGAAAGAAGTTGGTATTTTATATCCAGAATCTCTTGGTTGTGGTGCTAGCTTTTTTTTAAGGAATCGAGTGTCACCTTTTTGATTTGCCCCAGTTTTACCCTAGGTGGCGACTCTTCATCTCCACACAATGTCTTTGTGATAGTGGTTAGTGTGTTCTCTAGAGCCTTGAGCTTAAACAGTGTCATAGTTGTTAAAATCTTGGACACGCGCTAAACCTTACCGTCTACAACAAGCATTGGTGTAATTTTGGTCTCGCCAGAAGGAGAAGTAATTTTGATGGCAAAGATGCTAGAATTTAAGGTCACTAATAATCAAGTTGAATATGAAGTCTGGAAGCACTCAGGGATATAGGGGCAAAAGAGGTGACAGTGTATGGGGATTCGATGCTGGTAGTGAAACAGATCGCCAAGGAGTGAGAAATAAGGGAAGATAAATTAAATCCATATTGAGATTATTCAGCCATGATCCTATTATCCTACATGGAATACAGATTCATACACTTACCTTGGGAGGAGAATCAGATAATAGATGCATTGGCCACTTTAGCTTCGACATGGGAAGAAGGCAGATGAGTAGAAATGAAGCCTCTTATCTTAGTAAGGGCCCAGATTCCTTACTATGAGGAGATCAAAATAATGTTGATTGACCCAACAGAGAAGCCTTGGTTTTATGATCTATAGTAGTATCTTGTGACAGGGCAATTCTTAGAGGAAGTTGATTGAAAAGAAAGAATGTCGTTAAGGACGCTATCTCAGTAGTTTATTAGCCATAATGAGATGTTGTACAAAAGGTTGCTAGTTGGAGTGCACCTGAGATGTGTTGATAAGGATGAGGTGAAAAAAATCATTAAAGCAATTCATGAGGGTGTATGTGGGCCGCATATGATTGGGATAGTCCTTACTAAAAAGATAACCCATCAATGGTACTTCTAGTTAACCATGAAGGCAGATTATGTGAAGTATGTAAAGAAATGCCATAACTGCCAAGTGTGTGGTGATGTGAGCCACTTGCCTTCTATGGAAATACAAAGATTGACCTCTCATTGGCCATTTACAGTCTGGGGAATCGACATTTTCAGAGAGACAAGGCCGAAAGCATCCAACGGTTATCGTTACATTATAGTGCCGATTGACAATTTTTTTAAATGTGTAGAAGCTAAGTCATTCACAATTGTAGGGATGAAACAGATGGCTAGGTTTATAAAGAAGAATATAATTTATCAGTACGGATTACCTCATCATGTCATCAAAGATAATAGTATTCAGTTTAGGGCAGAAATGACCACTTTGTTAGAAGAATACAAAATTAAGCATCATAGATCATCCTCTTATATACCATAGGCGAATGGGGTTGTAAAAGCAGCAAACAAAAATATGAAAAGAACCCTGGCCAAGATACTGGAAAATTATAAAGAATGGGCAAGTTACCTATAGTTTGCATTATGGGCATACATAACCACTACTAGAGAGTAAATAGGAGCCACTTTGTATTGTCTAGTATATGGGTGTGAAGCTGTGTTACTAGTTGAGGTGGAAATCCAGTCACTAAAGGTTCTCTTAGAATCTAAAATCCCTGAGTATGAGTGGGTAAAAAGTCAATTGACACAGTTGACGTTGTTGGATGAAAAGAGAATGAAGGCCATACATCACTCTCAGTTGCATCAGAAAAGGATAGCTCGGGCTTATAACAAGAAGATCAAGTTAGGCAAGATCAAAGAGGGTGACTTGGTCTTAAATCTCACTAGGCCAATCACGACTAATCCGTGAGGGAAGTTCAAGCCAAACTGGGAAGGTCCCTACCAAGTGAATAAGCTATTTTCCAAAAGGGCTATTATTCTATTTGACTTAGAGGGAAATAAATTTAGAGAGCCCATTAACATGGATAAACTTAATAAATACTTTATGTAAAATTCTTGCTAGGGAGAAAACCTCAAAAGAGGCTACCTAGGTAAAAGTTAGAGACAGAAAAAGAAAAAAGTAAAAAAAGTCCTGCTGGTTGAAAACCTGAAAAGATAGTCTAGGCAAAAGTAAAAGGACATGTAAAAGGAGAGAGAAAGGAAAAGAAAATAGTCAGTTGAAAAACTTGCAAGAGCAAGCCAATTAGCGATAGGAGAAATGTAAGAAGAAAAATTATATAGTCATCTTGTGCTTAAATTAAATGGAATGGATTATCTTTATTATTGAAAATATTGCATTAAATGCTTATTACACATTGTCTAACTCAAAAGGAGATCCTATCCACCAAGAAAGTATATAAAAAGACTAAATTTCATAAACTAAACTAATATCATTTTCTTCTCTTATGACTCCCTTGGGCACTCAATGCCTGTAATGCCATTGTACTTCTATTTCTTGTAAATTCATCATTTTCTACCTGTTGTAGTTGAATCCATGCCTTGTACTAGTCATTAGTAGACTGATCTCCATTGTAGTTAATAAATCTCTTAATAATTCTATGAGGCAAAGTAACAACAGGTTGTCCAAAAAGTTATGAGAAAGAGACCCTAGTTCAAACTCCTGCACTAGTTTCATAATCCGTTATTTTTGTCCATATTGCCTACAAAGCCAAGCTGGATTGTAGAAGGTGGCAAAATGGAGGCCGACTAAGGAAACACAGTAGGTATAAGACTGGAGGTTCACATGCTGCAGTCTCCACCATGGGCACATCCACTGAATCAGAGTATTAGGGAATATAGACAACCAGTTGTGAGTATTTTCTGGGACAGGATGAAGTCTCCTAGTGCGACAGTATTTGGCCTTATAATGAACAATTTCTCTAGGTGGCTCGAGCAACCTCAGTTTCTTTTGTAACCAAGCCTGTAGGAGTGACGAATGGATAAGAATAATGGAAAGCAGAAAATGGTAAGAGGAAGAAGAAACTCACCTTCAGCAGAAAAGGACTCCCAGAGAATCACTTGGTCTTGGAAAAGTTGTCAAGCCTGATAATAGTCTCACCTAGAATGAGAGGGAAAGGGTTCAGACCGCTCTCCATTTGGTCCAGAACATGAAGGATCTTTAGGTCACAGTTGCCAAAAGGAGAAACTAACAAGAACTGAGTATACAGAAAAGTGCTATCATTTGAGGCTAAGGGACCTCACTGTCATCTATAGCTGCTACAATTTCTATAAAAGGGCTCATAAGGATTTCATTCCTGAAAATATGGCGAAGAGAGGACTGAGGGGACATATTGAACAACTTTACCATTTGATATTGAATGGTGTGCAAATCCGGGGTTATGACTGAAGGAACGACAATCTGTTAAGAAAAATCTATTTGGGAGCCCAATATAGCTTTAAATTCCTCTGGCAGGTGGCAAATCTCCATTGTATTGAACCAAAAAAATGTCTTTAAGGATCCCAAAACCAAGAAAGAACATATAGAAATAAGAAGTTGATCTTCCTAGCATGCAGAGATCGAAAGGCAGATAGGTGAAATGACTCTATTCTAGCCCATGATCCACCATCCAAACTTTTTAGAATCAATTATAGTTGTTTTAAGCTTCTCTCAGTCATGATTGGGGGTAGAATACTGTTTGGGAGAAAAGATAAAGGGAAGTGGCAAGATAAAGAAATTAGGGATTTTAAAAAGGATTTTGGGGGTTTTTATAGCTATAGGACAGACGTGTAGAGGCGATCGCCTCTATGTTCAGGCGATGCCTTTTTGAGAAGAGGCGAATTATCCATCACCTTTCATATAGAGGCAATGCCCCTTAATAGAGGTGATACCCCTATAACATATAGAATAGGTTTTCATATCATTGGAAATTCTTTGGGTTGTATAGGTAAAGTCAGAAAAAAATATTTCAGAAATAAAAAGGCCTTCATTCATTCAAAATTTCACAAAAAATTGAGTTTAAAAGCCTCAATTCTTATTTATCAAGTGTAAAATATAAAGGTGTAAAAAATAAAAAGAATCAATTTAGACGGTAAGAGGACGATAGTGTAAAACATCCAATGTTTCTAGATAGAACACCCTTATGCTAGCAAAAATCTCCAAAATGTCCTCTCTACTCATCACTCTCAGACTCATCGGCTCATCAACAGACTCATTTACAGAAGCATCAATAGGGTTAATCCCATTATCATCGCTGCTACTCTCGGACTCCTCGTCAATTGCCCCCTCCTCCTTATTGCCCTCAACTTGAAGAGCGACGAGCTGACACTCAAGGGTACTGATCCTAGCTTGACTGGCCTCATCTCGATCCTGTCAAATCATGATAAAAGGTAAGAAATCTTAAAAGTATGCATAAATGTATAAATAAAACATATTTTGTATTTACCTTCCATTGTTGTGTCACCTGCATTAGGAAGTCTATGTGGGCCTCGATCACTCGGCATATATACTCCCCCTGATCTCAAGGTATCTGTTCCATTGATAATTTAATAACTAATCATATGTTATAAGACTTGAGAACACAGTTATGAAAGAAGAAAACTTACATGGGTAGTAGCCTCTGGGAAGAATGTTGGCTCTAGAGTCATATCCAATGTTAGAAACTGACGAGAGAGCTGACCAGAAGGCACCCAGCAAAGCATCAGTAGATCGGGAGTAGCAGTGAGTCTGTTGGCCACTACTTGGGACTGAGAACTGGAAGGATCTATCGAGGAGGGCACCTCAGAAGAAGAGCCCTCACCACTAGGAATGATGCGCAGGCGTTGATGAGGTCTCTCTTGTACAGAGGGCCTATGGTGAGGAGCAGGTGCCCTAGTAGTTGCCTAAAAGACAAGTCAGAAAACAACATCTATAAGTAAATATAAAATAGGTAAAGTGAATCATTGTATGCTCATCTGAAGTGCAGGTGTAGGAAGAGGCACTCGCTATAGAAGATGAGCTTGTGTAAAGTCCACATAACGAGACTTCCTCCACTCGCAATAGTCTGTGGCATCCTCTCCTTGTAGGGTGTGATCGAGCTCATCTCCTACTACCTCATGCGCCCAGAAGATATGCTGGGAGGAGCAAGAGGGGGATGCCTCACTCAGGCGCCTGACCGCCACTAATGTATCCTCTTCCCGAGGAACCATGCCCTATAATTAAGGCCTATAAGAAAAATCCTCTTCTTAGATAAAGGGATAGAGCGAATCATAGCCTTCGTCCACCCTGCCTGAGGGCCTTACAAGTCCAGACATAGCTGCATGAATAAATAAGTAAGTGGATGAATCTGATTAATAAATTTATTACTAATTCTATTTACATTTTGTAGGTACTAACCTCATTGTAAGTGAGCATGTTTAGTTGCTCAAGCCTCCTCTAACCCTGGCTGGGACCCTACCTTGCCATCGCAAGGAAGGGAGTGTCATGGACCCTAGTAATCCTCACTATTAACTCCAGCTCCAGAGCTTAGTCCTGCAAAATAAGCAAAGGGTTGTCAATGAAATTGGATAGCAATAGTTGGGATGGAATATAAAGGGAGAAGAGAAAGTAAAATACCAGTATGGCATGCTAGAAACCGCAGAGTCGTCTAGCTTTGCATACTAGCTCATTTATGCTCCTATAAAGATAAGCTAAGGCACAACTTCCCTAATTATAAGTTACCACTAAATCTAGATCCCTCAGAGGTATAAGAAAACTCAAGTCCACAGAGCTGGCTATGTCAGCACAGAGCGTAGTGCCCAGCAGATAAACGAGCAAAGCATGCACCACCTGGTCGATCTATAGGGGTGTAGTGGCCGCCTTAACTCTAGTATGGGTGCAGAAGCTCCTAATCGATCAAGCTTTAATGTGTGGGTCCTCTTCATGTCTGGGACTATCCCAAGCAGACGCTTGATGAAAGTAAGACAGTCAGGAGATCACTGGTGAAGGCTAGTATCGAAAAGAATAGAATCCCCAGCACAAGCGATGCCAATAACTGCGGCAAAGGCTACCAGGTCTCCCTGAAAGGAAGATGAAATATGTGGGTGGTGTCAGACCACCTCTCCGTCAGGGCATGCAAGGGTTGGTAGTCTATATGCCTCTTTTGTGTTGGGAGTGCCAGGATAAAGTCAAAGAAGTTGATATCGTGAATCTGAGTCTGTATAGCCTCAAAAAGCTCATCATACCAAGTGCATGCACTGCTAAAGTTCCCAGCACCCTTGAGGGTGTGGGCATCGAGCTAAAGGAGTAAAATAGGGAGTAGAATTGTCATTTCATGCAATAAAATTTCAATTTTTTAGTAAATCATCTTACTAAGGAAAATGCCTTTGTCGAAGAGGTGATCACCTTAGTGATGATGCATCGCCTCCTGATATAGAAGAGATCTTCTCATTGCACTTGAAGAGGCGAATGCCACTTTATGAAGAAGTGATTGCCTCTTCATGATGACAATTTGACAAAATGATTCAAAATCTCAATTTTCAATCCATAAAATTCAATTTCTTTTAGTTAAATTGATAAATGTGTATATATGAATAGTAACCTGATGTTATTTGATGATATTTTTAGAAAAAATTAAAGAAATTGGGTACTAACCTCTTCGATGATTAAATTGTAGATATGAGATCGCACGTCTGCAAACAAGGGGATCTCGTCTCTGATATTGAGCCCAAACTTTGAGAGGGATGCATTGTAGGTGTCATAGGGTCCCACAAGGGCAAATCTGGGGTTTGTGCAATGTCCATGTCAGAGAATGTGGAGAATGAGGAAGAAAGAAAAAGGAGAGAAAAAAGGCAAAGAGAGAAAATTGAAAAGGTGAAAGTGACCCTTGAGAGAGAAAAGTGAGAATTTATATGATTAGGGCGGGAGAGGAAAATTAAAAGAAAGGAAGATAAGGAGAAGAGGGTGAGGTGCACTTGGTGAAATAAAACATAGAACAACCCATGGCTCGTTAAAAAAAATCAAACGAGAACTTCTGTATCACTGCTTGGGTAGATCCCTATCACGACCCAAAACAGGGGCCATGATCGGCTCTAGGGAACGAGAATTCTTTCGAATCCGGAACCCGTAGCAAGTCTAAAAATAAAAAAAAATGCAATAATAATAATAATAACACTTAATGCAGCGGAAATAAAATCATAAGTATCAAAAATATTATTCCACCACGAGATTTAAATCAAATCCATATCTCATATATATAAATAAATCCGTTAATACAAGTTTTAGTTCTAATATTTAAAGTACATATCTCATGACTTTATACAACTACTGCAGTGTCTAGATTATAAAAATAAAACTCAAGACTCAGATAAGCAGTTTACATAAAGAAGCTAGGGTGGAAGAAATCCGGTGTACAGGACTACTACTGAGGTTTGACGAAGAAGACTCTCCTGAAAAATGGTCAACAAAGGGGAGTCAGACCTCACTGAGTGAATTACTATAATATATATACATGCATACTAAATGCCAATGCACAGAACCTTGACCATCGAAATCTGCTTCGACCGCAATTGTCGAAATTGATAATCAATGATCGCCATAGGTTCTTCCATAAACGTCAAATCTTCACTGACTTCTACACTGTCGGGCTGCAGCACGTGTGAAGGGTCTGAGATATACTTCCTCAGCATCGAGATATGAAATACTGGATGCACCTGTGACATACTCGAAGGCAAAGCCAACCGATATGCTACAGTGCCAACTCTCTCCAGAATCTCAAACGGTCCGATATATCTCGGTGCTAACTTACCCTTCATGCCAAATCTCATCACTCCCTTCTTCGGAGATACCTTCAGAAAAAAAATCTCCAATCTGAAACTCCACATCTCTGCGCCTAGGATCCGCATAGCTCTTCTGCCTACTAACTGCGGTCTCTAATCTATGCTTAATCACGGCGACTTTCTTTGCAGCATCCTGAACCATCTCAGGTCTAATCAAAGCTCTCTCACCAATCTCATCCCAACTCAGAGGGGATCTATACTTTCTTCTGTACAACGCCTCATATGGTGCCATGCCAATACTGCTATGGTAGCTGTTATTATATGCAAACTCTACGAGTGGCAAATGATCATCCCAGCTACCTCCCAAATCCAAGACACACATCCTTAATATATCTTCCAGTGTCTGGATCGTCCTCTCAGACTGACCATCTATCTGAGGATGAAAAGCAATACTGAAATCCAACCTAGTGCCCATCGCTTCCTGCAACTTCTACCAAAAATGAGAGGTAAACACTGAACCTCTATCTGACACAATGGACACAGGTACTCCATGAAGGCACACAATAAGCTTCATATATAGCTTTGCCAATCTAGCTACAGAATAGGTGGCTTTCACAGGTAAGAAATGTGCAGACTTCGTCAACCTGTCAACTATCACCCAGATGGAATCATATCCATCCTTAGAACGAGGTAAACCTACCACAAAATCCATAGCTATCCTTTCTCACTTCCACTCGAGAATAGAAAGAGGCTGAAGCTTCCCAGAAGGCTTATGATGTTCAGCTTTCACTTGCTGACACGTCAGGCATTTAGTAATATAATCAGCGACATCCTTCTTCAATCCATCCCACCAGTATAAGTCTCTGATACTATGGTACATCTTAGTGACCCCCGGATGTACGCTATAGGCTGTAGAATGTCTTCCTCTAGGATCTCTTCTCTCAAATCATCTACATCAGGAACACATAATCTACCACTGATCCACAACACACCATCATCATCGAGTGTGAAATCAGTGAACTTCCTTGTTTTGACATTCTCTGCAAGCTCTTCTAGAATAGGATCTCAGCTCTGAGCTGCTTTAATCCTATCCCTCAGTACAGATCACACTTTAAATTAAGCTAGCAGTCCACCTGACTTACTAATCTTCATCATCAGACCTTGATCCACCAACAGATGCAACTCCTGGATCAACGGTCTCCTCTCAACACTGATGTGAGCAAGACTGCATGAGGACTTTCTACTCAAGGCATCTGCTACCACATTAGCCTTGCCCAGATGATATAAAATCTCACAGTCAAAATCCTTTAATAATTCCAACCTTCTCCTCTGCCTTAGATTCAGATCTCGCTGCTGGAAAATGCACTTAAGGCTCTTGTGATTAGTAAATATCTCACAAGTCACCCCATACAGATAATGTCTCCAAATCTTTAAAGCAAAGATCACTGCAACCATTTCAAGGTCATGTGTGGGATAGTTCTGCTCATGCTTCTTCAACTGCCTTGAAGCATAGGCTATCACCCTACCATTCTGCATCAACACACAACCAAGGCCAACTCTAGAGGCATCACAATAAACTGTGAACTTGTCCACACTATTAGGCAAAGCTAACACTAGTGCTGTGGTCAATTTCTCCTTCAACAACTGGAAACTATTCTCACAAGCTTCTGACCACTCAAATTTAACATTCTTCTGAGTCAAGCGAGTCATAGGGGCTGCAATTCTAGAAAAATCCTACACAAACCGCCTATAATACCCGATTAAACTCAGAAAACTCTGAATCTCAGTAACAGAAGTCAGTCTAGGTCACTCAGACACTGCTTCAATCTTCTGTGGATCAACCTGGATACCTTCTTTAGACACCATGTGTCCAAGAAAAGAAACACTTTCCATCCAGAAATCACACTTTGAGAATTTAGCATAAAGCTGATGATCTCTCAGTGTCTGTAGTACAGTCCTCAAGTGATATACATGCTCCTCTATACTCCTTGAATAAACCAATATATCATCAATGAAGACTACCACAAACTGATCCACATATGGTCTGAATACCCTGTTCATCAGGTCCATAAAAGCTGCTGGTGCATTAGTCAAACCAAAAGACATCACCAGAAACTCATAATGGCCATATCTAGTGCAGATTGTCGTTTTAGGAACATTAGCTTCACTAATCCGTAGCTGATGATAACCCAACCTCAAATCAATCTTAGAAAAGAACTGTGCACCCTGTAGCTAGTCAAATAAGTCATCTATCCTCGGGAGAGGATACTTGTTCTTCACTGTCACCTTGTTCAGCTCTCTGTAGTCAATGAACAGTCTCAGGGTACCATCTTTCTTCTTCATAAATAGGACTGGTGCACCCCAAGGAGAAATACTAGGTCTGATAAAACCCTTATCCAATAACTCTTACAACTGCTCCTTCAACTCTTTTAACTCTGCAGGAGCCATTCTATAGGGTGGCATAGATATAGGAGTAGTACCTGAAACCACATCTATACAGAATTCAATCTCTCTGTGAGGTGGTAAACCTGGCAACTCCTCAGGAAAAACATCAGGAAACTCACAGGCAACAGGAACATCTGTGAGTGATAACTTCTCCACTAAAGTATCCCTGACCAATGCCAAATATCCCTGACATCCTTTCCTCAATAACTTCCTAGCCGTAATAGTAAAAATAAGATTCTGAGGTGCTGAACTCCTATCACCCATAAACTTGAAATCTTCTTTATCAGGAATTCTAAACATCACCTCTTTATTCCTGCAATCTACCACAATATAGTGCTGAGATAACCAATCCATACCTAGAATAACATCAAACTCCATCACATCCAATAGGATCAAATCAGCGGGTAATTCTCTATCTCCCACGAGAACTGGACAACCAGAAAGAACAATATCAGTGTCCAAGGAATCACTCAGAGGAGTGGCAACAGACAAAGGAAAAGCCATCCTCAAAGCTTGCCAATAAGACTTGAAAGCAAAAACAGGAGAAACAAACGAATACGTGACACCCGGATTAAACAAAACCCATGCATCCAGGTAACAGACAGAAATAATACCTGCCACGACTGCATTGGATGCCTAAGCATCCTGCTGAGTGAGATGGAAGACTTTGGCCTGACCTCGACCTCCCTGCTGACTGGTAGAAGCTTGGCCAACACCTCTGGCACCTCCTCTAGTACCTCTACCATGACTCTGATTGGAACAAGCTGAGTGGAACTCTGATGCTGGGCTGGAGGTAATTGAAATGGCATGGGTGCAGCACTAGCAATCGACTACTGTGGAAATCATGGAATCTGCGGCTGTTGATACCCAGAGTAAGGACACGATCTGGCAAAATGTCCTATCTACCCGCATCTGAAGCATGTCAGTGGTGTCAGATAACACGGTCCCTGATGGACTCTATTGCAGGTCTGGCAAACACTAGCAGCTGATCCAAAACTGCGACCACTGCTGCTGCTCGAAGCACTTGACCCAAATCTGAATGGTCTACGCTGACCTCCACGGCCATGTCTACTGCTCCGATGCACTCGCTGCTGTTGCCTCTGACTCTGCTGAGTCGGATCTCGCTGTTGACTACTCAAACCAACATGAAAACTTGAATATGGTGTAGTCTGCAATCCACTCGACTAAACTCCCAGCTGGTAATAATCAGGCATCACTCCTTGCCTAACTAGCCTCAGCTCAATCTCCTTGGCCAACTCAATCACATACTCTAGAGTAAGGCCTGCTGTAGGCATACCAGCAAATACTGAACCCAATCCGGTAATGTAGGTAGTGACTGCAAAATACTGGTCTCGCATCAGATCCTCTACATATCTACCCAACCGGAGAAACTCTCGAGTGTACTCCTCTACAGATCGATCACCGTGAGAAATACTGGTCAACCAGAGATGATAACTAATATGGAGAGGCTCTGGACAGAATCTCCTCATAAATCGCTCTCGAAACTGAGCTCAGGTCATCGTCATCATAAAAGGCTGGATCATATGAATGAACCAATCTAGGGCTGGTCCCTCGACAGACAACTCGACAATCATGATCTGCTAATACTCGGTGTGAGCAGTCCGAGTCTGAGTCTCAATCTCGTGCAGAAAGTCCAACGGATCGGAAGTCCCATCAAAAGCAATCCTGCCAACTCAGGCATAGAACAAAGCTGCCTCAGGGTCAGACATACCTTGTTGATAGGCAGGCTGAACAGGCGAAACAATTGGAGGTACAGGAACATCAAACTCAGGCTCTATAGGCTTCTCATCCTATAACTCTCTCTGCTTACGACAACCTGCCGCTCCTCGAGGTCTACCTCTACCACGACCTCTACGTCTAACTGGCTGCTCAAAAGGTAAAACCTCATCCTGAAAAGACTCGCCATCCTCGGCCTCAACGACCGGTGGAGCGAAACACGCTCGCCTCCTCATTCTAAAAAGACAACAGAATGATTCAGACAAAACAGACAATAGAGGAATAACGCAGAAAACTAAAACAAGGAATACTTATCAAGACATACTCGAACCTAATTCACTACAGTAGTTACCAAAAGAAAACACAACTTTGAAAACTAGGGCCACGACTCACACAACTAAGCCCTGACACAGAACTCCGCTCTGATACCAACTTTGTCACGACCCAAAACAGGGGCCATGACTGGCGCTAGGGAACGGGAATTCTTTCGAATTGGGAACCCGTAGCAAGCCTAAAAATAAAATAAAACATGCAATAATAATAACAATAACACTTAATGCAGCGGAAATAAAATCATAAGTATCAAAAATATTATTCCACCACGAGATTTAAATCAAATCCATATCTTATATATATAAATAAATCCGTTAATACAAGTTTCAGTTCAAATATTTAAAGTACATATCTCACGACTTTATACAATTACTGCAGTGTCTAGATTATAAAAATAAAACTCAAGACTCAGATATGCAGTTTGCATAAAGAAGCCGAGGCAGAAGAAATCCGGTGTACAGGCCTACTACTGAGGTTTGACGAAGAAGACTCTCTTGAAAAATGGTCAACAGAGGGGAGTCAGACCTCACTTAGTAAATTACTATAATATATATACATGCATACTAAATGCCAATGCACACAATCAAAAGTATATATATAATATGTATATATATACAAGAAAATACACACAAATGCAATAAAATCATTTTATATATTTTTATTGAAAATCACTGGTTATGAAGGATCGAATAGAACCCTAGAATATCGCAACCTCAAAACAGTGTTAGACAACATTCTAGCCACACAGGCTCACTTATTCCAAAATATTCACTTATTCCATTTAGACAGTAGACTGGCCCCGAGACACTAAGTCAACCGAGCTTTAGCAATGTGACTATCAGTGTGATTGGCTCCGAGACACTAGGTCAACCGAGCTCCCGCAATCACACTCCCAAATCATATCACACATTAAATAATCATATCCAATCAATATCCACAATTGGTTAGTAATATAGCCTAAATGCTATAAGTGTACCGATACGTACTCGATCCTAGTGTTGCCCACTAGGTAGCACGTTCTATTGATATCCTTCATTAAAATATAAAGCATACATTCATAAAAGTAAATGATGCATGAATTGAATAAAATAGCAACATAAACCATATATATACTAAAAATATACCAAAAGTAAACCAGATATATTTCAAATATATATACGTCAAATAAATCCAATATAATTACAAAATAAACTAGAAATATACTTAAAAACATTTTAAACCTAATTTATTAGCAAAACATGCATATAATTTAAAAATATACCGAATATAAACTAAAAATAAACTTAAATACTAATTGATTTATTTATGCATAATTAATCAAAATAACATACGTTTCTAAATCATGCACCCTAAGCACATATATATAAAATAGTAACTCACACTTAGTGCGCTCCTCGAGATGGGTCCGACGGGCCTGGTCCACTAGGCCTCGGTCTCGGTGCAACTAAACAAACAATAAATAACAGACATCAGAATAAATCTAACAGAAAATCCTAGAAACTCGATCTAGAATATTGGACATAGAATTAAAAATCAGGATTTGACCGGACATCACGTTTTACGAGAATTCTACCAAAAATTTGGCAGAACCTCCCCTGTAAAATGGACATCTCTCTACTCAAAGAGTAGAGCCAGCCCTGCAAAGTAACACACTTCGAAAAATAGACATAGATTTACAATCACAACCCCTCGGTCGGATTCCAAACTACTGTTTACCTACCGGGGTCCATAATCACAGAACAATATAGAAATATAAAAAATATCCTTATATCATAGAAATACATTTAATAAGTAGAAATTACATAATTAATCTTAAAACATAGTAAAAACCGATAAAAACTCATTTATTTAGAAAAATCGTATATTATATATATAATTTGAAAATAATTCACGAAAAATAGTTTTAATTAATTAAAAATGCTAAATAACTTGTAGAAATCATTTTTATACCTTAAATAGCTATTAAAATCAATTTAATTACATTTTTAGTCAATTTAGGGTAAAATTACCAAAATACCCCCATATATATAAATATACTAAAATTACTCCAAAAATTCACCAAAAATAGTATAATTGCAAAAAATTTATGTTCTCAACATAATTATCAATAATATCAATAATTAAACTCAATTAAATAATTAATTTCAATTAAAAACACAATTAACCCTACTTTTTTCAAAAATTACATAAACTAATTAAATTCAAAATAAATACATAGAAATTCATAAAAATTCCAAATAAATTTCTATAATTCATTTAAACACCTATAATTATCATAAAACAAAATTTCATAATTTATTTAATTAATTTTCTAAAATTAGAAAATAATACTAAAATATTCAAAAATACCCAAAAATCAAAATAATTCCCAAAAATTCTAAAAAAATTCACACATGTAGATTAAGCTAAGGAGAACAACATTTGTGAAGTAATTTTTCATGAACCAATCAATTCAAAGTTCAAAAAAAATCAAGAACCCTAAAATGACTGAATTACCAAAATCGAAACCTAAGCAAATCTAGACCATTTTAAGTGAAAAAAATCTTGGAATCACACTCAACAGAGCTCAAGGAGAATAAAGAGACCGGCGGTGTCAAAAATGGTGGCCGAAAATGTCGTGATCGACGGTGAGAATTTATTCAGCTTCCCGAGCTTATTTCGGCCAAAACTTGACGGAATATGGCGCTGCTGACGGCGGGGAAGGCTAGGGAAGGAGGTGGCACGCCGGAAGGCACACCGACGGTGAGAAAATGGGAGTAGCAGCGGTTGTTGGTGATCGGGCGTGCGTCGAGGAAGAAGAAGAAGAAGTTGGGGCAAAATGGTAATTTGGCTATAAATTTTGATTTTGACAATATAATATGTATATATATATATATATATATATATAAATATACTTTACATTATATATTAAAATAATATAAAATCACACACATTAAATATACACCACACACATATAATTTAATATTTTTAATAATTTATACACTAAAATAATTAAATATTATTAAAACTAATTAATAAATAATAAAATATTAGGGTAATTAATTAAACCCTAGTTAAATAAATAAATACACATATATACGTTATTTAGCACTTTAAAAATACATATGAGTTCATGCAAATATGGAAATCTATTTAAAATAATTAATAGTAAATTATTTACGTGAAAATTTCTCCAAAAATAGAATTCTCGGGAAAATTTTACGTAAAGCACTTAAAATAATATACAATAATTAAAATAAGCTTTAAATAAATATCAACTCGTAAAAATATCATAATTATATATAAAATTATTAACACTGCATATCCCGATGCAGTATAAAAATATTTAAAAACACGGGATATTACAATCCCAAGATCAATCTTTAGATAAGAATATTCTGATTGAAGCATTAGGAAGGACAAATGTCTAGTCGGGTTTGAATCCCCAAAGTGCATTATTCTTTTACTGAGTAATTCTCGGGCCAAGAAAACTTAGGTTTTACGCCAAACTATAATGAGTAACTAATCAAGCCAGGAAAACCTGAGGAACACGGTTATATTTTATCTCTTTTTACTGAGTGGAGACTGGGCTATGCTCAAAATTCACACCAAATTATAATGAGTAATTAACTAGGCTAGGAAAACCCGAGGAACACAGTTATGTTTCATCTTTTTTTATTAAATGGAGATTGGGCCATGCTCAAGATTCACGCCAAACTATAATGAGTAACTGATCGGGCCAAGAAAATCGGAGGAATACAATTACGTTTTATCTCTTCTACTGAGTGACTTCTCAAGCCAGGAAAACTTATAAATCATGCCAAATTATAATGAGTAGCTGATTGAGTTAGCTTAACCCGAGGAATCACGACTACGTTTCTCTTTTGTCTCTACTGAGTGAAGATTGTGCCATGCTTGAGATTCATGAAAAAATTATTAATGAGTTACTGATCAGGCCAGGAAAACCCGAGGATTACGATCACGTTTTGAAGATAAAGTTTGACTTGTTGGGTTTGAATTTCCAAGGCTGATGGCCGAGCAAAGCTCGTAGGTCAGGTGTGTCATTCTTACTTTTTATTGTTTGATGTGCATATTACTTTTTTGAAAAGTTATTTTCAAAAAATTTAATTTTTTAAAATACCAAGGGGGCAAACTGTGGATACTGTTAGTTTGATCGGTCCGTAACAAAATCCCAATGATGAGAAAGTTCAAGTTTTGAATGTAAGGAAAGCCTGAGATTTCTTTAAAATCAACTCAAAAAACCCGAAACACTGAGCCAAGCCCAAGCCTGTTGCCTCTTGACCTAAGGGCCCTGACTTAGCCGATCGCCTCTTCACCCCAAGCATCGGTGAGGCAATGCCTCATCGAAGAGGCAGTGCCTCTTCACACCCACTCTTTTCAACATTAAATACTATTAATGGTAGTGGTTGGAGGCTTACCTGCTGAAGAGTTGGTCATTTTTGGATGTAAAAGAAAGGAAAAAAGCATAAAAAAGAGCATGGGAAATGAAAAAAGGTAAAAGGGAGAGGGTGAGAATGGTTTTTAAGAAATTTAAAAAGGGAAAGAGTGAAAAGCTTTAAAAAAAAGGGTGGAGGGGCATAAGAGAGGGGGTTAAGAATTTGAAGGTTAGCAACTTGAAAAAAAAAACATATGGAAAAAAGGATAAAAGGAGAGAAGTAAAAGAAGATAAGAGAAGGAAGGAAGAAGATGGAGAAGACTTAGGAAGCTAAAGACTTTGATTTCTTAAAGAAGGAAAGGAGTTTCTCTTGCATTCAAAGCCTTAAATTAGTCAACAAAGCTCTGAGGGCTTAGTTAGGAGCATCAAACACATCCAAGTTAGTAAGCTTCCCCTTTCTTAGGCTTTAAGTCCTTTGTTTTCATTAAAAATATTGATTCATTACTTTTGTGTTCATATTCTTGAATTTTATTGCTTATTTAAAGTCATATATGAAATGTGATTGTATGAGAAGTTGAATATTGATTGTTGATAGTTGTATATTCGTGTTTGTTTCTTATTTATTCGCATGATCGTTGAGTTTCTTAAGATCTAAGAAATATAGTCTGAGAGACATCGCCCCTTCATGATGAGGCGATGGTGTCATCGCCTCCTGGTAAAATAGACGTCGCCCCTTGACTAGCATTCTGCTTGTTTCTGTCTTGATTTTCAGCTATTATCTTACATGTTTAACATGATTTCCTTGTCTAATATGTTATATTTCTTGATTTTATGCATGATTACCATATTTGATCAATATTCTTTCCATGTTATATTATTGTGCTATTTGATATGAGTTTTTTATTTTTATTTTTGTGAATATTATTTGTTGATTATTTGTAAATATTGTTGTTGTTGTGAGATAGAACTAATTTATATTTGTTGCAGAAATCATTTGGTGATTCTTTCATCACTAGATGATTATTTTGCTAATTTTTTAGAAGTTTTTAATTTGTATAATTAATTAGTTTCTTTTTAGTTTATGTATGGTTTATTTTCACTATCTTTATGTTTATTTATACCAAACATTGTAATCATTAACCCCTATCCCTTTTATTTGAAATGAATGATTGTAAATTATTTTTATTTATTTTATTTTATTTTATTTGTGATTGAATGTCAGGAATATAAGCATAAAATGAGACTAATGTGCAAACTTGGGATAAAATCTAAAATTGGAAAACTAATCATGATGAGCATGTTAATAAGGAAATAATTTAATAATAAAAGATAATAAATTACAAAACACACATGAAGGCCAACCGCAAGGTTGGGTAGACATTTCAAAAGCCCATACTCAGTTTCTAAACTTGATCTCTGATGACGGCCTTTGAAAACTTCCGTGAAATCCAATTGCTGTACAGTGTGTTCCGGCTTTCATTCGGATGGCGACTCCATCTCTGTTTTGGATCCCAAGTCCACTATATATTTCTTAATAAGCCTCAAACTCGCATAATGCCGTGGTCGCCAACACTTGAGTGTGCGACAAAAAACCGCTGCCTACAACCACCATAAAAAATAAATTGATTTATACATATTTTTTTGAGTTTGATTTATATTTTATTAATGTAAAAAATTGAGAAGATTAATAATTTATAAATAAGCATAAAATGATAGAATAATGAAAAATATGTATTTTTCAATAATTTTTTTTATAGACCTTTACCCTACTATGAACTATGTTAATAAAAATACATATAAATAGGGTTAACTGTTAAGGGGGTTAATAGCTAACCTTAATCATTTTAAGTTTGCCAAATAGGATTAAAGAGATTAATGCATTACATGATTAACATTTACCCTCCTATAACCTAAATCCAAATGCACATACTATCATCTTTAAGCTGATAAATTGTGTAATAATAGTTCCGTTAATCTCTTAATCGTGACGGACCAAATTAGCTTGTTGGGTCATAAAAACATCCATTTCTCTGAGCAGAGTTCAGGTGTAGATTTGAGTCAATCACTGAGAGTTTGCTTTTCTCAATTTTGACTAGTACAAAAAACTTTTCAGGAACTATTGTTCCACTTGAATATAAGAGAGGATATTAGCTCCATTCCTTGGAGATATGTGGTTGAGAATACATCAACTGCTAACCTGTTTCCAAAAGGAAAGAGAGAAAGTGCCACCACCTTTAAGCTTTTGTCTTTAAATGTTGTGGTTGCATATGCTAAAATGTCATTTTCCTCTCGGTTCTACACTTTGAAATGAGCTAGGGGCCTGCTGGCAATAGACAATATCATAGTTACAGATGGTGCTGCTGAAACCTAGGTTTGACAATTGCTAATTTAATAAGTAGACATGAAGCTGCAAGGATGTGCAGTACTGTTTCTTTGAATCAAATGTGAAGCCTGATAATGGTTATGATTTCAAGCAATTTTCGAAAGAATAGACCGAGGTAAAGCAGGAAAATTAGATAGGATGGTCCAAGTCCAACTCCAAGAATGCCTTTATAATGCTAATTTTGAAGCAGGAGCCTGTTTTGGCTTTGGCTATTTGGGAAAGGTTACTCTTGGTCCTGCACTTACTGACTACATCATATTTGGCTGAAACAAAAGGGAGAAGAGGAATTTGGGTCATGAGTGACCTCACATGAAAAATAGGATTATACTGGTGCATGATCTTGATTTTCTATCATGCATCCTCAAACCCTAAATCAACGACCCTGTGACTCCACTTGAAGATGGTGAGTGTTTTGATCGCTATACTATATTCATTGATCAACCCCGGGATTATAACATTCAGTGGCAAATATATCTGAGTGATTAATGTTTGAGCTGTGTTACCGGTTTTTCTTCTTTTGATGTCTCAAGCAAATGATAGCACAAATGATTTCCATCCAGAGCAATATTCATGATGAACATCTGTGTACTCAAAGCTAGATCAATCTTTAGCTTAACTAGTTTGACAAAACAGAACGAAGAAAGACTTCATCTACCATAACTACTCCGCTGCATTATTGATTGTCAAAGTTCAGCGTCTTTAACTACTGAGAATCTCGATGCATGTATAGATGCAACGGCATTGATTTGTCTCCACTCTCTACCAGTAAGGCAGTAAACCTCCAGAACCATAACTTTGATAGGCTAGAAATATGTCAGATGTGTAATTATAGACAGGATGATTAACATGTTTTGATAGAAACAGAGCACCTACTAAATAGAGGATGTTCAAACATTACTGATAATAAGCAAAATGTGTCTCCCTAATAATGCAACATATAGACTGCAACATAAAGACTCATTTGCAGCTTATGCTCAACCATACCATTTAAAATAGATGACAAAAAAATTATCCTAATGCACATAATCAAGACATTAGATAATGTTACAAAATGCTAGTCTGCTACAATAACATTCAACCTTACATCTGTATTCCTAGATGCTAGACCGATTTACAATCAGTGATTAATGAACATATGGGTTAAAAAGGCATTGGCTTTATAAAATTATCAAAGCAAATTCATGTGAGAAATCAGGTAAGATAAAACATAAAAAATTCAGAGGATATGATCCAAAAAACAAGAGTCATGCCACCAACAATTTCTTATTTCATACCAATAATAAGCTAATAACATCACAACTCGAAGTTTCTTTCTCCAAGGGTGTAAAATTAAAGAAATGATAATAAGTTATAATTCCTTCTAATAAAGCCACAAGAAAAAGGATAAGAATTATCATCAATAAGGGCACCTGATACTCCACTTAAAGCCATCAATCAAGTAGGAGCGACATCCAATTCGCGCAACTCTTTATGCTTCAAATACTGATGCAAAAGAGCAAGCCTAGCTGTCTCAAATGCAAAGTACCCCAATGCTGAAAAACATGCACTGTGAAGCACTCTTGGACCCATTCCTCTAGTAAACCCAATCCATCCTTCGTCCTTCATAATCTGCTTCACCGTAGCAGAAACCCCACTATACATTGCAGCTGCTACCTTATCTACAACCTCCTTATTCACCTGTGTCATCAACCTTGTCTTAACCACATCAAGTGGTGTGGTTAATGATGCTGAAATTGCCCCAGCCAATGCACCACAAAACACACTCTCAATCGGCTCTAAACGACTCTTCTTAGTCTTACTCATTACAGCAGCTTTTAAATACTCAAATGAAGAATAACTTAACACACCGGCAGGTAAATTTCTTAGCAAAGTAGCAGAATAACCAGCATAAAGACCCAAGATACCATCTTTCTCCAAAATTTTCAACAATACTTCCCATGATCTTCCTTTAGCACCAGCTTGCATTCTCTGCGTAATCAATTCTTTTGGTACCATAATAGCTGATGACACAATATTACCCATTGCACCAGCAGTGGGAGGTATAAGCAAAGATGGGTACTTTTCTAATTTAGATAAAATTGATTTCCCAAATTCACAAGTACCAAAATAAACAGCTGAAGAAGCTGTAGAACCAACAATTACTGCAGATACACCACTATAAAACCCCAGAATACCCTTTTCTTGAAATGTCTTAACTATAGCATCAATTGTGCTGCTATAAATCTGAGATGCACCCTTTGTCTGCAGCTTTGTTTTGATAGTATCAAGTGGGTATAAACACACATAAGTAAATGCACCAGCTATGCCACCACCTCCGGCACCAATAAGTGCTCGCTCGAAAACTGAGAGATTCTTCATTAAAGATTGAACCTTTGGGTTGTCTCTTGAAGAGGGTTTGAGCCATTTTGAGAAATTGGGCGTGGATATGGGAGTTGAGGAGATAGAATTGGAAGCAAATGGAAGGGATTTGATGATGGGGTTTTTGTGGGTTTTGATGGGTTTATGAGAGGTGAAATGAGTGAAGAGGCTGTTGAAGTCAGTTCGGATTATTGGGTAGAATTCATTTTGTGGGTCTGGAGATGGGAGACCTAGTGATGCACAGAGATTAGCCTCCATTGCTGTAAAGAGTACGGTTGTGTTTTGGGCTAGATCTGCTGTTGTGTCGGTTCATCCAAGACGAGGCTGATTACAGCGTCTAAGGTGACAGTGAAACTCTTTAAAACGATGTCGTTTAGAGCAGGTGTTGCTTTAGCTGTTCCTTTAAAGTCTATTTAAGCTAATGTTGCCTTTTAGGGCCCAGTTCTCCAACCTCTTTTAACTGTTCCTTTTCCCTCCAAATTGTCCTCCCTTCCACAAACAACTTCCTCAACTAACAGTTCTTGATCAAAACATCAAATGAACAGGAAATCCATTTCAAACCTCTGTTTCTTTCAAGAATTACCTCAATCCAGCATCAAAGAAACAAGAAATCTAATTTTGGGTTCTTCAATATTTCAAGAAATCTCACCTAAACCTGTCTTTATTTCAAGAATTTACCTCTATCCATCAACCAAGATTCAACCTTTTTCCTGTTCTTGCAATGCAGTTTTATGTCCCTTTTCCCTTCTGGATCCATTTCTTTCTCTTCGTTAACTTCAATTTCCTCTCGGTGGCAAATCCTTATTTGACATCAAACAATGTCACTCTCTATGGAGATGCACATTTTAGAAATAATGCCATTAGTCTCACTCAAGAACACGCTTGCTCTCCTCCACCTGCTTCGTCTTCTTCTTCTTTCTTCTTCTCTGATCCTTCTTCATATTCTGGTGTTGGAAGAGCACTGTATCTATACCCAGTTCGGTTTCTTGATTCCACAACAAGTATCCCTGCATCTTTTTCTTGTAGATTCTCCTTCTCCATAATCCCATCTCCGCTTTGTTCTTTTGGTGATGGTATGGCTTTCTTGATCACTTCTAATGCTGAATCTTTTAGTCTTTCTGGTGGGTATATGGGACTTCCAGGACCCGCTTTAAATCCTCAAGATTCATTCATTGCTGTTGAATTTGATACAAGTTCTAATCCTTTTCTTTCTGATATTAATAGTGATCACATCGGAATTGATGTTAACACAGTTGTTTCTTTTGCTTCTGTTGATGCTTTGTCAAATGGGATTGATCTTAAAAGTGAAAAGCAAATGATTGCTTGGATTGAGTACTCAGATGATGCTAAATTGATTCAGATTTGGGTTAGCTACTCTCAGAATAGGCCTCCAAAACCTATTCTTGAAGTTAGGGTCGATTTGTCTGAGAACTTCAAGGAGTTTATGCATGTTGGTTTCACTGCTTCTAATTGGCAAGGCTCAGCTGCTCATCTTATTGATCATTGGAGATTCAAAACTTATTGGTCTGCCCTTTCTGCTGCTAATGAAGAAACAAGTGAAGATGGGGATTGTTTCATGTGTTATCTTGAGGATCCAAGCGAAAATGGTGACCCTCCTGATCTTGATGAGAAAAGCAATAAAATGAAGGAAATAGCTTTGGGGTTAGGAGGTTTAGCTGCATTTATCCTATCACTTGCTATAATCACGGTCATAATCTTTTTCTTTGTGATAAAGAAGGAAAGATTTAAGGAAGGTCGATTCCTTCAGCATACAGAAGGACCAACAAGATTTTCAATTGTTGAGATAAAGGCAGCTACAATGGGATTTCATCCAAATAGAATTATTGGTGAAGGAGCTTCAGCTACAGTTTATAAAGGGTCTCTTCCAAATGCTGGAGCAGTAGCTGTAAAAAGGTTCAATAAGGCAGAGATTAAATGCTGTCGCAATCCATTCATAACTGAGTTTGCTACAATTGTAGGCTGCTTAAAACATGATAACTTGGTCCGACTTCAAGGGTGGTGCTGTGAAGAATCGGAATTAGTCTTAGTTTATGAGTACTTACCGAATGGTAGCCTTGCCAAAGTCCTTCACGACAACACTAGCTCTTCAGCTTTCCTCTCATGGAAACAAAGGATGAATATAGTTCTTGGAGTTGCTTCTGCACTTTCATATCTACATGAAGAATGCGAAAGACAGATAATTCATAGAGATGTTAAGACCTGCAATATAATGCTTGATGAAGAATTCAATGCTAAACTTGGAGATTTTGGTTTAGCAGAAGTTTATGAACACAGTTCTTTGACTAGAGAAGCCACTATACCGGCTGGAACGATGGGCTACCTTGCTCCTGAGTATGTTTATTCAGGCATTCCGTCGGTTAAAACTGATGTTTTCAGCTTTGGTGTGGTTGTTTTAGAAGTTGCCACAGGAAAAATGCCTGTTGATGATGATGGAACTGTGCTTGTCGATTGGGTGTGGGGGTTATGGGAGCAAGGGAAGGTAATTGAGGCTGCTGCTGCAAAGTTGAAAGGGAAGTATAATGGTGGAGAAATGCAGAGAATGCTGCTTGTGGGGCTTTCTTGTGTACACCCAAATCATGAGGATAGGCCAGCAGTTGAGAAGGCTGCTAAGATTCTTAAAGGTGAAGCACCACTTCCTATACTGCCATCAAGAAAACCAAAAGTTGGGTTTCAGTATATTTTACCGGAAGATTCTAATGGAAGGTTGAATCCTGGCGGAGATACGAGTCCTAGTACTGATGATATTTCTTGGATGACACCCAGGAGTCATTTTGGCTGCGACTAACTGAGAATTGTCCGTCTATGAACAATGGTCTAGTCAGTAGAGTCTCATTTTCTTGCGAACATGTAGTATCGTTTAGCAAGATTTGTCCATTTTTTTAAGAGCTTGTAGACATTATATATTATAAAGATTTTACAAAAATAAGAGGAGAGTTTTGTGATGTTTCTGAAGAAACTTTATCAGACCAAGCAATTGGTATTGTTCTTTATGATTTGTTACATAGCCCTTTTGCTTGCGTTTATGCATAACCTGAAGCTGCCAAAACTCAGCTTTGGGTAGAGTTTACAAGTACAGAAAACCACCACAGCTTTAAAACAAAAGCAACCCACTGACAAATGTATACTAGAATACCCACAAAAAAGTTCTGGTAAAGAAAATTAAGGTCCAGCAATCACGTTTCACCTCTTTATTTTTTTCGGGTTTTTCACTTCTTTACCATTTTCAAGAACAAGATAAATTGTCAGGTTTGGTCAATGGCCAATAAACTTTTGAAAGTTTTGATCTTGAGGATAGTACAAACTACCAAGGGCTCAGCAAAAATTTAAAATCTTTGTGGGTCCAATAAAGGCTGACATGGCACTTGTCATGAATAAACAGCTGGATGAAAAGCAAGAAGGATTCTGAAGTCTTTGTTTTTCCATGCAAGAAGAGAGGAGAGATATCATATGAATCAGTACTATATTTTGTGATTTTTTATGCTTTTATCTCACTCACCGATTCATTATACCTAGAAGCTAAAAATGATTTTACTCTTTCCATTTAAACTTTTTTTTCTATCAGTTTCTATTTTTATTCACAATATTGCTGGTTAATGAATTTTCTTGGTTTCCTTTATTTTCTGCCTCCATCAAGGTAAGGTTTTTACATTTTCTTTTGTTTGGTTTCTATGAAAATGCTGGAAAACTAAGGAAAGTTTGCGGCTTTTTATTTTTTTGTTACTTCTGGGTTTTAGAGAAACCCCAGTTAGAAACTTCACTTGTATTTTGTATATGGGTGGATGGCGAAGCCTAAGCTTTTGCTTTTGGTGGAGTTGTTAGCCTTTTTTTTTTTTTTTTTTTTGGAGTGGAAGTATCATGAAAAGTCCAAGTTTTTAACTTTTAAGTTGTTATAGCAGTCATCAGACAAGACGTTAAGCACTTTTAGATTTTAGAAAGTGCATGCTGAATTTGTTTGCTTTTTAGTTATTTATTTATTTATTTTTGGTGTAATCTTGTGTATCGGTTTTGTTTTGCTCTAATTTAGATCTATAGAAATTGGGTTGATGGTGGGCAAAAGTTGGTGCTTTCCCAGGAGGTTTACAATATCAAAAATAGTAAAGTTTTTCAAAAAGACAAGAGTAGATCTAAACGTAAGTTGTTTCCATAATCTTCTATGATCAGAAACTCAGAAGGTTTCCAAGGATTTATCTTTAGGTATTAACAATTCATTTTGATGGCTTGGCTACAGCTTGGCACCAAAAAGCTTCCTTTGTTCTAATGATAAAAAAAAAAATGTGAGAGACTTAGTATTGTGCATTTAAGAATTATAAGTGAAGGTCATGGGTGACTTGCTTCTTGGCAACCTATTGTGAAATTAATATAACCAAGGAGCATATAAAAAACTGTAAATTTTACAGTTTAGGACTTGTTTTATCACAAAAGATTATGCAGGGTGTTACTGAAACATACACAAAATGCATTTACCAAATTTTGTTTTGTATTGGCTCTTACAGCATGATTATTCTTCTGATAATATGCTCCTCAAAGAATACTTCTAAATTTCATTTCACAGATATGAATTTTTCTCTTTCTTCTTCTTTATTATTTGTGCTTTTGAAGATTTAGTACCATTTTAGTGTTTAATTAGTCAGCACTTATATAGTATGTAGTATATTGTGTCAATGTACGTACTTTCAGCTGAAGCCAAGTCATTCTGCTACTAGCCTCTCCAACATTCTACATTCGTAACTCATTACTCTACATTGCTAGGTGAGATGGCTTTTTAATTGACTTGTACATGCATATAGTTGCTTGCTCTTGTAGCTCCACTTTATCTTTGCAACTGATATTCGTGTCAACTTTGTTTGATCTAAGGCACATTTTTCATATATCAAATTTATGAGAAAAAATTGAATCTTGGCAATGTTGATGCTTTGAGTCCTAAAGTCAATTTAACCTGTTAAAAATATACATTTTCCATTTGTTTGAAACATTTTTCTCATGTTGTGTTGCTTTCTTTTTTTTTTTTTTTTTTCCTCAAATGGAGATATGATTACAGGAAAGGCGTCATCCCTGATATATATATATATTTATGTATAAGAATATAAACATCGGCAGTTCTGCAAGGATCTATTTTCAAAATGCTTAGTTCTGTCCCACGCAGGAGAAGTGACCGCTTGAAGAATGTCCAATCAAACCAAAGTAAAATTTCTGGTAATTTAAACACCATGGAGCAGGTAAGTAATGCAAATTCTTCTCTGAGGTTTAATATGCATAAATATCGCTTCTCAATGTTCCTCATTAAACCAGGAGGAGATTAAGTCCTACTGCAAAAAACGTGCAAGGCCAAGAAATTTGGTTTCAAGGGAGCAACCTCTGCAGCATCACGAGGCAAATCAGAACAGTGAACAGACTGGGAAAATTGGTGACTTTTCCTCATTTAATCAGGAGAAGAATATGCCTTTTCTTCATACACCTAGAAGAAAAAGAAGATTTATCCCAGAGGTTGAGAACAATACAGCTATGCTGGAGGGTGAGCATGTTCAGACGTCAAGTGTTGTTAAACAAAACTTTGATGTCATTTCAGGACCAAGTAGTCAACCTGTCTGGAGGTAAGAATTGGTCTATTACTTTCTGTCCCGATCTTTATAATTTCATATGAAAAGCTTTTGAAATTTGGAGCTTGTGATTTTTGCTATAAAGTTTTTTGTTTGTATGTTTAGTCTAATCCTTGTCTTTTTGACAGTGGAAGCATTTGTGCCTGCCGTGGAAATTTTGGCCTAGTAGATGGACTTGCAGCTTACATTTCAAGCAAAGCAGGAGCAAAAGTTTCTGAAATGGCCAAACTTCTACCACCATTACTTCATGCTGAAATGCTTCCTCGGCTAGATGTATGGCCTTCCTGTTATGATACTTGTCCTCCTACTGATGATATTATTGACCTTTGCATTCTTCCAATGCACCAAGAGTAAATTTTATCAACATTTGCCCTCTTTTTGTACTTTTGTCCATACTGTGATACTTTTCAGGCTATGCACTATCTCTTAGATGTGTTTTCTTATGTGACAGAAGTGAGAAGGGTTTTGATAACTTGCTAAATGAGATGACAGGAAAGGACATTGTTCTGAAAGCTGTCCTTGACAATATGGCAATTTTGGTCTTTAGTTCTCTTCAATTTACATACCAGTACTGGAGTGAGTACATGCATCCCTTTTTAATTATAGAATCATATGAACTCAGATGCAGGCAGTTTGATTCAATGATCTTGACTCTTTCATTTTTGTTTGGTTGATAACTGCCTCTAGAACTTTACATTGGGTTGTTAGTCATGGCACCAACATTATAGTTGAAGCAGTCTGCGTAGTTTTACCTAGTTCTGTGTCAGCATTAATGAGTTTTATTTCCTAGTTGTTTCTATTTGTTAATCTATGTGTCTGCAGGAACAACTTCTGGGAAGTATTATCTGTGGGTTGTATTTGTGGGAAAAGATGCTTTCCCTCTACAAGACCAGGAGAAAAATAAATTCATTTGCAACTTTGATTGTACCATGCGCTCGAATCTTGCCAATGAAGTGCACCCTGTTGCTGAATGCCAGAGATCAAATTCTAAGCATGGGGTCTCTGAAGGTATATCACTAAACTTTCCTCTATTCTAGTAAAATCTACGTCCAACTTATTTCCTCTTGAATACCTGGAGTGGCATGGAGATGAGAAAAGCATGGATACAATGTTCTGATTATGGTTGCTTCATTTTATGGAAAAACTAGTAGAACAAAAAGTAAAGTGCAGAAAATTTAAAACAAAAAGAATCAAATATAAATATGCAATTATGTAAATATATAGTTGGATTTTGTTCACCAGCCCCAATTTTTTCTATTCCTTGCTTGACATGACTTTTCCTTGATGAAAATTAGAGGACAGGAGAATGATGGAGAAAGTGAAGACAATCCTCATGAACAATGGAAGCACCTTTCTATCTGAAGGCCCATGTGCCTTGGATAAGAAATCACCTGAAGAGCAGCAAACTGGAAGAGCTGTCAATGAAGGCCTTACTGAAGAGGGAATTTCTGGAACTGTTGCTAATTCCATCAGGGATGAAATTGATACAAGAGAAAGAACTTCTATAGATAAGCATGCTGAAAACACGATCAAAGAAGTAATTGGAGAAGAGACTGACAGGAAGAACCCTCCTACAATTTCAAAATCTTTGAGGCCAAATGTCGAAGAGACAAGCACTGCTTTTGGCTTTCCAGAAATTCAACCAAACTCTGCAGTTGAAGAATGCCTTGGGGATGGCACATATGGGCTTGATCAATCGGCTGTTGAAGGCATTGGAACATCATGCTGTCATCCCATGGTGGACTCATTGGAAGCTGGTAAAGTCTCAGGGGTACCTTCCCTCGCAAATTTACATGAAACTGTTCAAAATAGTCCTGTTCTTCAATTGTACAGTGAGGAGCAAGGTGAATGCAGCCCAGAAAGAGCAAGTAGTGAGAGCATAGGCGCCTCAGTTTTCCATATGGCATGCACTTTTGATGATCAAACGAGCCTGGATGAAGTCAGCTCGGTTGATGTTCCCACTGAACAGGTGGATTCTTACTCTGTAAAGCCAAGGTATGCTCCAGTTCTTCGTGCCATAATGGACAAGCATGGTGATATTGCTCGAGATTTTCCTATCAGATGCAGTAAAATGCTTACCTTTGCACTGGAAAGTGTTTGTGAAGCTGTGCAGGATTTAGACGCTGTACAATTTATAAATCTTCGGAAAAGTCATCTTGAGTCCTTGCATTCTGCTATCACTGATGCTGAGCTTGTGAAGCTTGATGTAAAATGGCTTCAAAATCGATATGAGGAACTTGTGAAAGCAGTTGATCAAATTAAGGAATACAAGAACCTGAAAGATATGAGAAAAAAGATGAATAAAATTGCTGCATTTAAGAAAAAGGTCCTTTCATCAAAGAAGGCTGAAATGTCGAAGCTGCAATCAGAAATGGAGATCCTAGAGAAGGAAGTTGCACGAGCAGCAGCAAAGAGTGAAAGTCTCAGTTTTGCGATTAGCAATGTCACATCCAAATGCAAGCACTTCTGTCGCAATTCGTTAATGGATGGATTGCTTTAGACACTCTTATACCTCTGTAGAATTTTCCATGTGAAATCATAGATTCTTGGAGCATCTAACAAGTTATGGAGCTTTTTAACTTTTTATTTAACTCTGGTGCCTAGGTTCAAGGTTGCATATCTGAAGAATGAATAATCATATTTTGTAAGTGCATCCTTAAATATATAGTGAAGTGGCCCAAGTTGATTTGAGAATCTGAAATATTGCAGGTGCTTTTTATCTTTCAATTAACATGCCTTTGTGATGATTTTGGCAGTATCTGTTGCCTGAATTGTAGGTCATTTTATATTTTTGACAGCATATGATGGGTTACTGACTTATCTTATGCATATTTAGATGATTTTTGCCTTCTGGTTAGTTTCAATTGATGTATTTAGTTAACTAGTTTGACTGGGATGCGGGTTTAAAAAGATTTGGTCAATTTTCCGTCACCCTCTACTGTGAAACATTGGGACTATTCTCGGGCATGATAAATAGTCAATATTTTCTTTATATATTATTATGGTTATTTTTTATCAAATGATCATCAGTTTTGCAACAATCAACAGCCAGAATAACATGAATATAAGGTGAATCATTGGGCAGAGAATTGGGTCACTCCCCACAAATAAAATTTTGCCTGAAATCCTGCATTTCAATATAAAGATGAAGAATAAACCAACATTAACTAAACATTTTGTGCATGAAGAGCCTTATGGCAGATTCTTATATAAACTTACTCCAAAATTGCATTGGTAATATTGTAGAAGAGAATATTAGGAGTTATGCATTTTGAACAACAACTCTCACGGCACAGTCTCTTTGGATCAATATAATTTACTAGGCCATCAAAAACCTTTTCGTTCCTTGTATAACAGAGGGAGAAAACGTTAAAAAGGAAGCATACCCAGAAAAAACAAGAGAACAGGCAATGCAAACCTTTCACTGTCTGGGAAAAAATAAAGCGCAATACTATCATGCACACCTTTCACTGTTTGGGAAAAAAAATAAAGCGCAATACTATCATCCCCTGGCCCTGGAATTTCTCCTGGCGCTGACTCTGCAATACCATTAGGCCACACGCTGGACCTGGAAGTAATTCTGTTGAGAGAGAATTCAGCATTGAATTTGCTTCCTCACCAAATTCAGGACATGCCAGATTAGAGACATGAGCAATAAGTCCAACCATCGTAGATATATTTTTGTCCAATATGCTTAAGCTAATCAAGCAAACCACTCTCATATATCAAATAATAGCTTACTAAATGGTTTTAGAAGACAAATGAGAAAAATAGAATTATCTTGCCTCCAAATTGGTTCTTGATGGTTGTGTATGGACATAAGCCTGTTCAACAAGTATTACAGGGTTCAGTCTTTGCATGAAAGCAGCCTTCATCCATACTGTTCCATCTTGTATCAAGCTTCTGTGCTATCTCCCCATCCTCAGGAAAATTTTCCTTCAGGGGTATAGTCACAAGAGAGTTCTTATCATCTATACATTCATCCTCTTCATTGATGCTGCCCTCATCCAGAACATGTCGTCCTGCATTCGTCTCATCTTTCTGTCCATCAGAGCAATTCATCTCAAGTGGTTGAAGGTCACCTGTATCCAGTTTAGAATTTTTACTTTCAAAAGACTCAACTGCTTCACCCGATCCATCTTGTGTTACAGATTAAGTCCTTGTCTTTCTCAATAGTCTTTGAGCAATCCACCTCAAGTAGTTGAATAGAGGAGCTCTTCTCAAGACCTGGAACCTTTGATTTAGTCAATGAACAAGTATCGACCTTTCTTCAAATTATTGGCAAGATTCCTCTTGGTCACTTGAACACCTTTGAAACTTTCAGTCATTTTATCCAACTTCAGAAGGGCTAACTTTGTCATGAGAGGGTGATTCTATGACTTCAGATGCAAAATCCTTACACAACCATAGCACATACTCATCAAAAGTTGCTGGTAATATAAGTTAGCTATCATGAAGCACCTTACTCAAAATTAGCACAACACTGCCCCTCCCTGTGTTCTAGATTGGGGGCAAGAATTCATACCAAAAATTCTTGCAGCACAAAATATGAGTCAATCAAGCATACACAGGAAATTAGACATAGTAACCTGAGTAGTGTGAAGACATTAAGCATATTCTTGGATCTGTATTAATCTATTTTGTCTTAATTGCTGCTGATTGTTACTTTCAAGAGATGTTTTTATCCATATCCAGCTAGATTTCTCCACTCCAATAGAAGCCAATGCAAGTTTAAGCTTTAATCTTCATTATTAGAGCATGGTAAGTGTCACGACCCAAAACAGGGGCCATGACCGGCGCTAGGGAACGGGAATTCTTTCGAATCCGGAACCCGTAACAAGCCTAAAAATAAAATAAACATACAATAATAATAATAATAATATCACAGTTAAATAAAATACAGTGCAGCGGAAATAAAAATCATAAATATCATAATAACACTTTCACCAACTGGATTTAAATTAAATACTTATCATTACATATATATAAACTCTTTTAATACAAATCCAGTTCAAATATAATACAACATCTCTTTAACAATTTAATTACTACTGCAGTGTCTAGATAAAATAAAACTCAAGACTCAGAGAAGCAGTTTACACAAAGAAGCCGGGGCGGAAGAAATCCGGCGTACAGGCCTGCTACTGAGGTCTGAGGAAGATGACTCTCCTGAAAAAAATAGTCAACGGAGGGGAGTCAGACCTCACTGAGTGAATTACTATAGTATATATACATGCATACTAAATGACAATGCATACAATCAACAGTATATATCTAATATGTATATATATAGGCAAATTCACACAGATGCAATAAAATCATTTTATATATATTTCATTGAAAATCATCGTTTATGAAGGATCAAATAGAACTCTATGATATCGCAACCTTAAACAGTGTTAGACAACACTTTAGCCATACATGCTCACTTATTCCAAAATATTCACTTATTTCATTTAGACAGTAGACTGGCCCCGAGACACTAAGTCAATCGAGCTCCAACAGTCTGACTGTCAGTGTGATTGGCCCTGAGACACTAGGTCAACCGAGCTCCAGCAATCACACCCAAATCACATCTCACACATCAGATAAATCAATTCCAATCAATATCCTCAAACTGGTTAGTAATATAGCCTAAATACTATAAGCGCACCGGTACGTACTCGGTCCTAGTGCTGCCCACTAAGTAGCATGTTCTATTGATATCCTTCAATAATAAATATAAAACATTCATTCACAATTAAATGATGCATGAATTTAAATAAAATAACAATATAAACCATATATATACTGGAAATATACCAAAAGTAAACTAAAAATAAACTTAAATACAAATCACATTATTTATTCATATTTAATCAAAATAAAACATATATTTCTAAAATCATGCATCCTAAAGCATATATATATATATAAAATAGTAACTCACACTTAATGCGCTCCACGAGATGGATCCGACGGGCCTGGTCCACTGGGCCTTGGTCTCGGCGTAACTAAACAAACAATAACGACAGAAATCAGAATAAACCTAACAGAAAGTCCTAGAAACTTAATCTAGAATATTAAACACAGAAACAGGATTAGGGATCGACCAGACATCATGTTTTACGAGAATTTTACCTAAAATTCGGCAGAACCTCCTCTGTAAAACGGACATCTCTCTACTCAAAGAGTAGAGCCGACCTTGCAAAGAAATATACTTCGAAAAACAGACACAGAAACACATTCACAACCCCTCGGTCGGACTCCAAACTATAGTCTACCGACCGGGGTCCACAATCACAGAACAATTTCAGAATTACCAAAAATACCCTTATAGCATAGAAATTCATTTTATAAATAGAAATTACATAATTAACCTTTAAACACAGTAAAAATCGATAAAAACTCATTTTATTAGTAAAATCATATATTATATATATAATTGAAAATAATTCACGAAAAATAGTTTTAATCAATTAAAAATACTAAATTATTTGTAGAAATCATTTTTATACCTTAAATAACTACTAAAACCAATTAAATTACATTTTTAGCCAATTTTGTGTAAAATTACCAAAATGCCCCTATATATATAAATATACTAAAATTACTTCAAAAATTCACCAAAAATAATATAATTATCCAAAATTAATTTTATAAACATATTTATCAATAATATCAATAATTAAACTCAATTAACTAATTAATTTCAATTAAAACACAATTAACCCTATTTTTCAAAAATTCCATAAACTAATTAAATTCAAAATAAATACATAGAAATTCATAAAAATTCCAAATAAATTTCTATAATTTATTTAAACACCTATAATTATCATAAAACACAATTTCATAATTTAATTAATTATTTTCCGAAAATTATAAAATAATATTAAAATATTCAAAAATACCCAAAAATCAAAATAATCTCCAAAAATTCCACAAAAATTCATACATGTAGATTAAGCTAGGGGGAACAACATTTGTGAAGGAAATTTTTCATGAATCAATCAAATTGAAGTCCAAAAAATTCAAGAACCCTAATATGGCCGAAATCGAAAATTCAAAACCTAAGCAAATCAAGACCATTTTAAGTGAAAAAAATCTTGGAATCACACTCACCGGAGCTCAAGGAGAAGAAAGAGACCGGTGGTGTTGAAAATGGTGGCTGGAATCGTCGTGAACGACGGTAAAGAAGAATTCAGCTTCTCCGGCCAAAATCAACCTCCAGACGCCGAAAACGGCTGCAAAAGGCGGCGAGGAAGGTGGTGACACGCCGGACGGCACACCAACGGCAAGAAATCGACGTGATAGGCGGCGGAACGACGATGGAGGCAATCAGGGAAGAAGGAGATGCTTGGGGGTAGAAATGTAATTTTTCAAAAAATTGATTTTTTGACTTATTATATGTATATATATATACTTTATACTATATAATAAAATAATATTAAATTACACACATTAAATATACACCACACACATATAATTTAATATTTTAAAATTTAGTAATAAATAAAAATAATTAAATAACAATAAAATTAATACATAAATAATAAAATATTAGGGTAATATTAATTAAACCCTAATTAGGTAAATAAGTACACATATACCCGGTGTTTAGTATTTTAAAAATATGTATGAGCTCATGCAAGTCTGTAAATCTATTTAAAATAATTAATAGTAAATTATTTATGTGAAAATTTTCCCGAAAATGCAAGTCCCGGAAAAATTTTACGTAAAACACTTAAAATAATAATAAACAATTAAAATTCAATTTAATTAAATAAAAGCTCATGAAATATCAATATTATATAATAGAATTATTAACACTGCATATCCCGATGCAGTAATAAAATATTTAAAAACACGAGATATTACAATAAATTTTTTTTTTTAATAGAAAAGATATTAATATCATCTCCGTAGAGTATGAGAGCTATTAATTCGAATGTAATACCCATAAATTCCTTCCTTACTAATTATGAATTTTCCTTCCTTCATCGTTTATTGCTCTTTTCTCATGCTGCCTCCTTTCTATGTCCATGTCCCTTGCCACCTAATTTCTTTTTTTCCCCCCCTTTTAACTTCAATTTCTCGTAATTATATTTAAAAAAATAAGGAAGTTGATATTGGCATATAATTTGTGTGACCATTAATTTTAATTTGAAAACATTTATATTTAATAAAAAAAGTTCATTTCAAAATTAGTATGATTTTAGTTGAACAATGGTTAAACTTTAACGAATAAAATTTACCCATGAAATTTTTAATTTTTAATCTTATTTCTCATAATATTACTTTTTTCTTTTTAATTTTCTTTTACCTTTTTTTTCTTCTTCTTCTTTTCTTTTTTCTTATTGTATTATTATTATTTTTGAATAATATCATATTATCATTTGTATTCTCTAAAAATTTTAATCTTAATATAAAAAAAATTTCATCAATTTTTATTTTATATAATTTTATTTTGAAATCTTACATAAATATTGATTCACATGAACATTCATACCGAATTTTAAAAAAATTTCAAAATCTTTATCCAAATGTAATGTTGAAGATTGAACATAATACATAACTACAAAAAACTACTGAACAATAACCTAATTATTTTGAAGGTTTGTAATTTTTTTAACAAAATGTAACCGAACACTATTGAAATGGGATGAAAAATGGAAAACTCAAACTTAGATTTTCCGTATGTCATTGGAAACTCTTTGATCATTAGTCTAAGATTCACCAACTTGAAGATTTACAACGTTGACTTGACTGTTAAATATTATTTGAAAACACTTATATTTGATAAAAATAAAAATAATTATAATATTATTTACCTCATCAATTTTAAATAATATCAATAAGATTAGATTACTTAATAACAATAATAATTAATAAATTATTAAATATAATAATATGAATCTTTTTTTATATAATTACTTATTTTAATTAAAACAACGTAATTTTAGATAAAATTACATCATTTTAATTATCTATAATTTGAGGTGTGCAAAAATTGAAACTGAATCAAATAACTGAATCGAACCGAATTCGATTTGATTTGAGTTTTTCAATATCTTAAAAGTTCGCTTAAAATTGTGAGAATTGCCTTATATATATATATATATATATATATATATATATATATCAAAATATTAGATTATTTAGAGACATCAAGATATTTAGATTTTATATTTTGTTAACAATTTTGACAAACATAAAGTGCACTTGTAATCCTTGGTTAAAGATAAAAGGATATATTAGATTTATGAAAATACATTAAGAATTTTGAATCAACATATCTAATTATACAATCATTAAGAATTTTTTAGTTATTAGACAAGTAGTTTAATGATTAAATGTTCATCTTGTAATGTTTTTTTTTTCTTTAAAAAAATTTCAAAGTAATGAAAAATGAAAAAAAGTAACAGAAAAAACTACCATCCAATACATGTGTATTAGTGAACATCTTGTTTACAAGTAAGTTACTAAATAATAATAATTATTATTATTAGTATATGTTAGAAGGTTAGGCATGATAGTTTTTTAAGAATTTGAATTTTGAAAATGTATATTAATCGTTGTAAATTGGTTATTATAGCAAATAGTGCTATAAAATTCACCTTCATACGAGTCTACTAGATTCAAACTTTGAAACTATCGAAATTATGTAGTTATTAGGGTATCCAATTTAAAAAAAAATTATAAAAATTTACCTCATACGACTAGCCGTTTCTAAAGATGAAGTCTATTGCACCTTTAATATATCAATTGTGAAAATAATGGTGGCCTTTTTATCCCATATTGTGTCTTGAAAATTTTCACATAACTTAGTTAGGTCATTTTCATTAATTAATTACTTTAAATATAATTTTATTGTATAAATATTTTTAATAATAAGATAGTATCTTATTATTTTTTTAGTTTAATTTCACAAATTTTTATTTTTTATGATTAATTAGTTTTTTTATTGTTTGAATTATTTTTCAATAATGATAAAATATTTATGATATTTTTTTTGTTAATATCATTCAAAAATTAATTTTTATATTAGTACTGTTGAAAAACCTAGTTCATAGTACTTTTGAAGATCAAAGACACATATTACATTAGGAATAGATTTTTTTTTTTTGTTTGGGAATGAAACTTCCTCTTTTATGTTTTAAGAATACAATTTTTTTGCTAAATAAAGTGTCACGACCCGAATCCAGGGGCATGTGACCGACATTAGGGAATGAGAAAGCTTAAAGCTACTGAAACCTGTAGTAAGCCTTAAAACAAAAACGTAGAATATTATATTTTAAACCTTACAATAAAATAATTTAATCATAATACACATTATCAAATTGATTTTTCTCAATTTAAACAAACTATGTCATCGTCATGTATAAATAAACATCATCAATTATACAAAATAGTATCTCAGTAAATTACTCATAAATGTTGTTGATCATTTGCATGATCAAACTCCAAATTTTGGACTTTGACAAACAATTTTATACTAATAATTTCAATTAAGTGTGTAGGGAATTATATACTAAACATATACCAAACATATACACTTTTGGATAAATTGTGACTTTTTGAGCAAATTGAACCTCTAAGATTCAAGAAGGCTTTTGACATCTTTAGAGCTCTTAAATGAGAAAATGAGCCTCTTAACATTTGAAGTAGACATCTTTAGCTTTCTGAATTGGGCTTATTTGTCAAAATCCAAGTTCATTTGGTTATGCAAATTTTGAGTTGAAATCCACGTATATGTCTGTCATCTTAGACTGCACATCTTTTAGTATTTTGGACATATCTTGAGTTATAGAAGTCTAATTAAGGTGATTCAAAATGCTATGAAAATATAAGTAAAAAATCTACAACTTTCATGAAGAAAATATGGGCAAATTTGTAATAACCATAGTTTTTAAATTATTTTAATTTAAATCAGGATATGCAGTGTTAATAAAATTTAAAACTATATTTGATTATTTTACTATTTTGTGATTAATATTCATTATTTCATGTTTAATCAAAATTTTCTATGTAAATATTTATTTTAAAACCTATTATTTTAGGCATTTATTTACGTTATATTTATTACTTTAAGAATTATTTTAATAATCCTATTTAGGTACTAAGATTATTTTTAACAATGATATTGTTTATTTTTATTATTATTATGATGATGATTATTATTATTATTGTTATTATTTTTATTAAAAGGCATTGTTGCATGATTATATTAGGTGTTATTATGAATATTCATGCACACATACACTAAGGTTATTATTATTATTATTATTTTATGTGTGTGTGTGTGTGCATATATATATATACATATTATTACTTTGAAAAAATAAAAAACACATACACATGTCCTTCCTCCCCCATAAACCACTCGAGCCATCACCCTTCATCGCGTTGCTGTCCAAGCCCCTATCATCGGTGTGCCTCTTCGTTCAGCTCACCGGACCACCCTCTATCAGCCAGCAACTCCGCCATCCTCCTCCTTCTTCTCCGGCGGTGTTGATAAGCAGAAACAGCAGTAGGGTTGACAGAAGCTTTCGGCGTCGTTCGTCCTTCGTTCGGCCGTCGTTCGTCCTTTGTTCGGCCGTTGTTCTTCATATTTCCGGTGTCCTTGAGCTCCTCAAGCTCCAGTGAACTAGATCCAAGTTTCGGTTTGAGCTCTAATCCCTCCATTTTTTGTTGTTTCTTGAATTTTTGGTTTTGAACATTTGGGTTTCATAATTTTTTTTAGGTTGATTTCGTTTGATCCAGTCAATCTTTCTTAACAAATATTGTTCCTAAAAGCTCAATTTACATCTCTATATATTTTTTTATTTTTAGAATTTATTTTAATTTTTGTAAATTTTTGAATATTTTATTATTATTTTATTAATTTTAGTAAATTAATTATATAAATTATGAAATTGTGATTTTTGGTATTATTAGTAGTTATTATTAATTTTATAGTTAATTTTATAATTTTTGTGGTTTTTGTGTAATTTTTATAATTATTTTAGGTTTATGTCAATTTTGAAAAATTAGGTTAAATATATGTTTTGTTAGAAATTATTGGTTAATTATATGTATTTGTTGATATTAATGAAAAATATGTTGAGAAAATAATTTTTGTGTATTTATGTAATTTTTTATTGAATTTTTTAAATTATTAGTACATTGTGTGAATTTTTGAATATTAAGGTTAATTTGGTAATTTGGTGGTAATTTTAGTTAAATATTATGTTTAATTAATTTTTATAATATTTGAGGTATAAAAATTATTTTTATAAATTATTTATTAATTAATACTAATTTTCAAAAATCAAATAATAGATAATAACATATTGTTGTAATAAAATGGATTTTTAGTAAATTTTAATATGTATTTGGACTAATTAAGTTATTTGGAATTATAAAATGAGTTATTTGGAATTATTTGTGTAATTATTGAAAAAGGGATTTTTAATAATATTATATTATTATTTAGGGCTTTTAAGTAATTATTGGGAAAATAATTATTTTGGTGTTTTAATGTTAAATATACTATATTTTGATATTTGGAGGGCATTTATGGTATTTATTGATTTTTAATATATTTTATTGTATTATTTGTATTGTGATGAAATGTGGACCTCGGTTGGGGAACTTTATAGTTCGGGATTCCAACCGAGGATTTGTGTGAATTCTAAAATAAAAGTGTATTTTTCTTGCAGAATTGACTCTACTTTTTAGAAGAAAGATGTTCGTTTTATAGAGGAGGTTCTGCCGAATTTTCGGTAGAATTCTTATAAAACGTGACATCGGGTCTAATTCTTATTATATGTTTGTCTGTATTTTATAATTCTAAATCGAGTTTCTAGAAGTCTAAGTTAGATTTATTCTGATTTCGTGATCATTTTTATTGTTTAGTTTCGCCGAGACCGAGACCTAGTGGACCAGGCCTGTCAGACCAGTTTCGAGGAGTACATCCCTATGGGTTGTTATTATATATGTACATTGCTTTAGGTTGCATGTTTTAGAAATATATGTTTTAAAGGTAAGATTTTGCATAATTGTTTTATTAAATACTTGAGTATATTTTTAGTATATTCTTAGTATATTTTGAAATAAATGTATGATTTACCTTCGATTTATATTCAAATTATTTTTAAGTATATTATTAGTTTATTTTGAGTATATTTCATGTTTTAATTGAATTTATTTTACATATATATACCTGAAATATACCTAGTTTATTTTAGATATATTTCAAGTATATATATGGTTTATTTGATTATTATGAATGACTTTATACATTATTTGTTACTTGAATGTGTGTTTTATTTTAAATGAAGGATATTGATAGAACGTACTTTCTAGTGGGCTACATTAGGACCGAGTACGTACCGGTGCGATAGATTGTAGGTTGAATTACTAACTTATTTGTGGAAATTATGACTTGATTAATTTGATTGACATGTGACGTGATTGATGGTGTGATTGTTGGAGCTCGGTTGACCAAGTGTCTCGGGGTCAATCACACTAACAGTCAAACTGCTGGAGCACGGTCAACTTAGTGTCTCAAGGCTAGTTTACTATCCAGTTGGATTAAGTGAATTTACTTGGAATTAAGTGAGCTAGTATGGCCAGAGTGATTTCTAATGCTAATTGAGGTTGCGATCACTTAGGGTTCTATTTGATCCTTTATAAACTGATATTTTTCAGTATTATATATATAAGTAATTTTCAGCATCTGTGTGTACATGCCTGTATATATATTTATTATATACATATGATTGTTTGCATTTGTCATTTAGTAATGCATGTATATATATTATAACAATTCACTCAATGAGGTTTGACTTCCCTCTGTTGATTTTTTTTTCAGGAGAGTCTTTTTCATCATACCTCAACAGTAGACCTATTCACTAAATTTCTCCCGCCCCGGCTTTATTTTGTAAATTATCTACTTAATTATTTATTATTGTATTCTAGAAAACTGCAATAGTTATATTTATATTAGTCGGAAGTTGTACTTTGTATTTATGTATGTTGATTTAAATTCAGAGAGGCCTGCTTCTAAATGTTGTATTAAAATATTTTATTTTATGATATGTGGAGATTATTCTTATCATAATTATTGAGATTTAAATTCTGATGTATTTTTAATTATTTTATTTCATTTATTGTATGTATTTATTATTTCATGGCTTGCTACAGATTTCGGATTTGAAAGAATTCTCGTTCCCTAATGCCGGTCATGGCCCCAGTTTGGGTCATGACAAAATTCAAATTTCTTCAGGAGCAGATCATGGCTTCAACTTATGTATAACTATCTGACAGTATTCTGCATTTCATATTGCATAACTGTTAGTAATTTGGACATATCTGGAGCTACATAAGTCAAATTTAGGTTATTCAAAATGATATGGAAAGATAATTCAAATATCTACAGCTTTCATGAAGAAAGAATGAGAAAATTCAAATTTCTTCAGGAGCAAATCACGGCTTCCATTTGGGTATAGCTATCTGATCGTAGTTTGCATTATAGATTGCACAACCCTTAATTTTTTGGACCTATCTTGAGCTATAGAAGTTCAATTTAGGTAATTCAAATTGATATGGAAAGTTAATTTAAATATCTATAGCTTTTATGAAGAAAGTGTAGGCAAATTCAAATGTCTTAAGGTGCCAATTACGGTTTCAATCCATGAATAGCTATCTGACATCATCAGTCTTAATAATTCAAAATATAGACATTGGACATATCATTTGCACCTCCAACAACTATATTTTTTAGTATAAATACCATTAGAGCTAAATGGAAGTGAAGCAACTTGTTTATCATTGATTATTTCTTAAGCATTCATTGAGCTCTCAAATTCTCTTAAATAATTCTTTATTTGTATAATTCTTGTGAGAGTTGGGTGTGTGTTAGAAATAGAATTTTTCTTCATCTTAAATCTTGAGTTAGATTAGAAGGGAAGTGATATTCATTTCTAAAGGAATTGGTTTAAGTGTTGTCCATTGAAACACTTGGATTTTGGTTTTTTGAGTGAACCTTGAAAACTCATATTGTAAGGTTATAAGAGTGAGCCATAAAACTCTTGTATAGTCTCAATCTTGTGAATAAGATTGTGGGTGATTGAAAATCCTAATTTAGGGATAAGTTAGGTGGAGACGTAGGATTGTTGTTGAATCCGAACTCCTTAAATCTTTGTGTTCTTCATTTTTCTTTCTCAACTTCTATTTAATTCTTGTAAAAAATTCTTTTAATTTCTCATTTTTATTTGATAGTCCTATTCACTCCCCCCTCTAGGACTCTTTTCAAATGCATAAAATTCAAATTAAAATATGCAATTATATAGTTCTCTACTGTGGTACACGGATACCAATACAAACACAACTATATAGACCTACATAAGATAGTCGGTGAAGAAGCTATTCGGCGTAGGGAAGTAGGCCTAACAGAAGACTCCCAAACTCCTAAAAAAATAAGTTGAGAGGAGTCAGACCTCACTGAGTAAGCTAATAAAAAAAATGAATACGGTTTGAAAATTTTCTTTAAAATAGGTTTTTATGAAAATTTAATATATTTATAATTTTTTCAAATCATTTGATATACATATAGAAACTCATTTTTTAAAAGGAAGAAATAAATATTTAAATGCTTTTAAAACATCTTAGTATAAAAATTAGCTAGAACCCTAGTCCTCAATTTTAATAACCAAATGGCTCACTTATCCAAAACTGCTAGATCCCGAGAGCAAAGCATTACCAAGATGCACAGCCACTGTCACGTCACTTAATCCAATATCACTGGCGATGTCTGAGAGCAAAACGTCACCAGACCATCGGCCCTAGTGATCTAATAAATAAAATCCAAATTTTTATTGGCAATGTCCGAGAGCAAAGCATCACCAGACCTTTGACCCCAGTATTCTAATCAATAATCAAATATCATTTTACTGGCGGTGTCCGAGAGCAAAGCATTACTAGACCATCGGCCCCAGTATTATAATTAATATAATCAAATATTTTACTGGTGAACACATAGTCCTGATGAAACCCATCAGGTAGCCTATTCTACCGTAGTTTATTTAAAATAAATAAAGATAAATAAAACAAGAAAAATTACAATAAATGAAAATAAAGTAAACCGACTATAATTTAAATCATGCATTATTATTTAAAAGTACCGACTAGAATCTCGCAAATATATAATTCATCAAAATTTAATATGATTTAAATTGAAAGACCTGACATGCAAATCAATTATTAATTTATATGATAAAGGCACTCCTCTGCTATGTCATGTCCGACCTCAATTGGTAGACGCGACCGGAGGGGAAGCTAAAAGACAGAAAATAAAATGACTATCAAAATTTAGAAACCCTAACTTCTAGAATTTCTAAGGAAGACTCGATTCAGAATTTAAAAATTAGGATTGACCCAATGTTATGTTTTACGAAAAATTTACCAAAAATTTGACAAAGTCTTCTCTGTAAAACAGACATCCCTTTACCGAAGTAGAGTCAATCCTGCAAGCAAACACACTTCTAAACTTCACACAAGCTTAACATCTCGGGTTGGGACCCCATACAATTCCCAACTGAGGTTCACAACACGCGAATAAAATAAATAATAAATAATAATATTTTAAAATCCTTAAAAAATCCACGAAAATAATTAAAATGCCACAATATAATTTATTTAAATTACAAAACACTAAATATAAGTATTTTTCACAACAATTAATAAAAAAAATCTCAAATAATTAATATAATTATATAAAATCCAATTTTTACAAATATTCAACATAAAATAGTCATTTTCACATTTAATTATTCAAATAACTTAATTATATTATAAAAGTAATTTAAAATCTATTTAATTACCAAAATGGTAATTAACATATTATTTGGATATACTTTCCGAAAATTAGTATTAATTAGCTAAAAATAATAAATAATTTATAAAAATTAATTTAATATCCTATAAAATTCTAAAATCAATTAAAACATAGTATTTAACTATATTTTCAACAAAATCATACAATTAACCTATAATTTCAAAAATCACATAAAATTAATAATTCCTTAAAAATTATATATATTCACTAAAAATTATTTTATTAATACTAAAATTACTAACTTAAATTACTAACACTAATTAATCAATTTTCCAATGAAAAATAATTAATTAAAAAAATAAATAAAATATACATAAACTTAAAACACCTAAATAAATTATACAAAATTCCATAAAATTAAATTAACCAATATAAATCATTTTTATATATACCCATAACCAAAATCCCCTATAATAATTTAAGATTAACTAATATATATATATATATATCAACCCAAAAAATTAAAAAAAAATTATGCATAATTAACAAATATAATAAAAATCAACACAAAAACTAACTAAATCAACTAACTAACAGCCTAAATCAACTAAAAATCAACCCCAACCAACCCTAACTAAACCAACCTATAACCCACCTAATCACAAAGATCAAGATAGGGGAGGGTTGCTGCTGCTGGTTGATTTCGTGCTACTGCTGTCTATACGAGGGAGAAGGCTACTGCTGCTGTAGAGATAGCAAGGAAAGAAGAAGAGGTAGATGGTGGGGGTGGAGTGAGGGCTTGTAGTGCTGCTGGAAAGAATGCAACGTGAGGAAGGGCAAAGAAATGAAAGGGGACAGTGACGGGAAAAGAAGGAGAAGAAATGGGTGGTACGATAAGGGTAGGGTGTTAGTGCTTTTTGACCAATATATATATATATATATATATATATATATATATATATATATATATATATATATATCACACATGTGTATATACATATATATATATTTACACACACAACGCCTAATAATAACAAAAATAACCTTAATTTAAAATAAGACTATCAATAATAATAAGATAATAATAATAATAATGACAATAATATTATTAGTAACTTTAGTATTTTAAATAATAGAGTTCTCAAAATATATTTCTAGTAATTAAAAATATCGGTCATTAGATAAAGCATGCATGCATATATACATATGAAAAAAATCTTCATGCAAAGTATATTGTTGGACATAAAATTCAACATATTTGAGTATTATTTTATTTATATATGGTATTATTTTATATTTTATTTATGATAATACATATTAACCAAAAAATTTGATAAAATTGTATACCAAATTTAGGAAATAAGAATATTTTACTAAAATTCTCAAAGATTTTTTGTCAATTTTTTTTATCTAATAAATTGAAGGATATATAAGTAATTAAATTTAGCATTAATTAATTTGTGCCAAAAAGATTTTCTCAATATTATATTTAGTCTTTTAAAGTATTCATTGGGAAATGTTAGATTATTAATGTTTTTTCCTCTTTTTTCTTTTTACATGTCAAATATAAATTAATGAAAAATTAATTTTAACAGATACTAACAAATAAAATTGATAATTTTGTTTAGAAATATATATATAACCTAATTATAAAATTTTAAAATTTTTTAGACCTATAAAATAATTTTTTAAAATTTTTAAAATTTTTACAATCAAGTGATATATATTTCAAAAAAAATGATCAATTTATTTGTTAAAATAAATAACAAATTGATAATTGACCTAAAATTTGATTTTAATAATTGAATTAAAAAAAATTATATTCATCAATTATTGTGTAGGTTTAAAAATTTAAATTGATGAATAAATTTGGTCATTTTTGAGAAAAATTTAAAATAATGATTTTATAGGTTTAAAAACTTTTAAGATTTTAGAATTAGGCTATATATATATATATTAATTTTATTGTTAGTATCCATTAAAATAATATTTTATTAAAAAAAGTTAAATGATTTAATTGTACTTAGTTAAGGTCCAATATGGTTTATAGTTCCAAAAGGGATAACAATAATTCTACTCCTAAAAGTTATAAGGTTTTTACAATTAAGTCTTGAATGTTTAATTCTTAACAATTGAGTTCAATAAGTAATTAAAAAATTAACTGTTAGTCCTATACCATTAAGTGTGACAGCATATGCATATGTAACAGTGTTTTTGCCCATGTGGATTGATACCTTCCATGTTGATTGACCACGTCACCACTAATGCCATGTAGGATCTCCTTTAATTTAAGTTAAATAAATAATAATAATTTTGTTTATACTAAAGGTCACCACTATCAAGATCACAACCACCATCAACTATCTCTTTTTTATCAATTTTGAAGAACCATCACTGATCCCATCTAAAAGTTGAAACCTTTGAAAACCCAGCTTACCCATTTCAATAGTTCTCTTATTAAAGAATAGAAACAAAGAAAATGAAAAGCTTAAAGAGTTACTACATGAATCTACGACACCATTTATCCATAGAGCTTAGATGGATCTTCCCAGCAGTAACTGGTCTTTTAGTCTCTCTCTCTCTCTCTCTCTCTTTATTACCCTTTCTTCTTCTCATCATTTAATGCCACTCCTTTACTTTGATTGTACCATTTGTTCTCTTCTTCTTTCAGCTCTTTATTTATGGAGAGTAAACTTCACCAAATTCTGATTGACAATCTCCCTCCTCTTTTCAAATTTATGCACTTGATTTTGGGTTCTAGTTTATATGAAAATATGTTAAAATACCTTACAAGCTCTTTATCATCCTAATAATCATTATGTTGTTCATTTAGAGAATTCTTTGCTAAGGAGTGTTTAGATCTGAGTAATTATATGGCTAATGATTTTTTTAAAAGTTTGGTATGTTAAAAGATTGTTAAAGCTAATCTTGTTATTTATTGAGATCCTACAATGGTTGCCACTACTTTATATGTTGTTGCTATATTATTGAGAAATGGTGGTGATTGGGATTGGTTCATAAACCTTAGTGCTTTAGATTATCCTATGTTATCCAAAGATGGTTAGTGAAGTTGAATTAAAGGTTGATTTGTTTTTTTCCTTTTTCTTTTGTTCATTTAGTTTATGTTTGATGTTTCATTAAGAGATAACAAAAATTTATAGATTATTTTTGTTTAATTTGAACTCTAATAGTTCTAATTCATATTTTTTTAGGAACTTACAACTTACAAAGAGATAAGGAAGGAGTAGTTAGTAATGAAGTACAACCCTAGAAGAACTTAGGTTAGAGGAGATCCCATATAACATTAGTGATGATGTGGATGGTTGACATGGAATGCATTAGTCCACATTTTAATGATTCATAGTCCACATTGGTGAAAACACTGCCACATATGCATATTCCATCACATTTAACGATATAGGACTAACGGTTAATTTTTTAATTCCTTATTGAACTAATTGTTAAGAATTAACCATTCAGAACTTAATTGTAAAAGCCCTATAACTTTTAGGATTGGAATTGTTGTTATCCATTTCCAAAATAGTAGTTTCAGTTTGAGCCCAAAAAAAATATAGGGTCAAATGTGAAACTAGGGTAAAATGTAGGGGTCCAATTTGCACTTTTTTCCTTATAAATAACCTTATACTATAGACCTAGGAAAAATGTGCAAATTGGACCTCCCACATTTTGCCGTAGTTTCACATTGGACCCTTTAAGTTTTTTTGTCTCAAATTGGAACTTATATTTTGAAAATTTAGACCATATTAGACCTTTCCTAAGTACAATCAAGTCCTGTAACGTTTTTAGTATAATTAAGTCCTAGAGATTAATAAAAAAATTAATTTTAATGGATACTAATAAAGAAAATTGATAATTTTTTAATATATATATAGAGAACCTAATTATAAAATTTTAAAAGTTTTTAAACCTATTAAATAATTTTTAAAAAAATTTTCTTAAATTTTTTAAAATTTACAATCAAGTGATATTAATTTTAAAAAATGAAAATTTTTTTTGTTAATATAAATAGTGAATTGATAATTGACCTAAAATTTGATTTTAATAGTTGAATAAAAAATTCATCAGTTATGGCGAGATGTTATACAAAAGGATGCAAGCTAGAGTATATTTGAGATGTGTTGATAAGGAAAGGTGCAAAAAATCATGAAAATAGTTCACAAAGGTGTATGTGGACCACATATGACCAAAACAGTCCTTGCTATAAAAATAACTTGTCAATGGTATTTCCAGGTAGCCATGGAGGTAGATTGTATGAAATATGTGACAAAATGCCATAACCTTAAGTGTATGGTGACGTGAGCCATTTGCCTTTTATGGAGCTTCAAGGGTTGACCTCTCTTTGTCCATTCACAGTTTAGGGAATTGATATCATCAGAGAGATAAGGCTGCAGGCATCTAATAGTCACCGCTATATTATAGTAGCGATTGACTATTTCCCTAAATAGGTTGAAGTAGAATCGTTCACAACTGTTGGGGCAAAACAAATGGTGAGGTTCATAGAAAAGAATATAATATGCAAATATAGGTTGCCTCATCACATCATTGCTGATAATGGTATCCAATTTAGAGTAGAAATGACTACTCTATTGGAGGAATATAAGATTGAACATCATAGATCCTCTCCTTAGAGACCACAAGCTAATGGAATAGTAGAAGCAACAAATAAGAATGTGTAAAGGATCCTAGCTAAGAGAATGGAGAGCTATAAAGACTGGGTGAACTACCTACAATTCATATTATGGGGATATAGGACCACTGCTAGAAGCTACTTCATATTCTTTGGTGTATTGGTGTGAAGCTCTGTTGCTGGTTGAGGTTGAGATTTGGTCATTAAGGGTTCTTTTGGAATCTAAAATCCCTGAATATCAGCAAATTGAAAGCCAATTGGCACAACTAACATTTCTAGATGAATAGAGAATGAAAGCCATGTATCACTCTCAGTTGTACTAAAATTGGGAAGGTTTGTATCAAGTGAAGAAACTATTTTCTAAGGGCATTGCTATTTTATTTTATTGGGAAGTAAATGAGTTCAGAGAGACCATTAACCTAAATAAGCTTAAGAAATACTTTTTTTAAAGTCTCCCTAGGGAGAAACCTCAAAAGAGGCTGCCTAGGCAAAAGCTAGAGATAGAAAAATGAAAAAATAAAAAGTCCTATTGGATTGAAAACTGGAAAGGGCGGTCCAGGCAAAAGTAAAGGACATATAAAAGGAGAAAAAGAGAGAAAAATAGTTAGTTAAAAAACTTACAAGGGCAAGCCAATTGACAATAAGATATATGTAAGAAGCAAGATGTATAATCAATTTGTGCTTAAATTAAATGGAATGGCTTGCCTTTATTATTATTGAACATTGCATTAAATGCTTATTACACATTGTTTACCTGGAAAGGAAATTCCATCCAATAAAAAGAAAATAAAGACTAAATTTCATAAATTGGTGATGCTTCCTTTTCTTTTAAATACCTTGAGCACTCAATGCCTGTAATTTCCTTATCCTTTTATTTCTTATGAATTCATCCTTCTCTATTCACTGTAATTGGATCCATGCTTGTACTGGTCATTAGTGGACTGATCTCCATTATAGTTAATAAACCTTTGAATGAGTCTATGAGACTAAGTAGCGACCAGGTTGTCTAGAAAATTATGAGAAAGGGGCCATAACTTAAATTCATGCACCAACTCCATAATCAGTTGTTTCTGCCCGTATTGTTTGTAAAACTGAGTAAGATTATAGAAAGTGGAAAAGTGGAGACCGGCTAGTGAAAGGCAGTAGGTATAGGATTAAATGGTCACATGTTGTAATCTCCACCATGGGCACATTCACTGAATTAGAGTGTTAGGGAATTAGACAACCAGCTCCAGACATCCTCAGGAATAAGGTAAAGTCTCCTGATAAGGTAGTGCTTGGTTTTGTAATATGTAATGTCTCTAGGAGGTTTGAGCAACCTCAGCTTTTCTTAAAACCATGTATATTGGAAGATTAAATGAGCAAAAATGAAAAAAAAAGGTTAAAAGAGAAAAGAAAGCTCACTTCTAGCAGCTAGGGACTCCTTGATAATCGTTTAGTTTTAGAAAAGTTTTTGAGCCTAATGATGGTTTCTGCTAGGATGAGAGGAAAAGGATTTGGGCCAGCTTCCACTTGGTTCAAAATATGAAGGATTTTAGGATCATAGTTGCTAGAAGGGGAAACTAGTAAGAACTAAGCATTTAGGCAAAGAGCAACCATTTAAGGCCAGTGAACCTCATTACTGTCTACAGTCACAACAATGGCTTATCAGAATCTCATTACCAAAGATATGGTGAAGAGAAAATTGAGGTGAAAGGTTAAATAGCCTAGCCATTTGGTATTAGATAGATTGCAATTCTGGAGTTTCAATTGAAGGAATTACAATTTGACAAGCTGAATCCATTTTTGAGCCTAAGATAGCTTCAAATTCCTCCGACAAGGGGCATAACTCCATTGTGTTAAATCGGAAGATACATTTATGAGGATCTCAAAACTAAGCAAGAATATGGAGAAATAGGAAATTGATTCTCCTTGCATGTAGAGATCAAAAGGTAGATAGGTGAAATGGCTTTAATCTAGCCCATGATCCATCATCCATACTTTTAGAATTAGCTGTAGTTCTTTCAAGCTTTTTTCGGTTATATTGGAATGTTAGGAAGCTATTTATAGAGAGAAAATAAGGAGAATTCACGTGAATGAAGATTGGGGATTTTAGAGAAGATTTTGGGGATATTTTTATAGCTGTAGAATGATCCTACAGAGGTAATTGCTTCTACGATTAGGTGATGCCTCTCTATTCTCAAGCGATATCTTATCTCCTTTTCACAAAGAGGCGATGCCTCTTTCAAGTGGTGGCGCATCTTCAACAAACGACAACACAATATGTTTACTACATTTTTTAGAGATTAACATTGTAAATAAGATCTGACTACTGGAAAAAAGAATTTTTGTAATTAATAAGATGCTTCAATTGATTTGAAACACAGTTAAATGAATTTGAAAATCATATCATCCATCTAATGTAAAATTGAAAATGATAAAGCAAAGGTTAATCTAGATCACAACAGAGCAATAGTGCAAAGCAGTAAATGTTTGTAATCAAAATAATCCTATACTAGAAAGCTTCTTGAGTATCCCCCTACTCATCGTCCTTAGACTTATCAATAGGGTCATCAACAGGATCGTCATCACTGCTATCCTCAGCATGCTTATCGACTTGCTCCTCTTCTTCATCACCCTCAACTTGGAGAGTAGCCAGCTAATGCTCGAGAGCAGTAATCTTATCCTAACTAGCCTCATCTTGGTCCTGTCAAGACACAATGAAAGGTAAGAATCACAAGAGCATGCATACATATAGAAATAAAGCATAGTTTTTACCTTCCATTGATATGCCATCTACATTAGGAAGTCTCGATGGGCCTTGATCACCTGGTATATATACTCTCCATGATTTTGAGGTATTTGCATAATTAATATATTGTTATAACTAACTATGCATTAAGTCAAATTTAAGAATAGGACCTTGAAAGAAAATAACTCATATATGTAGCAGCCTCCAAGAAGAATGCTAGCTCGAAGGTCATGTTTGGCGGCAATAAGTGACAAGAGAGCTCACCTGAAGATACAGAGTAATGGATCAAAAGGTTAAGGGTAGTAGTAAGCCTATTAGCTACCATTTGGGTTCAAGAACTAGAAGGCTCCACAGTAGGTGGTGCAATAGAAGAGGAACCCTCACCACTTAGTATAATACAAGGGCATTGATGAGGCCTCTCCTATGCTGTAGGCCTAGAACGAGAAGCCAGTGCTTAAGCTAGTGGCTGAAAATAAAAATTAAGTTAGGAAACGGTATCCACAAGCATGAATGTAAAATATGTGTTTAATAGAATTGCGTACTTACCTGAGGTGCAGGTGCAAGCAGAGGCATCCTCTGTAAGAGATGAGCTCATGTGAAATCCATATATCAAGACTTCCTCCTCTCATAATAATCAGTAGCATCGTCTCTTGCCAAAGCTTGGTCAAGCTTACCTCCCTCTAACTCATGTGTTGGGGAGGAGCAAGGGGTGGTCACACTCGAGCACCCATCCGCCACTGGTGTACTCTCTCATTAAGGCACCAAAATTTACAGTCAGGTCCTAAGAGTAGTACCCTCTTTCGGGATAGTGGAATATAGCAGACCATGACCTAAGACCATCCAGCCTAAGGAACCTATAGATCCGAACACAACTCTGAAAATAAGCCGGTAAGTGAATGAATTTGATTAATAAATATGTCACTAATTACAATTATTTTTTTAGGTACCTACCTCATAATATGTGAGAGTGTTTAGTCACTCACAATGAATGTGTACACAAGCAACCGATCTCTTTCAAGTGCGACTAGGGCTCCATCTCGCCATGGCAGGGAAAGGAGTGTCAATAACATGAGTGGTCCCTATGATCAGCTCTAACTCTAAAGCCTAATCCTATAAAAGGAAAAAATAAGTGCTGGTAAATTCTAATAATAGTAGTTAAGGTGGAACTTAATAATAAAAGAAGAAGGAGGTACTAGAACAGCGTGCCAAAAATCATAGAGCCTCTTAGCTCCATGCACCGACTCATCCATACTCCTATACAGATAAGCTAAAGCATAGCTACTTAGTCATATGTGGCCACCAGGTCTAGATCTCTCAAGGGGATTATGAAGCTGAAGTCTATAAAACTAGCAGTGTCTGTGAAGAGAGTGGTACCCAACAAGTAAACTAAGAATATGTATACCACCTGATCAATCTGGTGAGGTGTGGTAACTACCTCTACTCTAGCATAAGAAGCTCTTGATGGAATTAAGCTTCACTGTGTGTGTCCTTTTATATCTGGGGCCATGCCAAGCAGATGCTTAATAAAGGCAAAATGGTCTGGAGATAACTGATGGAGACTAGCATCAAAAGGTATAGAATCCCCTGGGTAAGCAATGTTGGTGACTACAGCAAAAGCCACTCGATCTAGTGTAAACTATAAAAAGAAGATGGAATGTATGAGTAGTGGCGGACCATCTCTCTATTAGAGCATGCAAGGGTTGGTAGTCAATATGCCCCTACTGCGCCAAGAGCGCTAGGATAAAGTCAGAAAATTAAGTGTCAGGAATGTGAGCTTTCATCGCGTTTGGGAGCTCATTGTACTAGATATGGGCATCGCTGAAGTTCCCAACACCCTTGAGGGTGTGAGCATCAAGCTACAGGAGTAAAACTGGGAGTGGGACTTTAATTTTATGAGAATGAAGTTATTTTTTCCAGAATTCTATCAAAGAGGCGAATGCCTTTGCTTTAGAGGCTATTATCCATTAAAGAGGCATCACCTCTTAGTTAAGAGGCAATCACCTCTTTGTAAATGCCTAAATGTTAAGAGGCAAGTGCCTATTTCATGATGAAGTGATCGCCTAATCATAGAGACGATGACTTCATCGAAGAGGCGATGCCTTTTCGTGTCAGTGATTAGACAGAATTATTTAAATTTTACAATTTCATTTAATTAAATCCAATTTCTTTTGGTTAAATTAATAAAAATGCATCATTTATTAGTAACCCAATGTTATTTAATATTATTTATAGGAAAAATTAAAGAAATCAAGTACTGACCTCTCCCGTGGCTAATCCGTAAATATGGGCTTGCATATCCATAAAAAGGGGATCTTGTCTCTGATACCAAGCCTGAAACTACATGAGGGATACACTGTAGGTGCTACAAGGTCCCATACTGGCAAATCCAGTGTCCATGCAACATCCATAGCAATGAAAGGTCAAAAGAGTGAAGAAAAAGAAAAGAGAGAAAAAAAAAGGGTTTGAAAGTAGAAAATTAAAAGTAATTTTAAAAAAAGGAAAATAAGAACTTATATAGGAAGCTGAAAGGTAAGAGAGGAAGACCTATTGAAAAAATAATAATAAAAGGGAGGGTGAAGCCCCTAGGATAGAAAGAACATAAGTTGGCCCATGGCCTATTAGAGATGCTTTTTTTAAAAAAAACTTTTGTTTTGCTTTTTGTGTGTACCCTAAAATCGATGTTTGAGAATTGAAGATATTTTGATCAAAGCATTAGCAAAAGAAGAAGTGTTTGGTTAGGTTTGAATCCTTAAAGTACGCAAAAGAAGAAGCATCTAGTCAAGTTTGAATACTCGAAGTGTGTGAAAGAATAAGCATTTGGTCGAGTTTGAATCCCTGAAGTGCATGAAAAAAGAAGTGTCTAGTCGGGTTTAAATCTCTAAAGTCCACAGAAGAAGAGCATCTGATCAGGTTTGAATCCTTGAAGTGCCCGTTAAAAAGAGGTGTTTGGTCGGGTTTGAATCCCCAAAGTGCATCTTCCTTTCTAAAAGTGATTCTTGGACTAGAAAAACTTGAGTTTTATGCCAAACTATAATGAGTAACTGATTGGGCCAGGAAAACCCGAGGAACACGATTACATTTTCATTTCTTTTACTAAGTAACTCTTGGGCCAAGAAAACTCAAGTTTTACGCCAAACTATAATAAGTGGCTAATCGGGCAAGAAAAACTTGAGGATCACGGTCATGTTTTCATCTGTCTTCTACTGAGTGACTTCTCAAGTCAAAAAAACTTGAGAATCACACTAAATTATAATGAGTAGCTAATTGAGCCAAGAAAACCCGAGCATCACGGTCACATTTTGAATAAAAGTTTGACTTCTCAGGTTTGAATTTTTATGGCTAACGGCCCGAGCAAATCTTAAAGGTTAGGTATGCCATTTTTTTCCCTCAATGTTCTTTCATGTGTATATTGGTTTTTCAAATAATTATTTTTAGAAAATTTAATTTTTTGAAAAACCAAGGGGGCAAAATGTGGATACCTTTAGTTTAATTAGCCCACAATAAAAGTTTGATGATAAAAAAGTACTGAGTTGTGAATGCAAGGGAAGCCTGAAACCTCTCTAAAATAGACTCGGAAGCCCAAAACACTAAACTTAGACCCAAACACTAAGCCTGAGCCCAAAACCGAGCCTATAAGACTAAGCCCATTCCCTTTTAGCCATTAGGCTCAAACTTGGCTTGGGTGAAGAGCTGATTGCATCAACGAAAAGGCATTGCCTCTTCACTTTAGGCATCAGTAGGGCAACGCCTCATCAAAAAGGCTATGCCTCTTCACAACCACCCTCTCCAGTATTAAATGCCATTAATGACAGTAGTTAGGACTCACCTGCTTTAGGTTTAAGACATTCTTACAAGTAAAAGAAAAGGAAAAAGTAGGGAAAAAAGAGAGAAGAGCATAGGGAATGATGAAAAGCATGGGGGAGAGGGTAAGAGTGGTTTGATTAGGAATTGAAGAGGCTTTAAAAGAGAGAGAGTGGGCATAGGGGAAGGTACTTTTGATTTTTTTAGACTGGGAGACTTTTGGAGATAAAAAATTTTTGGTTTGGAAAAACAGAGAGAAAAGAAAAAAAAGAAAGAAAAATAGAGAGGAAGAAGAAAGGGACGTTTAGACCAAAGGATTTTAATTCTTAAAAAAGAGGAGGACTCCTTTGCGTTCCAAGTACCCAAGTCAGCCAACCAAGCTCTAAGGGCTTAGTCAGGAGCATCAACTTTGTTCAAATCAATGAGAGCCCCTTATTTTAAGTTTTAAATTCTTTATTTCATTAAAAGCTTAGATTTATTACTTTTTTGCTTGTTTTCTTGAGTTTCGTTATTTATTTGAGGTCATATGGAAGCATGACTGCATGAAAGATTGAGTATTGATAGTTGATCTTTGTATATTTATGTCAGCCTTCATTTGTTTGCATGAATATTGAGTTTCTTAGAATCAAATAAATGTAGATTATTTTTATTGAAGAGGTGATGCCTCTTCATAGATACATCATCCCTTCGTGTTGTGGCTATATGAAATCGCCTCTTGGTCAGGAGCCGATGCCTCTTCTGCTTCATCAGAATCCTGCACCATTCTATTTTATTTTTAATGCTTGTTTTGTATATTTTTGTATGATTTCCATGCTTATTTTGTTATATATATTGATTTTATGTAAGATTATTATGTTGTTTAATATTACTGTTGTGTAAATATTATTGTGATTTTTATGGACTATTTTGTTATTTTATCTCTATTTCTTATGAATATTATTTGTTAATTCTTTTTATAAGATAATATTGTTGTTTAGTGAGACAGGATTAACTTGTGTTTATTGCAGGAATTATTTGGTAACTTTTAATTATCAAATAGTTATTCCATTAATTAGTTCTTAAGATGTTTTATTTGTATAATTAATTAGTTTATTTTTTGTTTATATATGGTTTATTTTTTGTTTATTTCACATTTTCTTTGAATAAAGTATTGTAATCCCTAATCCCTATTCATTTGGAATGAATGGTTGTAAATTATTATTATTTATTTTATTTGTAATGTATATCAGGCTATAAACATGAAATGAGACTAATGTGCAAAACTCTGACTATAAAATATAAAATTTGAAAATAATTTTAATCCACGTTAAAATAAGGAATTAATTTAACAATTAAAGATAATAAAATACAAAACACACACGGAGGCCAACTGCAAGGTTGAGTGGGCATTCTAAAAGCCCATATCTAGTTTCTAAACTCAATCTCTGATGACAGCTTTTGGGAATCCTCTGTGGAATCCAGATGTTGTATAGTGTATCTTAACTTTTATCCGAGTGTGACTCCATCTCCATTTTGGCCCCAAGCCCATTTCTATTTCCTAGTAGGCTCTGAGCTCACACAGTGTTGTGGTCACCAACACTTGGGCACGCGCCTTGACCTCGTCGCTCACACTTGCTTCTTATAATTTTTATACTATTTGTTGACCATTTGCATGATTAAGGCTTAATTTACCCTTATTTTGATTTTAACAAAGCGATTTTATGCTGCTAATGTGATTATTTAAGTGTATATAAGTTAGGTGCAAAAAGATACTCAAAATTCCAAAGAAAGCATCAAAGAAATAATGCTCACAATCCCCATCACGATCAAGAGCATCATCATGAGTCTAAGGGTCTCAAAAGGCTTGAAAAAATTTGAAAGCAGTTATGTCCAGGGACTATGCTCATAGTCTCAACTCACGAGCCTAACAAAGTAATCCTCAAATGATAAAGGGATAATAGTGCTTATGGTCTGCATCATGACTGAGACAATGGTTGTGACCCAGCTCATGATCTCAGCTCAGGAGCTTGACTAAAGCAATCCTTAAATAATAAAGGTACAGTAGTCCTCATAGTTCGCATTATAATAAGGACTGTATTCGTGATCTAACCCATTGTTCCAGGTCATGAGCCTGACTAAAGCATCTTCAAATGAGAAAGGAACAGTGGTCCTCATGAGTATGATTATGATTGTGACTCAACTCACGAATGCATGTCACGAGCGTGAGTTATGTAAAGGACCAAAGGCCAAATATGGATTGCAGTCCTCACGATCTAAATCCCAATTGTGATCACCATCACGACCCACTTGGCAATGGTCAGAAAGTAGCCCCTAAAGCTAGTTTAATTAACTATCATGATCATGACATACTAAATTCCTGTAAAAAGATGTTATTACATTTAATGAAGACATGAAAGCTTGAAGACGAATTTAATGCACCTCAACAACTAGTTTATGATCTCCAACTAAAAAAAAATACTGGAGGATCATTTAAGACTTACACACTTTGTTGATTAAAGAACTTATTCCTTCATGCATTAACTTCTTTTTTTCAATTTTCTTTTTAAACTTCAAATTACTCTTTGAGAGTGGATTATGTTTACCATTAAAACACTTGAAAGTTAGTTTAAGAGTGAGTTTTGAAAATCCTTGTGTAAGGTTTGAGTTAAGTATAAAACTCATTGTGTAATAATTCAATCTAAGTAAATAAATTGAAGCGGGTTAAAAATTCTAATTTGTGAGAGTTAGATAGAAACACAGGTTTGATTAATAAACCGAACTCTTTAAATAAATTGTGTCAAACTCTCTTCATCCCTTAATCTCTTCTTAATTTTGTTAATTTTTTTTAAAATTTTAATAGCCTTATTCATCCTATGGGGAACTTATACTATTGTTGCCATTTAGAGAGATAATTTGTTACATCTAAGTGCTGTCCACATCTGAAACAGGGAAATAAAAAATTATAGTTAATTAAATTTAAATTGCAAAGTGTAAACATACTTAAATCAGCTATCTTTTTATTGTGGAAGCCAATATAATATGGCATGTTTGGCATTCTACCTTCACAGAGATAGATAGGAGTATCCATGTTCGGTGAGCATACCTTCTATTTTAAGCAGTAAATAATTTATCAATTCTCTAGAAAGTGCTTGATACTCAACAATAATGAATTTGATAAACCAAAGTAATAAATGGATGGAATAGCTAAATACCGTACACATCGTAATATGATCCATCTTCAGTTTAAAATATTGAAAACTACAACTAAGTTGGTTCGTCAATACCATTTTGTTTTATCATAGATTGACACTATGTATAAAGAATTTGGTTCCTCTGTACGTTATGGTCCTCTCTTTGTTTGTAACGCACCGTATATGGCCTTGCAATTCCAGAACTCCTTGCATCCCTACAATTTCCTGCTTAAAATCTTCTTTCATCTGAAATCAAAATCCTTCCCATACACAAGCGAAATTGACTCCCACATCACCGCTATAAATTCCACCATACAAATCAACTTCAATGTCCCTAACATACCCATAGATGTAATATAGTAAAAGTGTGAACAAACAATGTGGAGAGTGATCCAACGTCTTAGAGAGCTTCTTTTTCACCAGGCTCTCTGATGCCGAACCTCCTTGTATCTAATACTCTTATCAATCAACACATCCTTGAACTAAGCCAAACCTTCTTTCATTACCTTAAGATTTGTTTCATGATAAAGAAATCCCCTTCTCATTTTCCAAGCACCGAATGAGATTATTGAACATCTCAAGAAGATCTTCCCATGTATCAGAGCCAAGAGATTTAACACTTTTAGGGGTTCCAATCTGCATCCATGAACTACATTCCCATCAGCTAAGAACTTTAAATAGTTAGAAATTATTTGCTGCCCCGTGTTATGCCCTTTGCCAGAATATTTATAGCATGAGTTTATTTTTTACTTTAGACGTTAAGTACCTCCTCAAGAGCACATATCCATATCTGATGCTGAGTTACGTGTGAGTATATTATATGGCAAACTACCTTCCTTTACTGACAAACATTGAACATTTCAATAGTCTTGATGATGTCATTCACCCAGGCTAATTTGTCATAATATTAAAAAATCTCATATCATGGTCGGTGACCCCCCTTGTAAGAACATGCTATAGTTATTCTTTTGGTCAAACCAATTTTCTGAGCTTTTCAACAGCCGTTAGTGTCATAATTATGTGTGTTGCATCAATGGCACCACAACAATTGGCAATCCAAACAATTCTTTAAATTTGGACTCAATAACCTCCTTTTTATTAGCATTAGGCACTTGAGATGTTTTTGCCCCGTTCTTCCAATGCTTCAATAGATCTCTAAGTCACTTGAGAGACAGTAGATTGGCCAACTCCAAAGGCAGCCCCAACTGAAATTTGAGATTCACCGGATGCTAACCTTCTCAGAGCAATTGCCATATATTTCTCAACATCAAGAAGCCTTCCTTGATGTTGATAAGAGCTAATGGTAGCCTTTAGATAGGATCTTCTCTCACAAGGGAGCAAATATATTCGAAGGTCTCTTTTAAGACCTTAAAGAAAAACTTGAAGACTTCTTCCTCAGTAAATGGTATTGAGGCATCCATATTGTTACTCAATATGTATGAAAACAAAATTTATCAGAGTGATACACTTTATAATTCCAAAAGTTAACAACTTTGACATCATCAGTGCTTCAAAAATGTTCAATTTCTCACTTTAAGATGAACCCACTAAAATTCAGCATTCCTTCGATCAGCCAACAAATTATAATCTCACAAATCACCAAAATTAACAACGCAAAGCAAGTTCAATTAGATTATATGAGAATTCGCAAACTGAATGACATGAAAAAAGATAATCAACAAACAATAAACACACAAAAAAGTCAAAATTAAATTTCAAAAAGAAAATCAAACCAAACACAAAAAAAAAAAGCTTCATTAATTTTCAAAAAGAAAACAAAGTTCAAACAAACTGAGAAAAAAAAAAAAAAAGTAATCGGTCAGAGAGAGAAGGGTATATGCAGAAGAAGAATTCTGCTGATTAGGTTTTTAGCTCAAAACTTTACATACATAATGCTAACTCTCAACTCAAAACAACTGATTGATTAATTATATAATTTGATTCGACTGAAAAAAAAAAAAAAAGAGAGAGAGATAGCAAAACTTATGAAATTTTATATTTAAGATTAGAAAATTAACAAATGACACTTCAATTATTTTAGGATATGAGAAAAGAATTAATATGAGAAGAAAAACAATATGAAATTACACATCTTCATAATGCTTTAGAGATGAAGTGAGAGCACAAAAGCAAACTTAAGAAACATACTGGAAGTTGTGTGTTTGGTGGTTCAAAAAATACTGGAACTACTGTTTCAGGTTAATAAATTTAAATTAAACAGTTGTTTTAATAAGTAACAAACATTTATTTGTATTTAAACAGACATTTACACTGACAAATGACTCAATTAAATTATTAAAATATTTTATTAAAATTTATTTTGCAAGTTTTTAATAAAAAGGATTATGTTTCTTTATTTAATCATTCAAATTATTGAGCATCTTTGAGCCCCACATATAAAAAAAGAGCTTCATTAACAAATACATTAGAGCACCTCCAACCCGCTTATTATTTAACACAATTTTTTTATTAAAAAAGTAATTATAAAAAATAATATTTCAAACCACTATCAAATCAAAATTATAAATTAAAGAATGAGTTTAAATATCTACATATAGAAAACCAAAATTTACTCTTTATATAAACTATTAATTAATACATATTTAATTTTCATATATATCTTTATTTTCTATTAATTTCTTTTATTACCTAAAATTATTTCTCTTTCTTCACAAAATATTAAAAAATTAATATTAAATACTTTGAGGATAAAACAAAATGAAGAGTGAAATAAAAAAATATATTTGACTTAAATAAAATTATTTGCTCTTTATATTGAAAGATTTTTTAACATGTTCTTTATTATCTAAAATATGTTTTTTATTTTAAAGTGTATCATTGAAGATATTCTTAAATGCCCATTAAATGAATTTGAACGGAGGATTAATTTTTCTAATTTTTGAGGTGTTGCAAATAAAAATGATAGAAAAATTAGGTTTTTGATTTCATGTGCAAGGAGGGGTGTGCAACCCTTTAGATCAAATCAAACTGACTCAATTCGGTTTGGATTGATTGGTTAAGTTTTTTAGATTGAATCAATTTTTAGTTTGATTCGGTTTGATCTTATAGTCAAAAAATTAGTTAACCGAATTAACCGAAATTTAATTTAATTTAATTTATTATTTTCTAATAATAATAAAAAATAATTTATATTTATAAAAATTTGATTTATTCAGTTAGTTTGGTTTTTATTTTAAAAAATTTAATTTTTTCAGTTAATTCAGTTTTATTTTTTTAATTCAATTCGATTTCATTTAGTTAATTCATTTCTGTCAAAAAAATAATCCAAAACTGACCCGACTGAATGCATACCTACTTGCAAGTGGTATAAAATGTTATGATTTTGTTATGTATATATATATATATATATTTTCCCCTAAAGACAGAACTTTGTTGATTTTGAACTGAATAAAAAGCAAGACACCGTTCTTGTTTGTGCTTTTTCTCATTTTCTTCTTCTTATTATTACAATTATTATTCCTCTCTTGCAATTGCACCCATTACTGTTGTTGTTTAATGAGTTCATTTATTTTCGTTTTGGCTGGTGGGTTCTGCTCCAATCGTTGAATTCATGCCAGCTTCTTTATTCCTTTTTCACCATGGTGAGTCGCCTTTCCTTTCCTGCTTTTTTTTTCCTTCTTCAAATAAAAGCATTTTCTTTTTAGTTTGGCAATATTGATTCATGGGTTTTGAATCTTTTATGATTCGACTGTGAATTCTGGGCTGATTTGATCGCTTACATCTCAACAAGGAAAAAGAAAGAAAGAAAAGGAAATTTTTCCATTTGAATTTGAAATTTTTTAGGCTTATGTGTGAAAAAAAGTTCTATTCTAATTTGGTTTTTAATTTTTTTTTTCTGTTTATTGGCTCTGAAGGAAAGATATTTGAATTATCTTGTTGTATAGTGTGATATTAGTATTATAATTTTTAGTCTTTAAAGAATGAAAAGTGTTCAATTTAGCATATCTGGTGGTGGGTATTAGAGGCTACTTGTAAATGTAATGGAGAATTTGGACTTAAAGCGGCTTGTATGGTTGTGGATGACCTAAGTTTTGATTTCATGAGTTTGATTTTAGATGCATAAAGGAAGCTGATCATGTTCTTGCAAATTCTTATTCGGGATTTAAAATGCTCCATTTGTAATACTGACTTGTTTATGACTCGAGGAAGAGAGAGGTCATTGGTTGGCAAAGTGCACCAATTTTGTGGTTACTCTGACTCATATGTGAGGTCATCTTGATTCATCATCCGGTCTCTCATTTTGGAAATTTATGCTGGTAATATAGATCATTGAAACTGGGATGATTTGGATCACTTAGAAGCTTAAGAATTCATGCCAACTAAGTGTTATTGTTAGCTGATTTGCCATTATATTCTCTTGCATTTTAGCTGTTTAGGCCTCTTCTGAATATTCTAGGGTCTGGTATGTATTTCTTCAGTAAGAAAGCTTGGATTGCTTTTGGTTCTTGTGTTAGCTTGCTTAGATGTTTTTTCCAGGGGCAATGAAATGACCATTTTGCTGCAATAGTATGAAAGTGTTTTTCTTTGGGAATCATGAGGGTAGGTCCTGTCATGAAGTATTATGGTAAATTGTTCTGCTTGGACAGTATAATCTTGGTGATTTGTTCCTAGCATATAAATTTCTTTTATTTAGACAGCAGCAGATAAATTTGATGAACAGTAGACTATAATTTTGAGCTGTGGATCTATCTCCATGAGTGACTGGGAAACTGATGGTAATTGTTCCTGCAGTTAGTGTACATTGGCGGAAACCCTGTTGTTGGCTTTTAAGCCAAGTACTAGAGAGAAGAAAACAACTTAAAAAGAAATATTCATTTAGGATCTGCTATAAGGGATCATTTTCTTGTAATAAAATTCTGTATTGCACTGAAATAAATACATGGGAAGTTATCTAAAATGCCTATTAATAAGGTTAGTTATTTATAATTCATGTGATATATTTAATATTGTTTTTAGCATAATTGACCTTTAGAGAACTTCTGATGGATTGAAGCATAAGGACTGGTCAAGGTACTTGCTCTTTGGTGTGTATCAATTTATTTGCCTATCCATTTTCTTCAGAAGCTCTACTGTTTTTTTTTTTTTTTTTTGTAACTTTTCTTGTTGAGGATATATTAGTTGTTTGATAGTTAACTGACGCATATGGAGAGCTATCAGCCTCAATATATGTTTTGGGTTTGTATAATTACAAATTGAATCAAGTTGATAGAATGAAATTGAAATTTATCAATTTGCATTCTTATTTGTTCAAAAAGACAAAAAAATAAAATAAAATTCTGCTGCTATTTTGACAGAAGCATATTTGGTTCAATAAAGCATAGTTCCTCTGATAGTGTTCTCTCAAATGGAAAAACCATAGCTGGTGTTTAAAAGTTGAAGGCTCTAACAGATCCTCATCTTTCAGTTCACATATATGTGCTGCACTTGTTGATTTAACTATGCTATTAATCCATTGCAGAAGCACTTTATATTTCTGTAGAATACTAGAGTCTCCCATTCACATCCCAGTGGTTGACCAATAACAAGGGAAGGAGGTTAACAGTATTGCTTAATTCATATTGTGATAGTTATGCAAGTTAGTGTTAAATAGGGTGAGTTCTTTGATTTACGTGACATTAAATGACACAACTAATGAGATTTGCTTAATTTATTTAGCATTTCATCATTCATCTTACGATGGAGTAAACTTTGGGCTGTGTTTGATGTGGGTGCTGAACTGCTAATTGTTTAAATATTAAATGTTCTGGAAATTTTACAAACATTCTGTGGTAACTATGTAGGCAGTTGATTGTATTTAAATGTTGAATTTTCAAGAAATTGTAGAAGCCTGCTGTAGTTAATTTGTATTTGATGTTGTAGGTGACTATTTGTCAGACTTGTGGTGATGAAGGCTTCTCCAATGCATTGATTTTTTGTGATAAATGTCAAGTTTATGCTGTGCATCGGTAAGTAATTGCCCATTTGATCTTACAACTTAGAAATGTTAAAGCATAAAATTTTATGACTCTTAAACAATGAAGGATCTTTTCGACTCGGTTTACCATGTCTAATTTTCTGTGTATGATTGATTGACTCATTTTTTGTGCTGCAAAAAAATTCAGTATGGATCCTTGCCCCCAATATAGAGCAGAGGGAGGGGCAGTGTTGTATTAATTTTGAGTAAGGTGCTTCATGATGATGGCTAAACATTTATATTTTTTGTCTATGCTAAGTTCGTGTCTGACTGTGGTTTGTCCTCTCTTTTCTCCAGTTACTGCTTACCTATATTGCCAGCAACTTTTGATGAGTGTGTGGTATGGTTGTGTGAGAATTGTGCATCTGATGTCATAGAATCACCTGATGACAAAGTTAGCCCTTTTAAAGTTGGAGAAACTGAGACTGAAAGTTTCAAAGATGTTCAAGTGAACAAGAGGAATCGTTCCAATAATTTGAAGAAGAAATCTAAGAGAAGAAAGGTCGATACTTGTTCATCGACTAAATCAAAGGTTGCAGGTCTTGAAAAGTGCTCCTCTGTTCAACTTCTTGATGTGGATTGCTTAAAGACTATTGAGAAAGATAAGGATTTTGGAACACAAGATGGATTGGGTGAACGCAGCTCCAATGAAGCAGTTGAGTCTCTTGAAAGTAAAAATTCTAAACTGGATCCTGGTGACCTTCAAACACTTGAGGTGAATTGCTCTGATGGACAGAAAGATGAGAAGCATGGAGGACAACATGTTCTGGATGAGGGCAGCATCAATGAAGAGGCTGAATGTTTAAATGACAAGAACTCTCTTGAGGCTATACCCTTAGAGGCAAATTTTCCTCAGGATGAGGAGACAGGGCAGAAGCTTGATGAAAGATGGAACAGTATGGATGAAGGCCACTTCCATGAAGCGACTGAACCTTGTAATGCTAACAATCAGCTAGTTATTTCTTATGAACCAAATGTTGTTGAACAGGCTTATGTCCATGCACTGCCTATTCAAGAACCAATTTGGAGGCAAGATAATTCTATTTTTCTCATCTGTCTTTTAAGATCATTTAGTGGGCTATTATTTGATTTGTGAGATTACTTTGCTTGATTAACAGGGGTAGCTTGAGCATATTGGACAAAAAAGTATCTAGAATGGTTGGACTTGTTGCCCATGTCTCTAATCTGGCATGCCCTAAAGTTGGTGAGGAAGCAAATTCAATGCCAACTTCTCTTTCACCAGAATTACTTCCTAGGTCCACCATTTGGCCTAAAGGTTTTGCAAAGTCAGGGCCAAGGGATGATAGTATTGCTCTTTATTTTTTCCCAAGCAGTGAAAGGTAGGGCATTGATAGTTGTGTCGCCCTTCTTTTTTTTTTTTTTTGTATGGTTCTTTTAAACATTTGTTCCCTCTTCTACACTAGGAATGAAAAGGTTTTTGATGGCCTGGTAGATGACATGATCCGGAGAGACTGTGCCATGAGAGTAGTTGTTCAAAATGCAGAACTCTTGATATTCTCTTCTACAGTACTTCCAATGGAATTTTGGAGTAAGTTTATATAATTATCTGCCGTAAAGCTCTGTGCAACAAAAATGTTTAGTTAACGTTGATTTAAACTTCATCTTTATATTGATATGCAGGATTCCAGGCAAAATTTTATTTGTGGGGAGTATTCAAGGGAAAGCGGTCTCCACATGTAGCAGTTGATGATGTCCATGAAAAGGAGCAACGGCCTCTAAAGGACTTAACCTGGGATAACCAGTCTCCTGTAAGTCATTTAAGCAATGGCAGTAATAATTTGAGCTCAGTACATTCCGCACTCAGCCCATCAGTGTTATGACTGTTAACAATGTCAACAAAGTCGGTGTTATCGTGCACTTCTTGTTTAACAGTTGCTATTTCCACCGGTGGCAGTGCCGCATACCCGCATAACTCAGCATACAGTTATGAGTACAAGCCCCTATGGGGCAACTACTCTTTTTTGGAAATAGCATTGTTATGCTCTGTTATACCTGTAAATACCTCCTATGTTTCAAAAGCCAAGAACATAGAGAGACATGAACATGTTTAGAGCAGGAATTTGCAATTGACTGGAGCGTGGTTGAAGAGTTAACATGAAATTTTTTGATGCAATGAAAATGAAAACACTGAGTTGGTCCTAAATATTTGAGCAAGTTTTAGATCACAGTGAAAAGGTTCAGCACATTATTTGATTCTTTTTTCTCATTTGGTTAATTTGTGTAATGTTTTTAGCTTACCCACTGTGCTTATTCATCAACTTCAATAGGTTGTTGGGTAAATTCATTTTCTACCTTTCACCATTCTCAAGAAAAGTCAGATGATGAAAATGAATGCTATTGAATGACTCAGTTGCATTTGTTGATTAATTATACCCAGGATATCAAAATGTAACCAAGAAGTATGAAATACTTGCTGCTCAATAATCTAGTCTAATTGACATGGTCCGCACTCTAGATTTTAAAATTAACTATTGGAAAAGTATTTACTTGATTATTTCCAACTTTTCCTGCTTGTCAGGCTGACATATGGCATGATGATGGATTTAATTAAGTATTAATCAAGCCTGTTAATGACATGCCAACCCAAATCTAACTTTATATTTCAACAATTGTTTTTTTTTCAACAAAGACATCCATTGCTCAAGAGAAATACATGAAAAATAATTATCGATATATAATCCGGAAAAGAAATATATCATCTAAACTAAAATAATCACACTAGAAATATAAAAATAATATGAATTTCAATAGTAAAATGTTAAAAATATTCCATAACCTCCATATTTTATCTATCTTATGTAACTAAGGAGTGGATATTAAAGCTAAATCTAAGAATTTTCTTGTAAACTATTATCATATAAATGCATCGATTCAGGTTCCATTTCATACACCAGACCATAAAATTACCAAAAAAAAAAAAATCACAATACCAAACTAAATTTAAAGATTTAGTAAATTATATCACAAAAATAAGAATAAATACACTAAATTTATATTATTTAAATATAAAAGTGAGAAAAAAAAAAAAGTAGAAAATAATGGCTAAAACCACTCTAAACACTTAAAAATCATTTGTGAAATTACTCAAAGAGATAGAAAAGAGAGGAGAAAAACAAGAAAGAGACCGTTTCCTCCTTGTTATGAAATTTGCTAAATTGTTCTAGATCTTTTCTTTCTTTCTTTTTTTTCTTGATGTTAGGTGATATGGCCAAAGAACTAAATATTTGTTTCTTTGTTTATTCTGAAATTTATAAATTATAAATATATTTTAGTGTTTATCAAAGTTGATATTTAGATTTATAGATCTAGATTTTATGATTATTTTTTTTGGTTGGTTATCAGAAGTTGTCAGATTTTTTTAACGTTACGGTATATTGGTGGATATAATGATGATAATCAAGTATTAGCAAAACATTAAAAAGGATAATTAAATTATGCTCCGATTTAACTCATTAATTAATTTCTATGATGTTTCAAGATTGAAAAAAGAATTCACGTCTCTAAACAAGATATTTCTAATTATTTCATTGTTTTTCAGTATGTAACATTTTTAATCTAAAATTTTCTAATCTTAAAAACGTGAATTTTACTTGATATGTCTTTACCTTAAAATGTACAAAATTCTGCCAAATTTGTCAAAAAATAAAAAGGTAATATCAATAACTACTACTTTCACAACTTGATTATTATAATAATATAAATTTCATCTTTTATGGACTGTTTTTGTCTTCCTCTATTCTTCTATTCTTAACCACTCCCACATTGGGATGGTCTTTTAAATAACAGTAAATATAAACATGACCACAGAAAGATTAAGCAAGTTCAAGTATAAAATTGAACATTTTTTTTTTCTTTTTGACTTTGTGGCCCCAAAAGCAAAGTATATCTCTTGAAACTCCAGGTTAAGAGCACCAATCCTTTGTCTTTGTACAAATGTGGTCAACTTGCAAGTGTCTTGTGTCATATTCAAGTAATAAAATGTGGGGTATAACATTGATGAATCTATACTTACAATGTTTATTTCTTCTATGGAAAGTCTTATGAACATTTCAATACTGATACGTATAATAGTATGCACCTTAAAGTTTTCTGAATTTAAAGTCAAAGTCAAAGTCAATTATTAACAAAGAAACAAAAGGTATAACCACTTGTCTGCGATGGGTTTGCTTGTTTTTTAGTTTTTTCCTCTCAATTTCAAACTCAACTTCACTTGTGAAAATTAGTCCAAATTCATTTGATTTAGTCAAATATTGATCACATTGGAGCCACTTGACCTGCGTTTATCCAGTACCAAAATTTTGATTTTTCTTTGTGTTACTAAAATCAGGGGAAAATCCTAAGGCCATTGACTTGCTAATCTTTTGTTGTTTAATTTTATTTTGTACTACAATTGCTAAAAAAAGAAAACAAAAAAACCAAGAAAGGTAAAGATTCAGTTTGTTCCATTTAAAGGGAAACAGGACTTGAACATTGGCATTGTTCATATATGAATTTAAGGAGCTTAGATCAAAGTTAAAGCAAGAAAACGAGGTAATTTCCACCAATGGTCATTCAGCTTTATTTTCAATTTCACTACTCCCGGAATTGGAAAGGTAATGAAGGAGAATCGAAAATGAAATGAAAATTTTAATAAAGTGTTTGGTTTGTAAAGGAATTGGAATCAGAATCAATATTATTTATATATGAAAATATATTAAATAATAATTATTATGAATTTATATATTTTATTTCATTATTTAAAAATATTATATTTCATAAATTTTAATAATATATGATAATATTTAAAATTTTGACTAATGTATAATTAATTTGACTTAATTTAATGGGAATGAAAAATCATTCTTTACCCAATAAGAGGAATGGTAATTCTCATTGATGGGGAAACCATTCTCATTCTCATGCAATATTGTAATGAACCAAATAATAGGAATTGGAATCTATTCAGATTGTGATTCTCACATTTATTTTTTCATGAAACAAATGACCTCTGAGATTAGTAAATTTTAACTTTTTCTTAAATATAGGACAATGATACATGTCATTGGTAGTGACATGAATAGTTTTGTCCATAATACTAAAAAACAAAATTTTTGAGTTAAAATTACATATTGACATCATATATATGAGACTAATCAAATGAGAGATAATAATATAAAATGAATTTCTCTCTCCATGGACAATATTGTTCATGTAGCTACTAATAACATAAATCATTTTCCATATATTTTACGCTTCTATCAGAATTTGGTGAATTGGAACATTGAAATGCTGACAAGGACTCACCAAATTATGTTAGAGGTGGAGGGTTTTTTTTTTTTTTTTACTACAGATATGATTAATTGTTGGTGTATTTTTTTTTTTTTAACATAGTAGGAAGAATGTTATCATATTATGGAAATAGAAATTAAATTTTTATATTAATATTATATTTGAATGTAAGGAATTTGAGTATAGATTTGAAATTTAATCAAATTTCTTATTTAAAAACTACATGTATGGATTTATATAATAAAAATTCAAAATAAATCCACAATAGTTTATTCAATAAGAATCTGAAATAGTATTTAATTTTATGTTATTTGAAATTTAAAATTTTAAATCTAATGTTTACATCTAAACATATATAATGTTAATATGTTAAAAGGAATTTTTACCATTTGAGTACTTAATATTCAACCAATGTCATTGGTGTATTGCAGTAGATAAAATGTTGAAAATCGAAAGTAAACCTTAATAAGGCATCCATACAAGAGTAAAAGCTTATGTAATTGCTTGATCTATAAAATTAGAAAATTTTTATTAAATTTTGAATATATATATATATATACTGAGTCAAAAGTTAAAATGGATTTATTTTAATTATCCAGTTGTTCAATTCCCACTATTCGTTTTGAAACAAATGAATTTTATGACAAATTTATAGTTAAATTGGAACAAAGTGAAATTTAGTGATCGCAATGAAAACAAAAGCAAAATTCAGTAATGATCAAAATAATAAATTCCATGGAACAAAGAAGAAAAGAAAAGCTTAAGAATTAAGACTATTTTCTTCTTCTGTTTTTTTTTTTAAAAAAAAATTTCATTAGTTTTTACTTTTCTCGTCTGTACTTTATAGTGTCTGTCATGATCATATATGAAAACACGAACTCTTTTAAATGAGAGAAAAAGAAGAAGAAGGAGCACTAATGGTAATGGGGCATTAATTGTACCCTCTTTGATTCATTATCATACTTCACAGGAAAATGCCATTACTTAGGACCTTACTCCATTTATTTTCCACGAAAGGGTTTGTGTGGTGTTGCAAGCAAGTGGTTGGAATCAATGCAAATAACTTGGCTTCATATGAACCTGGCTATAACTCAAGTGGAAAGGAAAAAACAGCAAAATAGACAAAGATAAAAAGTGGGTATAGCCGTTCCTGATTCTACATTTCCATTCAATCCAAGGAGCTTAAACAACACATAACTTATACTATTAATATATTCATGTACATATGGTTTCTTGATTTATTGCTGATGATGCATAGATAATGCCACACTTTTGCGCACAAAATGTGACATAGATAGCATTGAAGAATTCAAACTTAAGCTTTGGCATTGCAAGAGCATATTATTATATACATATATGTATGTGTTAGTCAAAAAAAAAAAAAAAAATTTAAGAACCGAAATGCTATTGTTTTTCAATTACATGCCACAAGGTACATGACAAAAGAATTGTATCAGGCAAAAAAAAAAAACAAAAAAGCGGCCATTGAAATATTATAGGGCAAAAATTTGCCCCTATCATATGACCCACTAAAATTAAAAATAAGAAACATGATGCCATTAACAAGTCTCCAACTTGCTAACCTACCAAAAATCAAATTTCCACTGTAGCCCTTCTATCTCCTCCCACTCTTTTCCACCATCAATGAAGATCATGATCACACACCCAAAAACAAAACAAAAAAATAAATAAATGAAAATGAAAATGAATCTCTATTTATGATTGTCTATGATTCCTAGAATTGTATAGTGAATCAAATTATATATTAGTTCAATAATCAAAGAAATTGTTATTGAAATTATTGAAATTATTGAAAAGGTCTATAGATGGAGTTGGTGAAGCATTCAAGCGAGGAGAAAAAAAAGTTGTTGCAGAAGGACTAGGCATGAAACTACCCTCCAAAAAGCTTCTATTACCATGAAGAACAGGGCTCAAATCGTGAAGAAAGCTCAACATATTTGGATCAGACGGTGGAGAAAAGAAGTTCGGTGATATTGGAGGTAGCGAAGCTGGACCTGGAGATAGAATTCCAGGAAACAAATTACCTGATGGTGGCCTCTCAATTGCTTGACTCATGTCAATCCCTTCCAAGAAACCCATATCCCCACTTGGCTGCACCACTTGCTGCCTCATATTCTCCTTTGGTGTCTTAGTTTTCTCTATTGCTGCATATCTTGCTGCCGGCGATATTGCACCACTAACATCATTGCTAAAAGGGTTATTATTAACGGTTGAAGTTGAATTAGTACTCGAAGTTGCATATGCGGTCGAAGAAGTAGAAGAAGAAGATGTTGAGCCTGTAAGGCGCTGGACTAGATTCATGAAGTTACTAGGGCTTGTATGGATGACCTTAGGTGAAACTGTGTAGATTATAACTGGCGGCCGCGGCTGCGTTACTTGATGCTGCTGCTGCTGCTGCTGTGATGGTTGTGGTGCTACTGGTGGTTTCCTGATCTTGTGTGAATCTTTACGGACTTTCAGTGCTGGTGGTCTTGGACCTTGAAGTTCTTTTCTTGGAGACCTAGAGACAGGAAAGTCATGGGGATCCATTCTTGAGTGAACACAGAGCAGAAGAGAAGAATCAAGAAGATATAAGTGGAAAAGAGAAGAGGAACAATAAAAAGCAAAATTTTGTTTTGTATATGAAAAGATTGAGCTAGCTAGTATATAAAGGGGAGCTGGAGAAGAGGAAACATTTAAAGAGAGAAAAAGTCAAAGGTAAGAAAAAGGGTAAATGTGAAAAGAAAAAAAAGAAAAGGGGGCAAAAAAAGATAATATTAGATAATTAGAATACTAAAATTATAAATTTGTTAGTAAAAGATGACGGGTTTCGTGGTGTTATGAATGTTTGAACATGTCTCGACTTCCAAGCTTTCTTGATGATTATGTGGAAAGAGTCATATGCCATGTAAGTCAAGAGATGATGATGTAGGATGTCCATGTAAGCAAATGGGTTTTATTTTTCCTTTTATTGAGCAAATAATTTCACACTGTGTTTTGTTTGTATTTGTACTTTGGGTTTTCATTGAACTTTACATGAGTGACCCATGTTAGATCCTTGGACTTAAGGTGTGTGTGACTCACTGGTGATGTGAGCTTGACAACATTGAAGGTGGGCTAGTGGGGGCAGGCATTTCCTTTAGAAACTTTGTGATAGTGGGTTGTGAGTCTCATTTATTATTCAAGTGAATCTTATTTTTATTTCATTTTCTTAAACCTGGGATTAATCTTATTTTTAATCTATTTTTCTCATTTAGTTTTCACATTAAAAAATTTATCATTCCCATAATAAATATTCTCTTAAAGAGATCTTAATAAGAATAACTTGCCTATTAGTTTACTTGTAAGTATATTATCCAAGATGAAATATAGGTAGTCATGGGTATAGAGTATTTTATATTTTTGTGATTCTATTGAAGTTTTATTTAATTTTTTTTAAAATTATTATCGATCAAGAAAAGAATTAATTATATACTTAATATTGTGAAAACAAATCACAATTTCACTAAAAAAAAATAGTTTGAAACAAAATGTATAATTGAAATTATAAAAAGAGAATTTACCACTTGAACTCACACCTATAGTAGCTGGCTATGCATGGTTAGCGAGTTGGTGACAATTTTATCAACTTGACGTGGAGGCCCATTGCACTGGTGTAATTGGATTTCTAACCCAATGAACATACGTATGCTACAGCACCTGAAAAGCTTCTTTCCAGCACTGCAAGCACATGAATGTCTGCGTTGCTATTGCATAACGGCTAGCTTGGCATTGTTGAACTGTGGAATATATAATTTTCCACATCAGGAAAGAATTTGATAATTCTGATATTATCCCTTCTGTTGCAAAACTGCAGAAATGCCTCTCTCTCTCTCTCTATGTTTTTTTTCAGTTGTCACTGGATGTTTTCGATCCAATTATTAGTAGTTGTTTAATCCAAATAATTTAAGCAAAAAATTATGGTTGACTACACCTTTTAGAATCAATAGCTAATGCCTGTTAAGTACTCAACACCTATTTGTTCTATTAATAATATAAAGCTTTTTAATTATTGCTTGTTAGAATTTTTAATATTTGACTAAATTGCCATTATTATAAGCTTTCAATAATAATTTTGCCCTTTCATCTAAATATTTTTATTATAAAGTCAAAATTTTCATAGCTTATTATAAAAATAAAAGGATCTAAGACTTATAATTGTTGAGATTAACTAGTAATAATGGTTTTCGCTTAAGTGACATCTTGAATTTAAATCGTGACATCGTTTTAAATTAGTTATTAGAAGATATTTATCATTATTATAGTTATATTGATAAAGAAATTTATGGAATAGGTGGTTTTAGAATTATTTTGCAAATATTTATTGCAAAGATAAACTATCATTTACTATTTCTTATTGGAATATTCTTCTGCTGTGTTTATGCACAACATCCACGGTCACAGAACCAGTTTCATCCCATTTTTTCTGATCTCAGTCCAACAAAAAATTTTATCCATGATTTGATCTTTTAGATTTAAGCATCAAGTAAAAAGAGAAATAGCAAGAATGATGCATATCATTTTTTTTTTTTTTCCAAAAGTCAAAAATCATAAATTCATTGCAACAACCGGCTAAATCAAAATATTCAAGAACGTATATCATATTTTAATCCATCTCTGAATCTAAAATCATTTAAAGATATTATTTAGAAGGAAAAAAAAAAACATTAACAAAATTTTGCAATTTTAAACAAAATTGAGGGAAAAAAAAAATCCAAGTGGAAAAAGGGGTTCACATCCGCCTAAGAAAAAGAACACAATGGTGTCCATGGCTGCAACATTGGAGGAGATATATACAAAGAGAAGGACAAAACAATGGCGTCCATGGCTGCAACATTGGAGGAGATATATACAAAGAGAAGGACAAAACAATGGCGTCCATGGCTGCAACCTCTGAATTTTTCACACTCTGAAACAAAGCATTCAATCTCGATTCCGGCTTTAATTATATTTAGGGTTTTCAATTGATAATTAAAGGAGATGCTAGGATGAATTAATTTAGGAGGAAATTTTACTCCATTTCCTAGTCAACGCACTTAATATCATTAGTGGCTGGACACATTTTTTCTTTTCAGTTTTGTTTCTTTGATTTTTAATGTTGTCAAGATTTTAGGCCATTTTTGAAAGGTGATGGCCAACTTCAGCGTTTTTTCTATGTTTTTATTTTTTTTCATTTTTTTCTTTTTTAGTTCATTTTTTACCTATTTATTATTTTTAAAGTCATATTTAATTTGAATTTATTGTATGTGTTTATTTGATTTGTATATTTTAAATATTTAGAATATAAAAATTAAGCTAATTAAACAAAAAATTACCCATAGTTTTCAATATTTTTTTTTCATAATTATTAAGAATTTAGAAATTAAACTAATTAAAGTAAAAATTACCCAAAGTATTCAATAATTATTTTTTCAATAAAAATAACAAAAAAAATTATGAATTATATCAAAAAAATTATTATTTTTATTATTTATACTAATAAAAGTAAAATTATATTTATGATCTTAATTTTATTATTAATGATGGAAAAATTGAAAAAAAAAATAAAATAAAAATCAACAAAAATAAATAACAATCAACAACTGTAAAATTTTGTTGCTTTTGTTGGTTTTAGTTGATTTTTGTTGCTTTTGTTGTTTCAATTATAAGTTTCAATTATTTTTGTTGTTTTTCTTTATTTATATTTGTTGACTTTTTTTAAAAATAAAAAAATAACAATAAAAATTATGAGATATATATAAAAAATTATTATTTTTATCATTAATACTAATAAAAGTAAAAAATTTTATTTATAACCTTAATTTTGTCATTAATAATGAAAAAATTATTTAAAAAGTAGTAAAAAATAAAATAAATCAACATAAACAAATAAAAATAAACAATAATCAACAACATAAATTGTTGCTGATTTTTGTTATTTTATTGTTTCAGTTGTTATTTTTAGTTTTTATTTTTTTTCGGTTTGTTGATTTTTGTTGATTTTCAACTTTTTTTTTATGTTGCAAATACATCATAAGAATTGTAAACTTATTATATATTGATGATTAATAAGTATCAAATATTTTTTTTTAAAAAAGAAGTTGTTAGACATTTTAATAAAAAAATTAAAGTAAAAAAAATAAAATTCTTATTCTTTAGAAATATAAAAGTAAAAAATTTTATTTATTTATTGTTATTACAACAATTGAAGATATTTATTGCTTGGTTTAATAATAATTGAAAATGTTTAGTTTATAATTATTCATTTGAAAAAAAAAAGGTCTTAAGAGAAAAAATATATAGCAAAAAAAAGAAAAAATTGAGAATAAAATGAAGACAGTATCTTAAAAATAAAAAAAAATAAAAATGTTGACAAAAAAAGATGAAGACATAAGAAAAAAAATGTTGAGAAAAAAAAGATAAATATAATACTATAAAAATAGAAAAAAAATGTTGAGTAAAAAAATATTGAGAAAAAAATAGATGAAAACAATAAAAAAAAGTATATTGAGAAAATAAATGAAAATAATATAAAGCAAAAAAATTGTTAAAAAATAAAATGTTGAAAAAAAAGTATAAAGTAAAAAAAAGAGTTGAAAAAAATTAGTAAAAAGGAAAAAAAAAAAGAACCCTAAAAATAAAAGTGGTAAGAGGAATGAATTATTTTTGAAAGAATTAATTTTGTAAAAATATTTTTAAAAGCTTTTGCAGTCAACGGGATTTTTGAAAGTTTTTTTTGGTTTTTAATACATTTATATGAAAACCCCTTAAAATTTAGGGTTTTGAACGATGACCGATCAAAATTTACAAATAGAGTTGTTAAACTAATAAAAAGTGATAAACACATAAAATGATAGGTATATTACGTCATCATATTAGTATATTTTAGACAAATTTAAGTATTGAAATGATAAAAATATAAGTTAAAATGTCATATTAATAAAAAATGACAATTATAGGAAATGATAGATATATTATGTGAAAAAAAAAAATCATGATTCTTTTAGGAGGAGAGAAGGAGAAAAAATTATGCCGCCCATTTGGGCATTTTTGGAAATGAATATGATCATAGTTTATCGGCCGAAAAATGACCATAGTTAAGTTCAACTAAAAAAAAAATAATCCAAATAACACTTCCTATGAAATTTTCTTTCTAAATTGATGGAAAAAAAAATATATTATGATGAGATGTGGGCTCAGATTCTCTGCATAGAGTAGAAACACAATGTGTAAAATACATGTGTGTTTAAATGTTATAAACATGTACATGACGATATCCAGTTACAGTGTATTAATCCAAGTTTAATTCTTGACCAAGTAACAAGGTTTTGCAAATTTCAATTAATTGATTATATTTACTTATAATTTAATTACATATTCAACATTATAATAATAATAATTATATATAATGTATTGTTTTAAAATTTATATGTAGAAATTAATTTTTTTTTTATATACATATGTTAGATTTTGAAAATTTATAAAAAAATTTATAACTGTAACAAATTATTCATATAATTTAATTTGATTCGATTTAAAATTAAAATGATTTAATTCGATATACATTCAACAAAATTCAATTTTAAACTTTAATAAAATAAAATATTTTTTCATCACATGCGCAGCTTTATTATTCATAATAATTATATGTATAAATTGAACATATATATATTCTTTAATGCGCAAATAAATAAGAAAGGAGGAAAGATCAAATGTCGGTCAAAGCTGGCAGCAATAACCGGCCTGACCAGCTCTGCCTCCCAAATTAAATTATCTATCAACTTGGAAGCAGAAAAGCAACCCATTTTGAAATGGTGTGATTTGATGTGATAACTGATTCTTTGGCTTCGGTTTTTGCCAATCGGAAGTCAAACACATGCATCTTAGATTTAGCTCAAATTGTAGGGTCATGAGTCGGTCCATGTGATATAAAAGCAGCATATGGTTTTTGTATTAGGTAGCTATATCTATCTATCCATCAATTATGCATTAATTATTTTATCTCTTAAAGTTAAATGGGCAGTTGGTTTTTTCCTCAAAAGAAAATTAAAAGCTTGCCAAGAAAATTCTTAACTCAATTTTGTTCATGTCAGTGCCCACTTTACATTTTGCTCTACAATATTGAGATTTATGAATTATCAATGTTTTATTTGTTAATGTGATCAAAGAAATTAAATTTTAAATTTAAATTTATATATAATAGAGGCAAAAAGAATTTTACCCTCCCTATAAAATCTATCTAATTCAATCCAAATTAGTGGAATTCTATAACTATCTAATATTAGAGGTAATTAATAGTAATAATAAATTATGATGACACAATTTTTTACGTTTCATTTTTGATATATGGTGGTCGCATATATATTTGATTAATCTGACTTAAATTAAATAAATTTTGTAAAAAGAAGTAAAATTTTTAAACATTTATCTCTTTATATACAAAATATAAAGTCAACAAAACTTGTTCTTTTCTTCGAGTAACTAGCTAGCAACAAAAATTGACATTTTCTTTTCCCGGTGTGCAAGTTGCTGAAACTGAGAACACTGCAGCATCCACAAATTACACAAGCATCTCTTGCAACCCCATTTTTATTTCAGATTTGGATAGTCATTCCGATTCGTTTGTTGACTTGCGTATTCTCCATAAATAATGGTGGGCCTGAGCCCTAAATCTTTTGTGCTAAGAGACCATCTTCAACGTTCTTTTCTGCTCACGTCTTCCAATTCCAAGTCATTTTCATGGACGACAAAATTCACAGAAAACAAAATTAATTAATTAATTAAAGAAAAAACAAACTAAGTATCCTCCGCAGCATGACGCTATATATATATATATATATATTTTGTTAAATTTTTATACTTCATATCAAAACTTTTTCTTAAAATAAAAAAAATACAGATATCTGTAGATAATTTTAATTTTAAAATAAACGATAAGTTAAATACATTTACGTATTAAATTAAGCATATAACATGTTATATTTATTGTTTTCCAGAGAAAATTAATCACATGAAAGCTATTTTTATAACTATCATTTTCTTGACTATACTTAGAAAGTAATATGTAATGCCAAGTAATTAAGAAACAACGTTGAAGCCATCTCAAGTAGACATAGTCTTATGGTAGTTTGTGTCCAAAATCTTAGTTTCCGGTCTCATGGGTACATGACCAGACTTCGACAAAGCTAAACTCCATGCTGGGACTTGAAGATGGAAATGGTCTGAACTTAGAAGCTTCCACCTTCTTGTTTGCTTCTAGTTCCTTTCATTTTCCATTTTTCTTTATCATTTTTGTTTTTTGTATATTTAATTTTATATGTAATGTCAACAGCCCCAGCCATATGTGTGTTTTATGGTTACTTTGCCTATCCAGATAAGTTCATATATCTATGCATTCTCACGAAGTTCAAATATATATTTACCTTTGACTAAGTTTTTAATTATGTTGTTAGCTAAAAGTTTTATTAATTTAATTTATTACTCATATTTTGAAATTTACTATTTCAAAAAATTATATGTATTTTGAAAATTAATTTATAATTTTATTTAAAACAAATTATTTTCATTTTTTTAAATACAAAGATACAAAGTATAAGAAAACAACTTATACAAATCAAGAGTTAGAAAACTGGCAAAAGAATTAAAATGTAGGGTGAATTACTATTTTTCCATGTGATTTTTTTATATTATACTATTTGATTTCTAACATTTAAAATTTATATATTTTTTTATTTTGTAAAAGTATATTATTTACCTCTTTTGTTAAATTTTTTGTCAGAATTACCATTAACTGATGTAACAATTATCAAACAAATACTATTGAATCCATCTACTTGAATTTATTATATTATTTGCCCTCTCTTTCTGAATATATTACATTAATTGCTCCTAAAATTTATAAAATAAATTTTTATTATTAAACTAATAGTTTAACAAAATTTATGTTAAATTAAATTATCATTAATTGACTATAAAAATAATACTTTTATTAAAAATATTTAAATATAATTTTATTAAACATATTTTAATAAAAAATAAAATAGAAAATTAATCTTTAATCTAATCAAAATTTTAATCAAATAACAATTAATTACTCCCAATGTTAAAATATTTTTACTTAAATATTATCTTAAAATATATATTACATAAAAAAAAATTAGCCAAGTAAATTATCCTTCTAATTTTTAAATTTTGATTTTTATTTAGATTGTTATTTTGATTATTGAGTAAAAAAAATTATATTTATGAATAAAATTATAATTTTAAATAATTTTATTCACACAACAACAATTAAAACTGACAATTCAAATAAAGAATCTAAAGTAAAAGGAGAATTGATTTTATTAAGTTTTTTTAATGCAACATAAATATTTTAAGTTATTTTTTAAGTAAAGATATTTAAACTAACACTAATTAATTGATATTTAATTAAAATTTTAATTATATAAAACTAAAATTATGCATTTTATATTTTTATGTAAACGATATAATTATCATGTTATAGTTAAATTCTAAAAAAATAGTTTAATAATAAAAATTTTAATTTTTAAATGTTAGGGGCTGATAGTATATTATATTATATTTAAGTAGAGGGAGACAAATAATATTTACTTGATAATTGTCATGTCAGTTAGCAATAATTATAACCGAAAATTTGACAAAAGGGGACAAAGCGTGTAATTTTACAAAAATAGAATGAAAAATAATATAAATTTAAATATTAGAAACCAAATAGTACAATATAATAAACTACATAAACAAAAATATATGGAGGAATATTTATAAGAGCAATAGCCATCAGATGCTTTTTTATATATATTTTAGTTTTTTTGTGAGAAATAAATTTACTTTAGAGAAAAAATCTTAAACTAACTCTTTAAAATACTGTTTAGATTTTTAAAATAAAACAGTGTAGAATTAAATAATCTTGACATTATAATAATTAACTAAATTGGTGTAATTTTATTGAAAATATAATTAACTATTTCATTATTGGATGATAACTTTCAGATGAAGTACATGATGATAAAGGAGCAAATGATTTTTTTTATTTGGGGGGAACTGAGAAAAAAAAATGTTTAGTGTAAAAGTTTAATTATAGGTAATAATCTCCCCATTAACTATTAATCACCCCAATATGAAGCATAATAGCCTTAATTACTCAATTATTCAAATTGTTTCCTTATAGAAGTGATGGTTGAATTCAAAACTAGTCACACTACCATATAAAATTTGAATTTTTTTAAATAAAATTTTAAATTTAAATTTTATTAATAAAAGTAATAAAAATTTTTTTGCTCTCGTAATGAAATACATCTAATTTAATTTGAATTTAGTCGAAGTCTTGTAAGTATCACATACTAGAAATAATTATAAAAAAAAAGTGAGGCTAGGTTGATTTGATAGTTTAGTTTAAAAAAAATAAGGTCCATTTTTAAAAGAAATTCAAAAAGTTAAAAAATAAAATTTATTATTTAATTGTGATATTTTCTAATTTAAAAAAATTAAAAAACTATATTCTAAATTTTTAAATTATAAAAGGTTTTAAAAAGATTTTTTAAAAAATTTTTCAATTAATATTTTAATATTATCACAATTTTCTCAATCATTACAACCTCTGCTACTACCACTATCACCATTACCTCCGCCACCACCATAACTTTCACTATCTCACCACCACTATAACTTCTACCATCTCTACCACCACCACCATACCCACTATAGTGCCTGCATCACTACTACCACCACCATTGCCAACACCACCATTATCACCACAGTTTCTTGATATAGTGGTTGCACACTATCGTCATAACCTCTATTATTTCTATCACCACCATAATTTCTACTACCTCCACCATCATCACAAAAATCTTATTTCTTTAAATTAAAATTAATTAAATGTCCATAGTTTAAAATTTTTTGCCCTAGCTCTTCAACTTCTTTTGTATGTTATTTCTTGATTTTTATTAAATTAAGTGACCTTGTGTGGTCATTTTTGCCAAGGCTAGCGGCAAGTGACCCATGTGAAATCCTTTTGCCTAAACTCTGGTCTAATTATGGGTGACCTTTATACATCACCACGGTCCATGGAACATCAATTAATCTTACAAAACATCTCATTTATAAGTATTGTGTAATCCATCAAGACATTATAAATGTATATGAGATATGATAGTTCATCATGTACTATGACCCTTATGAATGATATGTGACTTGTCTTATGAAAGGGTCAAGTTCTTTTACACAAAGCGAAAAGAAAGTGTTGTAGCTACAGCTACCCACAACTTTTCAATTCCAAGCCATTTCTTCTATTGGGAAAAAGGTTGTAATTAATCAACCTATTTTCTTTTTTAGATATATTCCTTTCAGAAAGGCCTTTTGCGCTTGTCTCATTTCCCAGTTCGAACTCGTACACTATGTTATCTCCTTTTCAACTTTAATATGATGATTCTTTTCGTGTGTCATACGAACCATAAATGAGTAGTGATCATAGAGTAATTTAGAGATTTGAAAACTTAATCCAATACATATAAGGTTAGGACAAATTTAAACTTCTGAATACTTAGTTCATCTTATCATATGTTTGTTGTCTTTAATCTACCTTTCTTGTCTATATGTGTAAATGTATAGAAGCTGCTTTAATCGTTACTTTCAATCAATGAAATTCAATCTTCTTCAAAGTATAATAATTATATATGTGCTAATGTGCTAATGTATATATATGTGCTAATCATTATTTACCCCTGAATTTTATTCATTTATTCACTAACATCCGTCAATTATTAATTTAACCTATTGTATCTTAAACTTGAATTGAGTAACTAAACTAGGGTTTACGCTCTTTATATAACATTTGGCTTTTAATATGCTTCTCCCTTAATTAAGGTCCTTGTAGCAAGCTACAATCATATATTCATATTCTAAAAGTTGCTAGAAATCCAATTGAGAGTGGTGCTATATATATGGCATGCATGAATTAGTTAGATATAATAAAACTAAGCATTTCATGACTGATAATGTATTTGGAAAGCTACAATTTAAAATTAAATAAATCACTTTTAAAATAAACCAAGTAATTGTTGTTTTTTTGGCAAAATCCCATTTTTATAAAAATGGGAGGAGTTCTTTGGTTATAAAAGAACTCCTCCCCCCTTTAGTTATATTATTCTATAAAATTAGTCTTCTCCAATATTTAAGATATTTGTATTATTTCTCTCTTTTTTGTAATATTTTCTTAAATTAGTAAAATATTATTTTGATAGTATCTGAGGACGTAAGTATAATTGGTTGAATCCCATTAAATTTTGATGTTATCTTTTATGTCTATTTAATAGATATTATTTGGTATAGTTGTTGCTACTTACTGTGCTATTAAATTGCTTGTCTTGGTAAAATTCTATCTAGGAGGTTGGTATTTAAGTGGACCATTGTGTCCTACCACACCTTTCTTAGGAATCTACCTTGGGGTGATTTTGTAGTACAATCGTTTACACTATAGTCACTTGAACAATAGTTCTCAAGGTGAATTTGTTATTATCAAAGGAAATTAACCTGAATTCCACAACAATTGGTATAAGAGCTCTTAATTTATTTTACTATGCTCTATGGTTATGGCTTAAGCTGATCTTCCATATCAGAAAAAATATCCTTGTGCTAGTTGGCATTCCGCATCAATAACTATTAAATAGAGTTTGTAGTAGAAATGACAAACAAAATAAAAGTATCCATATCAACATCAATAGCTTCATCATCTTCAATTTTGGTAAGAATTGCTGTGACAAATATGAGATTTGCAATGAAGATTTTTTATGACATTGGTCATTTTGACATGTGGAAAAGTAGGTTTTAGATGCCTTCTTTTAGTAGGGTCTAGACATTGCCATTGAATGAGAGAAACCATATGATGTTAAGGAGAAAGAATGAAAGACAATTAATAGATTGGCATATGGTACCATTCGATCATGTCTTTCTAAAGAGCATAAGTATTCATTTCTAAAGAAACTTTTGCAAGTAAATTATGAAATGCACTGGAGGAGAAATTCTTGAAGAAAAATAATTAAAACAAACTCTATATGAAAAAGAGATTGTTCCACATTAACTATATTTTAGGTACTACTATGAATGATCACATTACTAACTTTAATTAGTTGATAACTAATTTGATGAATATGGATGTGACTTTTAATGATGAAGACCTGGCTTTGATGTTGGTGGGATAACTTTTTAATGAGTTTGAGTATCTTGAAACTGCTCTACTTCATAAAAAGGTTATTGTGTCTTTAAGTGAAGTAACTATAACCTTGTATAGTTATGAAATACAAAAGAAAGAAAAGTAAGAAAATACAAGTGTAAATGCAGAAGCTCTAGTTGTTAGAGGACGTTCAAAGAGTCAGAATAAACTAAAGAGAGGGAGATCAAAGTCAAAGTCCAAACTAAGCAAAGATCAATGTGCCTTTTGTCGAGAAAAAAGGGCACTGGAAGAAAGATTATCCTAAACTAAAGGATAAAGGCAAACCTAGAAAGGGAGATAAAGGCAAACCTGGAAAGGGAAATGCTATCTCAAATTCAAATGTAGCTGAGTATGATGATGCAAATTCAGGTCTTTCAATTATTGCTACACCATCAACTAGCTGTTCAAGTTCATGGTTGTTAGATTCAGTATGTAGTCACCATATGACTCCCAATCGAGAATGGTTCTTTAACTTTAAAGAATTAAAAAGTGGAGTTGTCTACACAGCAAATAATGCCCCTCTTAACACACATGAGATTAGTTCAATTTTCTTGAGCAATGAAGATGGATCAATTAGAACTTTAACAGGTGTTCATCATGTGTCAGATTTGACGAGTAATCTCATTTATGTTGGAACCTTAGAGTCAAAAGGTTTTGAAGTAAGGGCGAAAGATGGGATAATGAGAATCATCTCTAGTGCACTTGTGATAATAAAGGGGATTCAGAAATGAAATAATGTGTATTACTTTCTAGGTAGTATAATTATTAGGACAATAGCAGCGACAACTTCTACGATTGATCAAGAGTTAGAAGTAACCAAGTTATGGCATATGTGCTTGGGGCATGCTGGAGAAAAATCTTTGAAATTGTCGATAGATCAAGAATTATTAAAAGGAGCTCAGGCTTGCAAATTGGATTTTTATGAGCATTGCATCAAAGGGAAGAAGACAAAGGTGAAATTTAGAATAGCCATCTATGATATTAAAGGTATTCTGGATTATGTTCATTTAGATGTGTAGGGGCCTTCTAAGAACATTTCATTAGGAGGAAAACACTATTATATTTCATTTGTTGATGTTTTTTCCTGAAGAGTATGGGTGTATACAATAAAGATGAAGGATGAGGTCCTAGGAATTTTTTTAAATGAAAAAAAATGGAGACTTAAATAGGCAAAAAAGTCAAACTTCTCTATACAGAAAATAATGGAGAGTTAAAAAATAATCCATATTTGAAATTCTGTGAAGATGAAGTTATTGTCAAGCACTTCACCATCAGATATACACCATAATAGAATAGGGTGGTAAAGCTTATGAATTGCACATTATTGGAGAAGGTTCAGTGTATGTTGTTCAATGCTAGATTGGGCAAAGAATTTTGGACTGAGACTTTGGTATATGCTCATCACCTTATTAACCGTTTACCATCGACTGCTATTGGTAGTAAAACACTATTGGAGAAATGGTTTAGAAAACTTGCTATAGATAATGATTCCTTATATGTGTTTGGTTTCACTATATATTATCATGTTAAGGAGTCAAAGTTAGATCCAAAAGCAAAGAAGGAAATATTTATATGGATCACATCTGGTGTGAAAGGCTATTGTCTTTGGTGTCCAGAAATAAAAAAAGTACTCTTTAGTAGGAATGTTACCTTTGATGAATTAACCATGTTGAGAAAGGTAACTTTTGAAAAGATAGAGAAAAAAGATAGTACTCCTAAACAGGTGGAGTTTGATGGCAAAAGAATTATCCCAACCAATAAAGAAACTAATGATGACTCTCCTATGATAGAAGAAGAGTCAAATGAAGAAGAAGTTCAGACCCAAAAACCTCCACAGCAATATGAATCAATTACATTAAGGAAGGAAAAGAGGACCATTAGACAACATGCTCGATATCCTAATATGGTTGCTTCTACATCACCAAATGTAATTAATGACATTCTTGCCGCTTATAATCAAGCAGTCCAAAGTTCATAACAAGATAAATGAAGGATCACCATGAATGAAGAAATGTAGCCCCTTTAAAAGAATCAGACATGGAAACTAGCTAGTCTTCTGAAGAAAAAGAAGACAATCAGGTTCAAATGGGTATATGCAAAGAAAGAGGATTTCTAAACAAGGATAATGTTAGCTACAAAACAAGATTGGTGGCTAAAGGCTATGCATAGATGGAGGAAATTAATTATAATGAAGTATTTTCTCCAGTTGTAAAGCATTCCTCCATCATAATTTTATTATCTTTGATAACATAGTTAGATTTGGAGCTAGTTCTGATAGATGTAAAAACTGCATTTTTACATGGAGACTTGGATGAGGAAATCTATATAACTCAGCCAGATGGATTCAAAGTTACTGGTAGAGAAAAGATGGTTTGCAAATTAAAAAAAATCATTATATGGATTAAAGCAATCTTTGAGGTAGTGGTACAAGCGATTTGATAAGTTTATGATAGGGCATAAATACATGAGAAGTAAATATAATCATTGTATGTATTTGCATAAGCTATAAGATGGATCTTATATATATCTTATTCTTTATGTTGATGATATACTGATAGTATCCAAGAGTCAAATAGAAATTGTGAAATTAAAAACTCAATTAAATAAGGAGTTTAAGATGAAGGATCTCAGTGAAGCAAAAAAGATTCTTGGCATGGAAATATCCAGAGATAGAAAATTGGGGAGGCTTTATTTGTCTCAGAAAGAATATATAAGGAAGGTACTAAAATGTTTTTGGAATGAATGAGAAGTCAAAACTAGTTAGTACACCATTTGCTCCTCATTTTAAACTTAGTGCTTCCATGTTACCAAAGAATGATGCCGAATGAGAATACATGTCAAAAGTACCGTATGCAAGTGTTGTTGGTAGCTTGATATATGCAATAGTGTGTATGAGGCATGATATTTCACAGGTAGTTAGGGTTGTGAGTAGGTACGTACATGATCTTAGAAAGGAGCATTGGTAAGCTATGAAATGGATTCTATGATATATTCTAAACACCATAGATATTGGTTTGGTATATCAGCAGGATAGGCAAGATGGTCAGTGTGTAGTTGGGTATTGTGATTCTGACTATAATGGTGATTTGGACAAGCATCGATAAACTACTGGTTATGTGTTTACTTTTGCAAAGGCACCAGTCAGTTGGAAGTCCACCTTATAGTTAACAGTTGCTTTATCTACTATAAAGGCAAAGTATATGGCAATGACAGAGGCTGTAAAGGAGGCAATTTAGCTTCAAGGGTTACTTGGTGAACTGGGAATGGAGAAAAAGCACATCAAAGTGCATTGTGATAGTTAGATTGCTATTCATTTCGTAAAGAACCAGGTTTATCATGCAAGGATGAAACATATCGATGTTCGATATCACTTTTTATTGGAGATTCTGAAAGAAGGTAGAGTTATAATATAGAAGATTTAAACCATTAAGAATACTGTTGATATAATGACAAAAATGGTAACTACGGTTAAGTTTACACATTATTCAGACTTGATCAATATTGTTACAAATTGAAATATGAAATTTACAAATACTACTGGAGGTTGGATTTGAAGGAGAATTGTATGAAATTTTGCGAATGTGGAGATTTGTTATTTTTTGGCAAAATCAAATCCCACATCGGGATTTTTATTAAAATGGGAGGAATTCTTTAGTTATAAAAAAAATCCTCCCCCCTTAGTTACATTATCCCACAAAATTAGCCTTCTCCAATATTTAGGCTATTTGTATTCTTTCTCTCTTTTTTGTAATATTTCCTCAAATTAGTGAAATATTATTTTGGTAGTGTCCGAAGATATATACATAATTGGTTAAACTTCGTTAAATTTTGGTGTTCTCTTTTATGTTTATTTAATAGTTATTGTCAAGTATAATTGTTGTTAATTATTGTGATATTAATTACTTATCTTGATAAAATTATGTCTAGGAAGTTGGTATTTAAGTAGACAATTGCATTCCACTACATTTTTTCTGAAAATATATTTTGGAGTGATTTTTTAGTATAATCATTTATACTCTAGTCATATGAACAATAATTCTCAAAGTAAATTTATTAATATCGATAGAAATTAACCCGAATTCTATAAGAGTAATTTCGTATTGTTATTTTCATAAGAAATAGAGTTTTCATCAGAGTAATGGAACCATATATGTTGTATTGAGAGTATGCAATATATTATATATGGCAAAACGTGACTTTTGTTCTCTCTCTGTTGTTTTTATTGACTATCTATCTTCTAATTATATTTTATTGACTTTTTATATTTTTATTTTTTCAGTAATTATACTTTTATTTTTTATATATTGAATTCTTCCATTAAAATTTTAATTTTTATATTTAACTAAATCCTTATAAAATATATAATTGACTCTTTATATTTTAAAATTATATTAAATAAATCCTTATAAGTTTCAGTTTTAACCATTTAAATTCTTATTTTTAAAATTTTTAACAATTTTGAAGAATTGTATTCTCTGAACCAAATCATGCTCACCCCTAAGCATTTATATATCTAATTAATAAATATGTAATTTCAATAATTTTTGACTAAAGCAACCAAATAAAGCTATTTAGAGTTTAAATCATTATTTTTCATTATTTTCTTATCCACTCTACCTTTAAATCATTTAGTTATAATTTAAAATCACTTTTAATTTGGTGACAAGTGACTTACTTATAAAAAATTAAATAATATTATAAATATTTTTATATTTTGCAAATTGATAGATAAATTCTATAAATAAAAGCATTTGTATCTTAATTATATACATGAATTATTGTAGTTTTAAGGCTACAGAATTATAAAATATTCTGTTAATAAAAAATTTGGTTAGTACAATTTTTTATTTATTAAATCTTTAAATTTTAATTAATGAAGGTCTAAAATTTAGATTTATCATGTGTTTAAATGTTGCATTAATTACATATTTAATTAGAATTTTAAATTAATGAAACCAAAAATTTATTAATCTGCTATACAAATACTAATAGCTAGCTAAAATATTTTTGAATCAAAAAGATAAAAATTTTGTTATATATATAAGAAATTTATAATCTATATTTTTAACAAGATAAAAATGAAAGAATGTGCATTTTAGGATTTTAACAATTAACTTAAAAAATAAGTGTTTAATTGGCTAAAAATAAAAATTGTGAGGATTTAAGTAATATAATTAAAAATATAGTGAATCAATTATATGTTTTGTAAGAACTTAATCAAATATCGTATTAAATATAGGCACTAAATTTTGACGGAAGGATTGAATGTATAAAAAAAATATAAGGATTCAATGAAGAAAAATAAAAGCATAGGATTCAATAAAATAAAATTAAAAAGTTAGGGACTCAATGAAAGAAACAGAAAAGTAAAGGGACCAAAAAATTGAATTTGTCCTATATATTATATTATTCAGTATGCTTCTTTAATTTGATGACTAGTTGGTTATCAATAATGATTTAGGGTCAAAGTCAGAAATTTCACTTGAGGGAAGGGGTGCTAAAATAAAATTTAAATATAGAAGTACTAAAAAACATATTTTTGAAATAAATACTAAAATTCGTAAGGTAGCACATATACAGATTTATACAAATGAAACAAAAACTATGATATTAATTTTTGTTTCATTATAATCATTGACTTATATTATGGATTTGGAAACATATGATTATCAATATTTATAATTAAATAAGTATTAATTTGACGTTTTTTATTTTATTTGTATAATTTACATATCAGTAAGAGCCTTTAAATATAAAAATTTCCTAGAGAAATTTTAAAAAAAAAATTCAAATTTGAAAGCGACAAATACTAGGTCCTGAGGGACTAAATTAAAAAACGGAATAAATTATAAGAATTTTTTTAAGAATTAGTAAATATAAAAGAACTAGGTGCTGGGTACAGATATCAAAGCTACAATCATGTTCCCAGAGCTTTGCAAGAAATCTAATTATTTGTTCGGAAAAAAAAAAAAAACACCCGCACGCACATGCAAAAAGTGTATTATACAATCTGAAGTAAAGTACTTTTCTCTTTAATTATTTAGTGTACTATATATAGATGACAAATCATGCATGGAACACTTTTAGGTGGAAAAGTGTAGGTCCTCAGCTATCAGAAACTGCGATTGAGGCATGCAGATGAGGATGCCAGACACCATGGATTCGCTATAAGGTTTTCTGATGCCCCAATGACAAGGCAACCGCCCAATAATTTGGACTGATCTCTTAGTTCAAATGCATGTTATAAAATCGATCTTTTTTCTTTTTTTTCTTTTTGTCAGTATTGAAATTTCAGATAATGCAATTGCTTCAGGTTTTATTAATTATATATATCATCTTGTTAATTAGTTTGTGTTAAGAATTCAAGCTCCATCATCTCAAACATGCCCGGGGCTTTATGCACTCAAACATGCCTATTATTAATTATAGAGATAAGCAAAATTTGGATACTTGTGGTTTTGGCAGGCAAAATCAATCATGTGTTTTTTTTTGAGATTTAAATATCTTATATTTCATATTTTTGTATACTCTAATATCCTTTTAACGAATATCTTCATTATTTTATGAAAAATATCAATATAATTATAAATTTTGATGATAAATTTATTTTATATATAATTTATCATTTAATCTAATCAATTTTTTTTATTTTTTTTAAATATTGTAAATTTATTTTTTATTCATAATTAAATTAAAAATACATTTAAATTTAATTTTTTTATGAATTTATTATAGTTAGTTAAATGATATATTACTCATTATATGATTTTAGTATTAAAAATGCATATTATCTTTACATTAAAGCATTTTTTTCAAATATTATTTCTTAAGGGTACTAAACTGTAAAAAATGTAAAACATAGGATATTCAAAAGCCAAAAAAAAAATACAAGATTGATTTTGCCATAAGGCAAAACCACAGGGATCAAAAGTGTACTTATCCCTTAATTATATATATCAACCTTGTTAATTAGTTTTCGTTAAGAATTAAGACTCTATGCATACAAATAGGGGTGTTAAAATGAGCAATGATATGCGAGCATAATTCATCTAACACGTAAAATTAACGAATTATTTTTGAGGTTAAATAGGTTTTTGTTGGAAACAGATTAATCCATTTATGACACGATTTAATTAAATCATGTCGCAAATTGATACGTGAATTCATTTTTAACTTGTTTAATTATATATGACATATTTGGTCATGTTAATTTGACACAATACAACACCATCCATTAAAAATCATATAATTTATTATGATTTTAAATAGTAAATAATTCATTCATTATAAGTTTTTTTTATAAAAATAATATTTTTATTAATGTATTATACAAATTGCTAAATTACAAACATTATTTTAGATTTTTTTTTTTGGTGAAAAATGGTATTTGTTATACATTATAAGTGTTATACATGTTAAATAGGCCGTATTGAATGTTATGACTTACACAACTCATTTAAATAAATGGGTTACACGTGTCTTATTTGTGTAACCAATTTAATTTTCTTGTCGTGTTAGGGTTGAAATATTTGATACGATTAATACATGGGTTGTGTTTGTGTTAACCCTAATCGTGTCATCAAAGTGGGTCAACCCAACACGAATACAACTCACTAACCCATTTTGACATCTCTAAACTCAAACATGCTTAGGGGCTTTATGGACTCAAACATGCTTAGGGGCTTTATGGACTCAAACATGTTTAGCCTTCAAATGAATCTTAGAGTGTTGGACTTTACATTAACTAGACTTGCACTTAATTTTTCCAACTAGGAGTCCAAAATAGAACACTAGACTTCATCATGGGATTGTCTTCTACCAAAATAGTTTTAACTAATTAGTTTATGACTCCTCCTCAATTATAAACCTTTTTTTTTTCCTTTCTTTCTTTCCAACATAAGATCAATTCCCACTTTCATTCTCCAATAATTAAAAAAAAAATCTTGAAAGGTAGTAGTTAAGGTGAAAATGATAAAAAAAAAAATTATTCTGTATGTTATATTCTATATGGTTAAATTTGTAACACAAAATATGTATCTTATTTTCGATACTAAAATGTATAACACCTAAAATATAAAGTCACAATTTTAACCATAAAGTAGGAAAGAATTTACCAAAAAAAAAAATGCAACAAATATTGAATCCTATATATTAAAATTTAAAATTTAAATTTCATACATGCTAATTAATACCATAGTGTAGGCACCCAGCTTGATTAACCCATAATAGGGAGCAAACTATGGATGCTTGGTTTGATCGGCCTGTGACAAAGCCTACTAATAAGAACATGCAAAGCTTGAATGCAAGAGAAGACTTGAAATCTTCCTGAAAATGGACTTGAGAACCTTAACCCATTCCAAGCCCAAACCCATGCAAACATAAGACTTAAACCTAAAAAACCAAACCTAAGCCCGTTTTGGCCGAAGGCCTAGTCCTATGTCAAGGCCTGAGAGGCAATGCCTCATCAAAGAGTATTGCCTCTATAACAATCACTTGTACCTGCATTCAATGCAGAGGTGAAAATGATGGTCAAATTGGTGGGCACACCTCCAATTAAACTGAACGTATTGTATGAAAAGGAGGGTTTTGAGTGTAGAAAGAAAAAGTGTAATGATGAGGTTAGAAAAGTAGGGGTCTTGTCAAGGCATGAGGAGTCAAAAGGGTATAGAGAGTGAGAAGAGAGGGGGGTAATTCTTAGCTTTTTTTTAGTAAGTTTCAAAAAGAAAAGGAGAGAAGAGAGAGCTTTAGAGAGAGAGGGGACGTTCTTAAGAAGGAAAGAGAAGAAGTGAGCCTAAAATCCATTTTCTTAAAGGAAGAAGGAGGAAATCTTGCATTCAAGTGGAGATAAAGATCGAAACCAATCTCTGAGTACTAATCACTTTTAAAAGAGCTCATAAGGCAATAATAATCTTTATTTCTCTCTAATATTAGAGATATAGATTTGCATAAGCTTTTGCTTACTTACTTATTTACTTATTTCTTCAATTCATTGTTCACTTTATACCATGCTTATAACTTGATCTTTCAAGATATTGAGTATACTTGTAAGCCTTTAGTTATTTATATTAGATTTTGCTTACTTAAGACTGAAGTATGTTTGCTTAGTGTACTTGTGCCTGGTAGTTAGGCGACGCCTCCTCATATTGAGGTGATCTCATGTTGCCTCTACTCATAGTGGTGACACCTCATTGATGAGGCGTTTGCTACATCAATAGAGCTATGTGATATTTTATTTTGATATTTCTCTTACATCTCGTATGATTTGCACTTTTCTGTATTTTTGGGTTTTCATGTTTCAATTTTCTTTACACGATTATTTTGCTATCTTATTTAATTAATATTATGTATTTACTCCTTTTATTTATGTTGATATGGTTTAAGAATTAACTTTGTGGTTTCTTTTATAAGATTTCATATATCTATGAGGGTTAACATTTTGTCTATTATATGAACTTAGGATTATTTTAATCATCTAATTATAATTCATGTTCCTTTTAGTCTATTTTTCCTTTTTATTGTTCAGTTTAATTTCTATTTACTTTTGGTTTATTTTCTATTTATTTCACTTTTTCTTGCATGTAAAAAGGGTTGGAATATATTCTCCTTCCCCCTTTTTCTTTGTGTGTGAATTTATACTTATTTAGTGAATGAATGTTTATTTATATGATGAATGTTGTGAATCACACTAAATTGCATGACATTGGATTAATGTGCAAATTTAAACTTAATTGTAAAACTTGGAAATTGATTTAAGACAATTGCAATTTGCAAGTTAATAAAGAAGTAGTTGAATAATTAAAGAAAATAAAATACAAAAAAATAAACGGAGGCAAACTGCAAGGTTGGGTGGACACTCTAAAAACCCATACCCAGTTTTTAAACCTATTCTTTGATGATGGCTTCTAGGAATTTTTACAGAATCCAGTTACTGTATAGTGTATTCTGGGTCTTATTCGGGTGGTGACTCCTTCTCCGATTTAGGCTTCAAGCCTATTTTGTATTTCCTAATGGGCCTCGAGTTCACATAGTACCATGGTCATGAAACACTTGGGCACTCAGTCCTTAAATAGTCTGATGATAGTCATTACTCTGCTGCTTGTGTTTCACTCAAACTTGGTGATGGAGTATTGAATTATTGTCACTCATAGCACGTACTTATCCTTGTTATATGGACCCCTGAGTTGGGAGATGTAATGGAGGTATATCATTATAGGAACTAAAGCCTTTTTAGCCTAAGACTCAGGTCGTATAATGACTTGGCAATTTCTCTTAATGACTCAGGTCATATAATGACTTAGCATTTTTTCCCAAATGCATGTGCTTTGATGCTATATGGTAATCCTTGAAATAAGGCCCAAACCCATTTTAAATGGACCATGTCAAGATGGGCATTTTATGCCCACTATAGCCCATTGCAAATAGGCTACACTAAGATGGGCTTTTAATGACCATCAAGGCCTAGTAAAATGAACTTTGAAATTATTTAAAGGTATTATTTTTTATTTGTTCATTTTGAGAGTTATCTTACATATGTTAGTTTTGTTATCCCCTATTGATAATTAAATCTTAAACAAAAAATCCTAGGATAATAAACTCACCATTGAATATATGTGTGAGAGAAATAAGGGTGGAGATTATCATTTGAGAGCTTCTTATTTACTTCCTTATTAAGTGTAAATAAAGTATATTTATTTTATGTCTTTGAATAGTCAAATAATAAAATGAAATTGCATATCATGCATACATGTTATGCATAGTTTTAACATGTACTCTTGGAGCTATAGATCCTTTAAGCTCTTTCAAATGGATTTGATATAATTTCAGCTGATTAATCAGAAATTCAAAAATAGTAATGACAGGTGGCTTTGATCCCGAGGCCTTTAAAGTAGAGTTGAAAGAAGAACTACTCGATGATGAGATTCCTGTGAAAGAAAAAAAGATGATGATGATGTAACAGTGTTGGCTGATCTAGTAAGCTGAAAGAATGTGAACTTATCCAGAATAGTGGAATAAACTGGTTGGGCTAAGAAGATTTCCAAGGTAGTGTCACAAGTCTAAATGTTGATTAGGAAGAAGATAATCAACATCCCATTAGATTATACCAACCTTGATTTAGATATGGATGATGATCCTTTGCCTCAAAAATTTAAATTCCCTAACATAAAAGAATATTCTGGGACTGATGATCTGTATTTGCATCTAAAACAATATATGACCTATATGAAGGCCACCGAATTAACTAAGGCCCAGATATTCAAGCAGTTTCACATGTCATTAGAAGGTGCACCAATTCAATGGTACTATGCTTTGGAACCATATTTACAGTTCGATTGGAAGGAGTTGTATATTGCATTTGTGAAGCAATATAATCTTAATGTTCAATTAGTTGTATCCTTGAGGGATGTTTAAAATACCAAATAGAAGTATCATCAAGTCGTTGGACATGACATTGATAGTTACACCCAATTGAGACATGAAATCCAAGACTTGATTGATGCAGATAAAATAACTAATCCTAAAACCCAAAAACAAAATAGCCAAAATAACCTTTTGCCTAACTACCGAAACATCCCACCGCCTAATGCACCTATCCTCATTATTAACATCGGCTTAATTAAGGAAACATGTCTTTAATTCCTTTATTAACGCCACTTCTGAGCTAGCAAAAGTTGAACCAAAAGACCTGAACCTAAATGAACAACTCATGTAGCTTATTATAAGTGTTTTAGATATCTGGAGCTTCGATGATGAAGATGGAGAAAGGGTTGATCTATGGAAAAATATGGAAAGTAAAGAGAGTCAATCAGTTAGGAAGGTTGAAAAGAAAGAAGAAGAAATTAAGTCTGTTAAACCTATAGAGATGAAAGATGATATGAAAGAAAAGGTAAAGAAGGACAATAAAACTATTGCTAATGTGTGGGAATTCCTTATGCATTATAGATACTATTGAGAAGCACTAGTTTTAGCCTTGGACTAAAAGAGAATGTCTACAAGTTGCACATTTGAGTAAATAATTAACTCCTTAATGGAAATTCCTTAAGATGCTATTATGTTTTTTGATGGTAGATAATGGTTCTACCATTAATATGTGCCCACTCAAAATTTTTCCAAAGTTAGGATTGACTGTTGTTGACTTAAAACCTATGGTGTAGTTATTAAGGCCTATGATGATACGAAAAGACATGTTGAAGAGACATTCTAAGCCTTAGTCAAGACTAGGCCTATTAACACTTGAGTCAACTTACATGTAATAGACATTCCTATGACTTTTGCCATACTATTGGGGAGGTCATGGTTTTATCCTTTGGGTGGCGTGCCATCCACTATTTATAAGAAAATTAAGCTTCCATATGAGGGTAAAGTTGTTACCATCTCAATAGAGATCGAGACTGCGGTGGCTGTTATGAAATTGGCTCCCAAGGAGATTCCTATAAGCCTAAGTTTTAAAGTCTGTATGATTTATAAAGATGAGCTGGATGAGAAAGTTATGAACATGATGAGGAGTATGAAGTTCATGCCTAGACTAAAGCTAGGAAAGCATCAAAGTGGATCATCTGAGTTTATTGAACCAAAAGTCCCTATTTTGAAATATAGGATTGGATATTCTAAGGTTGAAGATTCTGAGGATAAAGATGAAGTTATTTTCAAAACCAAGAGGCAAGGATTATGGGATGTGTTAACTAAAGGGGGTACTAGTTACCCATACACGGGAACTCCTGAAGCTCTTTTGATGGTTGGGGAAGTGATCCTAGGATTTAAGATCTTTATTGAATTTGTGAATGGTGCAAAGAAGGCTAATGTTGAGATCATTCATATAGAAAAGATGACACTGGCTGAAGAAGAGTCTGAAGAGGTCATTGCTGCTTCGAAGCTGAAAGGCATTGCTGATAAGGAAAAGGAGCTGGATTTTGAGACCTATGTCCTGAATTCTATTATGGATATTTTCTATGATGATTTTGATGTTGCCCTTACTACTTTATTTGAAACTAATGACTTATTCCTTTCTAAAGTAGATGCAATGAAGTTTGATTTTACTTATTTATGTGATGTGTTTCCTAACAATTACTATGTTTATGATGATTATTTCTTGCATATGTTTGACATTAGTTTTATGCAAACTAAATCATTTAATTTAGGCACAAATGTTCATCCTAAAAATATACTAATTGCTTATGACTTAACACCTGATGAGAGAGAAAAATAAAAGAAACTTTAAAAAGAAGATAGAAAGTATTTGCTTGGGGGTATGAAGATATGCCTAGGATCGATAAGAAAATAACAAAACACAGAATTCTCATGTATCCTTACATCATACCAATAAAATAGAAAAAGAGGAGGTTGAGGCTAGAATGACCTCTTTTAATTAAAGACGAAGTTAAAAAGCAACCAAAGGTGAAATTTCTAAAGGTAATAGAAGACACCAAATGGCTAGTAAATATCGTTCTGGTCCCCAAGAAAGATGGAAGGGTTAGGATATGCATGGACTGCATATATTTAAATAAGGCTTGCCCAAAAGATGATTTTTCTTTACCGTACATTGACACACTGGTCGATAATGTGGCTTCCAGTTCTATGTACTCCTTTATAGATGGTTTCTCATGATATAATCAGATCATGATGGTAGTAATCAACAAGATAAAAATTTCTTTCACACTAACTAAGGTATCTACTGTTACTTGGTCATACTGTTTGGATTGAAGAATAGAGGGGCTACATATCAAAGGATGACTACCACCTTACTGCACGACATGATCTATAAGGAGATAAAGGTATATGTGGATGATATAATGGTGAAATATCTAACTAGAGAAGGGAACTTTAAAGCTCTGGACAAGTTTTTGGCAAGGGTAAAGAAGTACAATCTAAAGTTGAATATGAAGAAGTGTGTTTTTGGAGTGACGTCTAGGAAGTCGCTGGGACATATTGTTAGCCAGAAGGGAATAGAGGTGGATCCAAATAAGGTTAAAGAAATTAGAGAGATGCTTGCATCAAAAAATGAAAATGAAGTCAAAGAGTTCATTGGGTGATTGTAATACATTAGTAGATTTATAGCTAAATTGACTACTATTTATGACCCAATCTTTAAGCTCTTAAGGAAGAATCAACTAGTAGTTTGGGATGATTAATGTCAACAGGCTTTTAAAGCTATTAAGAATTATTTGATGAATCCTTTGGTCTTACAATTGCTAAAGCCAAGTAAACCCTTGATCTTTATCTAGCAATTGAGAAGGATACAATAGGTGCCATGTTAACTTAAAAAGGCAAAAGTAAAGTTGAGCATGCAGTGTATTACCTAAGTAAGAAACTCCTACAGTATGAAGCTAATTATAGCTAGGTAGAGAAGACATGCTTAGCTATGATTTAGGCCACTAAGAAGCTTCAACACTATTATTAACAAAGTCTAAATAGTTTCTAAACATGACCCTCTTGGGTACCTCCAACAGACTCCATCACTGATAAGAAAATTAGCCAGATGGCTAGTTTTACTCATCAAATTTGACATAGACTATGTAGTAAAAAAGTTAGTGAAAGGGAGAGTGGTGGCAGACTTCTTAGCTCAAAACCTAGTAAGTGACAAATAATAGTGGGAGCTAGAGTTTCCAGACAAGTATTTAGGGGCAACAGAGTTCAAGGGTTAGAAAATGTACTTCGATGAAGTGGTTAACAACAAAGGAGTAGGCATTGGTGTATTTTTAATCATGCTAGAAGGAGAAATGATCCTAATGGTGAAAAGGTTGTAATTCAAATTGACCAATAATCAAGCAGAATATAAAGCTTGCATCTTTAGGTTGGAAGTGCTTTAGAATGTAGGGGCAAAGGAAGCTACAATATATGGGGATTCTATGTTGGTAATAAAATAGATCTCCAATAAATGGAAAGTCAGAGAAGATAAACTAAAATTGTATTGGTATTATTTGGATACTGTTCTTTTGGCTTTCACTTAATGTAGATTTGTACACTTGCCACGAGAAGAGAACTAGATGGCAGATGCTTTGGCCACTTTGGCTTTAATATAGGAAAGAGGGATGCAGAGAGAAGTTAAGCCTTTTATTCTCGTGAAATCCTGAATCCCTTGTTAAACGGAGATAAGGGTGATGCCAATTAATCTTATAAAAAAAGCCTTATTTTTATAATCTACAATAGTATTTGAAGACAGGGAAATTCCTTAAAGACGCTGATAAGAAAGAAAAAATGTTCTTGAGGATGTTGTCATGGTAATTCATCAGCCATAATAGGATGGTGTACAAAAGGATGCCAACTGGGGTTCACTTGAGATATGTGGATAAAAATGAAGCTTAAAAACTTATAGAAGCAGTTCATAAAGGAGTATGCGAGCCACACAAGAATGAGACAGTCTTAGTAAATAAAATAGCTTGTCAGGGTTGGTTTTGGCCGATTATAGAAACAGATTGTGTTAAGTTTGTAAAGAAATGCCATAATTATTAGGCCTTTGGGGATGTCAGCCATTTGCCATCCATGAAACTTCAAGGAATGACTTCTTTTTGGCCATTTGCAGTTTAGGGAATTGATGTTATAAGAGAGATAAGACTGAGAGCATCAATAGCATCAAATGGTTATTAATACATTATGGCGGCGATTGATTATTTCTCTAAATGGGTTGAAGTTGAGTCGTACACTACTGTTGGCTCGAAGCAAATGGTAAGATTCATTAAGAAGAATATAATTTATAGATATGAGTTACCTCATCATGTTGTTACTGATAATGGTGTTCAGTTTCGGGTAGAGGTAGCGACATTATTAAAAGAATATAAAATTGAATATCACAAATCATCTCTATATAGACCATAGGCAAATAGGGCGGTGGAGGTTGAAAATGAAAACATAAAGAAGATCCTAGCTAAGATGATGGAGAATTACTGAGACTGGGTAGATTATTTGTAGTTTGCATTATAAGGATATAAGACTACCGCTAAAACATCGATTGGAGTCACTTCGTATTCTTTGGTGCATGGGTGTGAAGCTGTGTTGCTAGTAGAGGTTAAGATTTAATTATTAAGGGTTCTCTTGGAATCCAAAATCCATAAGTATCAGTGAGTAGAGAGCCGAATAGTGCAATTGACATTGTTGGATGAAAAAAGAATGAAAACTAAATATCACTCCTAGCTGTATTAGAAAAGAATAGCTCGGGCCTATAATAAAAAGATTAAGCCAGGAAAGATTAAGGAGGGTGGTTTAGTGCTAAAGCTCATAAAGCTAATCATGATTGATCATGTGGAAAGTTTAAGCCGAAATGGGAAGTTCCTTATATGGTGAAAACATTATTTTTCAAGGGTGCTGAAATTCTATCCAACTTAAAAGGGAATGAGTTTAGAGAGCCTATTAATCTGGACAAGCTTAAAAAATAATTTCTATGAAGTCTCGCTAGGGAGAAAACCTCAAAAAATGATTGTCTAGGCAAAAGTTAGAGATAAAAATGAAAAAATAAAAAGTCCTAATGGATTGAAAACCTTAAAAGAGGTGGTTCAGACAAAAATAAAGGACATGTAATAGGAGAGAGAGAGAGAAAGAAAAATAATTTATTGAAAACCTTACAAGGTGTCATGACCCAAAACAGGGCCATGACTGGCGCTAGGGAACAAGAATTCTTTCGAATCCGAAACCCGTAGCAAGCCTAAAAATAAAATAAAACATACAATAATAATAACAACATTTAATGCAGTAGAAATAAAATCATAAATATCAAAATAATATCCAAATCTCATATATAGATAAATCCTTTGATACAAGTCTCCGTTCAAATTCTCAAAATACATAACTCACACAAATATAATACATAAAACCTATAATTAATTTACAACTACTGCAGTGTCTAGATTATAAAAATAAAACTCAAGACTTAGATAAGCAGTTTATATAGAGAAGCCGGGGCGGAAGAAATCCGGTGTACAGGCCTGCTACTGAGGTCTGAAGAAGATGACTCTCCTGGAAAATGGTCAACAGAGGGGAGTCAGACCTCACTGAGTGAATTACTATAATATATATACATGCATACTAAATGACAATGCATACAGTCAATAGTATATATCTAATATGTATATATACAGGCAAATACACACGATGCAATAAATTATTTTATATATTTTATTGAAAATCATCGTTTATGAAGGATCAAATAGAACCCTAGAATATCGCAACCTCAAAACAGTGTTAGACAACACTCTAGCCACACAGGCTCACTTATTCCAAAATATTCACTTATTCCATTTAGACAGTAGACTGGCCCCGAGACACTAAGTCAACCGAGCTCCAGCAGTCTAACTGTCAGTGTGATTGGCCCTGAGACACTTGGTCAACTGAGCTCCAGCAATCACACTCCCAAATCACATCACACATCAAATAAATCAATTCCAATCAATATCCTCAAACTGGTTAGTAATATAGCCTAAATGTTGTAAGCGTACCGGTACGTACTTGGTCCTAGTACTGCCCACTAGGTAGCATGTTCTATCGATATCCTTTATTTAATAAATAAAACATACATTCATAAAATAAATGATGCATGAATTTGAAATAAATAGCAACATAAACCATATATATACTAGAAATATACCAAAAGTAAACCAGGTATATTTCGAGTATATATACGTCAAATAAATCCAATTAAATTACAAAATAAATTAGAAATATATTCAAAAACATTTTAAACCTGTTTTATTAACAAAACATGCATATAGTTTAAAATAAACCAAAAATAAACCAAAAGTAAACTAAAATAAACTCAACTATTAATTAAATCATTATGCATATTTAATCAAAATAAAACATATATTTCTAAATCATGCACCCTAAGCATATATATATAAAATAGTAACTCACACTTAGTGCGCTCCTCGAGATAGGTCTGACGGGCCTGGTCCACTAGGCCTCGGTCTCGGCGTAACTAAACAAATAATAAATAACAGACATCAGAATAAACCTAACAGAAAATCCTAAAAACTCGATCTAGAATATTAGACACAGAAACATAATTAAGGTTCGACCGGACATCACATTTTATGAGAATTCTACCAAAAATTCGGCAGAACCTCCCCTGTAAAATGGACATCTCTCTACTCAAAGAGTAGAGCCGACCCTGCAAAGAAACATACTTCGAAAAATAGGCACAAAACACATCCATAACCCCTCGGTCGGACTCCAAACTACAGTCTACCGATCGGGGTTCACAATCACAGAATAATTATAAAAATACCGAAAATACCCTTATATCTTAGAAATACATTTAATAAGTTAAAATTACATAATTAACCTTAAAACACAGTAAAAACCGATAAAACTCATTTTGTTTAGAAAAATCGTATATTATATATAATTTGAAAATAATTCACGAAAAATAGTTTTAATTAGTTAAAAATACTAAATAATTTATAGAAATAATTTTTATACCTTAAATAACTATTAAAACCAATTTAATTATATTTTTAGTCAATTTAGGGTAAAATTATCAAAATACCCCTATATATATAAATATACTAAAATTACTCCAAAAAAATTCACCAAAAAAATACAATTATCCAAAATTAATTTTATCAACATATTTATCAATAATATCAATAATTAAACTCAATTAGCTAATTAATTTCAATTAAAAACACAATTAACCTAATTTTCCAAAATTACATAAACCTAAATAAATTCAAAATAAATACATAGAAATTCATAAAAATTCCAAAAAAATTTCTATAATTCATTTCAACACATATATTTATCATAAAACATAATTTCATAATTTAATTAATTAATTTTCGAATATTAGAAAATAATATTAAAATATTCAAAAATACCCAAAAATCAAAATAATCTCCAAAAATTCTACAAAAATTCACACATGTAGATTAAGCTACTAGGATCAATATTTGTGAAGGAATTTTCTATGAATCAATCAATTAGAAGTTCAAAAAATAAAAAACCCTAAAATGGCCTAATTGAAGATTTAGCTTAAACCTCAACAACCACTGGTTTTCAGGCCAAAAGGAGCTTAGAATAGCGACCACCGGAGCTCAAGGAGTTGGGCGGTGTGCGAAATGGTGGCCGAAATCATGGTCGATGGCGAAGAGCTCAACTTGCTGCCACCGCGAATTTCGGGCGTTCCAGCAGGCTTCCGGCGGCCTGGTCACTTCGGAGAGGAAGAGGAAGGAAGGGGGAGGAGGTTGGCGGCAGCTAGTGGTGGTGAAGGGCAGTCCAGCGAGGTGGAACGGGAGGCGCAGTGAGGGTAGGTGTCGGGAGAGAAGAAGGAAGAGGGAGGGGCAATTCGATAATTTGGCAAAAATTTTGATTTTCAACTATATATATGTATATATATATATACTTTACACTATATATTAAAATAATATAAAATCACACACATTAAATATATACCACACACATATAATTTAATATTTTAATACACTTAAAAATAATTAAATAATATTAAAACTAATAATAAATAATAAAATATTAGGGTAATTAATTAAACCCTAATTAAATAAATAAACATATATATTTTATTTAGTACTTTTAAAAATATGTATGAGTTCATGCAAGTCTGGAAATCTATTTAAAATAATTAATAGTAAATTATTTACGTGAAAATTTCCCCGAAAATGCAAGTCCCGGGAAAATTTTACGTAAAGCACTTAAAATGATATACAATAATGTAAATAAGTTTTAAATACATATTAACTCGTAAAATATCATAAATATATATACAAAAATTATTAACACTGCATATCCCGATGCAGTATTAAAATATTTTAAAACTCGGGATATTACACAAGGGCAAGCCATTTAATAATAGGAGTCATATCAAAAGTGAAATGTATAGCCATCTTATGCTTAATTTAAATGAATGGATTGCCTAAATTGTTGTTGAATGTTGTATTAAATACTTATTATAAACTGTTTAACTACAAAAGGAAATTCCATTTAACATAAAAAGGGAATGATGATTAAATTTCATAAACTAATATTTTTAGCTTCTTTTGTTGAATGCCATGAGCACTCGATATTTGTAACTCTATTTTCCTTTTATTTCTTATGGACTCATCATTTTTTGTTTATTGCAATTGAATCCACTCCTTATACTGATTATCAGTGGTCTAATCTCCGTCATAGTTGATGTGCCTTTGAATGATTCTATGAGGCCAGGTAGCAACTAAGTTGTCTAGGAAGTTTTAAGAGAGGGGTCTGAGTTTAAATTCATGCACTAACCCTATAATTAGGTGTTTCTATCCATACTATCGACAAAGATATATAGGATCATTGAAAGTAGCAAAGTAAAGGCTGACTATAGAGACACAATAGGTGTAAGATCAAATGGTCATGTGCTGCAGCCTCTACCATGATCCTACCAGAACTTTATTATAGAAGATGTAGTGAAGAGAAGACTAAAGGGAGAGATTGAACAGTCTAGCATCTGATGTTGGATAAAGCGTAAGTCTGAAACTCTAATATAAGGGATTACAATTTGATAGGAAAAGTCCAAGTGACATCCTATAATAGCCTCAAATTCCTCTAGTAATGGGCATATTTATTAAGAATTGAATCAAAAAATATATTTTTTTGGATCTTGGAATTGAGTCACAAGATGGAGAAAGGGAAAGTTAATTCTCCTTATATGAAGAGATAAAAAAATTAATAAATGGAAGGGCTCCAGCTTTGCCCATGATTCACTATCTAAGCCCTTTAAGATTGTTTGTAGTTATTTAAAACTTCTTTTAATCATGTTTAGAGATTTTTAAAGTTAATAGGAGAGAGAAGATGGAGAGTTGAGGTGTAGGTTTGAGAAGGAGAATTGGATTTTGTAAAGAGTAATGAGGATTAAAAGGGGATCTGCAGAAGAGGCGATAAGGCGTTCGCCTCTTTGATCAGGCAGTGTCTCATCATAAGAAGGCATTTAAGAATCACCTCTTCACAAAGAGGCAACACTGGAGTAAAAAAGTGATCTCCTTTATGGCAGTTAAAGCCATATTTTGATTTTATTATTTGATTTGACTTTTCCTATTTTGATTCATTAGTGGGAAATTTGCATGATTGAATGATGTATTTATGTAATATTATATTAAAATGGTAAAAAATTCCTCAATGAAATAAGTCAAAACATTTTAAATGCTTCGTCGAATATGAACATAAACATTTAGAATAAAGTTGAAATAATTTTGCAATATTAGAGATCAGAAAGCAAAAAAAAGTATGTATCCTAGTCTAAGAAGCCTTAGTATCATCTTTATCACCACCCCTACTAGAACCATTACCATCATCATCACCAACACCCTTTTCATCGTCTTTCTCATTGTCCTTCTCCTTAATCTGGAGAGCGGTAACTTGGCACTGAACGGTTGTGATCCTGGCCTTACTAATAGCATTATGATCCTGTTTGTACATAATCTAAGGTAAGCACTTATATAACTAAGCATACATAAAGAAGTAGGTAAAAATCATTACCCTCTACTGTTGAGTGATGGTCATCAAATAGTTACAATGAGTCTTGATCAGGCAATACATATACACTCTTTGGTCTAAATAATTTGTATGATTAAAGATAAGATATTATTGATGCCTTGTTGAGATTAATCACAAATGCAGGAAAATGAAAAGGCTTATATAAGTAGCATCGGGAGTGTATGCTGGAGTCAGACTATCATCCAATTTCAAGAACTCACAAGATAAGTTCCTTAGGGACACTTAATAGTAAGCTAGTGAGTCAGGAGTGTGAGTCAAGTGCCTAATGATCATCCATGAGCTAGGACTGGAAGGAGCTCTAGGAGGTGGTGCTCCAGCAGAGGTACCGTCTTCATTGTCAATGTAAGGGCACTAGTGGGCTCTCTCATGTGCAAGAGGCCTAGCTCTATAAGTGGGACCTATGGCTTCCATCTATGGACAGAAAAATTTAAGTTAATATATAATTTAAAAGAGAAAAATAAAAAAGGCAAAGTCAAGTGTATACCTGAGCAGTCGTAACAGCTGAAAGAGGCAACCGTTGCGATGAATTGGCTCTGATAAAGTCCAAGTAGCAAATCTTGCTCCTTATAGTGTGTCTTTCAGTAGGGTCTCCTATGACCACTCTAGGCAGCTCATCACCCTCTAGTAGTTGCATCTAGAACATGCCTGCAGGAGGTGATACGGGGATTGGCTTAGCACGGGCACTATATGTTGGGTTTCGTGATACAAACGCAGTGGAAAAATTAAAATTTTATCACGTTTCCAAACCTGAATCCATGTAATTCAACTACTTAATTAAATCTAGGGTTTCAAAAATCTCACCAAAATGCAAAAGAGGCAAGATTTTCTGGAAGGATGAGAGGAGGTTCACACCAGTGACATCTTACCTCGTGCTTTTTTGGCTTGGTTATTCGGATCAAGACGTCTCCAAAAGGATGTGTCCTCTATAGGTATCCACACGAACAACCCTTCACAAAACTAATTGGAGTGTGTGTGCTAGCAACCTCCTTGATTGTCTCACAAATCAAGAACAAAAGGAAAAACACTGTCTTTGTTTTCTAATAAGAAAGAAAATAAATTTAGAGGCAGGAAAAACAAGTATGTGAAACCCTAAAGAATATAACATATTTATAGACTCCAAATTAGGGTTTCACCTACCAATGACCTTTTGGTAATTTTTCCTTTATTATATTATGATTTTGTTTAAAAATATATCAAAAATAATATCGTATTTATTTATTTAAAATAACATTTATCTTAAATAAATAAATAAAACACTTTAATTATTTATTTCTATAGAGTTTATTTTGGGCTTATTAAACCCATATTCGTTTTGGGCTTGTTCTAAATGTGTGACACTGTAGATTCACATAACATTGGTAGTGAGCCTAAATCTCTATTTAGGCCTACAAGTCATAAGTGGCCTCTAGCAAGATATTATGACTACCCAAGTCATGTGAAGTCAATAATCCGACATAACCTAATTACAATGAATTTTATCGTCCCTTTATCACATGATATCTTAATTGAACATAAGGCATAGAATGTCATCCTTATATAGTTCAATATTATGACTTGATTCCAAGTAGACTGAAAATGATAAATCTTTATTAATTCATTTCAGCATGGCCATGCAATTTTCTTCAGTCTATCTTATCAAGGGGCCTAAAGATATCTTTCTTATATTAATGAGGGATAAATTCCTTTTGAATCACTCACATTCCTCACATAACTAATTTTATATCCAACAACATTCCAATTTAGTCATCTGGTTAAAGATAATGTTAGAATGTGTCAAAACATAAAATATCTATGTAAAAATCCATGATGATTTCAAGGTCAAAGGACCGAAATAAAATTACTATGATGAGAAATACTTATGACAATAATTTATGTAGTATTCTCATAGTGGGTCAATCCAGTACATGATCTCTCATCATGTACCTATGAGTTGACTTAATATCTCATATTAATGATTAGTAAAACATAACCATTAGTCAACATCATACTAGCCTTAATACTTTAATATTTTTTATAATGAATAAATGGCTAGGGATAATTAGAATAGAACTCTTATTTTAATCTAAGGGTTTTACTATCAAGTCACATACTTGATGGCCTTAGTAAAAATTAACCATTCATATAATTATCATAAAATCAAATGATAAGGAAATACCTATTTATTAATAAAATAAGAAAGTCAATGCATAATCAAATGATTGACCTAGTGCATATCACTAACACTATAATCCTAGTGGAAGATCCTCTCACTGAGATACCACACTCGATAGCTAGGTCCATGAAGCAGTACTTGCCATAAAGATAATTATCTTAAGTGAGTCATCTCTGCTAGCCACCTATCTTGAGGACCCCACAAATCCTAGCACAGCTACAAGGAAGAACAAGTAAGTGACATGGATTCTATAACTATATGATATTAATAATAGTGTCTGTATTTTTTCAGTACCTTATCATAGGTAAGGGAGTTCAATCGCACCTTATGAATGTGCACTTGAGCCAAATGCCTCCTCTATGAGCGATTAGCACCCCACCGGGCCAACACTGAGAAATGAATGTCACTAATGCGAGTTATCCCTCGAATTAACTCCAGCTCTAAGGCCTAGACCTGTAAAAGAGAATTGTTAATAAATAACCAACGTAATTGGCAAACAAATTTCAAAAAATAAAAGAGAAAGAATACTTACTAGGATGGTGTGTCAAAAGCTGTAGAATTGTTTAGGTCCACAGACTAACTCATCCATGCTTTTGTATAAGTAGGCTAGTGCATAACTACCCCATTATAAGAGGACACTCGATCCAAGTCTCAAAGAGGCAGTAAGAACATCAGATCGATAGAGTTGGTGATGTTAGCAAAAAGGGTATAATCTAGCAGATAGACTAAGAATGCCCTCACTGCCTGATCGATCTTTTGAGCAGTGGTAGTAGCCTCAACCCTAGCCTTATATAATCTTAATAGTGTAGGTCCTTTTTATATCTGGGACTATAGTAAGGAGCCTCTTGATGTAAGCTACCTGATCTGGTGCCATCCAATGGATGCTCACATCAAATGAGATAACATCACCTGCACATGCAACCCTAGTAATGACAGTAAAGCATATAGGATCTAGTGTTAGGTTACCAAAAGGAAGGTGTAAGGTGTGGGTGGTCTCGAACCACCTCTCCATCGGCGCATGTAGCGGCTGGTAATCAGTGTGACCCTAGGAGTCCAAAAGTGGTAGGACGAAATCCTTAAAACTTATATCTTAAATACAATCCTTGATATCATCTGTAAGCTCATTGTACCATACCTGAGCCCCATTAAAGTTCCTAGCACCTTTGAATGTGTGGGCATCATACTAGAAATAAACACGGAATTCAAAAACTTATGTAAACTATTTAAAATTGAAAGACTGAAAATGTTGAATACTTTTAGAGAGGTAATGCCTCATTAAAGAAGTGATACCTTATGTGAAGAAGCGAAGCACTAGTAAGCCACATGGAAATGATCACCTTTCTAATGTTGCCTCTTCACAATGTAGAACACAGAATAATTTTTAATCTTTTTAATTTTTTTTAATTTAATTGAGTCCATTCCTATTCCTAATGATGAATTCATGTCTATTAATCATAACCTGATGATTATTTATAGGAGAAAATGATTGATGTGAATAATAACATCTTCAAAAGTCAAGATATATATATGAGTGCCTAAACTCACTATGAGTGGAATATCATCCCCAATCGAGAATCTGACAGTACGTAGAGGATCTATGGGTGGCATCACCAGGTCCTATTATGGTGGATTAGGAGTTCAAGTAGCTTCCATTATTGGAAAAAAGGGATGTGGGAAAGAAGAAAAAGAAAGAAATCTTTTTGAAAAAAGAAGGAAGAAAAATGGTTTTATAAAAAGAGAAAAAGGCTTATATAGAAATTGAAAAGGATGAAGTTTCATGATAAAATTAGGTAAGATAGAAGTGGCCTTTCAAGCTTAGGCCCTGAAGCTAACCGTCCAACAATTGTTAAAAGAAAAAATAGAATAAAAGAAAATTTGACCTCTCAATTTTGAACATTGAGGTTGATGGCCTGAATTTTTAGGGGACTACCTCTCGAGTTTGTATACCTATGGTTAATGGCATGAGCTTCCCAATTATTAAAGAAAATTTAACCTCTCAATTTTGAACACCGAGGTTGATGACATAGATTTCTTAATTGGTTTTAAAGCTTTCTAATCAAAGTATCAGAATGTTATTGGATTTGAAATTTTCTGATCGAAGTATTAAAATGTTATTGGATTTGGAATTTTTTGATCAAAGTGTCAGAATATTATTGGATTTGGAATCTTTTGATTGAAGTATCAAGATGTTATTGATTTTAAAGTTTTATGATTGAAGTATCAGAGTGCATGATTTGACCTCTCGGGCTTGTATACCCAAGGCCGATGGTATAGATTTTAATGAATTTAGTTTCTAAGTGTGGCTCAAAAATTAAGTAAATCCTTTTTTATTACTACTTATGTTTTGCATGTGATTTTTTAAAAAATTATTATTGCATGCATTTGGTTTTTTAAAAAATCAAGGGGCAAACTATAGACACTCGATTTAATTGGTCTATAATAGGGGGCAAACTATTGATGCTCAATTTGATCAGCCCACGACAAAGCCTAGTGATGAGAACATACAAATCTTGAATGCAAGAGAAGACTCAAAATCTTCTTGAAAATGGACTTAAGAACCTGAACCCATTCCAAGCCCAAACCCGTGCAAAACAAGACTTAAACCCACAAATCCAAGCTTCAGCCTGTTCTGGCCCAAAGACCCAGTTTTGGGTCAAGGCCAGAGAGGTGATGCTTTATCGAAGAGGCACTATCTCTATAACAGCTGCTTGCGCCTACATTAAATATAAAGGTGATAATGGTGGTCAAATTTATGGGCCCACCTCTTACTGAACTAAATATATTATGTGAAAAGGAGGGTTTTGAGTGCAGAAATAAAAGTGTAATGATGAGGGTGGAAAAGTGGGGGTCTTGTCAAGGCATAGGGAGTTAAAAGAGGTATGAAGAGTGAGAATAGAGGGGGGCAACTCTTAGGTTTTTTTTTAGCAAGTTTCAGAAAGAAAAGGAGAAAAGAGAGAGCTTTGGAGAGAGGGGGGACATTCTTGAGTAGGAAAAAGAAGAAGTGAGCCTAAAAACCTATTTTCTTGGAGGAAGGAGGAAATCTTGCATTCAAGTGGAGATAGAGATTAAAACCAATCTCTGAGGGCCAATCACTATGAAAAGAGCTTACAAAATCGTAATAATCTTCATTTCTTTTTAATATTGGAGTTGTAGATTTGCATAGGCTTTTGTTTACTTACTTATTTAATTATTTCTTCGATTCATTGTTCACTCTATTCCATGCTTATAACATGATTTTTCAAGATATTGAGTATAGTTGTAAGCCTTTAATTATTTATATTAGAGATTGGTTACTTAAGTACGAAGAATGTTTGCTGAGTGTACCTGTGCTTAGTAGTCAGGCAGTGCCTTTTCGTGTTAAAGCGATCTCACATTGCCTCTAGTCACATAGGTAATGCCTCATTAATGATGCATTTGCCGCATTAGCTGAGCTATGTGCTATTTTATTTTGATATTCCTCTTACATCTCGTATGATTCGTACTTTTCTATATTTTCAGGTTTTCATGTTTTAGTTTTCTTTACATGATTATTTATCTTGTTTAATTAATATTATGTATTTACTATACTCATCATGAATTAACTTCGTGGTTTCTTTTGTAGGATTTCATATATCTATAGGGGTTAACATTTTATATATTATAAGAACTTAGGATGATTTAAATCATCTAATTATAATTCATGTTTCATTTAGTCTATTTTTCCTTTTTATTATTTGGTTTAATTTCTATTTACTTTTGATTTATTTTCTTTATTTCACTTTTTCTTGCATGTAAAAGCCCGCCCCCCCCTTTCTTCTTTTGTATGTGAATTTATACTTATTTAGTGAATGGATGTTTATTTATGTGATAAATGTTGTGAATCACACTAAATTGTATGAAATTGGATTAATGTGTAAATTTGAACTTAATTGTAAACTTGGAAATTGATTTGAAGACAATTGTAATTTGCATGTTAACAAAAAAGTAATTGAATAATTAATTCCAATAAAATATAAAATATAAACGAAGGTCAACTGAAAGGTTGGATGGACATTTAACAAGTTCATACTCAGTTTTTAAACCCATTATCTGATGATAGCTTCTAGAAATCTCTGTTAAATCCAGTTGTCATACAATGTATCACGGATTTCATTCGGGTAGCGACTCTTTATCCGATTTAGGCTTAAAACTTATTTTATATTTCCTAATGGATCTTGAATTCACATAGTATTGTGATTGTCAAATACTTAGGCACATACTAAACCTTGCCATTTACACATAGTAACTATTCTCTTCCTTCACTGCTTCATAAATTTATGTAGAAAATTATGCAATATTTTTTATTGCATGATGTTTTTCTAGTTCAAGAACGGGGATGAAAGTACGGATTAAATTTATAATTTGTTAGTATTTAAAAATAAACTTTTTATCATTACACTACTCACAGTTGGACAAATTTTACTTTTATTCTTGAGAAACCATCAATACCGCATTAGAAAACTATATATATTTTGCTTGTGAGATAATAACATTTTTAATCCTATAATTTATATCATTTTTTCAATTAAGTTTTATAAATAAATTTTTTATAATTAAGTTCTGAAAATTTTAAAAAGTCTTCTCATTAGTCATATCTATTAGTCAAATCAATTTTCTGTTAGTTAACCCTTCAAATTAAATTTTTTGTTTACATTTTAATTCTACAACTTTTAAAAAATATATTATTTTTATATTTTAAATATTTTTTTATTTATGATTTATTTTATTTTATAACTTGTGTAATAACTATATAACTCACTAAAATGATACCAAAAAATAAAATTTAAAGATAATATTGTTTTCTTAAATTACTAGTTTAATTAATAACGTTAATAAAATTAATTAAATATTTTAATTAGTTTAAAATATATAATTTTAATTAATATATCATAAATGAATAAATTTTTTTATATGAAAAAAACTCAATCAATTTTATCAATATTATAATTTGTATTGCATTTTAAATAATTTTTAAACTGGATGAAATTTAAAATAGACAAATTTTTTTTACAAAATATTTCTTTACTAGACTCTTTTATAATAAATATTTGAAAAATTAAATAAGTGAACCTATATTTTTGTAAAATAGCTTAACGTAAAGAAACAATTTTTTTTTTTTTTTGAGAATATCTAATTCAAATATAATTGAATTCAATAGATATTTAAAATCTGACACAAATTATAATGTTGACATAAATGAATCAATATTTTTTATTTTTTTGATATTGTTTTTAATGAGTTAATATAGTTATAATGTAATAAATTATAAATTATAAATTACAAATAAAAATAAAAATTATTTATTTAAAATATAAAAGACTTTAAAGTTTCAGGATTGTAGTGTAAAAAATAAGTTTAATTTCAACAGTTGACTAATAAAAAATTGGTTTGACTTAATGGATATAACTATCGAATTTTTTTTTTAAACTTTTAAAAATTGATTGTAAAAAAAATTACTTATAGGACCTTTGAAAAAATAATATAAGTTATAGTAATACAAATATTATTATCCCTTTTGCCTCTATATAAGTATACAATAGCTATATCTAGTTAGAAATTGCCTACATGTAATTGATTGGACAGTAAATTTTATATGAAAAAGTTATGTATAGCATGAAAATAAAATAGTAAAAATGTGAAAATTTTATATAAAATATTGAAACAATAAAACAAGACAGATTAAAGAACTATATAAAAAAAACATGACATTCAATAAATGAGAATTTCAAACAAAAAATAAAATAAATTGTAATATCTATTGGTTTAAAAAAAATAAAGAGTTTGGAATTCTAAAATTTTAAAATTTTGGATTTAAATTTTATCAATGAAAAAAAAAAAAATTATTTGAAGAGTTTTGTCTTACTGTAGATCTAACCAACTCAAACTTAAAAAAATCTGAACTTTTATAGTTATTGAATCTGAAAAATATGAATTTTTTTTTAAAAAAAGGACCGACGCAAATCAAAATCTTTTGGCTATCAGCTTTGCCAAAAGGTTGTATATTTTTTTTTTTAAATTTAATATATCAATTTATATAGTTCTAGATCTACTATAGATGTAAATTTTTAATAAATTTTTTTTACCTCTCTTTTGAAAGAAAGTTTATATTTTTCAATTAATGAAAATATTAAAAAATTTAGATATTAATAAATATAATAGAAGATAATTTTTTTAAATCAAATAAAACTTAATTTTTTAAATTAGCATTGGTAGAATGAGAATCCCATATCTTAAGAAAAATAATCGTTATTGTTGTGAAAAAGTTAGGTGCAATTTTCGTATACAAATTTTTTTTAATTAATATGATTCAATTCGGATAAAAATATAAAATAAATAAAAATATTTTAACAACTAATTTAATAGAATTGTATATATTATAACTCGAATTTTAGAAGAACAGTCTCTTGTCACCTATCATCAATTGTATGCATATGTTTTTTTCAATGGCTAGTTGAGTCCTTATCTACACATAAGCAAAACGCACATTGCCTAACAATTTTAAGTTTTGGAGCTAACATTGCCAATTAAGGAATACCAATTTTCAATACGGAAGTCACATTGTACCATCCAAAGCTAACCAGGAAAGCTGGAGGCTCTTCAAACCTTGTGATTTAGCTCAACTTTCATAACATAAATAATACAGCTAGGAAAATGTTATTGTTGATGGGGTTAAATCATATAACAAGTTGCTTATAAGAACTTGCTGCAAGAATGTGTAATTTATATTAAAATCAGCACATGATGCTTAAGTTTGGGTTTTGCCATGTCTGCGAGGTTATCATATTTACATGCACCCAAAGACTCTTTTTACCAATTTTCGAACAGCCATTAAATTGATCGACAAGGATCTTTGTTGGTTGAAAACGTTTTCCAAGTAATACTTTTCTTCCTTCTCTTCCAACACTGTTGTTGTCATTTTTGTAATGACTTTTAAAACTGTTGTTTCTAACAAATTGATGGTTGGTTTCTTGTTGAAATAATTCCAGATGCACATAAAGATGGACAAAGAATCAACAGAACGCGAGCAGCATTGCGAGAAACTTGATGGATCGACTGAAGCTGGCGTGTCGGTACTAAGAAGTGACGGAAAGTGGAAGTTTGGTCGCAAATCCTTAAGCACCGTGCGGCCAGAAGAGAACAAGGATCATAAGCAGGCTGCAATATTAACTGAGCAAAATGTGCAGAGTTTCAGTGACAGTTTCAAAGTCAATATTGATGACTTGGTCGACAATATCTCCGGAAGCTTATGCAAAACAGGTTCCCTTCGAAGTAGGATTTTTTTAGAATTGACTTGCAGTCTATTCTTTTGCGATTTGCATGTATGTACAATACTAAGAATATAAATACACTATGAGTTTAGTGGCAGCTATTAGAATTTTAGTATTGTCGTATCATGTCTTCCATGGCTGCTGAGTTCTTTTTTACCCTCTAACACAGGCCATAATGCATTGGGTGCATCTCCCTCAGCTTACAAGGATAGCACAGTTTCTAGCAAGTGGAAGAACATGCATGTTGAACCTACCTTACCAATAGCTCTCAAGGTAATTAATATATAGCCGGTGATGATATATAATGAGCATTGTTTTGTTGAAAAAAAATCTAAAAAGGGTGCATTATTGATCTATCGATTATGTTATATATGCAGTTCCAAGATGTGAAATACAGTGTTAATTCAGAGAAGTACATAATTGATGGAATTAATGGTTCAGCAAATCCAGGCGAGGTTCTTGCTCTTATGGGACCTTCAGGAAGTGGCAAAACAACTCTGCTAAATCTGCTGAGTGGAAAGGTCAAATTTAAAGATGGTTCCATCACTTATAATAGCCTACCATATACTAAGTCCTTAAAACGAAGGTACATTAATTAAGGATAATGTTTTATGTAACAACTTGCTACATTAATAGTATTATCATAAGGAGGAAAAATATTTTTATGTCATCTATTTTTAATTGATGACCCCATGTATATAGGGGCAAACATATCATTTTTACTCAAAAAATTTGTCTTCTAATGTTTGTGACAATACTATTCATATAGAAAGTTGCTACATGTATGATTATTAAACTAATCAAGTAAATTCATAGTCTATAAGCCAACATGATTCATAAAAATGGCTAAGTAATTAATTTGCTGTGATTATGCTTGGATGAAAGTGCAGGATTGGGTTTGTGACGCAAGATGATGCATTGTTTCCTCACCTTACAGTTAAAGAAACTCTAACTTATGCTGCTTTGCTTCGTCTTCCCAATATCTTGACAAGACAACAGAAAAAGGAAAGAGCCATGAAGGTTATTAGCGACCTTGGCCTTGAGAGGTGAGTGATTTCCTTCACCATTATATAGTTATAGCGTGAATTACTACAACACTTCTAATTTGACATGACAATAGTTACAATCTCCAGCTTCATCAATCAATTGATCACTCTCCAAAACATATATATGATAATAAGGCTGAGATTCCAAAAAGTCGATAACATTAGTTATGGCCATAACACAATCACATGAAGTATTAAAAATACCTGAACTTAAAAAGGGGATATTATTTACTTTTTGGTCGCACCATGTTGAGGTCCAGGAAAGGAAAATTTAAGATATATATATATATATATATTAGGACCTTACAATTTTTTCCAGGAACTGATTTTTCGACGAACAGGGCAAAAAGAAATGTTAGTAGTTCTTAATTACACCTGCTTGTCTAGCAATTGAAAAGAAGTCCCCATAATGTTTATGTTTTCTGAATCAATCTGAGAAAAACTAGACAATTACTTCAGGATGAAAAGAAGTCAATGGAGACTCAATTGCCTGCCCTCAAAGGTGGGCTGTCAAATAGTAATTTTCTGCAGATTCCTGTCATGGCCTGATTTTCTTCGGATAATTATTATTTTTTTTCCTGCCAGAAAATGTTCACTATCATTTTTTATCAATGTCAGGAGCCAAGATACTGTAATTGGTGGAAATGTTGTGAAAGGGATATCTGGAGGTGAAAGGAAAAGGGTCTGTATTGGCCACGAGATTCTTCTGAACCCATCACTTATTTTTTTGGATGAGCCCACATCAGGATTGGACTCGACAACCGCTCTTCGAATTGTCCAGATTCTGCAGAACATGGCAAAGGTGATAAAAAATTTTTTTTATCAAGATTTGGAGGTGTAAATAACTTTAATAAATTGTCATTTGTTTATGTTTGGTGTCTGAATATAGGCTGGCAGGACAGTTGTGACCACAATACATCAGCCTTCTAGCAGGCTGTTTAGCAAGTTCGACAAGCTTCTTCTGTTGGGAAAAGGAAGTGTTTTATACTTTGGAAAAGCATCGGAAGCAATGATGTATTTTTCTTCAATTGGTTGCAACCCACTCATAGCAATGAATCCTGCAGAGTTTCTGATTGATCTTGCAAATGGGAACTTAAATGAAAAGTCATTTCCTTCAGAACTAGAGTACAAGTTCTTACTTGAAAGCAGAACAGTAGACACAATAAAGGAAGGCCTTTCTCCTGCTGATGTCCATCAGGTGTTTTATTTTTTGGTGCTTCAGAAATTTTTAAAGAATAGATGGGTTGTCAGGATTTAAATCCTTCCAGACACTATTTTGTGCAACAATTCTAATTACTCCAAATTCACACCCTGTAGTATCTTCTGGAGGCTTATGAAGCAAAAGTGTCAAGAACGGAGCAAACAAATTCCCTAAATCCTGTTACAATAGACGGTGAGATTGAGATTCCTGGGAAGATGAATCCAAAGGAATGGGGAGCAACTTGGTGGGAGCAATTCTCAGTTCTTCTCTGCAGAAGCCTTACAGAAAGGCGCCATGAGTACTTCAGTTTTATGCGTGTAACTCAGGTTGTAGCCACTGCAGTAATAATAGGACTACTTTGGTGGCATTCTGATGATTCATCTCCTCAGCATCTTGAAGATCAGGCCAGTTAATTTGGTCTAGTTAATATGAATGCATAATTACTTTTTTTTAGCTTCGAAAGTTAGAAGTTTCGCACATTGGGGATGCCTTTTTAACATCATTATTGTTTCATGGTGCTAGCAGGCAGGATTGTTATTCTTCATATCAGTATTTTGGGGCTTCTTTCCTCTGTTTACTGCCATATTCACATTTCCACAAGAAAGGGCGATGCTAGCGAAAGAGAGAGCAGTTGGAATGTATAGACTGAGTGCATATTTTGCAGCCAGAAACATTAGTGATCTTCCTTTGGATCTGATAATGCCTACAGTGTTCATTTTGATAGTATATTTTATGGTCGGATTGAAATTGAGATTTGCCGCGTTCTCTCTGACAATGCTAACAGTTTTTCTCAGCATTATGGCCTCTCAGGTACTACTTGAATTTGCTGCTTCTGAATGTAAAAATACATGTTTCTTTCCTGGTTCAGAATGTGATTACCTCAGAATTTTACATGTGCAGGGTCTTGGACTTACTATAGGTGCAGCAGTCATGGATGTAAAGAAAGCAACAACACTTGCTTCCATTATTATTATGACCTTCATGTTATCTGGTGGATTCTTTCTTCAGGTAAGATACCTGGATCTCTGCTATTGTTGTTGTTAATTTGCAAATTCTAATTTGAAACATTTCAATGCAGGCGGTTCATCCTTTATGTCATGGATGCGCTACGTTTCTTTCAACTATCACGCATACAGGTTGCTTCTGAACATTCAGTACCATTGCTCAGATTCATCTCCTGGATCAAGTTCTTGCCGGTCTATGCTTCGCACTGATTCAAGACTAGACCATAGTGGGGAACAAGTGACAGCATTGATGGTGATGGTTGTTACATATCGCCTAGTAGCCTACTTGTTCTTAAGAAAAATGAAACAAAGGAAAATGGCCTAGTTCATGTAACTAAACAAGTTGATCAAGATTTGCTTATGTAATTCACCTATAAAGAATTTGCTTAATCTATCAACTCAACATTCAACAGCCTATTTTTGTCGCAGAACGCAGAGGCACATCTTCTGCTTTAACATAATTATCCTGCCACTAGCTTGATGACACTTTCTAATTATCATTCAATCGGGAGTCAAGTCCTCTTCTTGGTTAACTCAAAGGAATTAGTATCTTCATAACTATATTGGGTTTGCACTATATTTCCTAAAAAGAAAAACCGCCAGGGATATGGGACTGGATTGGAGCGTAAAATTCTCCAACTCATCCTAAGAATAGCGTGGGTTAGAGGTTCCTCAAGAGTTCAATTATTCACTTCCTTAATCACTTGTTTTTGAATAATTTTCCGTCCGATTACTCAAAAGTTGAAATTCTTTTTACACCATCTCACGTTTTTTCAATGACTAGAATTGATTATATGGTTTGTCACATGGGATCCAAGATAACGAGTGACGCTTATGTATGGAGTATGCAAATATCACATCATTTTGATGGGACACTTGAAATGACATTTGTTGTCATATCATTGTTAATTTTTTAAAAAGTTCTAAGGTGAACTTATATTTTATAAACTTTGTTTTTACTTTACTTTTGTAATCATTAGATAAAAATATATTAAATTATTTAATAATAATTATTAATAAAGTAAAAATTATTTGGTAAAAATCAAAGTAATTATAAACTACATTTAATTTTTAAAATTAAATAAAATTAAAAATATTAAAAATTAACTATAAAAATTAATATTAAACCACGGTGCATTCTATAAATACTTTTTTTTATAAAGTAAATATCATTTTATGTATAATTATCGGTGGATAATGAAAAATACTTTCCTCTTATAGTTATAAACATAAGGTTAAAATAAAGTATTCAAAAAACAAATTTACGGTAGAATCTCCCTTAAATCATTAATCCTCAAAAAAAAAAAAAAACACTTTCTGGATTTGGCCTCCCCATCAACACCGCATAATGGTCGAGATGTTGGTCCCGTTCCTTCAATTCTTCTTATTCTTATCTTGTTTCTCTTCATTTTGCTAGCTGTCCTCTTCTTTCTTCAAGGATATGGAGACAGTGATTGCAGACTAACAGGGTAGAATTGTAGAAATTTTCTAAAAAAATTATTGATTGGGAAAGTTGAGAGGCTTTGGTTGAAGTTGAAGATTGTTGTTCGTGAATGGTGTAAAAGATACGGTCTCTATGTTTCGTTATCTCTTTTTGCTTCTGCATCAGTTTCTTTTTTCTTTTTTAAATTTTTAACAAAGACAAATTTATGGGTAAATTGAGTAGGTTTAGTTGTATCCGGCGCATTGCGTGGGTGGTAGACTAGTTATTATAAAGGGAGTGTATCCTTTCTCTAAATTTAATGGGTGCATTTTGTTAATTTAGAAACAATTATTATAAAAAAATTAAAACAATAAATTATCAAACTTAAAAAAATTGAGACACTATAATTATCTTTCTCCCATTTTTTCTGCAGATAGTTTTAAGAAGGCATCTCCACCGACATCTGTTCGTTTAACTATGAAGAGACAATCATTATGAGCTTAATGAAAAAATATGGTAACAATATTACATATTTTGCACCCTCAAACTACTTTGCTAAGGATTCTTTCATATAGAAATAGGGAACGAAGTTTAATTCTTTGAACAAACAACAGAGAACTGGCAGGGTACAGCATCACCATGCAACACATTTATTTGCTTTAAGTATTGAAGATATATATAGAACTTTCTCTGCTACCTGCCCAGTTTAGGGCCACCTTTAAGGACAGTATGGTGGAGAGCAGTGTTTAGGATTTGGGACAGCAGTGTAACCATTAGGATCTGGAGTTCCATTGGTTTGAGCTACTTTCCTTCCTGTAATTCAACAAAAACAACACTATTCTGATTAAGAGATAATGGCAAAAAATTCGTGTAAGTTTAAAAATTTTATAATTAGGTTATATATAATTTCAAAAAAAAATTTTGAGTCTAAATAATTTTTCATTAGTTAACCGTTAATTTTTTTAATAATTTTTAGCACTTAATTATAACTTTTTTTAATAAAAGATCCAAATATAATTTAATTTTAAAAGAAAACTTTCAGTTAGGATAAAATAATAATAAAAAAAATCTAATCTGAATTTAAGACAACGTAAAGGTTGAATTTGAACCTTTGGCCAAAACATAGTTGATCTGGGAAAAAAATTAAACATCAAATGCCACAGGCATAATAAAGCAAAGACGAGTTACGTACGTACCCAGCTTACCATATTTTGAGACATTATCTGGTTCTCCCGAGGACAGCACTTGATAAGAGGACAACATGAGCAAGACAGTAACAAAGACCGCAATTATTAATGTCTTAGAAATGGCCATTGATTTATCCTGACTATAAAATATATATTTATATATGTTGCGACCAGATATATGTTTCTATAGCAGAAGAATGAAATGCAAAAGGGGTTTAGTGCCGATGGGTCTCTTCGTTGCCTGATATTTATAGGGACAAGTTGCATATGCATTGACCACATCCTGGACGCGATGGGTTAATTCGTTTATGTTCTTTGCCTTTGTATTAAGTATTAACCTTTTTTTTTTAATCTAAACTATTAGTATTCATATTTCATTAAATTTTAATTACTTTTTTAGAAAAAACTCTACCTAATTTAGTTGGTTTAAATTATTAGAATTCATTAAATTCTAGCTAATTTATTTGAATCTAGACAAGATCATAAGAACAATAAAAGTCTTCTAATAATTAATTTAACACTATTACATATAGTACAATTCAAATTTAAAACTTCTCTACTAGCTAATTCCAATGATTATTAGTAAATATTAGCCATTTCAATACATTATCATATCATATTTAGATTTATAATTTTCCTTATTTTAGATTTAGTGAATATTGAGCTTTGAATAGTATCACCTTAATCTACTGCTGATTTAAAAAAATTATAATTGTCAGCATAATTAGCATTATTAGGTCCTTGAAAATTCTATAATTATTTGTTTTCCTAATTAGCTTGTAACAGTTTTATTTCCTCTCTTGTACTCTACCAACTTCTATCAAGATTCCTAACGTCATAGGGATTCTACCTCTATAAATAGATTGTAACTTAATGTATTGTTACATTTATATAGAATCTATAACAATATTTATTTTCTCAATTCCTCCTTTTCTATATTTTTGTAATATGGTATCAGAGCCCCCCTTTGATCCTCTTGAGTCAAATATTTGCATTCAAACTTCTCCCTTTTCATTTGATTTTTTTAAGATCACTTTTAAAGATATTCCCTTGATTTGTATTGTTGTGAGTTCTGTATTCTTCTCATGAATTTATCTAAAACTGCTAAACATGTCTCTCATCTCATCACTGCTATCTTCAATGGCTTAAATTATTATTATTTATGGTCACATGAGGTGTAGTTTTCTCAAAGAACACCTTCTATGGTGACAGATGACTGGTGAGGTTCCTAAATCTATTAAATTTGTTGATGAAATAGAAGAAAAATTTATTGAACGTGTAGAAAATGGGAAGGAAAAAAATCATCAAATATTGATATCGTTTCACAATACTTGTATTGCAAGCATCAAATTGGAATTTTGCAGATATGACTCTCCTAAAAAGGTATGAGATTTCTTGCAAGCTCGTTATTCTATTTCTTGCAATCTGAAGAAACCATTCACAGTTATGTCTATGAATTATAAGTCCTTTGGGATCAATTAGCTCGGTGTGAACCCGAATGGGAAAATCCTTCTATAGCTACTACCTATTCTAAGCTTCGTGATCGCCAATGTGTTTGGCATCTTTTGATGACTCTTTGAGATGAATATGAATGTATTGGTGTTACTTTGCTCCATCGCAATCCTTTGCCTTCTCTTAAAGTTGTAATCAAAGATTTGCAATCTGAAGAAACTCGTTTGAAATGCTTCAAGATAAGTGTTATTTATTATCTACTGATGTTGTTCTTACAACTCCTGTCACTTTGGTTCCATATGCTACTTCTTCAAAAAAGAATTTTCGTAATTATTATAAAAAGACCGGTCATACTATTTTTTGAGTGTCATTATTTACAAACCAAAATGGCTTCCAGACAGAACTCCTCATCTAAGGTTCTTAAGCTTCACATTCTACTGTAGCTACTGCCATATAAGGTCCTTTTGATAGCACTTCTCCAAAATTTTGCCATAGAGATTTCAAAGTTCTTTTACAACAGCTCCAATATGATTCTACTATTCTTCTAATTTAGCCTTATCTATCACTCCAAGTACTTCCTCTTCATGGTATTTTAATTCTATTTATTGCAATCATATGACTTATAATTCATCTCTATTTACCTCTAAGTCACATCCTTTTATTACACCAATTGTTCATATTGCTGATAATTCAACTTTAACTATTGATAGTGTAAGAATTGTTTCTGCATCTTCTTTCACATTACCTAATACCTTCTTAGTTCCTAAATTATCTCTAAATAATGTATCAGTTGGGTAGTTAAGTGAGCTTGGTTTTGATTTACATTTTTCAAATCGTGGTCTTACTATACAGGATCCATATATAGGGAAGATTATTGGGATAAGTCGAAAGGTTGGAAGACAATATGAGCTATCATCTCTACAATTGCCATCCCAACTTTTAACTGCTATTATTACTTTTAGTGTCTAGCATTCTCATCTTAATCATATTCTACCTCTAGATTATGATATTTAATTTCTAGTGGATGTTTAGGTCCTGTTAAAACAACACACTTTGATCGTGTTTCATGTCATTTGTCAAAACAACATGTTTTACCTTTTAATATAAGTGATTCTATTTCTTTTGCACCTTTTAATCTTATTCATTCTAATATTTGGGGCTCTTCATCTTATAATACCAAGGTTAGTTCTCGTTATTTTGTGATCTTTATTGATGATTTCTCATTATATACATGGATTTATCTCATGTGTAACATGTTTGAATTACTTACAATTTATATTTTAATTTGGCACTATCATTAAAACTCAAATTTCTCAACCATCAAAATTGTTCGCACTCATAATGCCATGGAATATAGAGATGCTATCCTTACTCAATTTCTTTTACAAAATGGAACTATTATTTATAGATCTTGTCTAGGTACCTCTCAACAAAATAGGCATATAGAATGAAAACATATACATATTTTTTATACCATTTGAGCTTTTTTAATCTTTTCCTTTTGTTTTGAAAGTTTTTAGGGGGAAGCAACTCTCATTGCTATTTATATTATTAATTGCATTCCTTCTCTTATTATCATTAGCATTTCTCCTTTTGAGTAGTTTTATGGCCATTGTCTTGATTATCAATCTTTTTGTGTTTTTAGTTGTGCTTGTTTTATTCTTTTACAAACTCATGAATATACCAAATTAGAACCAAAAGCACATTTATGTTGTTTTCGCGAGTATGGTATTGAACACAAAGGATATTGATATTAGGATCCTCTATCTAAAAGCCTTCATATCTCCAGTCATATTACCTTCTAAAAATATAAAATGTTTTTCGGTCTTTCTCCATTTTGAGTTACCACAATATCCCTATATTGTTCACTGATACTACTATTTTAATTTTTCTTTATGATTTAGCTGTAAAACCTACTACTCCATATGATAGCTCTCACAGTAACAGACAACCTGCCAACTTTCCCAGTGCATTTACATCGACTTGGATCCTCTAGTTTTTCCTTCTTCTAAGTCCTTGTTTCTTCTGGTGAATTAAATTCTAATTCTTCTAACACTGTGCTATGTTGTTATGGTATAGTCACTAAATCTTCCATTCTTCTTCAAGATTTCCACTGTTATTCTACCATTGTGTCTTTATATGAGCCTTATACTTATCACATGGCTAATACTAACCCTCTATGGCAAAAAGAAATGATAGAAGAAATTCAAGCTTTTAAAAGTACTCATACTTGGGATTTATTTGATATTCCTTCAAATAAATCTATGGTTGGTTGTAAATGGGTATACAAAATCCAAACTTGAACTGATGGTTAAGTAGAAAGGTATAAAGCTAGATTAGTGGCTAAAGGGTTCACACAAGAATATAGCATTGAGTACGAGGAGACTTTTGCTCCTATAGCTTGTCTCACATACGTTCGCAGTCTTATTATGATTATCACTACTAAACATTAACAACTATTTTAGATGGATGTTAAAAATGTCTTTTATAATGGAGATCTTACTGAAAAAGTGTATATGCAGCCTCTTAGTTATGATTATTTCCCTCATCAGGTTGTCTCCGTAAGGCTTTATATGGACTTAAGTAGGTGCCTCGAGCATGATTTTCCAAATTCAGCTCTACTGTTTATCAATTTGATTTCTAAACTAGCACTTACGATCATGCCTTGTTCATTTGTAAGAGCTCTTAAGGTAATGTACTCCTTCTAATTTATGTGGATGACATGATTATTATTAGTGATGATTTGAAAAGTATATAATATCTTAAGTCTTTTTTTAGCAAACAATTTGAAATAAAGAATCTTGGATTATTGAATTATTTTTTAGGCCTAGTATACCACTAATCTTGTACCTTATCCAGAAGTTACTAATACTAAGACTATTAATACTCCTATAAAGTCCAATGTCCATTTTTTAGCTACTGATGGTACTCCTCTTAGTGACTATGCTTTATATTGGCAACTAGTCGGAAGTCTTGTGTATCTTACTTTTACTCATCTTGGTATTGTGTATGTTGTCCATATTGTGAGTAAGTTCAATATGCTCCTCATACCACTCATTATGTTGTTGTGCTTCATATCATTTGTTATATTAAGGGCACCTTATTTCATGGGCTTCATTACCCCAGTTCTTCATGTCTTTAATTAATAGCGTGTTTTGATGCTGATTGGGTTGGCAATCCTATTAATAGACACTCTACTATTGAAAATTGCTTCTTTCTTGGGGATTCTCTTATATCTTGGTGTAGTATGAAGCAAACAGTTGGCTCTTGTTCTAGTACCAAAGCTGAATATCAAGCTCTTATTGACACTAGGTCTAAGTTATTAAGGTTATGATGGTTAGTCCATGATCTGGGAATTCATCACTCATCCATTATTTTTCTTTATTGTGACAACCATATTGCTGTATAGATTGCTCACAATGAAGTTTTTCATGAGTGCTCTAAGTATATTGAGACTATTTATCATTTTATTTGCCATTATGTGCTTCAAGGGACATTAATCTTAATTTTGTCTCTTCCCAAGATTAGTCAGTTGATATCTTTTCCATGTTGCACTCTCCTCTTCATTTCCAAATTCTTGTTAGCAAACTCCAAATGACTAATACATTGCCATCTTGAATTTAAGGGGGATGTTAGCATTATTAGGTCATTAACAAATATGTAATTAATTATACTAGATTAGTCTTTACCAACTTTATTTTTTCTCTTGTATTTTACCAACATCTATCAAGATTCCTAACCCTATAATTGTACTATTACATATATATAGAGCATACAATAATATTTATTTTCTCAATTTCTTCTTCTCTATATTTTTGTAACAATAATTATCCCTAATAAGCTATTATTTTTATTATTTAGTCAGTTTAGAAAAAATATTATTGGACTTATATATATATATATATATATATATATATATATATATACTAGTTCAGTTTTTAGGTTCGGTCTCGATTATAATCAAAATTTTTGGTTGTGAAAAATTTCAATCCGAAATCGTGGCAATTTGTGTATATAAATATAAGATAAACATTTTCCATATAAAAATTTTAATGAAGTAAAGCCACCAATTAAGACTAAGGGTGTAATAGTAAGTGAGAACAACAAATTCAACTTAAGCCCACCTACTCTAAAACGAGTAAAGAATAGAACAACAAATTCAACTGTGTTGTGAAATAAAGATTGAATTATTTATTTTGTTATAGAACTAAACTTGAATTTAGTAGTATTTAACTAGAAGAAAAATATTTTATAGTAGAATGATTTTGAGAGAATTTAGAGAGAGTTTGGAGAGAATTTAGAGAACTATAATATTGAAAGAATTTGGAGAGTAATCTATCTTTTCTTCTTTTTTTTCTTAACCTTCTCATTAATGAATTTCAATCCCTTTATATAGAGATTTTCTTTTCACTATTTGAGTACTATTTTCTCACAAGCAATATATTGTTCATTCATAAGCAATATATTATTCATTCACATTCATAATACTCCCCCTTGAATAACAATATTTTACAACTGCCTCATTAAAACCTTGCTAAATAAAACCCAGTGGGAAAAACTTTAGCTTAAGGAAAAAGAGTACAGCGCATGATTTTCTCCTCCTCAAGTTGATATGTATAATCTTCCTTCACATAGTATGCAGATGTCGCATTTCAATATCATGAACGTGCTTTCTAAAGATTGTAGTTGGAAGTGCCTTTATGAAAAGATCAGCTGAATTCTGGCTAGACTGAATATACTTGATATTTATATGATTGTCTTTTATTAGCTCTTGAGTGTATGAAAAGAATCTTGGAGGTATATGTTTGGTTCTATCACTTTTGATATATCCTTCCCTTAATTGTGCAATGCATGCTGCATTATCTTCATATAAAATTATTGGACTTTTGTTGACTGGAAAACCACAAGATTCTTCAATATGATGTGTCATTGATCTAAGCCACACACACTCTCTACTTGCTTCATATAGTGCAATAATTTCAGAATGATTTGAGGAAGTAGTGAGAAGCGTTTGTTTCTGGGAATGCTAAGAAATTGCAGTTCCATTATTTGTGAACACATAGCCTATTTGAGATTTCGCTTTATGAGGATCAAATAAATGCCCTGCATCTGCATAACCAATCAATTCTTATTTTGAATTATTAGAATAAAATAAACCCAAATCAATATTTCCTCGAAGGTATCAAAGTATATGTTTGACCCCCTTCCAATGCCTTTTTATTGGAGCTAAACTGAACCTTACTAATAAATTGACTGTAAAAGAAATGTCAGGTCTAGTACAATTAGCAAGATACATTAGAGCTCCAATGGCACTGAGATATGGAAATTCAGGACTAAGAATTTCTTCATTTTCTTCACAAGGTCGAAATGGATCAGTCTCAATATTGAGTGATCTAACGACCATTGGAGTACTTAAAGGATTTGCTTTATCCATATTAAAGCATTTCAAGATCTTTTCTGTGTAATTTGATTGATGCACGAATATCCCATTGTGCATTTGCTCAATTTGTAAACCAAGGCAATACTTGGTTTTTCCAAGATCTTTCATTTCAAATTCTTTCTTTAAGTATACTGTTGCTTCATGGATCTCATTTTCTATTTCAATGATATTCAAATCATCAACATATACAGCTATAATCACAAATCCGGATATTTTTTCTTAATAAAAACACATGGGCAGATAATATTACTCACATATCCTTTATTAATCAAATAATCGCTTAAATGATTATACCACATGCGCCTAGACTGTTTTAACCCATATAAAGATCTCTGGAGCTTGATCGAATACATTTCTTTGGGTTTTGTACTTAATGCTTCAGGCATTTTAAATCCTTCAGGGATTTTCATATAAATGTCACTATCAAGTGATCCATACAAACAAGCAGTCACAACATCCATAAGATGCATTTCTAATTTCTTAGAAACTACTAGGCTAATCAAATACCTGAACGTAATTGCATCCATAACAGGAGAATACGTTTCATCATAATTAATTCCCGGCCTTTGTGAAAAACCTTGAGCTACAAGTCTAGCTTTGTACCTTATTATTTCATTTTTCTCATTTCTCTTTCATACAAAGACCCACTTGTATCCTACAGGTTTCATAGTTTTAGGCATAGGAATACTTGGCCCAAAAACATTTCGTTTGTTTAGTGAGTCCAATTCAGCCTACATAGCATCTTTCCATTTTATCCAATCATGCTTATTTTGACATTCCATGACTGATTTTGGTTCAGGATCATCTTTGTCATTTATGATTTCACATGCAACAGTATATGACAATGTTTCATGACTTTCTTTATTTTCTATTTCTTTAGGGATATTTTCCTCGCTATCAATATGATTATCTACTCCCTTTCTCTTTCGAGGATTTTTATCCTTAGAACCAATTGGTCTTCCACACTTCTGGCGTGTTTTAGACTCATGAGTGTCTTTATTCTCAGGTTTTATTTCTGGAATTTCAATACGAGCAGGAGCATTGGCTGCTGGTATGTATGATTTAGTCACTCTTTTTGTATTAGTAAATGCATCTGGCAATTGATTTGCAATTGCTTGTACGTGCATAATCTTTTGCACTTCTAATTCACATTGTTTTGTGTGAGGATCCAGATGCAATAATGATGGTTCATTTCATGAAATATCCCTTTTTCCTTCTTTCTCCCCTTTTCCTAATGTTGGGAAAACAACCTCATTAAATTGTCAATCAGCAAAACGTGCTGTAAAAACATCACCAGTTAAAGGTTCAAGATATCTAATAATTGAGGGTGTTTCAAACCCAACATAAATTCCCAATCTTCATTGAGGACCCATTTTTGTGCGCTGAGGTAGCGCAATGGGTACATATACTGCATAACCAAAAATTCTGAGATGGGAAATATTTAGCTCTTGACCAAATGCCAATTGTAGTGGGGAGTATTTATGATATGCACTAGGTCTGATGTGAATTAATGAAGCAGCATGTAGGATTGCATGACCCCAAACTAAAATGGGAAGCTTTGTTCTCATTATTAATGGTCTAGCAATAAGCTGAAGGCGTTTAATCAATGATTCAGCTAAACCATTTTGAGTATGTACATGGGCAACAGGATGCTCAACAATGATCCCAGTAGACATACAATAATCATTGAATGCTTGAGATGTAAATTCACCAGCATTATCAAGTCTTACCCTCTTGATTGTATAATCAGGGAATTGTGCTCGTAATTTAATAATTTCAGCAAGCAACCTTGCAAATGCAACATTACGAGTTGACAATAGACAAACATGTGACCATCTACTAGATGCATCAATTAATACCATAAAATATCTGAATGGTCCACATGGTGGGTGAATTGGCCCACATATATCACCTTGAATTCTTTCAAGAAACATAGGTGATTCATTTTGAATTTTAGATGGTGAAGGTCTCAAGATTAATTTTCCAAGAGAATAAGCTGTACATGGCATTTCATTTGATTGAGGAATTCTTTGCCCCTTCAAGGGATGCCCATGTGAATTCTCAATTATCCTTTGCATCATTACTGATCTAGGATGACCTAATCTGTCATGCCATAAATTTATTATTGAAGGATTATAAGATTTTTCTTTTACTGCCATATTTGATTCAATTACATGTATATGCATGTAATGCAATCCAGTAGGGAGTTTTGGCAGTCTTTCCAATACTTGTATTTTTCCTGATTCATAGGAAACTATATTTAAATATTTGTTACCATTTATAGTAATGGATTGGGTATCACACCCATTTCGATATATGTCATCAAAACTCAATAAATTTCTTATTGATTTTGGTGAAAACAAAGCTTTATCAATTATAAACTTTGTTTCATTTGGTAACATAAATTTAGCTTTGTCAATTCCTTCAATCAGATCTACAGGACCTGATATTGTTTTTACAACTGCCTTTGTGGGCTTTATTTAAGAGAAATAATCTCTATTTTTCAAGATAGTATGTGTAGTACCACTATATGGTATGCAGAGATCTCCAATACTGTCTTTATGTTGAGTACAATCCATATTAAACTTCAAAATAGATAAACAAAAAAAATTAATCAATTAAGCTAAAAACATAAAATAATTGTAAAGTAGGACATTTTATTTAATTTGAAAATAACATACATAATAATTGCATATTCTTCAGAATAAAATAAGTAATAACAATATACTTAAAATTATAGATGTCTCAATTTCCATTTTCAGTAAAATCATCAGTAAAATCAGAAACATCTAGATGGGTTGTATCATTAACATGAGTATAATGCTCATTGAAGTTTATTTCCTTTTCTTTGCCTTTCAATGATGCCTCATAAAGTTGGCAAAGATGTGGTGGTGTTTGACAAATTCGTGACCAGTGTCCTTTACTACCACATCTGAAACACACAGTTTCAAACTTATGTTGAAGCCTTTCTTGAACACCATTGATGACTAATTTTAACTTCCTTTGAGGTTGAGTCTGAGTTTATTGTGGAGTATTATTATATTTATTTCCACGACCACGGCCAAAGAATTGACCTCTTCCACGTCCATGACCTCTACCTCTCCCACGTCCATGACCTCTACCTCTCCCACATCCATAGCTATTGTAATTTGTATATCTGGAATAATTTGTAGCATTTGCTTCTAGAAATGCTATTGAGCCAGTGGGACGGGACTGATAATTTTTCATCAAGAGTTCATTATTTTTCTCAGCTACCAGTAGGCATGAAATTAGTTCAGAATATTTTTTAAATCTCTGCATCTTGTATTGTTGTTGCAGTGTAACATTTGATGCATGAAATGTGGAGTAAGTTTTCTCCAACATATCCTCGTCTGTGACTGTCTGTTCACAGAATTTTAATTGTGATACTATTCTGAACATTGCAGAATTATAGTCACTCACTTTTTTGAAATCTTGAAAGCGTAAAGCTCTCCATTCATCAGTGACTACTGGTAGTATTACATCTCTTTGATGATCATATCTGTCTTTTAGATCCTTCCAAAGAACACTTGGATCTTTGACAGTCAAATATTCACATTTTAATCCTTCATCAAGATGGCGACGGAGAAAAATTATAGACTTGGCCTTATCTTGCAATGAGGTGTTATTATTTTCTTTTATGGTATCAATTAACCCCATTGATTGAAGATGCATCTCTACATCTAGAATCCAAGACATATAATTTTTTCCCGTGATGTCAAGAGCAACGAACTCAAGCTTTGCTAGATTTATCATTATGATAACTAATAAAAAAAATATAACTCAATTAGTATTCATAAATTTGATGACTACTAAAAAAAATCAAACATGATCAGAATTTACTAATTAATTATATCATGAATGAATATTGCAAGAAATAATAGTGGTACAAAAAATGATACAATAATACATAAAATTATATCAAATAGAAAATCATCTTCCATATTAATTATTCCTAAAACTATTATAATAGTCATGATCAAAACACAAATATAAATATACCAAATCATTTTTACAATTTAGAGTAAAGAGAGAAAGAGAAAATATATGAATTTGTGTGAATAAATAAAATTTATAGCTCATCTATTTATAATGAAAAATATAGCCGTTTATTACCGTTATATTACCGTTGGTAATAAAAATATAGCCGTTAGAATTTTTTTTAATATAATATATTGAGAAATAAATTATATAAAGTAAAATCAATAAATAATGTTGATATGATTATTTATAGCAAGTGAGTTAACATAACGATATGTATAAATATGGGGCAAAACCGTCCATTAATATAAAATGGGGTATAGCCTTCTATTAACATAAATAATAAAATAAATAAATGTGCATAAATATAAATTAGTAGGAGGCATAGTCATCCATAAGGTTAGAACCATTTCTAGCAATATTTGCATCAATGGTATAGTTAGTAAAACAAAATAAAAATAACAATTAACATAAAGTTAGATTAAAGAAATAAATATAAATATATAAATTAGTAGGAGACATAGTCATCCATGATAATATATAATCAACTAACATATTCATAAATATTAAATATTAAGAAACATGTACCTTATTGTTTTGATCGAGAGTTCCTCGTGCTGATAACGTGTTGTGAAATAAAGATTGAATTACTTATTTTGTTATAGAACTAAACTTGAATTTAGTAGTATTTAACTAGAAGAAAAATATTTTATAGTAGAATGATTTTGAGAGAATTTAGAGAGAGTTTGGAGAGAATTTAGAGAGAGTTTGGAGAGAATTTAGAGAACTATAATATTGAAAGAATTTAAAAAGTAATCTATCTTTTTTTCTTCTTTTTCTTAACTTTCTCATTAATGAATTTCAATCCCTTTATATAGAGATTTTCTTTTCACTATTTGAGTACTGTTCTCTCACAAACAATATATTATTCATTCACAAGCAATATATTATTCATTCACATTCATAATAAACTGATTAATAGTCAGTTAGTTTTTATCAAGCAATCAGCGAATATTGTTGCTTATTCCATTGTTAGGACAGTAGCTTCTATGTCTGATCCAGGGGAGCGGACTGTTTCTTACCCTTTTTTATTGTATTGCATTTTGATTTGAGTTAAATTTACTGTATTTCCATTAAAAAAAAAAAATTCAACTTAAGCGCACCTGCTCTAAAACGAGTAAATACGAAAAGCTATAATTTCAACAGTAAGTTGACAATAGGGTTATGTTCAAGATTGACTCCCCGTATTTGAGCCGGCCTTGCGGAAGTGTCATTTCTATTTCTTGGCACCAAGTGGCAGTAAAGGCCACGCTACTGGCTAAACACCTTTCGTTGAATATGGCGATGACTTGAATCGTCTATTAAATTTCATTAGCACAAAAGTCCACGTACATACCTTCTTTAACGGGATTAATACTTTTCATCGTATAGCCACTTTTGTTACTCTTTTACGAAATATATACACATATCCGAAGGCAACATGTAAAATTATAAAAAAAATTTTAGTTATTATTATATAAAAATTAAATAATTAAATTATTTATTAATAAAAATAAAATTAATACATTAACTTCTATTTTATATCTAAAAAAATTAATTTAATTTTAATTTAATTGAAAGTATGTTTCTTATTCTAATTAGGTTAATTTCTATTTTATCTCTAATAAAAATAAAATTAATTAACATATAATTCTAATTTATTTGAGAGTATGTTTTCTATTTTAATTATGTTAATTTATATTTTATCTTTAACAAAATTAAGTTAATAAAAATGTTAGTGATAATTTTATTAAAAATATATATTTTTCTAATTTAATTAGGTCTACTTATACTTAATCTAATATAAATCAAATTATAACATAATTTTATAAGTCTTATTAGATTAAATTTAATAAATAAATAATTAAAATCAAAATTAACAAATTTTAAAAAAATAGGAAAATTATATAATTTGTTTCAATAGTAGATTTTTTTAATTTAAAATTTAATAAATAAAAATTAGAGCATACAATTTGTTTGAAAGTATATTTTCTATAAAAAAAGTAGTATAATTATCATTTTTAGATTTTTTTTTAAAATTTAACAAAAAATTTTAAAATTAAATTAATTAATATTATCATTTAATTATTAGTTGAACTTAAAAATTACATTAAATTAATTTTTCTATAAATAAAAGTAATAATATTAAAAATATTGAAGAAATAAAGTGTCATAATTCAAATAAAAAATTTATTAAAATTATAATAAATTATAAATTTAATGGGTTGTAATATTTAAATTGTTATATAAAGAAAATACAACTTATCATTTTAAAATTTTTAATTAACAAATAACAAATGATTTTTATTATCTTATAATTAATTATGAACATAATTTTTTTATATGAAATTAATTCTAGAGTTGAGAAAAATTAATTATAAAAATATTGAAGTAATATCATATAATTATTTAAATAAAAAATTTATATAAATTGTAATGAATTTTAACTATGGTAAGTTAATATCAAATAATTATATAAATAAATAACAATGTTATTAATTTTAAAACTTAATAATAATAATAATAATAATAATAATAATAATAATAATAATAATAATAATAATAATAATAAGTTTAATTGTATATTTACTATATATCATGAGTCAAATAAAATTTTTGTTCACGTGTAAAACATATGGTTGTTTACTAGTATATATATATATATATATATATATATATATATATATATATATATATATATATATATATATATCAAATAATTATATAAATAAATAACATTAATATTATTTTTAAAACTTAATAATAATAACAATAATAATAATAATAATAATAATAATATGTTTAATTGTATATTTACTATATATCAAGAGTCAAATAAAATTTTTGTTCATATATGAAACATGTGATTGTTTACTAATGCATATATATATATATATATATATATATATATATATATATATATATATATATATATACAAAAAAAAGTCTTCACTGATTTTTATATAAAAAAATTGAATAATTTACTAATTTACTAATAAAAATAAAAAAATTAATTAAAATATAATTTTAATTAGATAGAAAGTCTATTTTCTATTTTAATTAGGTTAACTTCTATTATATCTTTAATAAAAATTAAATTAACTAAAATATAGGGATTTAATTGAAAGTATGTTTCCTATTTTATTTAGGTTAACTTATATCTTATCTCTAACAAAAATTCTAATTTAATTGAAAATATATTTTCTATTTTAATTATATTAACTTGAGAAAAACAACTTACAAGAAATTTTGAAGTAACATCATATAATTATTCAAATAAAATATTTATGAAAATTATAATGAGTTATAACTATATTAAGTTAATATCAAATTGTTATATAAAAAAACAACACTATTATTATTTTTAAAATTTTTATCTAGTAGTAGTAGTAGTAGTAGTAGTAATAATAATAATAATAATAATAATAATAATAATAATAATAATAATAATAATAAGTTTAATTATTCCTTTACTATATATCACAAGTCAAATAAATTTTTGATTTATGTGTGATACACGTGGTTATTTACTAGTATATATAAATGTACAGGGGGAGGAGAAGGAATACGTAAAATTACGAAACAGTCTTCACTTATTATTATATAAAATTTGGACAATTTAGTCATTTACTAATAAAAATAAAATATAATTTTAATTTGATTGAAAGTCTATTTCTTATTTTAATTAGGTTAACTTTTATTTTATTTCTAACAAAAATTAAATTAACTAAATATAATTCTAATTTAATTGAAAGTATGTTTTCTATTTTAATTAGGATAACTTTCATCTTATCTCTAACAAAAATTCTAATTAAAAGTATATTTTCTATTCTAATTAGGTTAACGTCTATTTTATCTCTAATAAAAATTAATTTAATTAAAATATAATTATAATATAATTGAAAGTATGTATTCTATTTTATCTTTAATAAAATAAAATAAATTAAAATGTAATTCTAATTTAATTGAAAGTATATTTTATAGTGTAATTAGGTTAACTTCTATTTCATCTCTAATAAAAATGAAATTAATTAATATATAATTCTAATTTAATTGAATGTATGCTTCTTATTTTAATTATGTTAATTTTTATTTTATTTCTAATAAAATTAAATTAATTAAACGTTTAGTAGTAATTTTGTTAAAAATATATTTTTTTCTATTTTAATTAGATCCACTTATATTTTGTCTAATATAAATCAAATTAGATAACCATCCATGGGCATGTGACCGGCACTAGGGAAAAGGAAAAACATAAAACTTCCAAAACCCGTAGTAAGCCTAAAATATTTATCACAATAACATAACCACTTGAAATTTTAACAAAAATCCAGCAGAGTTTCCTCTGTACCGAGAACAAACCAAAACATGTAAATCAAAAAAATACACTTCCAATGATGTTTTTAATCACCATTTATCCAATACAACATAGAGTCAATACCAAATTTGTGTTCATCATACCATCATTATCATAATACTACATATATACCATAATAAACCAAATAATATCACAAATATATACACCAATACAATTACAATAATAACAACTTCTTCAAACTATTGCGGTGTCTAAATTAACTATAAATTATTCCACAAATATTAATAAAATTACAATAACCTACATAAAGTAGCCAATGAAGGATGAATCTGGCGCAAAGAAGAAGAACTAATAGTAGACTCCTAAGATGTGAAAAAATAGTTGAGGGCAATCTGACCTCACTGAGTAGGCTAATATAAAGAAATGCATGCTATTTCAAAAATCTCCTTTATTAAAATAGTTTGTAGAAATATAGTATTTATAATTTATATTTAAAGTCATTAGTTTACTAAAATCATATATATAAATCTAAAAGGATTTTATAAAATCTCAAAAAATCTTTGTAATAAAATAAACTTTATTCAAAATGTCTTTAAGTGGAAAATTTTGGTAGAACCCTAAACCACAAATCTAAAAGCCAATCGGTTCACTTATTCATCCAAGGACTGCTGGTTTCTGAGAGCTAAGCTTCCATCAAGCTACTAGCCATAATTAATGTCTTATTCCAAATATTTACTGGCGGTTCTCAAGGGATAAGCGTCAGCCAAGCTACCAGTCCTAGTAAATAATCAATTAAAATATACCCAAGAGTTATGCATCAATTGAGCTTTTCAATACCACACACCCGAGAGCTATGTATTAATGAGCTTTTCAATACCACATGCCTGAGAACTATGCATCAATCGAGCTTTTCAATACCACACACCTAAGAGTTATGCATCAATCGAGCTTTTCAATACCACACGCCTAAGAGCTAGGCATCAGCTGAGCTTTTCCAAACCATATGCCCGAGAGCTATGCATCAATCAAGCCTTTCCATACAATATTCCACATAAGGGCCCAACTCAAATATTAATACCATTATGCACACAGTCCTGATAAGGCCCATTAGGTAGCCCGTTCTACTAGTATTTTCTAAAAACTCTTTATATAAATAATATGCGATAAATTTAAAGAATGCCATCAAATAAAATATTCTTGTTTATCCTTCACAATAATATCTTTACGATAAATCATCATATAAATAATACTAATAATATCATAACCTTAATACTATTCAAAACATAAATAATATCTCAAATTCAATATTTATTAAATATCAAAATTAATATACATTTCAAAATATTAACTTACAATTGGAGCAAGCCGGTTGATGTATCTTCATTTGCCTAGTCTTTAATGATTCCACTCCAGTATTCTCTATAATAAATATTTTTTATTTAAAATGTAAGCATTTATATACATATAACAAATAAATTCATAAAAATTCCCAAAAATTCCATAAAATTACCAAAATTAAGGAATTAATAAAATTGACTTAAAAACACCCTAAGTATGACATTTGAGGCTATTGGAATTAATTTTGGTGAGCTAAACAATTTAAATGGAAATTGAGAAATTTCCACCAAAATGCTTTTAGGATTTTTAACTGAAAATCCATGAGGAATCAGACCTAGCTCTAGTTATAGAAGTTAATCCTCATAATTTATACTATTTATTAAAAATAAACCATAATTTTCTGGGCTAGTTACTATTTCTCATGGGAATTCGGTTGGGACTCACTTGATTCTCACTAGAAAACACCACACCCAACCTAAAAAATTAAACCAAGAAATTCACAATAATTAGGAGAACACATTTACAGCCTCAAAATATACATAGAAAAAAGAGATAAAAAAAATAAACCAAAAATTACCTAAAAATTCACTAAATATTCCATTGATGAAGATCAGACAAGAGATCTGTATCTAAAGATGCCTGAGATAGTAGCGAATAAGATTCTAGTAAGAGCTTCTACTGATCAATGACAAAATAAATCTTTTCAGCGTTCGTAACTTGAACTAAAATTTTAGAATTAAATCTAAATTTTTCTAGGGTGTTTTAGCTTGAATAAACACCACCAATGCAAAAAGGACATCAAGAAATGGTTGAGGTTCAAATTTCACATGAAACGGAGGTCATTTGGCTGGTGAACGAAGGTTGTATGACTAGTGAACTAAGAAGGAGAACATGATGGTGCTACAGTGAACGTTGGGAAAGAGTTTAGGGGTCTATGAGCATTTTTGCATTTGCAACAGATATACCTAAAGAAAGATTAAAAAATTACCACTTTAGTCCCCGTATTTTTAGAAAAAATTCTATTTAATCCTCCCACTTTGAGGCTTGGGATAACTGCTAGCAATTAAATGAGTTAATCCTTTTCATACTAGAAAGTTGCTAGTAATTAACTATGTTAACACCATACTTTGAATCAATAACCATCTAGCAACCCCAAAACAACCTGATGACAATAGTAACATATCTTTCTGTTTCTTTAAATAAATATGGGTTATTACATTCTTCCCCCCTCAAGAAAAATTATAGTTTATTACATTCTTCCTTAAATTTTTACATTAACATTAAAATAGATAGGGGCATCAACTCTGTATAGTAGCCTCTATCTTCCAAGTGCAGTCCTGTATTGTATGGTTTCTCCATAATACTTTCACCATAGGAATCTCTTTAGTGTGGGGCTGACAAACTTATCGACCCATAATCGCCATAGGATACTCTTTATAAGAAATCTTTGCTAATTTCTATAGCTTGTGGCTGGAGAATATAAGAAGATTAAAGATATACCTCCTCAACATAGATATGTAGAACACTAAATGAATTCAAGACAATTCAGGTGGTAAGACCAATCTATAAGCCACCTCTCCAACTATTGAACGAATCTCATAGGGTCCAATGTATCTTGGATCTAGCTTACCCTTCTGACCAAATCACATTACTCCCTTTATTAGAGACACCTTGAGAAACACTATGTCTTTAATAGAAAATGATAAATCATTTCTCTTAGGATCGATATAGCTTTTTTGTCTACTAAAAGTTGTCTTTATCCTTTGTTGGATGATAGGAATCTCCTTTAAAGTCACTTGCACTAATTTTGGACCTATTATTTACCTCTTACCAACTTCTCAACATAGGGGTGATCTACACTTCCTACCATATAATGCTTTATATAGGGCCATTTCAATAGTTGCATGATAACTATTATTATATGCAAATTCAATTAAAGTTAAATGTAAATCCCATTAACCACCAAAATTGATCACACACATTCTTAGCATATCTTCTAATGTCTAAATGATCCTTTTTAACTGACCATTTATTTGAGGATGAAATTTCATACTAAATTAAAGTCTCGTACCCAATGCTTTATGCAATTCTTGCTAAAAGATAAAAGTTAAAGTAGCTCCTCTTTTCGACACTATACTCTATAGTACCCCATGTAGGCAGATAATTTGGTTGATGTATAACCTGGCCAACTTGTATGTAGTATAGGTCTTATTTATTGGCAAGAAGTGAGCTAATTTGGTTAACCAGTTAACTATTACCCATATGGCATTATAGCCACTTAATGTATGAGGCAACCTAAAAATAAAGTCCATTGCAATCATATATCATTTCAACTTTAGAATGTGTAACTATTGTAGTAATTCCGAGGGTCTCTGATGCTCCAATTTCACTTGTTAGCATGTGAGACATCTGGATACAAACTCTATAATGTCTCTTTTCATTCCATTCCACCAATACGTATCTTTCAAATTATAATACATTTTGGTAGAACTTGGATGAACATTATAAGCAGAGAAGTGTGCTTCTTCCATAATCTATTTTCTTAAATCATCCACATTTAGCACACATAACCTAGTGCCCAACCGTAGCACACCCTCATTATAAATTATAAAGTCTCGATACTAACCTTGGTAAACTTTTATCATTATTCTCTGTAATTATGGGTCCCTTCTCTGAGCTGCCTTAACTTTATCCAAATACACTGATCGTACTCTAAATTGAGCCAAAAGACATTTTTTGGTTATGTTCCATTGCAATCCTTGATCAATTAACTCATACAATTCTTTAATGATTAGCCTCTTTTCTGTGCTAATGTGAGCAAGGCTTCCTACCGACTTTCTACTCAATGTGTCAGCTGCTACATTAGCTTTACTCAGATGGCATATAATAGAGCAATTATAGTCTTTTACGAGTTCCATCCATCTTCTCTGCCTCAAATTCAAATCCCTTTACTAAAAAATGTACTTTAAGCTTTTGTGGTAAGTGTATATTTCATATGTTACACCATACAAGCAATGCCTCCAAATCTTTAGTGTAAACAGCATTGCTGCCATTTCTAAATCAAGAGTAAGATAGTTATGCTCATGCTTCTTTAACTGACATGAAGCATAAGCAACCACTCTTCCTTTCTGCATCAATACATAACCCAATCCTACTCATAAAGCACTATAATACACTGTATACCCTTCATTCTCTAAAGGTAAAGTCAACACTGGAGCTGAAGTTAACCTTTCTTTAAGCATCTGAAAGTGCTCATCACATTTATCAGTCCACACAAACTTAACATTCTTTTAGTTTAACCTTGTTAAAGGTGTGACAAATCTTGGAGAAATCCTTTATAAATCTCCTATAGTAGCCAGCTAAACCCAAAAAACTTCTTATTTTTATGACTGTTGTGGGTCTCAGCCATTTTACAATGGCTTTAATCTTTTTAGGATCCACTTGTATGCCATATTTGGATACTACATGGCCTAAGAATGCCACTTAATCCAACTAAAATTGACATTTTAAGACTTTGGCATACAGTTGATGCTCCCGCAAAGTCTGAAGCACCATCCTTAAATGCATGGCATGTTCCTCCTCACTCTTATAATACACCAAGATATCATCAATAAAAACTATCATGAATTGATCCAAGAAAGGCCTAAATACTCGATTTATTAAGGCCATAAAAGTTGTTAGGGCATTAGCCAACCCAAAGGACATTACCAAAAATTCATAATGGCCATATCTTATCCAAAATGTAGTTTTAGGTATATCTCCACTTTTGATTCTAAACTAATCATATCCAGACCTTATGACAACCTTAGAGAAACATTGAGCTCCTTAAAACTGGTTAAACAAATCATGAATCCTTAGAAGATGATACTTATTCTTGATGGTGACCTTGTTCAACTGTCTATAGTTGATATAAAGTCAAATTCTACCATCCTTCTTTTTCATAAATAATATTGGTGTGCCCTAAAGAGATGTACTGGGTCTAATGAAACCCTTATCTGGTAACTCTTACAACTGCTCCTTAAGTTTCTTCAATTCTGCAGGCGCCATCCTATAAAGTGGCATAGAGATAAGATCTATACCATATACTACATCAATACATAATTCTATCTCTCTTTCTAGTGGCAAGCCCTGTGATTTTTTAGGAAAGACATAAGGAAACTTGCATATAACTGACACATTCTCAACTGCCCATTTATCTGCCTTTGTATCTCTAACTACAACTAGATAGCCTTGACACCCCCTTTTAACCATATTTTTAGTTACGATTATAGAAATGAGATTCTGAGGCATTGAACTCTTATCATCTACGAATCAAAATTCCATATCATTTGGAATTCTAAAGTTCACCTATTTTTCTCAATAATCTAATGTGGCATAGTGTTGAGCCAACCGGTTCATTCCTAAAATTACATTAAAATCAATCATATATAATAAAACTAAATCTGTTAACAAATTTCTACCTTCTACCAATATCGGACAAAATGAAAAGACTATATTTATGTTTAACTCATCATCGAGGGGAGTTGCTACAGATAGTGGAACTAACAATTTGGATGGTTGCCATTCCATTTTGGAAGCAAATACGGGTGACACAAAGGAATGAGATGCACCAAGATCAATTAAAATACTAACATTATGGTAACAAACTGGAAATGTACCTACAACCACTGCCATCCATAATTATTCCTCAATATATGCAGGTAAAAGTATCTCAAGGATCGCTCTTTAAACTCCTACCATGTCATAATAGTCATCTATGGCTAGACTGACTGCATAAACCAATCTTGTATTGCAGCCTAAACTGACAACTTCATACTTATTATCCTATGGTAATATGTAAATCCTATTCTTGTCCGTAACTTAATTATATTGATAAAATACAAAGCATCTCTTATTCCATTAAAATGTTCTTTATCCATCATAGAGTACAAAAATGTTGCATCAACGTTAAACATCTTATAATTCCTTCATTGAAGCATCTGCTAAATAATTATCATGCTTAGTTAAATGCTAGCAAGCCCTCACTAATTCTTGCTACTCTAACAATAAATGCTGCAAGTTCTAGTTCAAAAGCTACCTGCTCCACTTGTAGTAGCTACTATGATATTTGAGTTGTAGCTACCTCTGACCTACCCCTATGCTAGACAGTGGAGTAGGGGCTAGAACTAGAATTGGATCTTTGTCTTGAAAGGACTGCTTATCATTATATATTGTGTCTACAGTATGAGCAGTTCGTGTTCACCTATTTTTGAAAAGATGCAAAGATTAAGAAGATTCAAGACATGATAAGGAAACTAATATATACACAGAATTCTGGATATAAAGACAATAACAAGTGACATTTATCATCCTAATCACCGTAGTAGTTCCAAGAAAAGACAGACACTAACAACTAAAAGAATAAGGAATAAATCATTACTCTAATACTAACTTTGTCACGACCCAAACCCCATGGGCACCTAATCAACACTAGGGAATGGGAAAAACATAAAGCTTCCAAAACCCATAGTAGGCCTAAAATATTTATCATGATAACATAACCACTTCAAATTTTAATAAAAATTCAGCAGAGTTTCCTTTGTACTGAGAACAAACCAAAACCTGTAAATCAAAGAAATACACTTCTCATGATGTTCTTAATCACCATTTCTCCAACACAATACAAAGTCAACACCAAATTTGTGTTCATCATATCATCATTATCATAATATTACATATATCCATATTAAACCAAATAATATCACAAATATATACATTGATACAATTACAATAACAACAACTTCTCCAAACTACTGCGGTGTCTAGATTAGCTATAAATTATTCCATAAATATTAATAACATTATAATAACCTACATAAAGCAACCGGTGAAGGATGAATCTGGTGTAGAGAAGAAGAACTAACAGTAGACTCCTAAGATCTTAGAAAAATAACTAAAGGGAGTCAGAACTCATTGAGTAAGATAATATAAAGAAATGCATGCTATTTCAAAAATCTCCTTTATTAAAATAATTTATAGAAATATAATATTTATAATTTATATTTAAAATCATTATTTTACCAAAATTATATTTATAAATCTAAAAGGATTTTATAAAATCTCATAAACATATTTATAATAAAATAAACTTTATTCAAAATGTCTTTAAGTGAAAAATTTTGATAGAACCCTAAACGACAAATCTAAAAGCCAATCGACTCACTTATTCATCCAAGGACTGCTGGTTCCCAAGAGCTATACTTCCATCGAGCTACCAGTTGTAGTTAATCCATTATTTCAAATATTTACTAGCGGTTCCCGAGAGATAAGCATCAACTAAGCTATTAGTCCTAGTAACTAATCAATCAAAATATGCTTAAGAGCGATGTATCAACTAAGCCTTCTATACCACACGCTCGAGAGCTATGCATCAACCAAGATTTTCAATACCACACACTCGAGAGCTATGTATCAACTGACCTTTTCAATACCACATGCTTGAAGTTATGCATCAATCGAGCTTTTCTAAACCATATGCTTGAAAGCTATGCATCAATCGAGCCTTTTCATACAATATCCACATAAGGGCCCAACTCAAAGATCAATACCAGTGTGCACACGGTCCTAATGACGCCCATGAGGTAGCTTGTTCCACCAGTATTTTTCAAAAACTCATTATATAAATAATATGTGATTAATTTAAAGAATGCCATAAAATAAAATATTTTTTATTTATCCTTCACAATAATATCTTTACCATAAATCATCATATAAACAATACCAATAACATCATAACCTTAATACTATTCAAAATATAACTAATATCTCAAATTCAATATTTATTAAATACTGAAATTAGCATTCACTTCAAAATATTAACTTACAAGTAGAGTGAGCTAGCTAACGTATCCTCGTCCACCTAGTCTCCAATGTTTCCGCTCCGATGTTCTCTATAATAAATAATTTTTATTTAAAATATATGCATATATACATATAACAAAGAAATTCATAAAAATTTTCAAAAATTCCATAAAAATTACCAAAATTATGGAATAAATAAAATTAACTTGAAAGCACCCTAAATATGACATTTGATGCTACTGGAATTAATTTTGGTGAGTTAAAACAATGTAAATGGAATTTAAGAAATTTCCACCGAAATGCTTCTAGGATTTTTTACTCAAAATCTATGAGGAATCAGACCTAGCTCCAGTTACAAAAATTAATATTCATAAGTTATACTATTTATTAAAAATAAAACTATAATTTTCTAGTCTAGTCACTATTTCTCACCAGAATATCCGATTGGGACTTGTCGGATTCTTACTAAAAACACCACACTCAACCTAACAAATTATAGCAAGACTTTCAAAAAAATTAGAAGAATGCATTTACGGTCTCAAATAATAAAAATTATACACAAAAAAAGGAGATAAAAAAATAAACTGAAAATTACCTAAAAATTCACTAAATATTCCACCAATGAAGATAGGACATGAGATCAGTATCTAAAGACTCTTGAGATAGTAGGGAATAAGATTTCAGTAAGACCTTCCACTGATCAGTGACAAAATAAATCTTTTCGGCGTTCATAACTTGAGCTAAAATTTCAAAATTAAATCTAAATTTTTCTATGCTATTTTAGGTTAAACGAAAACACCAGTAATATGTAGAGCACATCGAGAAATGGTTGGGGTTCAAATTTCAGAAAAAATGGAGGTTGTTTGGCTAATGAACGGAGAAGGAGGAAATAATGATGCTACAGTGAACATTGGGGAAGAGTTCAGGGGTCTGTCACGACCCAAACCTGAGGGCATGTGACCGGCACTAGGGAATGGGTAGGCATAAGGCCATCGAAACCCATAGTAAGCCTTAAAGAAAATAAAAATAAAACCTTCAAATTTAAAACTTTATTTCATGAAAGAACATATTATCAAACTTATTTTTTTTAAAAATAAACATAATCGTGCACAACATAAAATATTCTCCATCATCAAATATCATAAATCAATCTTAAAACATTATACGTAAGCATGGTTCATTAAAATGCAATACATAAGTATACTTAATTTTTACAATCTCATAGTACAAACACTACTGCAATATTCTAGAGTTACTACTGCAATACAGCTCATAACAACCTACAGAATATAGCCAGTGATGAAGAAATTCGGCGTAGAGGTGGTCTGAGGTCGAACTCCGAAGCTCTTGAAAAAAAAGATTGAGGGGAATCAGACCTCACTGAGTAAGTTAATAAAAAGAGCTGTACGGTTTTAAAAAACCTTTTTGAAAACCATATAATTATAGTGAAAATAATTTATAACGTATATATGTAGCTTTTGAAAAATCTCTGTAGAGCGCTAAACCCAAATTTCTAAATGGCCAATTGGGCCCACTTAATCCACATAGACTGCTGGTCCCCGAGAGCAAAGGCATCAACTGAGGCACCAAGCTGCAGTCATCCACTTAATCCAAATACATTGCATTGGTGGTTCGTGAGAGCTAAGGCATCCACCGAGGCACCCATCCTAGTCCATTATTAACTTTCCAATCACTGGCGGTCCCCGAGAGCTAAGGCTTCCATTGAAATGCCCATCCCACTTTATATCCATAAGTCATACATATATTGGATCCATCTCTCAATCTTTACCATGTGCACATGGTCCTAGTGAAACCCACCAGGTAGCCCGTTTTACCAAAATTTCTCAAAACTAATTTTAAATAAATAAAATGTACTTAAATCTTAAATAGCAGCATTTAAATTAAATAAATCATATAATAAATACCAAAAATATGAGTGCACGCATCTTTAAATAAAACACATGCACATATCAATTCATTAACTTACAGGACGAGCGAGAAAGCTAACAACCGCGCGTCTACCTCGATCCAAAAGCTATTGCTCCGGTACTCTCTAGGAAAAAAATAACACACCTATTTTAAAAACATGTCTATGGAATTAAAATCGAAAATCGATAGAAATAGCAAAAATCTAGACTGATTCGAGGAAGACTGGATAAGACTCGATAGATAGGGAAAAATCCTAATTAACGTTAAGAATTTACAGAAGATGTCACGTTTTACGAGAAAATTTACCAAAATTTTGACTGAGTCTCCTCTGTAAAATGGACATCTCTATACCATAGGTAGAGCCATTCCTGCACAGAAAATGCACTTCTAAAAATTCGCACACAATCTACACTCGGGTCAGCTCTCCAACACAGTATTAGCCTGACCAAGTTTACAACTCAACAAAACATCACAACTTAATTCTAACTAATAAAATTCATGAAAATATTACTTTCATAAATAAACATTAAAATCATACTTAAAATATAACAAAGCACTTAATTAAATTTAATTAGACATAAATATATTAAAAAAACCCATAATTTCCAATAATATACATTATTCTTAAAATATGCATATATAATCCATAATTAATATAACTATCAACAAATACCTTAATTAAAACCATTATACCAAATATGTTAAATATAACCATATATATATATTTTTGTTACCAAAATAATAAATTATATATATATATAATATTTGAAAAAAATATTCAAAATTAACATTACTTAATTAAAATTACCAATTAATTTATAAAAATCCTCTAAACCTCTAAAATATTAATAAAAGCAACTGAAATATATATTTAACTATAATTAGCATAAAATTACATATTTATCCATATAATAGAAAAATACACATAATATATCCATATTACTAAAAAATTCTATAAAAAATTATCTAAATACATAAAAATTGTTTTCTCAACATAAAATTTCTTAATATCAATAAAAACATATAATTAACTAATAATTTCTTCCAAAATATAAATTTAACCTAATTATCCACATTTGGCATAAACTTAAAACAATTATAAAAATAGTATAAAAATCACAAAAACTATAAATTAAGTTCTGAAATTAATAACATTTAATGATAATACCAATTATCACAATTTCATGATTTTTTAATAATAAATTTTTGGAAGTTAACAAAATATTAATAAAATATCCAAAATCCACAAAATTCACAATTAACACAATAATTTTCTATAATCTTAAATAAAATCAATATACTAAAAATAAATAACAATAATTACTCCAATTTACTAATTAAAATAAAATAAAATAAAATAAAATTCTGTAAAATAAAAAAATCAAAATAATATACTAAAATTAGATTTAAACAACTAACTAGCATAATTAACCAATTAACTTGGGATAATTAAAGTTTAACACCTAAATCAACCTAAACAACCTGAAAACGACCTAAAAATGACCTAAACACAACTCAGAGCAACTAGCTGTCCACCTCAATTTTCGTCACCGGAAATGGTTGTAGCGGTGAGGCAGGCATCGATTGTCACCTGAGGAGGCAAGACAGGCTGAGGGAGCAACAGATTGCGTCGATCTGGTGCTGACAGTGGCGGGGAAGCTTGGACAGAGAAGGAGAGTCGTCGGAAGGGGAAGAAAAGAGGAAAGGGGAGGCAACCAAGGGGAGAGAGGACGTCGGAGAAGGGTGGCTGGCCGGCAGAAGCCCGGGAGGCACAGTGATATATATATATATATATATATATATAATAGGCTTGAAAATAACGAGGATAATACAGACTAAATCATACTTATAAAATAATTATATAATATTTAATTCTATAGAAAATATAATTTCCTTGAAATAATAATAACATAACCCTAACATAATAAAATAGCTAGATAATTAACAATTATATAATATAATTTAAATTATTTATTAATACTACAAATTTGAAAATTATTTTATTTAAATTAAAAATATAGGGTATTACAGGGTCTATGAGTATTTTTATATTTGCAACAAATATAACTAAAGAGAATGGAAAATTACCACTTTGGTCCCCACATTTTAGAAAAATTTCCATTTGATCCTTCTAATTTGAGATTTGAGATAACTACTAGCAATTAAATGAGTTAATTCCTTTTATACTAGAAAGTTGCTAGTAAATAACTGTGCTAACACCATACCTTGAATCAACAACCAAACAGCAACCCAAAAACAATCTGATGACAAAAGTAACTAACATATTTATTTATTCATTTAAATAAATATGGGTTATTACAATAACATAATTTTATAAGTCTTATTATATTAAATTTAATAAGTAAATAATTAAAATGAAAATATTAAATTTTATGAAAATAGGAAAAGTATATAAATTTTTTAAAAGTAGATATTTTTATAAATTAAAAATTAATAAACAAAAATAGAGCATATAATTTGTTTGAAAGTATATTTTTCATAATAAATGTAGTATAATTATCATTTTTAGATATTTTTATAAAATTTAACAAAAAAAGTTAAAATAAATTAATTAATATTTATCAATTAATTATTAGTTGAACTTTAAAAATTACATTAAATTAATTTTTGAGTAAATAAAATAATTAATATTAAAAATATTGAAGAAATAAAGTATCATAACTTAAATAAAAATTTACTAAAATTGTAATAAATTATAAGTTTAATGGGTTATAATATTTAAATTGTTATATTAAGAAAATATAACTTTTATTATTTTTAATTTTTTATTAAAAAAATAATGATTTTTTATTAACTTATATTTAATTATAACCATAATATTTTTTTCTATATGAAATTAGTTTTAGAGTTGAGAAAAATTATTTATAAAAAATATTGAAGAAATATCGTATAATTATTTAAATAAAAGATTTATAAAACTATAACTATATTAAGTTAATATTAAATTGCTAAATAAAAATAGTTAAAACTTTATTTATTAAAAAAAAGAAAAAAAATAAATAATAATAATAATAAATATATGGTTAATTATTTATTTACTATATATATAACGAGTCTAATAAATTTTTTATTCACTTGTGAAACATGTGGTTATTTACTAATGTGTGTGTATATATATATATATAAGGGAGACATGTAAAATTATGAAAAAGTCTTCAGTTATTAATATGTAAAAATTAGATAATTTAGTCCTTAACTAATAAAAGTAAATTTAAATCAATTAAAATATGATTTTAAGTTTATTGAAATTATATTTCTTATTTTTACTAGGTTAACTTTTATTTTATCTCTAACAAAAATTAAATTGAATAAAACATAATTTTAATTTAATTGAAAGTATATTTTTTATTTTAATTATGTTAACTTCGAATTTATCTCTAATAAAAAATTTTAATTTAATTGAAAATATATTTTCTATTCTAATTAGATTATTTTCTATTTTATTTCTAATAAAAATTAATTTAATTAAAATATATGTAATAACCCAAATTTATTATTATTATTATTATTATTATTATTATTATTATCTTATTGTTATTATTATTTTCTTTACTATTCTATTTATTATTATTGTTATTATTATTATTATATAAAGAAACCATTGGTTAGTGGACACTTGGGTGTCCATTGCTTTTAAAAGAGGAAAAAGTGGTCGAAACAGCAGGTATGAACTGAATTTAGTGGCAAATTTCATTTTGGTCCATGAACTTTTCTTCTTCATTTAACCACCTAAATGACCTTCAATTGATCTCAAATTTGAACCCTAGCTTCTTCTCATCATGTTCTATGTTTCTATAGCTTTTATTTTGTGAAAATCCGTCCAAAAAGACCATGAATTGAGGGAGATCAGTTGGCTTAGTTTTGTCATTTCTGCATTGTTCCGACAGGTTTCAGGCATCACGGTTGCTTTCATTGTATTCCTCTCGATGTTTGGAATTTGTAGACAATGACCATTTGCCCGATCTCCACCTATAGAATATTTGGTGAATTTTTTAGGTAATTTTTTTGGATTTTTGATCTATAATTTTGTGTATGTTTTGGGTTGTTTGAGGTTTTAGATGTGTTCAATATATTATTAGAAACGTTTTCGTATAAATTTTTAGTCGGGTGTTGTGTTTTTGGGTAAGAATCCAGTGGGTCCCACTCAAATTCCAACAATGAACATTGCCAACTTGAGATAAATATATGATACTATTTTTAACAAATAGTATAAATTGTGATGATCAATTTATGTATTAGAGTTTAGTCCAATTCTTTACCGATTTGAGATTTAAATCTCAGAAAGGTTGCGGTGGAAATTCCTTAATTTTCATTTAAATTAGTTTAATTGTCAGAGATAAATTCCTTTAGCCTCAAAATTTATATTTAGGACATTTCTAAGTCCATTTTATAAATTTCTTGATTTTAATCATTTTTTTAGAATTTTCAAAATTTTTTTATGAATTTTATTTGTATACATAAATATGTTTAAAATAAAAATACTATTTATTTTAGAGAGTTCTAAAGCAGGAGCCATCACGTTTGGGCAGCCGAGGACATGTCGGCTGACACACTTCACCCGTAAGTTAATTTTATAAAATGTTTGTTGAGATTATTTATAAATGAGAATTTTATGAGATTAATACAAGTTTACTTATGATCATGAATTTTACCTTTTACATGATTCATTTATTTTATTATGATTAAGCATTTGACGAACATGCTTTAGTTGGTTTAATTTAATTTTATATTATTTCACATATTATTTTGGAAGAAATGGTAGAATATGCCATCTGGGAGGTGTCACTAAGACTGTGTGTGCACCAGTGTTGATATGTGTTTTGCATATTTTATAATTGTGAGCCCTGGTTGAGTATGACTCTCTACGCATAATTATTGATTCTGAGCCCTAGTTGAGTAAAACTCTCTAGGCAGGTATATGTCTACTGGTTGGACCTTAGTCGAGATTACCCTCTGGGTGCTAATAAATAATTGGTGGAAGAGACCGATTGTGGCTAGACCTTTGTTGAATGTGCTCTCTGGGACCGATAGCCATTTGGATTAAAAGAGTCGATAGGCTAGTAGAACTGAGGTTTGGGGTTCTACTATGATTTTCCATGAAATGATTTATTTATTGTAAATATTATTTTTGTATGAGTTACCTTATTATAAGTTAGAGGCATTTATATTTATTTACTTTTTTGAAAGGTATTTTTATAAAAAAAAATAGTTTTGGTAAAAATAAAAGGGTTTTTGGAATAATTATTTATTTAAGGGGTTTAAAAGTTTTAAATAACTATCTTAAATCCAACATGTATTTTATAAAGTTAGTTCATGCAGTGAGGCCTGATTCCCCTCAATTTATTTTTCCAGAACCTCATAGTTAAACTGATCCTAGTCTTCATATGCATCGAGTGTTTTATTTTCCGACTATTTTGTGTAGGTTTTAGTAACTGAAGTGTTGTGTATTTAAATTCTAGATACCGCAGTAGTTAATAAAGGACTTGTATAATTTGTATTTGGGATTTGGTATTTTTAAATACTATCTTATATTGTGGATTTTATTGTGATGGAGATATATATAATTGTGGTGGATTATTGGAGTTATTGGGAAGTAGTGTTGATTGGATAATATTTAGAAGTTTATTTCCTTGATTTACAAGTTTTGGTTTATTCTTGGTAGAGGGGAAACTCTACTGGATTTTCGTTAAAATTTTTAAAAGTAAGTTAATTTTATTGTGAGCAATATTTTAAGGCTTAATACGGGTTTTGGAAGCTTTACATTTTCCAATTCTCTAATGCTAGTCACGTGCTCTTGAGATTCGGGTTGTGACAATATAATTGTAATATAATTGAAAGTATATTTCCTATTTGAATTAGGTTAACTTCTATTTTATCTATAACAAAATTAAATTAAATTAAAATGTAATTCTAATTTAATTGAAAGTATATTTCCTATTCCAATTAGGTTAACTTCTATTTTATCTCTAATAAAAATGAAATTAATTGACCTATAATTCTAATTTTAATTGAAATTGTGTTTTCTATTTTAATTATGTTAATTTCTATTTTTATCTATAACAAAATTTAATTAATTAAAATTTTAGTGATAATTTTGTTAAAAATATATATTTTTCTACTTTAATTAGGTCTACTTATATTTTATCTAATATAAATCAAATTAGACAACATAATTTATAAGTCTCATCATATTAAATTTAATAAGTAAATTGTCATAACCCGAACCCCCAAGGGCACATGACCGGCACTAGGGAATGAGAAAGCATAAAGATTTTGAAACCCGTAGTAAGCCTTAAAAAAATTTTGTCAATATAAACTTAACCACTTAAAATTTTAACAAAAATTTGGTAGGATTTAATCTAACTGGGAACAAACCAAAACCTGTAAAAATGCAAATAACACTCCCAATAATAAAATGCTGAATCACCACAACTCTAAAGTCACCATAATACAACATCCCAAACTCAATGTATATAAAATACACATTACAATTACCAATAGAATTACAATAACAATAATTACCCCAGTGCTATTGTGTTGCCTAGATTATTTAAAATCATTTCACAAATATTAATAACACAACAATAACCTACATAAAACAATCAGTGAAGAATGAACCCGGCATAGGGAAGATGAACTAACTGTAGACTCCCAAGTTCCTAGAAAAATAATTGAGTAGAATCAGACCTCATTGAGTAAACTAATACAAGGAAATGCATAATATTTTAAAAATCCTTCTTTATTAAAATATTTTATAGAAATATAATAAAAAATATATAACTTATATTTAAAACCATTATTTTACCAAAATCATCTTTACAAATCTTAAAGACTTTTATAAACTCTTATAATACCTTTGAAATATAAATAACATTTCTTTAAATATTCTTTAAGTGGAACATAATGGTAGAACCATAATCCATAAATCTAGTAGTCACTTGGCTCTTTTTATCCAAATGTCTGCCAATTCTCGAGAGCTAAACATCCATCAAGTTACTAACTGCAGTTAGTCACTTATTTCAATACTTACTGGTAATTCCCGAGAGCTATGCATCAATCGAGCTACCAGCCCTAGTAATTCATCAATTCTAATATTTATTGGCAGTTCCCGAGAACTATGCATCAACCGAACTACCAGCCAAAATAAATAATCAATCATAATACACCCGAGAGATAAGCATCAACCGAGCTTCATAAATAAATTTCTCAAAAAGGGCCCGACTCAAAATTATTACCTGTGTGCACATGGTCTTGATGACACCCATCAGGTAGCCTATTCTACCAATCTTTTTCAAATATATATATATATATATATATATATATATATATATATATATATATATAATTCACAAGAATACAGTAATTGGAAATGAAAGTACTCTTAATTTCTCACCATATCCTTATAATAAAAATCATAATAACAAATAACCAAATTAAAGCATCAATAATCACCATAATAAAATAATAATGGCAAAATAACATTGAATATAATCAAAACATAATCAACATATTAAACTATCAAAATCAACCCTTTCAATATTTAAATATTGGAAATATAAAGTTTTAAATTGAATCATCTTCTTAAATATAGTAATTCAATAGTATAAATATTTCAATATTAAAATATAAATTCTTTAATTAAATTTTCCTTTTTAAATATATTCAATCAATGTATACTTTATGTGTAAATTCAACACACATTTCAAATATTAACTTACAAATGGAGCGAGTAGGTTGATGTGTCCTTGTCCACCTATTTCCCGATACTTCTGCTCCGGTATACTCTATAAGCAATATATATAAATACTTATCAAAATAAATTCCTATTAACTCCCAAAAATTCTAAAAAATTATAAAAATGATGGAATCATGGAAATTGACTTAGGAACAACCTAAATGTAAATTTGAGGCTTAATAATTATCTCTGACTATTTAACTAATTTCCACTGCAACCAAGATCTATTTCTCAAACTCCATAAAGAATTAGACTAAACTCTATTCATGGAAATTGATTAAAAAAATTTATACTATTTATTAAAAATAGTATTACAATTATTTCCAGGTCGGTAATATTTACCCACAGGAATTAATGTAGGACCCACTTGAATCTCATCGAAAAACTCAACACCCGGACAAACAAAGCATACTAAAATGTTCACAATAATTAATGGAGCATAAATAAAGCCTCAAACAACTCAAAATAGGCGCAGAAATAAGAAATATAAAAATAATTCAAAATTACCTAAAAATATTCTTCAAATATTTTATGGGTGTAGATCGGATGCGTGGTTGATGCCTTTAGACTCCTGACATCGAGATGAACATAATGGAACCAACCATGTTGTCGAAAAACTGCTGAAATAGTGTGAATCAGAGGTAGAATTCTAACTGGAAAACGTGAATTTTGCATTGTTCAAAGCCAACTTTCATAAAATGATCACCATTAGAACAAAGAGGAGAACGAGACGAGTTTATGGTTCAAATTTGAGATCATTTAGATATTGAACAGAGAAGAAGAAAATTATTGGTATTAAAAAGTAATTTGCCGCCAAAATAAGATCTCCCCCATTGTTTCCTCTTTTGTGCAAGTGACTTCTCCTTTTAAGGAGAATCGACACCACGTGTTCATCTCCTACTAATGCCCTCTCTTTTTTTTTAAACTTTATCTCTCTCTCTCTTGTCTTTTTCCCAAATATAATAATAATAATAATAATAATAATAATAATAATAATAATAATAATAATAATAATAATAATAGATTAACAATATCAATAACAATAAAATAAATAATATTAATAACCAAAAAATTTGGGTTATTAAATTCTTCCCCCCTAAAGAAAATTTTTCCTTGAATTTTACATCAATACTGAAACAAATAGGTGTATTGATTCTGTATATCGACCTCCGTCTCCTAAGTACAATTTTTCACTGCATGGTTGCACCACAGTGCCTTCACTATAGGTATTTCCTTAGTATACAGTTAGCAAACTTATCAATCCACGATCACTACTAGGTAATCTTCATATAATAAATCCTCATTAAGTTTCACTATTTATGGCTGAAAAATATGAGAAGGATGAGACGTATACTTCCTCAACATGGATACATAGAAAACTGAATTAATTCGAGACAATTCAAGTGGCAGCACCAATCTGTAAGCCACTTCTCCAACTCTAGAGTGAATCTTGAATGGTCCTATGTATCTCGAGGCTAACTTACCCTTTTTACTGAATCTCATCACCCCTTTCATTGGAGATACCTTCAAAAACACCATATCTCCAATAGGAAATGTTATATCCTTCCTCCTAGGATCTATATAGCTATTGTACCTACTAAAAGTTGTCTTTAACCTTTGTTGAATAATGGGGATCTTCTCTGAAGTAACTCGCACTAACTCTGGGCTTATTAATTGCCTCTTTCCAACTTCCCAACATAAGGGTGATCTACACTTTCTACCATTTAATGCTTCATATAAAGCCATCTCAATACTTGCATGATAACTATTATTGTATGAAAATTCAATCAATGGCAAGTGCAAATCTCATTACCCACCAAAATCCATAACACACATCCAAAGCATATCTTTAAATGTTTGAATGGTCCTTTCCCATTGACCGTTAGTTTAAGGATGAAAGGTTGTGCTGAAGTCAAGCGTTGTGCCCAGTGCTTTATGCAACTCTTACCAAAATACCGAAGTAAAATTTGCTCCTCTACCCGACTATATACTCTCTGGCACCCCATATAGGTAAACAATTCAATTAATATATAATCTTGCTAACATGTCAATAAAGCATATCTTCTTGATTGGCAAAAAGTGAGCTGACTTGGTTAGCCTATCAATTATTACCTAAATGGTATCATAACCTCCAATTGTAAGAGGTAACCCAGTTATGAAATCCATAACAATCATATCCCATTTTCATTCTAAGATAGGCAATTGTTACAATAATCATGAGGGCCTCTTGCTTGGTGACATGCGAGACAACTGGATACAAACTCCATAATGTCTCTCTTCATCTCGTTCCACCAATATGTATCTTTTAAATTATGATACATCATGGTAGAACCCGGGTGAACTTTATAAGCCAAAAAGGTGGGCTTCTTCCATTATCTCCTATCTTTGTTTGTCCATATCTAGCATACACAACCTAGTGCCCAAACGTAGCATACCCTCGTTATTAATTATAAAATTTTAAGACTGACTTTGATGAACTTCTTTCATTATTCTCTATAAATATGGGTCCTTTCTTTAAGTTGCCTTAACTTATCCAAGTACACTAATCGTACTCTGAATTGAGCTAAAAGGCATTTCTTAGTTACCTTTCATTGCAACTCTTGATCAATCAACTCATGTTATTCTTTAATGATTGGTCTCCTTTTCGTGCTAATGTGAGCAAGGCTACCTACTAACTTTCTACTCAATGCATCAGCTACCACATTAGCTTTACTCAGATGGTAAAGAATGGAGCAATCATAATCCTTAAAAAGTTCCTTCCATCTTCTTTACCTCAAGCTCAAGTCCCTCTACTTAAGAATGTACTTCAAGCTCTTATAATTGATGTACATCTCACAAGTTACACCATACAAGTAGTGCCTCCATATCTTAAAAGTAAACACCATACCTGCCATTTTTAAATCATAAGTAGGATAATTCTGCTCGTGCTTCTTTAGTTGACATGAAGTATAAGCAACCACCCTTCCATTCTGCATTAGTACATATCCCAATCCTACTCGGGAAGCATCATAATACACTGTATATCCTTTATTCCCTAAAGGTAAAGTCAACACTAGAGCTAAAGTCAACATGTCCTTAAGCAACTGGAAGTGCTTTCGATACTTATCTATCCATATGAACTTAGCATTCTTCAAAGTTAACCTTGTTAAAGGTACAACTTTCTTGGATAAATTCTTCACAAATCTCCTAATATAGCCAGCTAAACCCAAAAAATGCCTTATTTCACTAACTATTGTGGGTCTCAGCCATTCTGTAATGGCTTTAATATTTTTAGGATCTACTTGTATGCCATCTTTGGATTCTACATGGCTTAAGAATTCCACTTGATCTAACCAAAATTCACACTTAGAGAATTTGGCATCCAATTGATGCTCTTTTAAAATCTGAAGCACCATCCTCAAATGCATTGCTTTACTTCACTCTTGGAATATACCAAAATATCATCAATAAAGACTACCATAAATCAATCCAAGAATGGCCTAAACACTCGATTCATTAAGTTCATAAAAGCTACTAGAGCATTAGTTAATCCTAAAGGACATCACCAAAAATTCATAATAGGCCTACCTCATACAAAATGCAGTTTTAGGTATATCTCCACTTCTAATCCTTAAGTAATAATATCCAAATCTCAAGTCAATCTTGGAAAAATATCAGGCTCCTTAAAGCTAATTAAACAAGTTATCAATCCTTGGAAAAGGATACTTGTTCTTGATGGTGACTTTATTTAACTATTTATAGTTGATACAAAGTCAAAGACTACCATATTTATTCTTCACCAATGATGCTGGTGAACCTTAAGGAGATGTGCTGGGTCTAATAAAATCTTTATCAAGTTGTAACTACACTTTAAGCTCCTTTAATTCTGCAAGTGCCATCCTATAAGGTGATATTAAGATAGGATTAGTACCAGGTATAACATTAATATAGAATTCTATCTCTCTACTTGGTGATAATCCTTGTAGCTCTTTAGGAAAAATATCCAAAATTTTATGCATAACTAGTACATTCTCAACTACCCCCTTATCCACCTTTGTATCTCTAACCACAACCAAATAACCTTGACATCCACTTCTAAGCATCTTTCGAGTTGTAATTGTAGAAATGAGATTTTGAGGTACTAAACTCTTATCACCTCTAAATCAAAATTCCACATCATTTGGAATTCTGAAAATCACTTCATTCTCTCAACAATCCAACGTGGCATAGTATTAAGCTAATTAATCCATTTCTAAAATCATATCAAAATCAGTTACATCCAAAAGGACTAAATCCTAAAATAACTCTTTAATCTCCAATTCTCAACTCGGATGCCAATATTTATTGAACCCAGTCCTTTAACATACAGTTCTACTACTCCTCCCTCATCTTGCATCATGTCTCTAGTATGGCATGATAGCCTGAAAAACTCACGAGTCTACTCCTTTATTGACTGCTATCCTTTAGCTTTATGCTTCAACAGTTCTCTGTAATTATCCCTCATTGAAGGTGAATATAAGTATCTCAGAAATTACTCTTTAAAAGCCAACCAGGTTATGATAATCAGATCATATATGACTGGATTGACTGTATAAACTAGTCTTGTGTTGCGACTTAAACTAATATTTCTATAATCATCCTCTAATTTCTCTATTCTAGCATTTACTATACTAGAGGCATGGCTTGATTAAATGTCACTAGTCCTTGATTACACCTTCCTACACCAACTATAAAAGCTATAAGATCTATATTTAGAGTAGCTATTTGTACTAGCTATTGTTATCCTTATCTCTGAACTGTTACCACTTTAGGTGTATCATTTCTTATAGCTAGTAGGACAGAGGGAGGAGTTTCATCGTGGAATGACTACTCATCAACATTACATACTGCCTTTGTAGCAGGAGTAGTGCGCACTCATCTCATTTAGGGAAGACACATAAATTAACAAGATTTAAGACATAATAAGAATACTAACATATACACAGAATTTTAGAAACTATGATGACAACAAGTGACAATTATCAACCTAATCACTGTAGTAGTTTCAAGAAATGACAGATAATAACAACCAAAGGAACAAGGATTGAACCATTGCTCTGATACCAACTTTATCATAACTAGAACCCCCAAGGGCATGTGACTGGCACTAAGGAATGGGAAAGCATAAAGCTTCTAAAACCTGTAGTAAGCCTTAAATTTTTTTTATTAATATAAAGTTAACCACTTAAAATTTTAATGAAAATTTGATTGAATTTTCTCTGTATCGAGAATAAACCAAAACCTGTAAAAATGTAAATAACACTCCCAATATTAATGCTCAATCACTATAACTCCAAAGTCACCATAATACAACATCTTAAACTCAATATATATAAATACACATTACAATTACCAATAGAATTACAATAACAATAATAACCCCAATGCTACTATGGTGTTTAGATTATTTAAAATTATTTCACAAATATTAGTAACACTATAATAACCTACATAAAACAGTTGGTAAAGAATGAACCCGGCATAGGGAAGATGAACTAACTATAGACTCCTAAGTTTCTAGAAAAATAATTTAGGGGAGTCCAACCTCATTGAGTAAGCTAATATAAGAAAATGCATGCTGTTTTGAAAATCCTTCTTTATTAAAAGATTTTATGAAAATATAATAAAATATATATAACTTATATTTAAAACCATTATTTTACTAAAATAATCTTTACAAATCTTAAAGACTTTTATAAACTCTCATAATACCTTTGAAATAGAAATAACATTTCTTTAAAATATTCTTTAAGTGGAAAATCATGGCATAACCTTAAACCACAAATCTAGTAGCCAGTTGCTCTTTTTATCCAAATGTCTATCGGCTCTTGAGAGTTAATCATCCACCGAACTACCAGCCACAGTCAGACACTTATTCCAATACTTACTGGTAGTTCCCCAAAGCTATGCATCAACCAAGCTACCAGCCTCAGTAAGTAATCTATTCCAATATTTACTAGCGATTCTCAAGAGCTATACATCAACTGAGCTACAACTTCTAGTAAATAATAAATCATAATATGCCTAAGAATTAAGCATTAACCGAGCTTCACAAATAAATTTCTCAATAAGGGCCTAACTCAAAATTATTACCTGTGTGCACAAGGTCTTAATGACACCCATTAGGTAGCCCGTTCTACCAATCTTTTTCAAAAATAATTTTATGTATATAAAATGCACAAGAAATATGGTAATTAGAAATGAAAGTACTCTTAATTTCTCACCATATCCTTATAATAAAAATCATAATAACAAATAACCAAATTAAAACATCAATAATCACCATAATAAAATAATAATGGCAAAATAACATTAAATATAATCAAAACATAATCAACATATTAAAATATCAAAATCAACCCTTTCAATATTCAAATATTGGAAATATAAATTCTTAAATTGAATCCTCTTCTTTAATATAATAAATCAATAGTATAAATATTTCAATATTAAAATATAAATTCTTTAATTAAATTTTCCTTTTTAAATATATTCAATCAATGTATACTTTTTGTATAAATCCAACACACATTTCAAATATTAACTTACAAATGGAGCGAGTAGGCTATCATGTCCTTGTCCACCTATTTCTCGATACCTCCACTCCAATGTATATATATATATATATATATATATATATATATATATATATATATATATATATATATATATATATATATATATATACACACTCATCAAAATAAATTCCTATTAACTCCCAAAAATTTTAAATTTTTTTAAAAATGATGGAATAATGAAAATTGACTTAGGAACACCCTAAATGATTAATTTGAGGTTTAAGAATTAACTCCGATAATTTAACTAATTTCCACTGCAAAGCTTCCAAGATTTATTTATCAAAATCTGTAAAGAATTAGAATAATATTTATGGAAATTGATCAACATGATTTATACTATTTATTAAAAACAATATCACAATTATTTCCGGGTCGGTAATATTTACCCATAGGATTCTGGTGGGACCCACACGAATCTCACCAGAAAACTCAACACCTAGACAAACAAAGCATATTGAAATGTTCACAATATTTAATGGAGCACAAATAAAGCCTCAAACAACTTAAAATAGGTACAAAAATAGGAAATCTAAACATAAACTGAAATTACCTAAAAATATTCGCCAAATATTTTATAAATGTAGATCGAATTTGTGGTTGGTGCTTATGGACTCCTGACATTGAGATGAACAAAATAGAATTAATCGTGTTATCAGAAAACTATCAAAACAGTGCCAATTAGAGGTAGAATGCTGACGAAAAAATGTGAATTTTGCATTGTTCAACGCCACCTCTCATAAAATGATAACCACTGAAACAAATAGGAGAATAAGATGAGTCTAAGGTTCAAATTTGAGGTCATTTAGGTGTTGAATGGAGAAGAAAAAAGAATTGATATTAAAAAGTGCTCCGATTGATGATCTCTCTCTCTCTCTCTCTCTCTCTTTCTCTCTCTTTTAAAATTTATATATATCTTTTGTCTTCTTCCCAAATATTATATACATAAATATAATAATAATAATATTATTATTATTATTATAATGCTAACAAAAAATTTGGGTTATTTCATAAATAATAAATATCAAAATTAACAAACTTTATGAAAATAGGAAAAGTATATAATTTGTTTTAAAAATAGATATTTTTATAAATTAAAATTAATAAATAAAAAATAAAGTATATAATTTGTTTGAAAGTATATTTTAAGTAAGAAAAGTAATAATATTATCACTTTTAGACATTTTTATAAAATATAATAAAAAAGTGTTAAAATTAAATTAATTAATATTTATCGTTTAATTATTAGTTGAGCTTATAAAATTACATTAAATTAATTTTTGTGTAAATAAAAGTATTAATATTGAAAATATTTAAGAAATAAATTGTCATAACTCAAATAAAAAATTTACTAAAATTGTTATAAATAGCAAATTTAATGGGTTGTCATATTTCAATTGTTATATAAAGAAAATATAAATGTTATTATTTTTAAAATTTTTATTAACAAATGACTAATGATTTTTTATTATCTTATGATTAATTATGATTATAATATTTTTTTTTATATGAAATAAAATTCTGGAGTTAAGAAAAATTAATTATAAAAATATTGAAGTTGTAAAGACCTGAATTTTTTAATTATTAATATTAAATGTAGATTATCAAGTTTAATTATTACTTAAATTAATTGGTGTTAATTATTATGGGATTTGTAATATTTGTGTAATTTTAGTAAATTATTTTTTAATTAATTTTTAAAGAATATATATATATATATATATATATATATATATATATATATATAAGTGTGTGAATAATTAAAGGGGAGATATTATTATTTTTAAAATAATTATTTTGTACCTTTTGTACTTTTTGCCAAGAAAGAAAATGTGGCATAACATTTTTTTTTTTGTTTCTTTTTCCCCTTCACCTACCCCTTTCTTTTTCCTTTTCTTTCATTTTCTTCTTCTCATCTTCTCCCCTTCTTCCTCATGCTGCCACCACCCATCACCACCATTGCCGGCTTTGACCACCACCACCTCAGCCTCACCATTGTCGTGCTAGCCGCTAGCTCCTCCTCTTCCCGCTGTCACCTTCTTTCTTCTCTTTCTCTTCGGTTTCATTCTTGCCAGATTGCTTGGGACATTGCCGGCACTGCCTCCGACCACTCTAAGGCTCACCGCCAGTCCCAAAATGCTCTTTGTACTCTGGGCTTCAAAAGCCCTCCATCAATTTCGAACTCCAATTTGGTAAGTCCCTCAATTTTGAGTAATTGATTTTAGGCTATTTTTAGTTAATTGGTTAAACTGAGCTTTAATTCAATTTTATTAGATATATTTGCTTTAAGATTAAATGATCTAAAGGTTATGATCTTGCTTGCTGTGATTTTTATTTAATTTTTTGAATTTTTCGAGCATTGGATACTGTTCACAACATTGTTCTGGACAGTCCTGGGTCAGGTAATTTTTATATTTTTATTAAATTCTGTATACTATATAGATTAAAGTTTGTGAAGAAAGTTTTGTGAAATTATGTATAGAATTTAAGATATGAATTTTTTAAGTTTAATAAATTATGTATAAAAATAATATGTATTTTTGAGAAATTGTTAGAAATTAATAAATTGTTTAATTTTAAATGAAATTATTGTTAATTATTTTGTTTTAGACTATTTTGATTAATAAAAGTATGAAAAATAATTTTTATAATTGTTTTCCAATTTTAATTAATAAGTGGTAATTTTGGGAAATTAAACGAATAATAAATATATTTATTATTTTTCCAATCTTAAATGAACATTTTATTATTTTCAAGATATAATTGAGTGATTTTGATAATTATTTATAATTTATGCTAATTTAATTGTGAAATGGAATTTTATTCCATTAAAGGATTTTATTACTAAAATATTATTTATAAACTAGAGTTTTATTATTTATTTGGAAAAAATGATTTCTTTAATATTTTTATGAATTATTAGTTATTTGAGATAATTTATATTATTTTTATACATGTTGTGAATTGTGGTTCTCGGTTGGGCATAAGTATAGTGTGGGGGTCCAACTCGAGTTGAGTTGTGAGATGGTTATAAGTGCTACTTTTATGCAGAAACAACTCTACTTTGGTAAAGAGATGTCCGTTTTACAGAGAAGACTCTATTGAATTTTTGGTAGATTTTTCATAAAATGTGACATCAGTATATGTTAATTCCAAATATGTATAGCATTAAGTGTTAGATTGAGTCAATCTCTTCATCTCATAATTTTATTGAATTTTGAGAATTTATTTATATAAGCATATTTTAAATAAATATTATTTATTTTAGAGAACTTCAGGAACAGAGCTGTAGCATTTGGGCAGCAGAGGACGTGTCGCCTAGCACGCTCAACCTGTGAGTTAATTTTATAGAATGTGTGTTGTGGCGATTTTAATTATATTTTCATATGATTTAAATAATAATGAAATGATTATATGAATTGTATATGAATTTATTTGTATAGCTATATGCATGAATATTTCCTTATTTATCATGAACTTTGTTTTAAAGAATGCTTTATGGAAATTGTCTTATTCCGCTTTATTTGTTTATTTTATTTTATTTTATTTATTATGATTTAAATGATTTGGAAATAATAGTAGAACATGCTACTTGGTGAGTGTCACTAGGACTGCATGCGCACCAGTAATAATTGTTTATATGGCCATTGATTGATTTATGGGCCCTGACTGAGCTTTGCTCTTCGGGCAATATTTGTGGGAATGAGAGCCTTGGTTGAGCTTTGCTCTCTAGGTAGATGTGTGATTATTTTTGAGAGCCCTAGTTGATCTTGCTCTCTGGGTAGAGGTATGATACTGGTTAGACCCTAGTCAAGCATACTTTATGGGCACTAGTGATTATTTGTAATAAGAGACCGACTATGTTAGACCCTGTTCGAGCTTGCTCTCTAGGACCGATAGTCAATTGGAATAAGTTAGCCAAGTGGCTATTAGAACTTGATGGTATAGGTGTTTTACCAGATTTTTTGATAAAATAATAAATTTATATGATTTTGTACTAGAGTTTTATATTAAAGTAAATGATTTTAATATTTATGTTTATATTTATATTTATTTTACTTTATTTTATTTTATTTTTATTTTTAAAAAGAGTTTTAACAAATGTTTTCAAACCAACATGCATTCCATAAAATTGATCCACTCAGTGAGGTCTGATTCCCTTCAATTTATTTTTTTCAGGACCTCATAGTTAGCCTAGTTCTAGTTATCGTCTGCTTCGGGTTTCTTCTTCACCTGATGCATTATGTATGTCTATTTGATTTTGAACATTATGTAATCAAATTCTTAATACTGTAGTAGTTAATTATGAAACTTGTATTATTGATATTATGGTATTGTTTTGCGTTGAAATATTATTATAATAAAGTAATGACTTATGTATTTGATATCAATTATTTTATCCATGGTATTATTGTTTGTGATTGTCTTTTATTTGCGAAAAATTTCTAAGGCTTACTACAGGTTTCGATTGTATATTTGCATTTCCTATTCCCTAGTGTCGATCACATACCTCTGGGTTCAGATTGTGACAAAGTTGGTATCATAGCTCTTGGTTTATTTATTTAATCTTTAAGTCATTGGAATATGTCTTTTCTTGAACTACTATGATAAATAGGTGTTATACATCAATTTTCCTCACCGTTGTTTCTAGAATTCCATGTATTTATCAGTTCCTTATTGTGATTTGAATTTCGTTGGTTTTGTCTTTTTAAGAATAAGACAGAAAACACAAATGCTCTTGCTATAGATGCAGCTTATCATGAGGGTGACCAATTTGTTTAGGATGAAGTTCCTTATGCCCCATGTCATAGAGGAAGGGGTAGATCTAGAGTTATTGCAACTGATAGGCAAGTGCAACAGTAGCAAGTTAAGCTAGAAGTGGATTTTCTAACTTTTGCAGGTGGTATGGCAGAGATTAACCAAGGCTTAGCAACACTTAATTAAGCTACAACTTTGGTGCAACATATGTTACAGTAGAGAAATCAAGGTATGTCAGATGTAGACGCAGCTCTATTGTATTCGAGAGTTGGAAGAGTCTTTTTTGATGGTATGGGTGATGCTTTAGACTTCATAAATACTATCGGGGCTAGAACTAGAACTGGATACACTGATTATTAAAGGATCATGATAGTGGAGTTATCAGTACAGGCTATAACACAAGACTAGTTCATGTAGACTATTCAGCCTTATATAACTACTATGACTTAGTTGGAGTTTAAGGAGCAATTTTTGAGGTATTTCTGCCCATCTTTCATAAGAGATAATTATAGATGGCAGTTACTACATATAGTCAGGGGTGACATATTAGTTGAGGAGCACACCTGTGAGTTTTTCAGGCTATCACGTTATGTTGCGGATGTGATGCAGAATGAGTAAAGAGCTATAGACTTATTTATGACTAGGTTAGGCCTAACTTATATTGGTATTCGAACTGAAGACTGAAACTTAGAGAGTGTCATAGAGGAGGCCAGACAACTTAAGAGGTGACACATCATACATGGTACTATTTCTAACCCCTACTTGAGCGACATCAATGGATCAGTGGTAGCTCAGGGGATTCAACAGCCTATGTTTAAGATTGGTGGTTTTGGCATTCAGACTTTTAGTACCTCCCAACAATATAGAGGTCAGAGGGGACATAGATCTGGGAGACATAACCACAAGCACAACAAACCTCTAAGATTTGGATATGGAGCTAGTAGTGGTAATAGTAGTTAGAGTTTTGGTTATTGTAGCACAGGATTGGGGCCTAGTGCATGACTTACTTATGGCCCTGTACATCAAAGGCCATGCCACTTGCTATCTGGAGCATGTTTTAAGTGTAGACAGATAGGACATCTTACTAGAGCTTATACTAACACTGGTTATTAGCCATCATTTGCACAAGGATCTTCATCTTTAATTGCTCAGCCATTTCAGCAAGTGCATCAGCCTTATCAAGCACTTGTGTATCCTTAACAGAGATCGACTTAGTTTATGGGCTAGCAGGGTTGAGGTATAAGGAGTAGGCGACTAGAGAGATCGAGTGGCAGATGATTTACAAAGCCATCCACTTTTTAACAGGCTGGTCGTGGTCAGGCTAGGGTATTCACTTTGACTCCTCATGATGCTCAGGCATCTAATGCAGTTATGGTAGTACTCTTTCAGTTTATATTCAGGATGCTAGAGTTTTATTTGATTATAGTGCATCACATTCCTTTGTTTCTCCTATGTTTGCTTATAGAATAGAATGGCAACCATCCAAGTTATTGATTTTTTTATCTGTAGAGACTCCACTTAATGATGAGTTAGAGATAGATTAGTCTTTCCATCTTGTCCAGTATTAGTGGAAGGTAGAGAGTTACTGGTAGACTTAGTTTTATTGGATGTGATCGATTTTGACGTGATATTGGGGATGGATTGGTTAGCTCAACATTATGCCAGTCTGGATTGTTGAGAGAAAGAGGTGATTTTCAGAATCGCTAATGATGAAGAATTTTATTTCAGAGGCAATAAGAGTTCGATGCCTCAGAATATTATCTCTATAATCATAACTAGATAGATGCTTAGAAGAGGGTGTCAAGGCTTTTTAGTTGTGGTTAGAGATACAAAGGTGGATAAGGGGATAACAGAAAATGTGCTAGTGATGTGTGAGTTTCCTAATATTTTTCCTAAAGAATTACCAGGATTCCCACTAAACATAAAGGTAAAATTATGTATTAATATTGTATCGGACATAGATCATATCTCGATACTGCCTTATAGAATGGAACTGGCAGAATTAAAGGAGCTTAAGGAACATCTACAAGAGTTTCTTAACAATGGTTTCATTAGACCTAGTTAATCTCCTTAAGCTGCTCCAGTTTGTTTATGAAGAAGAAAGATGGTAGCCTTCAATTGTGTATCGATTACAAATACTTAAATAAAGTCACCATCAAGAATAAATATCCTCTCCCAAGGATTGATGATTCATTTTATGAGCTTTAAAGAGCTAAGAATATTTCCAAGATTGATTTGAGATCTGGGTATTATCAATTAAGAATTAGAAGTGGGGATGTACCCAAGACTGCATTTCAGATGAGGTATGGCTATTATAAATTTTTGGTAATGTCCTTTGGGTTAACTAATGCCTCATTAGCCTTTATAAACTTGATGAATTGGGTATTTAGGCCATTTTTTGATTGATTTATGATATTCTTTATTGATGATATTTTGGTGTATTCCAAGAGTGAAGCCGAGCATGTCATGCATTTAAGGATGTTGCTTCAGACTTTGAAAGAGAATCAATTGTATACCAAGTTCTCTAAATGTGAATTTTGGTTGGATCAAGTGGCATTTTTAGGCCATGTAGTTTCAAGAGATGGTATACAAGTGGATCTAAAGAAGATAGAAGCTATTATAGAATAACCGAGACTTACTACAATGACAGAAGTAAGGTATTTTTTGGGTTTAGTTGGCTACTATAGTGGATTTATGAAGGATTTCTCCAAGATAGCTGCACCTTTTATAAGGTTGACCTAAAAGAATGTTAAGTTTGTGTGGACGAACAAGTGTGAGGAGAATTTTTGGATGCTTAAAGGTAGGTTGACTTCAACTTCGGTGTTGACTTTACCTTTAGGGAATGAAAAGTATATGATGTATTGTGATGTTTCCCAAGTAGGATTAGGGTGTGTCTTAATGCAAAATGGTAGGGTAGTTGCTTATGCTTTACGTCAGTTGAGGAAGCATGAACAGAACTATCCTACTCATGATTTGGAAATGGCAGCTATAGTGTTTGCTTTGAAGATTTTGAGGCATTACTTGTACGGTGTGACTTGTAAAATCTACACCTATCATAAAAGTTTGAAGTATATCTTTTAACAAAGATATTTGAATTTGAGGCAGAAGAGATGGATAGAACTTGAAAGATTATGATTGTTCCATTCTTTACCATCCAGGCAAGGCTAATGTGGTAGCTGATGTTTTGAGTAGGAAGTTAGCAGGAAGTCTTGCTCATATTAGCTTAGAAAAGAGTCAGATTGTTAAGGAGTTGCATGAGTTAGTTGATTAGGGGTTACAATTGAAGGTAACCAAGATATGTCTTTTAGCTCAATTCATGGTACGTTCTGTGCACTTGGATAGAGTTAAAGTAGCATAAAGAAGGGACCCACAATTACAAAACATAAGGTTGGAGGCACAGTAAGGACAATCTCAAGATTTTATAATTGACAGTGAGGGCATTTTACGCTTAAGCACTAGGTTATGTGTGCTAGATGTAGATGAGTTGAGAAAGGAGATCACAGAGGAAGCTCTTTTTTTTTTTTGCTTATAGTGTTCACCCAGGTTCTACCAAAATGTATCATGATTTGAAATATTCATATATTGGTGGAATGGGATAAAAAGAGATATTACATAATTTATATCCAAGTGTTGCACTTGTCAACAGGTGAAGTTGGAACATCAGAGACCTTTAAGATTATTGCAATAGTTGCCAATCCTAGAGTGGAAGTGGGACATGATTACGATGAACTTTGTTTCTAGTTTGCCTTGTACATCAAGTGGATATGATGCCATATGGGTGATAGTCGACAGGTTGACTAAGTCAGCTCACTTCTTGCTAATCAAGAAGACCTATACTATAAACATGCTGGCTAGATTATATATCAACCAAATTTTTTTATCTTTATGGAGTGCTAGAAGTATAGTGTCAGACAGAAGACCAACTTTTACTTCAGTCTTTTAGCAAGAATTGCATAAGGCTTTAGGTACGAGACTAGACTTTAGTACAGCTTTTCATCATTAGACTAATAGCTAGTTAGAAAGGACCATTCAGGCTTTAGAGGATATACTTCAAATGTATGTGATGGATTTTGGTGATCAATGGGATTTGCACCTTCCATTGATTGAATTTTCATATAACAACAGTTATCATGCAAATATTAAGATGGCTCCGTATGAAGGGCTATATGGAAGGAAGTGTAGATCACCATTGTGTTAGGAAGTTGGTGAGAGACAATTGACAGGCCTAGAATTTGTGCAAGTAACTTTAGAGAAGATTCCTATTATCCAATAGAGATTAAGGATAAATTTTAGCCGATAGAAGAGCTATGCTGATCCTAAAAGGAAAGATGTATCATTTTCTATTGGAGATGTATTCCTTAAGGTGTCTCCAATAAAAGGAGTAATAAGGTTTGGTAAGAAGGGTAAGTTAGCTCCCAGATATATCGGACCCTTCAAAATTCATTCAAGGGCAAGAGATGTAACTTACATATTATTGTTACCACTAAAGTTATTGCATATTCATCCAATGTTCCATGTGTTGATATTGTGGAAGCACATCTCTAATCCTTCACACGTTCTTCAGCCTCAAGTAGTGGAGCTCAACGAATATTTGACTTATGAAGAGTACCTTATGGCGATAGTGGATCGAAAGGTTCATTAACTCCACACCAAAGAAATCCCTATGGTTAAATAATATGGAGCAACCATGCAGTGAAGGATTATACGTGGGAGACAAAGGTAGAGATGCGAGTGGCATACCCTTACCTTTTTCATTAGTAAAACTTTTTACATTTTCTATTTTTGTTAAAATTCGAGAACAAATTTCTATAAGGCGAAAGATTGTAAAGACCCAAATTTTTAATTATTAATATTAAATGTGAATTATTAAGTTTAATTATTAGTGTTAATTATTATGAGATTGGTAATATTTGTGTGATTTTAGTAAATAATTTTTTAATTAATTGTTAAAGAGTGTGTGTGTGTGTGTGAATAATTAAAGGGGATATATTTTTATTTTTAAAATAATTATTTTGTACCTTTTGTAAAAGAAAAAAATGTGGCAGAACATTTTTTTTCCTTTTCTTCTTCTTTTCTTCTCCCCTTCTTCCCCATGCTGCCACTACCCACCACGACCACTGCCAATGTCGACCACCACCACCTCAGCCTCGCTGTCGCCGCGCTAGCCGCCAGCTCCTCCTCCTCTTCCCGCCGTCACATTCTATCTTCTCTTTCTTTTTGGTTTCTTTCTTACTGGATTGCTTAGGATGTCACTGGCGTCGCCTTCGGCCACTCTAAGGCTGGCTGCTGATCCTAAAATGCTCCTCGTCATCTGGGCTTCAAAAGCCCTTCATCAATTTCGAATTCTAACTCCGATAAGCCCCCTCTATTTTGAGTAATTGATTTTAGTCTATTTTTAGTTGATTGGTTAAATTGAGCTTTAATTTGATTTTATTAGATATAGTTGCTTTGAAATTAAATGATCTAGAGGTTATGATCTTGCTTACTGTGGTTTTTATTTAATTTTTCAGGCGTCGGGGGTATTGTTCACAACATTGTTCCGGACAATCTCAGGTTGGGTAAATTTTATATTTTTATTAAATTATATATATTATGTAGATTAAACTTCAAGAAGAAAGTTTTGTGAAATTATGTATAGAATTTAAGATATGAATTTTTAAAGTATTGTTGGAAATTAATAAATTCTTTTATTTTAAATGAAATTATTGTTAATTATTTTGGTTTAGACTATTTTGATTAATAAAAGTATGAAAAATAATTTTTATAATTGTTTTCCAATTTTAATTAGTAAGTGGTAATTTTGGGAAATTAAATGAATGATAAATTTATTTATTATGTTTTCAAGCTTAAATGAGCATTTTATTATTTTTATGATATAATTGAGTGATTTTGATAATTATTTACAATTTATGTTAATTTAAGTGTAAAATGGAATTTTATTCCATTAACGGATTTTATTAGTAAAGTATTATTTATAAACTAGAATTTTATTATTTATTTGGAAAAAATTATTCCTTTAATATTTGTATGAATTATTAGTGATTTGAGATAAATTATATTATTTTTATACATGTTGTGAATTGTAGTTCTTGGTTGGGCATAAGTGTAGTGTGAGGGCCCAACTTGAGTTGTTTAGTTATAAGACGGTTAAAAGTGCTATTTTTATGCAGGAACGGCTGTATTTTAGTAGACAAATGTTTATTTTATAGAGGAGACTCTGCCAAATTTTTTATAAATTTCTTGTAAAATGTGACATCAGTATATGTTAATTCCGAGTCTGTATAGCATTGAGTTTTAGATTGAGTCAACCTCATCATCTCATGATTTTATTGAAATTTGAGAATTATAAACATATTTTAAATAAATATTATTTATTTTAGAGAACTCCGAGACCATAGCTGTAGCATTTGGGTAGTAAAGGACGTGTCACCCTGCATGCTCAACCTGTGAGTTAATTTTATAGAATGTGTGTTGTGGCGATTTTAATTATATTTTTATATGATTTAAATAATAATGAAATGATGATATGAATTTATTTGTATAGCTATATGCATGAATATTTCCTTATTTATCATGAACAATATTTTAAAGAATGCTTTATGGAAATTGTTTTATTCCACTTTATTTGTTTATTTTATTTTATTTATTATGATTTAAATGATTTGGAAATAATGGTAGAACATGCTATCTAGTGGGTGTCACTAGGACTACATGCGCATCAATAATAATTGTTTATATGGCCATTGATTGATTTGTGGGCCCTGATTGAGCTTTGCTCTCTAGGTAAGATTTGTGGGAATGAGATCCCTAATTGAACTTTGCTCTTTGGGCAGATGTGTGATTATTTTTGAGAGCCCTGGTTGAGCTTGCTCTTTGGGCAAATGTATGATACTGGTTGGACCCTAGTCGAGCATGCTATATGGGCACCAATGATCCTTTGGAATAAGAGACCAATGTTCCTTTGGAATAAGAGACCAACTGTGGTTGAACTCTGGTCAAGTTTGCTCTTTGGGACTGACAGTCAATTGAAATAAGTAAGTCAAGTGGTGATTAGAATTTGATGGTCTAAGTATTCTACCAGATTTTCCAATAAAATAATAAATTTATATGATTTTGCACTAGAGTTTTATATTAAAGTAAATGATTTTAATATTTATTTTTATTTTTATTTTACTTTATTTTATTTTTTATTTTTATTTTCTAAAAGAGTTTTAACAAATGTTTTCAAACCAATATGCATTCCATAAAATTGATTCACTTGGTGAGGTTTGATTCCCTTTAATTTATTTTTTTAGGACCTCACAGTTGGCATAGTTTCGATTATCGTTTGCGCCAGGTTTCTTCTTAACTGGCTGCATTATGTATGTCTATTTGATTTTGAACATTATGTAATCAAATTCTAGATACCACAATAGTTGATTGTGAAACTTGTATTATTGATATTATGGTATTGTTTTGTGTCAAAATATTATTGTAATGGAGTAATGACTTATGTATTTAATATTAATGATTTTGTCCATGGTATTATTGTTATGCGATTGTCTTTTATTTGTAAAAAATTTCTAAGGCATACAACGAGTTTCGGTTGCATATTCACATTTATCATTTTCTAGTGCCGATCACGTACTTCTGGGTTCGTGTTGTGACAAAAGTAATATCATAAAATTATTTAAATAAAAGATTTATAAAAATTATAATGAATTATAACTGTTTTAAGTTAATATAAAATTGTTATATAAATAAATAACACTATTATTATTTTTTAATTATTTAATAATAATAATAATAATAATAATAAATTTATTTATTTATTTATGACGAGTCAAATAAATTTTTTATTCACATGTAAAACACATAGTTCTTTACTAGTATATATATAATAAGAAATTCTATCTAAATTTGAACTGGTTATTAATTGAATTTTACTTTTAAAAATTATTTTGATTTGTTTCTTTAACTTTATAAATTATTTTAATAATATGAAATCTTGCACTTTGCATGAAAATAATTAATTTACTATGTATAAATAGATAAATAAAGAACTAAAATAATAATTCTTTTAATATAAAATATTTTTATAGAATCAAAACTACAAATTATTACATTAATAATATGTTCATTGAACTGTAACTTGATAAATAAAATTTGATCACAAATTAAAAAGAAAAACGTGTTATACAATCTTCATTAAATATAGATAACAACAATTGCAATCCCTTATTGGTTATAATACTTGTTTCTTTTTCAGAAAATTTTGAATTCTATAATTATAATTGATTTCAAAATCCATATATAGGAGAAAAATTAATTAAAAAAAATTAAAATATAACCAAATATTGCTATGTATTTTGGAAAAATTAAAAAACATTAAATAATTCAAACAACTCTTAATTTCATTGATATAAATACTTTATCAATGTAAAAGAAAATTCTACAAAATAATATATGCCTTTCGTTAAATTTTCATTAGAATTCACGTCCAAAACGTTTAAAAAGAAAGAAAAAATTCATTTTTATTCAAAATTCATCTGTTCCTTTTAGAATCTGTTCCTTTTAGGTTGAGTTTTCCTTTTTTTAAAGTATTTTACATGTTTTCAATTTTTTTTATATATAATTCAAAAAAATCTTTCATTTATGAAAAAAGACATTGATGTCATAAACAATAACTATGATCAGAATGATAAAAAAGGTACTAAATTAATTATACATAAGAAACAAAGAAAAATAGGAAAAATTAGCAACAACAAAAAAATATATTTATACCTTACTGCCTTTAGAATGTTGATGATCATGAGAGAAGAAAAAATATATGAAAAATATAATAGACAAAGAAAAAATTGGAAAATTGGCCAAAAAAAAAAACCTTGTAGCCATCTAATATGGATGATTATAGGACGAGAAGAAAAAATGTGAAAAAAAAAAGTGAAAATGAACATTAAATTTTAATATGAAAACTAAAGGTCGTGAAATTAGAGAGGGTTGTAATTGTTTATTAAATAGGTATCCACCAGCCTTTTTTTCTTAAACCAATAATTATGCCTGAGTATTTATATCTAATCAGGGCTTTAGAGTTATATAGTTGTGCATTAACTCTACAATAATTAAGAGTCACATATGTAGTAAATTACACACATTTTTCTTCTTTAAAAGATATTTAAAAAAACGATTCCTAAAATGAATAGGCACTTTTTCATTGAGTTGCTTTTTTATAACCAAAAAAAAAAAAAAAAACACTCTATTCAGCAAGAGAGATAGTTATCGTATTTGATAAGAGAGTAGAAAATAAAGTTGATAAATGTAATATCCGTGTTACATGAGCGAAACTTTAAAATTGAAACGGCACTTATAATAATTTTGAAGGTTTTTTTTATGGGTTATAACTAATTATTAATTTTGGTAATATCCGTGTACATGAATGACACTTTAAAATGTCTTTTTTTTAAGTGTCATTTTTTTTTAGGTAAAAAAAAATGACACTTTAAAATTGAAACGGCACTTATAGTAATTTTGTAGGCAATTATAGTTAGTTATAATTATGCAATAACCCGAACAAAAAGGTTATTATATAGTATAAATTTTAATTATTTTTGTCAATTTATTTTATTTTTAAAATTATGGTAAATTAATATATAAATTTTTTTATTTGTTATAAATATATTTATGGTTAAGATAGGATGTGCTATATTGACTTGAAATGCTGACATAATATGTGTAAATTATTTATTGATATGAAAGTTAGAAGAAGAAAATAGTAACTTTTTTATCCTACTATTTTTTTTTTGTTTTGCAAACGTATCATTATTTTTGCAGATTTTTCCTCAAATTCTCACAATAATTTCACGTACTCATTTTGCAAATTATTCCTATTTTGATTTAATTTTCAAATTACTAAAAAAGAAATTTTATAACTTAAAATTTAAAATAAAAGTAAATAATAATTTATAATTTCACAATTGTTGCCATTAATGACGACAAGTAAAATTACTCCACATATAATTTAAAAATATTTGTCATTCAACTAATTTATTTATAATATTTGATGGACAATAACAATAATATTAATTTTTCACTTTAAAAATAAAAAAAATTATATACTTTATTCTATAAGCTTCTCTAATTATTTCAATTTTATCAACTTCACTAACTATTTAAGTTTTACCTAATTTCAAAATTATATTTAGAGATTTATATGATAGTTTTTTATGTGATCATGTGCATATTTTTATATAAAAAAATTATTCAAATGTTCATATAAATACATTTAAAATTTATGGTGAATTTTTTTATTTGATTATAATTCCAACTTATTAAAATAATGAATAAATCAAGTGATTGTGATGAAATTTAATATAATAGCTATAATTGAACTAAAGGAAATTAAAAAAAAAAGATGTATTGGTTTGGGCTAGGAAAAAGTTTAATACCTAAAGAGTAATTAATTAAAATTTACATAAAAAATAAGAACATATTTGAAAAAAAAAAGGAAAGTTAAGGATAGAACTAATGTCTTGTTCTAATTTTTACATTAACAAATAATTTACACATGTATGCCATAGAAACATGCCAAATCTTCATGAATTACAAAAGCTTGAAGTATATATTAAGTCAAAAGGGGATGAACTAAGGCAAAGGCGATGGGTGGAGTTGTTAGAGGACTCTGACTATACAATTAAGTACCACCCTGGTAAGGCCAATATAGTGGCAGATGCAGCTTAGTTAAAAATCAATTGAAAATCTATGCTACATTCACATAATAATGCTACCATTACTGATGGAGTTGAGGAAATTAGCTATTGCGTTGAGTTTAGATGCTTTAGGAGGTATTTTAGCTACATTGAAAGTGAGATCTCTACTATTGGAAAGAATTGCTCAACTGTAGTTAACTGATATAGAAGCTAAATAATTGTGTGAGAAGATCAAGAATGGGAAGAAGTAAGTGATTTGTGATGGGGATGGAGTAATGAGATTTGAAAAAAGGATTTTTGTGCTAAATACAGATGACTTAAGGAGGGAGATTATGGAAGAAACATATTGTTTTGCTTATACGATGCATCTAAGTAGTATGAAGACGTACAAAATTTTGAAGGAACATTATTGGTGGAAAGGAATAAAAAAAGACATAGAAAATTATATTTCTAAATGCTTAACTTGTCAACAAGTTAAATTTAAGCACAAACATCTAGTTAGTTTATTGCAATCTTTGCCAATACTAGAATGAAAATGGGAACCTACAATTATAAATTTCATGGTTGGCTTACTAAGAACTCAAAAGGAAATAATGTTGTATGGGTGATTGTGGATTTCTTGACTAAATCAATGCATTGCCTACCAATGAAGGTAAGCTATAGTTTGAATAAGTTGGCAGAGACGTACATCAAAGAAGTGATAAGATTACATGGAACACCAGTATTTGTAGTGCTAAATCATGATATGAGATTCACATCACAATTTTATTCAAGTTTGCAAGAAGCATTATGTACTAAATTAAGGTTTGTTACTACCTTTTATCCCTAAATGGGTGAGCAATCAAAAAGAATAATATAACTATTGGAAGATATGCTAAGAGCTAGTGCCTTTGGTCTTAGTGGAAATTGGGATAAGCAAGTGCCTTTAATGAAGTTTGCTTACAACAACAATTATTAGAGTAGTGTGGACATTATACCATTTGAGACTATATGATTTTATGTTCAGAGTAGTATTTTTTTAGGTGTGTTTTGTGTGTGTTTTTGGGGTATTCAGGTTTCAATTTTTTTTAAGAATATATTACTGTTATATGTTATGTTGATTTTATATAGGTTGGGAGGTAAAGATAAGCATTTAAAGGCTTTAAAATATGAATGAGATGCTTAATTTTAGTATTGTCATGGTTACAAAGGCTATCATGACCGTAGCTTATTGAAGACTTATTGAGTTCTTTTTCATTATCATCTCTTCCTTTTCTATAGGCCACCTATATTTGTCATAATCACAACATCAACTGCAATCACAACATTTCTTTTATTTGCAGGCCAATTGTTTCTATCATGATTATAACCTCTAGTTGCGATCATAGCTAACCTAAACCTGGTACATTACAGTTGATGTATTCAACATGGAGTATCCATTATTAATATATTTTGAAATGGCCAAGGATGAGGGCATAAATAGGATGCAAAATGTTGATTAGGAGGCAAAGAGAAAATAGATTGAAAATTACAAAAAGATCAGGAATGGAAATAAGAAAAAAAATATGTAAAAGAATTAAAGAATCTTAGTCTTAGTTTGTCAAGTCAAACTAGTTTCTCTTCTCTTCTTTTACTTCTTTAAGATCTATTGATGTATATTTCTAGTAAACTTTTGGTTTCGTTAAACATTATGTCCTGTTAATTTTATTGATGTTAGGGATTGTAGAACTTACTTTATCTAAGTAATTTTATTTATTACCTTTTTTTGTTGCTTGCATATAGTGTTCATGGTAATTATTTGTGTTATGGTATGGCAAACTATAATTGAATTTAAATTTAAATTAATTATTAAGATATATTGATTTTAATAGGTGTATGAATACTTATTTATTAATATGTTTAGAGATAGTTAGAATCAATTCAATTCTAATTGGTTGTGCATTTAGAATTTATTTATTGACATTGTCGTGGCTTTAATTTGATGAGAGTCAATTTAAGTTCCTACAATAGATAGAAATAAATTAAGTAATTTCTACTTGAAAAAGATTAATTATTACAATTGAAACCCCATGATATGCAAGAATAGGGAAGGTAATTTCATGTTAATTGCTTAGGCATAGTGAGGTAATTAATGCAATACCTAACAATCTTTTTATTATTGATTCTTTAATTTAAATTTTGTCATTGGCAATTCATTAGCCTAATTCTTAATTTTAGTTTTCAGAATTTATAATTTGCTTGAAGTTAATTCTTAAACAACTTAAGGTAGAAGTTAATAAGTCGATAAACATTCAATTCTCGTAGGAACGATATTCTCTTCCTCTATATTACTTGACAAACTTGTGCATTTACAAAAGTAATTAAGTTTTTATCATTATTGCCTTGGATTGAAAAAGCTCAACATCATAATTAGTTATGTTTTTCTTGATTTAAGCAAATTTTTTGGTTTTTTTGTTGTTAAATGTTGTAGGAATTATTATGGTGTATGCATAACACCCAAAGAATAAGGACAGAGTCTCTCACTTTCTTATCATAACTAACTAGGTTTAAGAAGGAGAATATGATGTGTTCTTAGGGTAAATTGAGTACCATGGTAGACCAATAAGCAGAAGAGAGAATACTTCTAGATTTTGCCACATCGGGATTAGAAAGGACATGACAGAGTATTATGAGACTAACAATCAATGCCAACAACTTTGAAATTAAGCTAACTTTATTATAGATGATCCAATCAAGTGTTCAGTTATATTATTTGATAAATGAAGATCCCAACGATCACATTTTCAATTTCTTAGAGATTTTTAATACTTTCAAGAATAATAGGGTACCAGATGATGTTATATATTTTAGGCTCTTTCCCTTTACATTGAAGGATAGAGCTAAACCATGATTCAATTCACAACCACCAACTTTTATCACTACATAGGATCTTCTAGCAAAAGCATTTATAGCAAAGTATTTTCCACCGGTGAAGATGGCAAAGATTATCAAGGACATCACTACATTTCAATAGTTTGACATGGAATCTTTAAGTGATGCATGGGAAAGGTTTAAAAAGCTACAAGGAAGTTATCCTCATCATAGGTAATTTAAGGATGTGCTAATTTAAAATTTCTATAATGATGTCACTTGGTCTACTAGAGACAAAATAGATGCTGCTGTATAAGGTTCTTTAATGCAAAAAATAATTGATGCTGCTTTTGAGCTTCTCGAAGAGATGTCTAATAATAACTATCTTTGACTGTCAAAATCCACTAAGTCAAGGAGATCAAATTAGAGTTGATATGGTAAGTTCCCTTCAAGCATAGATGGTAGCTCTTTTAAAGCTATTATGAGATCTCAGTCATAAAACTACTACAGCGGCTATAACTTCATAGTTATAGTGTGAAAATGTACCATGGTTGGACATTCAATAAGTGAATATGGATTTGGAAGTGCTAGTGTGTTTGGAGATTCTTGCATGGAGCATGTTAATTTTTTTGGGAATCAATTCTAAGGAGAACAATGTAACAATCCGTATTCAAATACCTACAATTTAGGATAGAGGAATCACCTAAATTCTCTTAGAATAATAACAACAACATTTTTCCTCAAGGCTTTCAGAATAATATAGCAAGGCAAGTGTAGACGGTAGGGTTTAGCATGCACCCAAGATCTTAGCAACCACGACACTGTTTGAGCTCAGGGCTCTAGAGAACACACAAACCACTATCACAAAGATATGACATGGAGATGAGGAGTCACCACCCAGGGTAATAACTAGGACAAATAGAAAATGGTGGTACTCGATTCTCTAAAAGAAAGCCAGCACCACAACCAGGAGATTCTAGATACGGAATACCAACTTTTTTCAGTCTTATGTTCGTTTAGAATTATGTTATGAATTACTATTTTATCCTCTATTTATATGCAATTTTATATAAACTCTTAAAAAAACAATCAACTCCAGGCAAACTAGTCGTGAAATATACAAGTAAATAATGCATTAATCACAATCCTTCAGTTAGTCTAATCTATATTGATTTTAAATAAATGAGCTAAATCTACATATTTTAATTTACAAGTGAGTCTAAAGAATAATGGGCCTAATTCCTTTTAATTAAATGATCCTAAGTCTATTTATTTTAATTCTAAAAATAGGCCTAAATGTACAAATTATGAAGTATTTAAATTAATGGGCCTAATCCTACATGTTTTAATTATAGAATGATCTTAAATCTACAAATTATGAAAAAGCTTAAATTAAATGGGTTAAGTCTAAATTAATTAAATTAAATTAAGTGGGCCTGTGTCTAATTAACTAAATGTGCCTAAGTTATCTCTACCCTAAATCTAATTAATTATGGGCCTAAAGATGCATTTTCATTAATTAAACCTAAAAAAACCTAAATTTAAATGGGTTAAAGCCTAATGTGGGCCTAGGGCCCAAAACACATAAACATAAGCAAACAAACCCAAAAACAATAAAAATATAAAAAAATCAACTAAAGATCAAATAATTAATTAAATCTATTCTAAAACCCTAAGTTAATTAAAGTGACCATAAACAATAAAATAATCAATCAAGCAAACTAATTTTACCAACTTAAATCTAATTCAATTTTAATTAAACAGCATAACAATTTCCATAGCCATTAGTTTTAATTAATTACCAAATGAAAACCTTAAATTTTTACTAACCAATTACTTAAAATAAAACACACAAGCACACACACCAAATTTCATTATTCCCACTATTGAGGCTATTACAATGAACTATTGAGAATAATAAAAAAGAAAAAATTAACACAATCCCAAAAATAAATAAAAATAAGACAATGAAATAAAAAAACCTAGAAACTGTATTTAGCTACAGGTTCCATCCATGGCATTGCATGGACCTCTTCTCCAAGTATGATCATCATGTAATTCCCTCCATAATCACCATCACAAAAGGATAAAACAATGATTAGTGAATTAAATTATAATTAAAATTTAAATAAAATTGAAATTCAATAAAATCAAAAAGAAAAATAAAAGAAAGGAGGGAGAAGATAATGCTTATGGATGCTGAATGAATTGCTTTTCAGACTAGTAAGATCATCATTGTTTTTAATAGGCCTTCAAAACTTATTTTTTTTTTTTCTTAAAAATCTCCAACGAATAAATCACGAAGAATTTTTTGTGTACTGCCCAAAAAAAAGTCTAGAGATACTTAGGAAGAAAAGAGCCAAAATTGCAGAAAAGAATGCTTAGGATTGAGAATTGAGTTCCCCTTTTGGGAGCCTCAGCTCTCCTTTTATAGAAAAAAAAAAACACCCTAGGTTCTACATACTACGAATTCCAATTTTAAAAGAACTTTATTTCCTAAAAATTTAGATAAATCCAAAAATAAATTTAAGAAAATTTTTTAACCAATCAAAACTCAGGAAAAATATTTTTTATTTTCTGTAAAAATACAAAAAAAATAGTCAAAAAACACGTAATTCTGATTGAGATTCTATAATTTTGATTTTTTTACTTTTAATTATAAAAAGACCCTTAAAAGAAATCAAATTCTTCAATTAGATCTTAAAAAGTATTATAATTAAGTCCTTAAAAAACCAATGAAACTCTTTTTGAAAACGTATTCAAACTTTTGAGGTTTCAAACTTTAAGTGTTAAAGACCTACTTATAACATTTTCATCATTTGAGTCCTTTGTTGCATTCATATTTTATTATCCCAAAATTGGGTGTTTACAGTTGCCCCTTTTGTCACTATTTGCTTGACAAATTGCAACAAAGCAAATAAGCACACAATTTATTAAGAATAAAGTTTCAGTACTTATCTGTGCTTCTTGAGGCTTTTGCTTGCAAGCGATCATCGATTCACAATAAATGCTTGTGTTACCTTAGAACACTAGGCATAAACTTAAAACATATGAGGAAACACTATACTTGGACTTATAGTGTTGATTTGGAAGGATACATCACATTTAGTTGTATAATGTTGACTATACTCAATCATATAGTTCGGATTGGAAGGATGCATTGTACTCGGTCGTACAATGTCAACTATACTTGATCGTATAGTCTAAATGGAAATGACACATTACACTCGATCATACAATGTCAACTATACTCAGTCATATAGTCTGAATGGAAATGACACATTGCACTCAATCATACAATGCTGACTATTCTCGGTCATATAGTCTGAATGGAAATGGCACATTGCACTTGGTCATACAATGTTGACTACACTCAGTCATGTAGTCTGAATTCAAATGATGCATTGCACTCGTTCATACAATGTTGACTACACTCGATCGTATAGTCTGAATTGAAATGACATATTGTACTCGGTCATATAATGTCGACTACACTTGGTCATATAGATTGAATTGAAATGACACATTACACTCGGTCGTATAATGTTGACTATGCTCAATTGTATAGTCTGAATTGAAATGAAACATTACACTCAGTCATATAATGTCGACTACACTCGATCGTATAGTCTGAATTGAAATAGGTACATTGTACTCGGTTATATAATGTCGACTATACTTGGTTGTATAGTCTGAATTGAAATGGCACATTGTATTGGATCGTACAATGTCGACTACACTCGGTCATATAGTCTGAATTAAAATAGGTACATTGCACTTGGTCGTACAATGTTGACTATACTCGGTTGTACAATGTTGATTGCACTTGGTCGTACAGTTTGAATTAAAATGACATATTGCACTTGGTCATACAATGTCGACTACACTTGATCATATAGTCTAAATTAAAATAGGTACATTGTACTCGGTCGTACAATGTTGACTACACTAAGATGTATAGTTTGAATTGAAATGACATATTGCATTAGTCATATAATGTCGACTATACTCGATCGTATAGTCTGAATTAAAATAGGTACATTGTACTCAGTCATACAATGTTGACTATACTCGATCGTATAGTTTAAATTGAAATAACACATTGTACTCAGTTGTATAATGTTGACTACACTTGATCATATAGTTTTTTATAAATGACACATTGTACTTGATTGTACAATGTCGACTACACTCAGTCATATACTCTGAATTGAAATAGGCACATTGTACTTGGTCATACAATGTCGACTGTACTTGATCGTATAGTCCGAATTCTCTTCTGCTCTAATTTAGTAATTCAAGGAATTATCAAATCATGTAGCATTACAATTTAGGACTAAATTGTAAGAGACATGCTGGACTTAAATGCAAATGAAGTTAAGGGACTAAAGTGGACGTTTTCCACTTTAATATAAGTTTGGTGTTTTGCTAATTCATTTCTCATTTCCTATTCTTTTCTTTTCTTTGTTTCTCATTTCCTTTCTCTTGTTTTCTTTGATTTTCAAATCTTGTTTCTTTAATTATCTTTTCATCTAACTCCAATTTGAGATTTGTTTGATCCCATGGCTCACCCATAATGCATACTGTATAGAAGCAGCTCCAGATAATTAGATCTAGTCATATCTCGACTACATTTCCCCCAAAATAGTCTAGGGCTCAATGAAGGGGAAGAGGTGCTCCCTTTAACTTGCTTGCACCTTCACAGATGCTCTTAGGCTAGAGATGAGGTAAATTTCTCTTTTGTCTTTAATTCTATAAAAATATATTCCTGTCAATACATTAACATATTTATGCATATAATTAAAGAACATCTCTTATACAAATTAGATAAAATTGCATAAAATTGTCAATTTTGAAGCAAAATTTTGCAAAATTGGTTTTAATATATTAGAGGACTAATAGAATTTAGTTAGATTTCTGAATTTTCAGTCAAAAATCTAGAAATACCGATAGAAAATCTAGATTTTTGATCGAAAATCTAGTCTTCCTATTTTTTTAAGATAGGAATGAAAATAAATAAAAATCAAAAGTTAGTAAGGAAAGTAATCTTGTCATTTTCTGAATTTTATTTAGAAACCATTGAAATTCTCGAGTTGCTTTCACTTAGCTCGATAACTCTTTCATGATTTATCGAGAGAGGTAGTATAGCACATTTGGGCATCTGGCTTTTAATACTTCATTGCTACTCTACCAACTACTTAAGGTAGGTTATATCACTATTCACTTTTTGCTCTTATCGAGAGGTAGATGGATACTACTCAAACCTTCCATACACAAGTGGGTGAGTTAACTATTTCTCCCATGAGCTTCTCTACTATCATTGGGATCACCTGGGTACCTTGGTTCTTTTTTATTTCCATTATTGCACTCTTCTAAGGATGCCAGGAGTTATTATGTTCATAACTTGCTTGGGTTTGTTTTGACATAGAAGAATTGGAAGAACGTGCTTTTTTCTTCTCTTGTTCAAGGTTTTTTAGAGATTACCCATTACCACACCTTGCCAAATCCTTCAAGAGGCAAGAGGCTTCTTATTGATACTGCTAGGCACTACCCTCTTGTGTGAGATTGGTCAAGGGGTTAGTATTGCGCTTTTTGGTCCTTTCAATTGGGGATCCACAGCTTTTGCCTATCTCTTCTATAGACTAGATACTATCTATAGAGATGTTGTGATGATGTTCGACTTTTGGCATGTTTTGCATGTATGCCTCCTTTGTGTCTTCTACTCCTTTTTAGTTTTTGCTCTTTTATAGCTCTTTTTCATTTTAACTATCTTTTCCTTTTTAGATCTGGGGCATTAAGATCGAGGTAATCTGAGGCTTTAGCACTATTAGCTCTGACAAGAGTCTTCCATTAATGCAAAGATAGGGTTCTTCTCGTCTTGCTAGTGTCAAGTATGACTTACAGACTGAGCGGGACCAGCTGAACTCTTTAGAGTGGGACCCGGTAAGATAAATTTAACTATTAGCATTTGATTAGTTGTAAAAGTTAAATAAAATTTATTTAAATGAATTTTCAGGTTAGATCAGATTTGCTGGTGGGTACTAAAGACATCTAGTGATATAGTTTCATGACTGCTATTGTGAGGCTTGAGACTATGAGGATTTTTCTTCATGGTTATGGTTGCTAGATGTGGTGTCTAAGTGAGCGTGTTTATCATTGGCATATAGGACCTTCTAAGAGGAATTTTCCTTCTTCTATTCCCTCTTCCATGTTGAGGAGTTGCAGCTTGACTGGTCTTAAGCTCAGAGTAGCTCTTAAGGGATATGACACTTTGACATTACTCGAGCATTCTCACCACTATCAGGAGTATATTCGAGAGAATCTCTTAAAGCAAGTTCCCATAGATCCAGCTGAGGTATGCTTTTTGTCACCATTCCTCCTTATTACTATCTTACTTCATTCTCTTTCATCACTGTGGATGACATTTATTCTCTATACAGGTTGAAGATGCTACTGATGTTGCTATGGAGGAGGAGACTGAGGGTGACACTGAGGACTGAGCAGGAGGTTAAGCATACTCAGTATAGTAAAGCTCCTCAAGGTGATACTTCCTCGAGTACCGTTCTAGGCAATATTCCCCTGCTTGATAGGTCTATATACTATTAGGCTCCAGCAGTGCAGACTCCCATTGAGCAGCATATGTACCTTGATACAGTTCAGATTCCTAGCTTTTCTCCTCCTGATGCTTTACATGTAAGTGTATTTTTGCATTTCCAATCCTGTATAAACTGACACTTGTTGCTAAATTAGTATATGTCATTTTATAGATCCCTTGGACACAGGTAGAGTATCTGTATGGACTCACCTTATGTAAACACTCAATTTTGAGATAATAAAATATAGATATGACAAAGGACTCCAATGATAAAAATGTTATAAGTAAGTCTTCAACACTTGAAGTTTGAAACCTTACAAGTTTGAATACATTTTCAAAAAGAGTTTCATTGGTTTTTTAAGGACTTAATTGTAATACTTTTTAAGACCTAATTAAAGAATTTAATTTCTTTCAAGGGTCTTTTTGTAATTAAAAGTAAAAAAATTGAAATTACGCAATTCCGATCGAAATTATGTGTTTTCGTCTTTTTTTTGTATTTTTACAAAAAAAATTATTTTTCCTGAATTTTGATTGGCTAAAATTTTTTCTTAAATTTATTTTTGGGATTTATCTAATTTTTTAGGAAATAAAGTCATTTTAAAATTGTAACTCTTCTTTACATAAGACCTAGGGTTTTTTTATTTTTTCCTATAAAAGGAAAGCTTATGCTTTTAGAGCAGAAAGGAAGACTCTCAATTCTCAATCCTTAGCATTCTTTTCTACAATTTTGGTTCTCTTCTTCCTAAGTATCTCTAAGTATCTCTAGACTTTTCTTTAAGCAGTACACAAAAAATTCTTAGTGATTTATTCATTGGAGATTTTTTAGAAGAAGAATAACAAGTTCTTGAAGGCCTACTAAAAATAACGGTAATCTTACTAGTCTAAGAAGTAATTTATTCAGCATCCATAAAGCATTATATTCTCTATACTTTCTTTTATTCTTCTTTTTTTATTATTTTGGATTTTATTGAATTCAATTTAATTTAGTTCTCATTATAATTTTATTCACCATTATTTTACCCTTTTGTGATGGTGATTATGGAGGGGATTACATGATGATCATACTTCAAGAACCAAATCTATAGAGATCCATGGAATGTCATGGATGGAACCTTGTAGCTGAATGTAGTTTCTAAGTTTTTTTATTTAATGATCTTATTTGTATTTATTTCTGGGATTGTATTAATTCTTCTTCTTTTTATTATTCTTAATAGTTGATTGTAATAGCCCTGATAGTAGGAACATTGAAATTTTGTGTGTGTGCGATTGGATGTTTTTTTTTAATTAATTGGTTAGTAAAATTAGGGTTTTTTTATTAGGTAATTAATTAAAATTAATGCTTATAGAAATCATTAGGCTGTTTAATTAAAATTGGATTAGATTTAAGTGGTTAGAATTATAGCTGTTTGTTAATTATTTTATTTGTTTGTTTAGATCAATTTAATTAAATTAGGGTTTTTAGAATAAGTCAAATTAATTTGCTTGATCTTTTATTTGTTTGTTTTGATATTTTTACTATTTTTTTCCTTGTTTGATTATGTTTATGTGTTTTGGGCCCTAGGCCCACATTAGGCTTTAACCCATTTAAATTTAGGTTTTTTTAGGTTTAATTAATTAAAATGCATTTTTAGACCCATAATTAATTAAATTTAGGGTAGAGATAATTTAGGCCCATTTAGTTAATTAGATATAGGCCCACCTAATTTAATTTAATTAATTTAGACTTAGCCCATTTAATTTAAACTTTTTCCATAATTTGTAGACTTAAGATCACTTTAGAATTAAAACATGTAGAATTAGGCCCATTAATTTAAATACTTTATAATTTATAGATTTAGGCCCATTTTTATAATTAAAATGAATAAACTTAGGTTCACTTAATTAAAATTAAATAGGAATTAGGCACTATTAGTCTTTTGGCTCACTTATAAATTAAAACATATAGATTTAGCCCATTTAATTAAAATTAATGTAGATTGGACTAACCTATGGATTGTGAATTTAATGAATGCATTATTTACATGTATTTTTCATGACTAGTTTGCCTGGAGTTAATTGTTTGAATAAGGGTTTATGTAAAATTACATGTAAATAGAGGATAAGATAGTAATTTATAAAGTAATTTTAAATGAACACAAGACTAAAAGAAGTTAATATTCCATATCTAGAATCTCTTGGTTATAGTGCTAGCTTTCTTTTAGAGAATCAAGTACCACCTTTTTCAATTTGTCCCAGTTATTACCCTGGGTGGCGACTCCTCATCTCCATGCCATGTCTTTGTGAAAATGGTTAGTGTGTTCTCTAAAGCCTTGAGCTTAAACAGTGTCACGGTTGCTAAGATATTGGGCATGCACTAAACCTCGCCGTTTACAGTGGCAACTCCACTAGGGATAAAAGATATTGATTCTACTTGTGTTCTTTAGAATTATTTTATTAATTATTATTTTATTATTGCATTCATTATGCGTGTCCCTATTAATCAATGATGTCGATTTATGGTTCCATGATTCCACTAGCTTCATGGGATTGTAAATTGGCTAACTATCACTCTTAGCCTTAACTCGGTTCAAAAGAGATTACCGGGCTTATCTGACGAGATTCTGTAACCTAAGTCCTAAAGGGGGTAGTCTTCTCTCAAGTTTGCAAAGGATGTCAGGCTTCTTTGACCTTGGCCTATAACACAAGTCTTTAAGGAGGGCATCTTGCTAAGAGAACCTTAACTTTTCCACCAGACGCAACTCATTTAGTGGTGTGGTAACTTCTCCTAGGATTACCCAAATTGCTTATGAATGTTGCCATTAGGTATTTCTATCTATAAAGGCCTAAGCCCATACTTTAGAAGCCTATTAGGATTAGTAAATATTGGGTTATGCTTTTATATGTAGAAATACTATTTATATGCTTTATTGCTTTAAGAGATTTGGCATGTGCATCAGTTTTTGATATCCCTTGTTGATATTAAGGCCAAAATAAAAAATTCTAGGAAAAGAGACTCGCTATTGAATACGTGTATAGGAGTAATAAGGTTGGAAGGATGTATATACTTGACTTATTACTTGACTTGATTGTTACTTGTTACTTGTTGCATAGCACGTGCATCATACATATATGCATACATGCATTACATGCATCATACTAACAATTTATCTTTCAACCATCATATATTCATTCAAGTCTTCCTATATTTAGAAATAGAGTAGCGACAGATTAGTGAGAACTGATTTGAGTCCAAAATCAATAGCTAAATAGATCCTTTACAGTTTGGAAAAGAGCCCTACGAACCCATTTTACCTAGAAGCTACACTAACTTAAATAGAAGAGATGGAATAACAAAGAGGAAACTGGACCCTACAGGACATCAAAGAAGCATTGATGGATGACATGAGAGTAATGATGCAAGATGAGTTAAGACAAGCTCTGGTTGGATTGATGCCACCACTTGCTGCTGCTGTACCTCTCATTGTAGCCAATCCACTTATTATAGGTACACCACTCGTTAACAATGGCAATGTTGCTAGGAACATACCTGCTGTGGAAATGAAGTTGGAGGATGTTGAGAGTTAGATGGTTGAAAAGGAAAAAAGGGAATCACTTAAGCAAGTTCAAGAGCTAGAATCCAAGTTGATGAAAGCATTGACTTAAAAGATATCCAAGATGGGGAAGTTGATGAGAGGACAGGTCATTGGATACTCATTTGACTTTGATGATGTGATGCAATTTGAGGAGGATAAGCTGCCTGGTAAATTCAAGATTCCATAACTATAGAAGTTTGATGGTACTGGAGACCCAAGGATCCATCTTAGTCAATACATAACTACCATGAGCACCACTAAGACTCCTTTTTCTATGGTTACGAAGTTGTTTTTGCTATCCTTAGAGGGTATGGCTATCAATTGGTATCATGGGTTGGAGAAGTCTATTAGAGCGGACTTGAGGGAACTGTGTACTGCTTTTTTAAAGTAATATGACTACAACACTAGGCTTAAAGTGTCCATCAGGGATCTAAAATTGGCCAAGCAGAAGCCTAATGAATCATTCTCAGATTTTCTGACCAGGTTTATGAATAAGGAGGGACTAATGAAGAACAAGCTGGCTGAAAAAGATCAGGTTAGGATGATAGTCTGAAATGTGTCACCCAATCTGGTTTAAAGGTTGCAGATGATGAATCCTAAGATATTTATAGACCTTTATGATGATGGATTATAAGCTGAGGAGATTAAGAATGAGAAAAAGAAGATTGCTAGAAGCATCGAAGCAAGAAATTACCCAACTGGGGGCACACAACAAGGAAATATTAGTTAGGTTGTAGGAGGGCATTTTATTCAACAACCTAGGAGATTCTCCAATTTTAACCAACCTTTGTCAAAAGTCCTAGAGTGCCTAATGAAAAAAGGCTTACTTCAACCTTTACCTAATCCAAACTTGCCAAATCCAAATGCCCTAGGCTATAACCCAAACAAGCATTGCAAATTTCATCAAAACCTCCAACACTCCACGAATAACTACATCTACCTCAAACACGAAATCCAAAACCTTATAGACTCTAAAAAGATTACAGACCCTAAAAACCCAAGCACCAAAAATAATCCTTTCCCAAACTATCAAAATGTACCACCCCTAGCTACTATGATGATTAACTTAGGAGTTAGTGAGGAAGAAGTGCTAAGCACCTTGGAGGACCTACACTTTAAAACCAATAAGAAATCTCCTAGTGCCTTTAAAGACGTGGAAAGAGCATAAGACTTATTGGGTTAGCCTTCAGACCAGTTTGACTATAAGGTGTTTTATACTAAACCACCTTCTTTTGACATACCCTTCGAGTCGATTATGCCTACAAGATGGAGTGATGATTTTAATGATAAGAAGCTGCTAGACAAGAAAGAAAAATTCACATTTGAGGAACATAAAGATGAAGTCATGGAAACAATTAGCAAGAAGATGCAAGAATAATTGTTATTTCAGTCACCATAAGGACAACCACTATAAGACTCATCATCCCTAACATCTAGAATAAGAAATAAATTTTCTTATTGCTTTCTTTGAATAAAATTTTAGTTTTTTTTAGAACTTGTTTTATTTTAGTGATCAATGATATGAATTTTGATCATGCTTACTTATGTAATGTACATCCCAATGGTACTATGCATTATGATATTTATCACATCTGCATATTTGACATAAATTCAATTCAATTAGATTCATTTAGTATGGTCATAAATGCAAATTCAAAGAACATACATATATCACTTGATGTAACTTCTAAAAATAGGAAATTTGAGGAAAAAATAAAAAGAATGAAAAAAAGAGAAACAATAAGGAGAGAGAAAAAAAAGAACAATGAGGTAAAAATTAGAGAGAAAAAATTATGGACCGACTAATAACAGGAGTTATATCATGTGATGCAATGAATCTTCTCATTTTGCCCTAATGAATGATTGAAATTGAATTTGAAATTTTTGTTTAAATATCGCATATTCATCTATATCATACTACATAAGTATCTGAATGAAAAGACAATACATAATGAAAGCTAAATCAAATCTATGAGATCACTATTTTAGTTATATTTTCTTTTTCGCCACCCTTTTATGATTTTGTTTGTAAGTCTAGTGTCCCCTTGTACTTAGGAAATTTAAGTGGCTCAGTAACTTACATTGCAACTCTTTTTTTCTAACTATCATCAATCATTGCATCAACATTAAGCTTTATATTATGCTCAAGAGTCCTTCGAAGTGCAAATCCAGTTGATTTCATCATCAAGAACTCACTTCAGTTAGTTTGCCCACTCCTCTACACCTCCAATGCATGAGATTGCAACTAATAGGGTTAGTAAGATAAAGGATCAACAACAACAGTGAATAAACTAGGTCTCTTACACATGAAAATGAAAAAAGACTGCTATAATAGCGTGAATGAATCCATAATGAAGCTGGGGGCAAAATGTAACTCTGGAAAAACTTAGGGGCAAAACAACAAATACAACACTAGAACTTCAAAGTTAGTGAAAAAAATCTTAAGGTAGAAAGGAGTAAACTACAAGCATACAAATACATAAGTTATCATATAGTAAAAGTAGTAACAAAAAGAAAAGTTCAACAATGCATCGGTCAATCATGAGCTCCAGTGTAAAGCCATGGACCTTACTTGCTAGCCTGGTCATCAGTCCGATGAGCTGTATCAGAAGATCTAACATCAAAAGTACCAATAATGAAGCATCTAGTGCTTAAACCTACAAGCTGTTGATGAGGCACCTTATTCTCACACTCCAAGTTGTGAACATAGCTTTATTCCAAATAATAGACCTATTAGGATCATGCATGTCATACATAACATGCATACATTTGCATATATTTATTGTGAAATACTTACTTTGTATAATAAAGTCTTTGAGCCTAGGCAAGATTATGCAAACACTTTGCTACTAACATTTAGGATTAGTGTTGTCAAAGTGCAGAAAGGTAGTCAGAATGTTCACATATAAAGCATTTGAAGGAAAAAAGGTGACACTATTCAGGTGAACCTGATGCTCAATGGGACTCTAGATTATAGGAGCCCAATTAATTATAGGGCCATCTAGTAAGGGAATATCACTAATAGTGATATTTGTAAAAGCATCCTCCTTACGACCTCAAGAGGTTGGATAGGACATTCAAGCTCCTCAAATTTAACATCCATCTCTTTAGCCTCATATGGAGCATCATCTAAAATATCTCTCCATAATAGTTATACTAGTGTAGGGTATGGAGTATGGTGATGAGAAGGTCCAACATGTCAACAATACATTCGTCGACCCTAAAAAGAGAAGAATGCACTCAAAATTTAAAATGAATGCACTTTGAAAAATTATTTGATCATGAAATAAGATCTTTAACTCCTAAACCTTTTTTGCATGAGATGTCAAGAAGAGGAATAAAGCCCTCTACCATAGTATTAATGGAATGGAGGAAAGGCAAATTCAACCCTAGGCCATGAATTTAATGGTAGGGTATCATAACCTTGCGATCAGAGACATCATCATCATAATCCAAAGGGAAGAATACAAAAAAAAAAGGAATAACACTGCATTTTGACAAAATTTATTCACTTGCGAATAAACCATACTAACTTATGGTATTTTATACAAGAAAAAATCAAAGAGAATGAAGAAGAGGAAAAGAACTTATACATCAATAAGAATGGACCAAATAGTACATACCAAACACTCATCAAGATAATAAAAAAGGAAGCAATAGAACTCTCTTTCCTTAAATTCTATAATAAAGTACCATCTCAATTATAAAATTCATAAATTGAAAGTAAATTCATCCACTTCATAAGAACATGTGCGAAAAGCCTATCTCATGACTTTTGAGCATAATGGCTTTCTTTTATTAGCCTTGCAAAATTAGATGAGCAGTTAATAGTTTTATACTGAGAGTTTATAAACTCTAATCAATCTAATGCCTGCTTTGCACCTAAATGAGGGGAAGAAAATGCAAAAAAAAAATCCATGGACTTGTAGTATAAATTGCTTGAATTTCAAAGTATTATTTCAGTCTTTTAAATAATAAATGTGCATATAATCTACTCTAATGCTAAAAAATGAGTATGAGTACAAAATCCCTTGATGGTATCCATGCTGAGTAATATGAGAAAGGTAGGGGAATGCTAAGAGGAGAAGTACTCTAATGCTTAGAAATGAGTAAGAGTATCAATGTGAACCTCTGGCAGTATCCATGTTGAGTAATACAAGAAAGGTAGGGGAATACTAAAAGAGGACCCATATTAACCAATGCTCTGTAAGAGTATGAGTATCCAAAGGACCTTTCCAATATTATCCATGTTGAGTAATATCAAAAAGGTGGGGGAATACTCAGCTAAGGAAGAAAAGCACAAAAATAACTCAAAGATTATTTTGATACTTAGAATTTGATCAGTTTATGCTCAAATTCCATGAGTTTTGTTTAGCAAATTCTCCCTAAAATTAGGTGTGGAAGTAAGCTATTCACTTGGTAAAAGATATGCTCTCAGCATAAGACAATTAATAATGTCTCTAACCTTTGCAAATGGCAAATAAATGATAGTCATGAAAATAAAAAATAGTGAGATTTTTTTAGTGCACGCTATCTCATGAAAAAGTGATGAATTTTCTCATGAATTTTCAACATTATAATGTAATTTTGTACATTCATCATAATTGAGACTAACTTCAAAAAGTCTGTAGGAATTGAAAATCTAGAAGGAAGTGCACTCAACTTATAGAGATGGTCAGTCAATAAAAATTTTAATCAGTCAGCACAAAGAATTCAAAGCATTCGACTCAAACAACCAAAGATAAAAATCACGAGCAGTTATGGACTATAGCATCAACGGTGAGCAATGTAAGGGTTGCAACTAATCGTGAGTAATTATGGATTGTAGCATCATTAGCGAGCAATGAAAAGGTTGCAACTAATCATGAGCAGTTATGGACTACAACATCATCAGTGAGCAATGAAAGGGTTGTAGCTAATCGTGAGCAATTATGGATTGCAGCATCATCAGGCGAGCAATGAAAGGGTTATAGCTGATCGTGAGTAATTATGGATTGTAGCATCATCGGTGAGCAATGAAAGGGTTACAGTTAATCATATGCAGTTATGGACTGTAGCATCAACAATGAGCAATGAAGGGGTTGTAGTTGATTGAAATCATCAGTGAGCAAGGAAGAGATTATAGTTGATTAAAAGCCTTGAGCAGTTACAGGTTGTAAAATTAAAAGTAGACAATGAAAGGGTTATAGCTATTCAAAACTTGCCAGCAATTATAGATTACAACAGTATAAAGCCTACATTGAGGAATGATAAAAGCAACATTGTACGATCGAGTACAATATACCTCTTTCAGCCCAGACTATATGACCAAGTATAGTCAACATTGTACAATCGAGTATAATATGTCATTTCAATTTCAGACTATATGACCGAGTGTAGTCGACATTGTATGACTGAGTGCAATGTGCCCTTTCAATCAAACTATACGACCAAGTATAGTCAACATTGTATGACCAAGTACAATGTACCTATTTCAATTCAGACTATACAACTGAGTGTAGTTGACATTGTACGACCGAGTACAATGTATCCTTCTATTTAGACTATACTACCAAGTGTAGTCGACATTATATGACCGAGTGTAGTTGACATTATATGACTGAGTACAATGTATCCTTCCATTTAGACTATATGACCGAATGTAGTTGACATTGTACGACTGAGTACAATGTATCCTTCCGTTTAGACTATATGACCAAGTATAGTCGACATTGTACGACATAGTACAATGCATCCTTCCAATTTAAACTGTATAATTGAGTATAGTCAATATTATACGATCGAGTCTAATGTATCTATCCAAACCAATGCTATACGTTTGAGTATAGTGTTTCCTCATATGTTTTAAGTTTATGCCTAGTGTTGTACAACAACACAAGCATTCATCATGAATCGACGATTGCTTGCAAGCAAAAGCCTCAAGAAGCACAGGTAAGTACTCAAACTTTATTCTTAAGAAATTGTGTGCTTATTTGCTTTACCGCAATTTGTCAAGCAAACATTGACAAAGGGGGGCAACTGTAAACACCCAATTTTGGGATAATAAAATATGGATGCGACAAAGGACTCCAATAATAAAAATATGATAAGTAGGTCATTAACACTTGAAGTTTGAAACCTCAAAAGATTGAATACGTTTTCAAAAAGAGTTTCATTGATTTTTTAAGGACTTAATTATAATACTTTTTAAGACCTAATTAAAGAATTTAATATCTTTCAGGGGTCTTTTTGTAATTAAAAGTAAAAAAATCAGAATTATAGAATTTCGATCGAAATTGCGTAATTTCGATCGGAATTACATAATTCATATCGGAATTATGTAATTTCAATTAGAATTATGCAATTATGGTTGGAATTACGTGTTTTTTGTCTGTTTTTTTTTTTGTAATTTTAAAGAAAATAAAAATATTTTTCTTGAGTTTTGAATGGCTAAAATTTTTTCTTAAATTTATTTTTAGGATTTATCTAATTTTTTAGGAAATAAAGTCCTTTTAAAATTGTAACTCTTCAGTAGGTAAGAACTAGGGTTTTTTTATTTTTTCTTATAAAAGGAGAGCTTATGCTCCTGGAGTAGAAGGGAAGACTCTCAATTCTTAATCCTTAGCATTCTTTTCTGCAATTTTGGCTTTCTTCTTCCTAAGTATCTCTAGACTTTTCTTTAGGTAGTACATAAAAAATTCTTGGTGATTTATTAGTTGGAGATTTTTGAAAAAAAAATAACAAGTTCTTGAAGGTCTACTAAAAATAACGGTAATCTTATTAGTCTGAGGAGCAATTTATTTAATATCCATAAAGCATTATCTTCTATCTACTTTCTTTTATTCTTCTTTTTTTTTTATTATTTTAGATTTTATTGAATTTTAATTTAATTTAATTCTTATTATAATTTTATTCACTAATTATTGTTTTATCCTTTTGTGATGGTGATTATGGAGGGGTTTACATGATGATCATACTTAGAGAACCAAATTCATAGAGATCTATGGAATGCCATGGATGAAACCTTGTAGCTAAATGTAGTTTCTAGGTTTTTTTTATTTAATTATCTTATTTGTATTTATTTTTAGGATTGCATTAATTCTTCTTCTTTTTATTATTCTCAATAGTTGATTGTAATAACCCCAATAGTGGGAATAATGAAATTTTGTGCGTATGCGATTGAATGTTTTGGTTTAATTAATCAGTTAGTAAAATTATGCTTTTTTATTGGGCAATAAATTAAAATTAATGGTTCTAGAAATCATTAGGTTGTTTAATTAAAATTGGATTAGATTTAAGTGGTTAGAATTAGGGTTATTTGTTAATGATTTTATTTGTTTGTTTAGATCAATTTAATTAAATTAGGGTTTTTAGAATAACTCAAATTAATTGTTCAATTTTTTATTTGTTTGTTTTTGTATTTTATTATTTTTTTGGGCTTGTTTGCTTATGTTTATATGTTTTGGGCCCTAAACCCACATTAGACTTTAACCCATTTAAATTTAGGTTTTTTTTTTAAGTTTAATTAATTAAAATGCATCTTTAGGCCCATAATTAATTAGATTTAGGGTAGAGATAATTTAGGCCCATTTAGTTAATTAAACATAAACTCACCTAATTTAATTTAATTAATTTAGACTTAACCCATTTAATTTAAGCTTTTTCCATAATTTGCAGACTCAAGATCACTTTAGAATTAAAACATGTAGAATTAGGCCCATTAATTTAAATACTTCATAATTTATAGATTTATGCCCATTTTTAGAATTAAAATGAATAAACTTAGGTTCACTTAATTAAAATTAAATAGGAATTAGACCCCATTGGTCTTTTGGCTCACTTATAAATTAAAACACGTAGATTTAGTCCATTTAATTAAAATCAATGTAGATTAGACTAACTAAGGGATTGTGAATTTAATGAATGGATTGTTTACATATATTTTTCATGACTAGTTTGCCTATAGTTAATTGTTTGAATAAGGGTTTATATGAAATTGCATGTAAATAGAGGATAAGATAGTAATTTATAAAGTAATTCTAAACGAACATAAGACTAAAAGAAGTTGGTATTTTGTATGCAAAATCTCTTGGTTGTGATGCTAGCTTTCTTTTAGAGAATCGAGTACTACCTTCTTCGATTTGTCCTAGTTATTACCTTGGGTGGTTGTAGATGGCACGCGTCTAAGATTTTAGCAACCAAGATACTGTTTAGGCTCAAGGCCTTAGAGAACACACTAACCACTATCACAAAGACATGTTGTGGAGATGAGGAGTCGTCACCCAGGGTAATAACTGGAACAAATCGAAAAGGTGGTACTCGATTCTCTAAGAGAAAGCTAGCACCATAACCGGGAGATTCTGGATACAAAATACTAACTTCTCTTAGTCTTGTGTTCATTTAGAATAATTTTATAAATGATTATTTCATACTCTAATTACATGCAATTTTATTAAAACATAATTAACATCCATCTAACCCAAAAGGCAACAAGTCAATAAAATTACAAGTAAAAAATGCTTCAAAAAGGCAATGTCCCTATGTCTAAACTATGTTAATTTTATTAAAAGCTTAGCTAGATTTACATTTTATTTACAAGTGAGAAATAGACTAAAGGTGGACCTACAATTTTATTAATTAGTGAGCCTAGATCTGTTTATTTTAATTTGTCTAAGGAATGGGCTTAAGTCTATTAAATTTTAAAGGAAAGTTGAATTAGTGGGCCTAAGTCTAATTTGGTTTTATTTTAAGTGAAACGTAGGCCTAAGTCTATTTATTTTAAAAGAAATGAAATTAAGTGGGCTGAGCTAAGTCTAAACAAGTTTTATTAACTAAGCAGGCCTAAAATCTAATTAACCTAAAGGGCCTAAGTTGATTTTAATTATTTAAAAACCTAAATCATTTTTTAAGCCTATTTATTAAGTGGGTTAGACCTAAACGTGGGCTTGGGGCCCAAAAGGATAAAAACATAAAAAACAAGCCCAAAAAAAATAAAACACAAAAAATGGATTAAATAAACATTACAGTGATCTTCTAAAAAACCCTAAATTAATTACATGCAAACCCTAATTTAAGCTACAGTCACCATTGATTTTAATTAATGTTTTACCTAATTGAACCTAATTAGTAATCAATTTTAAAGTACAGAAAATTAAAACTTTCACTATTCCCACTACTAGGGCTATTACAAACTACGTACAAAAATTAAATTTAAATGATTATATACCTAGAAATTAAAATAACTACACAGAACACCAAAAATGGAAAAAATAAAGACAAAACCCTAAATTCTACTGAAAAACAACACATGTTCTTCCATGGCATTCCATGGACCTTCTGTTCAATTAAATATAGGCAGTATCCTCCTCAATCCACATGCACATATCAAAACAAAAAAACACAAGTAATCAGATTAGTAGTGAAATTAAACAATAAAAAAGAATAACAGAATAAAAGAAAAATCACAAAAAGAAAATAATAGAAAGAATAAAAATGAAATAGAAAATAACACTGATGATTTAAATGATGTGCAAATATCCTTTTTTGGCCCCTTAGATTAGGATTTTTACCGTTGAAATTGACTCAGTATTGATTTGATTATGGACTGGGACTAAAAAAACGTTGAATCATCCTCGTTAAATGAACTGTAAAAATTAGGGTTTTGAAAGAACATAAAAAATCAAAGTTTGATATACGGATGTGTGAGTTTCTCTAAGTTCCTCCTTCTGTGTAAAAAATCCTCCTTTTTTTTTACGTACGCATGCAAACTTTGCTTTTAAATGCAAAGTCTGCGCGTACTGACTTCCTCCAAAGGAGGAACGAACTGATGATCAGATAGCGTTTGTTTTTTATTTTAAAAATCTTCTGCGTTTAAAAAAAACCTTATCAGATAATCATAAAGATAAAATTTAAATTTTCAACCAATCAAAACACTAAAAAAATCAATAAAAAAATAAGAAAAAATACGCGAAAAATAAAAAAAAGGACTTATTGTGCGTTAGCACTGTGCAATGGCGATTGGTAGGCATTACACCAATGCCAATCCTAAAAAATTATTTATTTTTTTACTTTTAATTACCAAAAGACCCCTAAAAAATTGACTTATTTGTAATCAAATCCTAAAAAATATTACAATTTAGTCCTTAAAGTCTAGAAAATCGACAACCAAGTTCAAATTTTGAATGAATTTCATCATAAGGGCTTACGTCGCAATTGTGCACAATTGCATCCCGAAATTGGGTGCTTATAATGGTGACTCCTCATCTTCACACCATGTCTTTATAACAATGGTTAGTGTATTCTTTAGAGCCCTGAGCTCAAACAGTGTCACGGTTGCACGATCTTGGGCGTGCATTAAACCCCTCCATCTACGCCTCATCCTAGAGATTATTTACTATACATATCATAAATAGTTAGAGGGTTAGTATTTACAACAAGTATACAAATGTATGCATGTTGTGCATGACATGCATGATTTTAACTATTCTTAATGCGACAGAGTTATGCTGAAGATTTAGAGTATGAGAATGAGAGGCTTCACAGACAACTTGCTGGTCTTAGCTTTAATAGTCTTAATGCTAAGATTTCTATACCCCTAGATCAAAGCGACGATCCTACTAGAGGATGGAGTCCTTGGCTAGACACTTAAGCTTAGTTTGGCTGATCTTTCATCTTTAGGACTTGTGCTTTCATGACTATATTTTCCTTTTTCCCTGTGAACTGTTCTCCCTTTTTTAAATGGATTATGAACTTTTATTTTAGATCAAACTCTAGAATTTAATGAATCTTATCTCTTTTTTTTTTGGTCAAAAATCTTGGAAATCCAATGGGGATTATAGATTTCCAATCGAATTTTTGGAATTCTAATCAGAATTCTAGATTTTCGATCAGATTTTTAGAATTCCAATCAAAATTATAAATTTTCAATCAAAAATTCAGCTTATGCTCTTCACCCCTTTTCTGTTCCAATTTTTTATTTGAGTTTAATCCACACATGTAAAATCCCAATCCATCTAGATTAAAAATCCCATCCAAATTAAATCTTTATGCCTATATAAATAGCTTATCAAAGGTTAGTCACCCATTCTTATCTTTCATTTGCTTAATCATGACATAAGTCACTCTTAATTTGATGAAGAAGTTTCTTAAGAACCTTTACGGGGATGATTGGAATAGATTGCTGCTCCATTATGTCAAATCTTTGAAATCCCTTTTGCATCCAAAAATATACCATAATTTTCTTCATGTTGCTGCCACTTTTTAGGATATCAAAGACCATGTATTTAGATTCAATGGACAAGAGTTATGTCCATTAATTGAGGATTTTTCTACTATCCTTGGCTATTCTTTAGACTCGACTGCTCTGATTGCTTTTCCTAAGCTTGAGATGTAGTTTCTCGGTAGATTAGTGACATTCTTTGATATGTCCTTAAGTGACATCTACATGTAAGCACATAACCTTAGGACTGTCAGTCTTTCTTCTCTGATCACTTCTTGTGGGACTAGGGATAAGAACAATGCGGGTTGGATTAGGACTATCTCTTTTTGCTTATATGCCCAGTTTTTGCTAGTGGCTTCTTATGGAGATGCCGACACAAGAATTATAAGTATCCTATAATAAGTAGAAGTTGGAGTTAACCTTGTGCCTGTCATACTTGCTGAAACTATCATTGGGTTAGATAATTTTAGGATTCAAAATCAATTCTCAAGCAATTTGCTTCTCCTTCAAGTATACAACCTTTTTTTTGCCTAAGCTGCCCTTTCAGGTTTTCAACTTAGCTTCTTTTTTTTTAGATTTGGCTATAGGAGAAATTGAGTCTACTTAATCCCCCTATGAATCCCTTGATTTATCAACATCATTATTTATAGTCTCATCCATTAAAGGTGAAAGGAAAGTGTACTATAGGTCAATGGATTGATTGGATGAAAGGTATTATTGACACTGAGATTACATGGATCTATCCTTGATGGAAGTTGAATTTTGTGACCATTAACCTGTATAACCACTGTGTTTTTGTTCTTAGGTTACACTTTTCAACCTTCTTTTCCCATCACACCTTTTCTATCAGTACAGTTGCCCATAATTTATTGTGACAGTTATACCTAGCTTTGAAGGCTTCTCTCTGAGGCAAGATTTCTTGGACAAAATGAAGAACCTGTGGCCTCACAGAGCATTAGGGCGGAACATGCATTTGGATGTTAATATGACTACTGATGAAAATTACAAGACTTGGGTTATCATACAAGCTACATAACCACTAGGATTTGCTAAGTAAAAAAGGACTCAAGTATTGTTAGATGATTCATAAAAGAAGAAATAAAAACATAACTAGTATAGTGATCTCATAAGTCTAGTTTTTTAGGCTCTCATGTTTTGTTTTTCCTTTAAGTCTTTATACTTTGTAATAAAAATAGAATATCCAATATTCAAACAAAAATTCATTTCAATTTTAATCATTAATTAGGGCTAAAATGAGTACATTTATTATATCACATGACATAACTTTTGTTATCAGCTTGTCCTTTTGAATTTTCTAACTAAACATTTTTCTCTTACTTTTATTACCCTAATTTATGTCTGTTAGCCCTTTGCGGGTTTTCTAATCAGCGGGATCACCTCTTTTACCTTATTCCCTAATTTTTGCCTATTTTCCCTTTATGAATTTTACTAAACAGCGGGAATGTCCTAATTTTTTCCTGACTAACCTTTTTAGGTTTTCTAGCCAGCGAACTTTTTTTTTAAAGGAAGTATTTCTTGAGGGGATCCAGGTTGATTGGCTCAATGAACTCATTCCTTTCTAAATGTGATATCTTTGTAGCTCCCTTAGGTAGGATTGCCTTGACTAAATATGGCCCTTCCTAATTTAGTATGAATTTTCCTGTTAGATCAAACACCATTGCCCTTGACTGCTTCAGCACCATATCTCTAACCTTTATCATTCTAGGTTTGACCTTCTTGTTAAAGGCTCTTACTATCCTTCTCTAATAAATCTAAGTGTGAAACAGAGCCTCCATCCTTTTCTCATCTAGAGACACGAGGTGGTCATATCTCTTTTGTATCCATTCACTCTTAGGGACTTTTGCTTCTTTAACAACCCTTAAAGATTTAATTTCCATCTCTATGGGCAAAATTGCTTCACAACCATATACTAATAAGAATGGCATTTTTCCTATAGTAGTATGCATTGTAGTTCTATATCCCCACAAGGCAAAAGGAAGATACTCGAACTAATCTTTATGCGTTTTCACCATCTTGGAGAGGATTCTCTTTAAATTTTTATTAGCCACTTCAACTGCACCATTAGCCTAAGGTCAATAAGGTGAGGATTTATGATGCTCGATCTTGTATGTTTGTAATAATTCAGCTATCTCTACTTGAAACTAAACACCATTGTACGTTATAACATGATGCGGGATCCCGTACCACCAAATGACATTCTTCTCAATGAATCTTGCCATTTGTTTAGCTTTCAAAATACAAAAAGATTATGCTTCTATCCATTTAGAGAAATAGTCGATCACCATGCTACATATTTATGCCTATTTAAGGCAGTTGGTCTTATCTCCCCTATTATATCTATCCCCCATGCTGTAAAGGGCCATGGAGATGTTAGACTATTTAGCACTGTAGGGGGAAGATGGTTGAGGTTTCCATGTATCTAGCATTGATGATATTGTCTCATTATCTGGCTACAATCTCTTTCCATTCTCATCCAATAGTGCTGAATTATTTTCTTTATCAGAATCATCCCATTCATATGAGATCCATAAACCCTTGTATGAATTTCTCTCATTGCCTATTTTGCTTCATCCTTCTTGAGACATCTCAACTATATTCCATCTATAATTCTTCTATATAATACTCCATCATGCCTTGCATAATGACGTATAAGAACACGAAGAGCATATCTTTCTTTAGAAGTTTCCTCATCTGGGTATTTCCTTTCCTCGATGAATCTCTGGATATCATAAAACTATGGCTTTTCTTCTAAGGATATCTGAATACTCATAATTGATTGTTTACCATAACATGGAGCTTTCATTTTCATTATCACTAAAGACTTCATCATCAACCCCATCGGTTTATCCCACATTGAAGAGAGCATTGCCAAAGCATCCACTATTTGATTCTCATCTCTTGGTAAATGCATGAAGAGACATTAGTGAAATTTCTCATTAGCTTTTTCAAATAACAGATGTAAGGTTTCAACCTCTTTTCTTTTACTTCTCATTCCTTATTAGCCTGGCTAATGACTAATATGGAATCTCCATAAACCAGTAGGTTTTTAGCTCCCACTACTAGTGCTACTTCTAGCCCATAGATGCATGCCTTGTACTCAGCCATATTATTTATAATCTTAAAGTCCAATTTCTTAGCCATTAGGATGGTTTCTCCTCCTTGTGTAACAAGAATCACTCCTAGCCCTACTCCGCTACTATTCACAGCCCCATTAATATAAAGCTTCCATTCATATTGCTCTATTACTGCTAAGTTCTCATTTGGAAACTCTAAATTCCACTGCTCATTTCCTTCGACTGAATTCTATGCTAGGAATTATGCCACTGTTATTCCTTTAATTACCTTAGTATTGACATACTCAATATCAAACTCAGTCAGAAGTATCAACCATCGCGACATCTTTTCAGTTAAAACTGGTGCCTGAAACAAGTACCTTAAAGGATATATCTTTGAAACGGCTTATACTTTATAGGACTGGATATAATGCCTTAGCTTCTTTGTAGCCTATATCATAATCAAACATATCTTCTCCATGAGATCACATTTCTTTTCATATGGTAGGAACTTCTTATTAAGATAATACACTGCGTACTCCATCCCTTATGGTCTTTTTTGTGCTAGCATTGCCCCTATTGCTTTTTCCTCTAAAGCCAAATATAAGATTAAAGGTTTACCTTGTCTTAGTGGCTTAACACATGAGGATTAGTAAGGTATTCTTTAATTTTACTATAGGATTTTTATCATTCTTCATTCCATTCCCTGGGCTGATTCTTCCTTAAGAGCTTGAGAATTGGATCACAAACCATGGTGAGTTTTGCAATAAACCTGCTAATGTACTGCAGCTTTTCAATAAATCCTCATACTTCTTTTCTATTCTTAGTGTCGGCATCCCTGAATGGCTTTAATCTTGTCTGGATCAACTTTTATTCCCCTATTATTGACTATGTGCTCTAACAACTTTCCCGAAGTGACCCAAAAAATACATTTCTTCATATTAAGCCTCAGATTGTATCTTTCTATTATTGCCAGAAACTTCTTTAAAGCCTTAAAATGTCCTTCCCTAGTTCCTGACTTAACCATCATATCATTGATGTACACTTCCACTTCTTTGTACATTATATCATGGAATAGAGCTGTTACTGCCCTTTGATAGGTCACTCCTGCATTCTTCAATCCGAATGGCATCACTTTGTAGCAATATGTCTCCCATTCCATGATAAAAGCAGTCTTGATCTTGTCCATGACTGCCATCATTATCTAATTAAACCTGAGAACCCATCCATGAAAGAGTACATTGCACTAGATGTCGCGCTATCAACAATCACATCAATATGGAGTAAAGGAAAATCATCCTTCGAGCATGCTTTATTCAAATCCCTAAAATCTACACACATTTAAACTTTTCCATTTTTTTAGGGATGGGTACCATATTTGCCAACCATTAAGGATATTCTACCACTTTTAGGAAATTGGCCTGGATTTGCTTAGCAATGGCTTCCCTTATCTTTTCTACCCACTCTGGCCTTAACCTATGAAATGTTTGCTTAACAGGTTTAGCCTCTAGATATATCATAATGCATTGCTCTACAATTTCTCTTTCTAGACCTAGTGTGTCTTTATAGGACCAAGCGAACACTACCTTTCTTTTTATTAATATTCTCTCTGATTTTTTCCTCTCTTTAGGAGTTAAATCATGTGATATAGAAATGTTCTTTGGTTGTTCATTTTTTGCCATGTTTAATGAATCTAATTGAATAGAATTAATGTCAAACATGCATGAACGATCATTATTAAAGTGCATAGACCATAAAAAATAGAGTTTATATCATTTATCATAGAAAAAATAGCATTTTCATCCTCAAACAGACCGAACATTATTACATAAATTTCTTTATAAAAAAAACATCATTAAAACTATTATGAATAATGCTAGCTAAATCTTGTGGTGGTTCTTCGTTAGGTGGCAGACAGAACAGCTCTTCAATGGCCTCAGTTCCTATTTTCTTAACAACTTTTTTCATCACCTTGTCTTTGTTGTCTTGCACTAGACCCTCAACTATCTGCTTACTGAAGATCTCAAACCCAGGAACATTCATTCCAGCTACTTAAATAGGCTCCTTTTCACCCATATAGAACTTCTCTTTCCTTTTTTTTAACAAAGTTATCATGCAACAGTCCTACATTCTTTGAGAAGTTATTCTTGTCAAGAATCCTTTTTCTTGCTCGTTTACTGCCAAGCCTAACTCCTGTATAACCCAATCCTCTAGTATCATTTTGTCCTTTAAAATTTGGGTACTCTATACTTCCTTGCTCATTCTTTCCCAATCCTTGTCTGAGTCGATAATTCATCTTCTTGATTGTCATGACCCAAACTAAAAGTCATGACCGATGCTAGGGAACGGGAATTCTATCAAATTCAAAACCCGTAGCAAACCTTAGAAAATAAAATCATGCAATAAATAAATAAAATGCGACAGAATTAAAATTTTTCAAATTAATATATAATATAAATACTCCAAATCTTTCTCAATGAATACATCTTCGTATAGTAATCAATTACAAATTCTCAGAATATTAAATATCCACAACAAAATAATACTCCTCAAATATAATAACACAACTATTGCAGTTTCTAGAATACAAATCAGAGATTCAGAATATACATTATATAAAATAGCCAGGACTAAAGAACACCAGCGAGGAACTCTGCGACTAAGATCTGACGATAAAGGATCTCCTTAAAAAAATAATTGAGGGGGGGTCAGACCTCACTGAGTGAATTATTATACTATATATACATGCAATCTAAACCATAACAATCAGGCATTATTATATATATATATATATATATATATATGTATATATACATAATTCACACGAATGCCAAACTCTGCTTTTATAAATGTACTAAATGTAGAAAATGTTTAATTAAATTCATGAAGGATCTATAGAATCCTAATAATAGCAACCTCAAATAACCCCATCATCACTCTAGCCATAAAGGCTCACTTGATTCCAAATAAAAAACTTATTCCAATCTGCACAGCAGACTGGCCCTGAGACACTAAGTCGACCGAGCTCTAGCAATTTGGCTATCAGTGTGATTGGCCCCGAGACACTTGGTCAATCGAGCTTTAGCAATCACACTATCTATCACCTCACATCTCAATCAACCTAATAGATCAATCATTCCACTATGGACAGTAGACTGGCCCCAAGACACTAAGTCAACCGAGCTCCAGCAGTTTGACTGTCAGTGTGATTAGCCCCGAGACCCCTGGTCAACCAAGCTACAGCAATCACACTATCTAACATACCATTAATCTTAGTCAAGTCCATTAAATCAATTATAATCACCACAATTAATTCTCACTCAACCCTTATTTATCGCATCGATATGTACACGGTACTAGTGCTGTCCACTATGAAGCACGTTCTATCGATATCCTTCACTTAAAGTAAATCATTCATTCTGAAATTAACTAGTGTGGAACAATATTCATAATAGTAAAATCAACCATATATATATACCAAAAATATACCCAGTATATTTCAGGTATATATATGTCAAATAAAATATGAAATATACTAAAGGTAAACCGTTAATAGAGTTAAAAACGATTTAAGTGCATTTTAATAATACATCATGCATTTGCTTAAAAATGTACCAAACTATACAAAGAATATACCTAAGTGCACAAATCACCTAATAAAACAATTATGTATAAAAATTTAGTTAAACATGTGTTTAGGTTTAACATAGATTCACAATATACCAAAATAACCTAATTTTCTAGCATGCTTATATCACAATTAAACCCTACGTATACCACTAATATTTTAGGTTTCAATTAATAATAAAACATGCATTTATTTAGGAAATATATCAAAAATATACCAAAAATAAACTTAAAAACAATTTAAGTGTAGGCTTATAATATAGCATGCAATTATTTAAGAATAAACCTAAAATATACTGAAACTATACCTAAAGTATACTAATCATTCCAGAAAATAATTATGACTAACTGTACATTTTAAAACGTGTATATACTACTAAAATGTATTAAACCTAAACCTAATTGTTTAATGTGCATATATCATAACAACATGCATAATTGTTCAATATGCATATATACAAAAATACGACCCTATACATACTAAAAATATTATAATTTAAATCACTTTAAAAAAATATACAATGAAAATGAAAAACCCTAAGTGATGCATCCTATATGCAATGCATATATATATAGTATAATAACTCACATGTTAGCACTCCACGAGAAAAACTCGACGGGCCTGATCCGTTAGGCCTCGGTCTTAACGCAGGTAGAAAGATAAAAATAAAAAGTAACTATCAGAATAAACTTCTAACTCTATACTTCTAGGATTACTATAGACAGATTCAATCAAGAATTCAGAATTAGACTCGGACCGGTTGTCACATTTTACGAGAAATCTAATGAAATTTCGGCAGAGTCTCCTCTGTAAAACGGACATCTCCCTACAAAAGTAGGGCCGATCCTGCACAGAAAATACACTTCAAAAATACACAACCACAACCCCTCGGCTGAACTCCCAAACTATAATTCTACCGATCGAGGTTCACAATTCACGAAATAAACACATAATACATGAAAATTTTAAAAATACCAAAAATACCCTTTAATACTCAAAATATAGCAATTCAAATATTTACAACGCTGAAAATAATTATTTCATCGACAATTACATAAAAACCTTAATTTTAATAAAATATTATCAAAAATCGATAATTCTTTATAAATTTATAAATATTGACCAAAATGCATTTTAAAACTCCAAATTATGCAATTAACCCTAAAATATATTAAAAACCGATAAAAACTCATTTATTTAGAAAAATAGTATATTATATATAATTTGAAAATAATTTACGAAAAATAGTTTTAATTAGTTAAAAATACTAAATAATTTGTAGAAATCATTTTTATACTTCAAATAACTATTAAAACCAATTTAATTATATTTTTAGCCAACTTAGTGTCAAATTATCAAAATAGCCCTAGTTATATAAATTCACTATAATTATTCAAAAATTCATTAAAAATAATATTATTACTCAAAAATTAATTTCTCAACATATAATTCAATAATATCAATAAATATACTCAATTAACCAATTAATTTCAATAAAACACATAATTAACCTAATTTTTCTAAAATTACATAAATTAAATAAATTCAAAATAATTATATAAAAATCACAAAAATTAAAAATAAATTTCTAAAATTCATTTTAACACCTATAAAAAACATAAATCACAATTTCATAATTTATTTTATTAATTTTCGATAATTAGAAAATATTAATAAAATAATCAAAAATTCACAAAAATCAAAATAATTCCCAAAATTTCTACAAAAATTCAAAAAGGTAGACTAAGTTACTAGGATCAATTTTTGTGAAGGGAGTTTTCTTGAATCATTAAAATCAAAGCTCAAAAAATTCAAGAACCCTAAATGACCGAAATTGCAAAATCAAAACCTAGGGAAATCTAGACCGTTTCAAGTGAAACAAAGCTTGGAAATGAACTCACCGAAGCTCAAGGAGAAGATAGAGACCAGTGGCGTTGAGTTTGGTGGCTGGAAACGTGCTGATCGACGGTGAAGAAGTTTTCGGCTTCTCTTGGGAATTCTGGCCAAAATATGCCGGAGAAGGAGATGGCAGGCGGCAGGAATGGCTGGAGGTGGTGGTAGCAAGCTGGGAGGCACACCAATGGGGAAGAAATGATGTTGAAGAGGCTGGAAATGGCGAGGGAGTCGATCGGAGAAGAAGAAGGAGACGGAGTGGCAGTTTCGTAAATAATGTAAACTTTTAGTTTTTGATAAATAATTATGTATATATATGTATATATATAACTATACTTTATATTATAATCATATATAATATCACACACACAATAAATATACACCACACACATATTTTAATAATATATACACATATATACATATAATTAATTAATTAATTAATTAATTAATATAAAAACTATATTATATAATTTTGTCACGACCCGAACCCGAGGGCACGTGACCGGCACTAGGGAATGGGTAGGCATAAGGCCCCCGAAACCTGTAGTAAGCCTAAAGGAAAAGAAAATAAAACCATTCATATTTAAACTTTAATTAATAACAGAATATATTATCAAACTGATTTTTCTCAAAATACACAAATTCAACTGCTTAATAATAATGTGTTTCAACATCTCATATTATAAATTGAATTTAAATCTTATACATAAGTGTGGTTTACATAAATAAATTATACAATTATGTTTTAACCATACAAATCCTTAGTACATATACTACTGCAACAACCTAGATTAACACATAGTACAGCTTACAATGACCTACATAAAATAGCTGGTGAAGAAGAAACCCGACGTGGAGGTAGTCTGAGGTCGAACTCCCAAGCTCTTGAAAAAAAATAAATTGAGGGGAATCAGACCTCACTGAGTAAGTCAATAAAAGAGCTGCACGGTTTGAAAATCTTTTTGAAAACTATATGTTTATGGTGAAAATAATTTACAGTATATATTTATAGCTTTTGAAAAATCTCGGTAGAACCCTAAACCCAAAAGTCTAAATGGCCAACTGGGCCCACTTATTCCAACTAGACTACCGGTCCCCGAGAGCAAAGGCATCAACCGAGGCACCAAGTCGTAGTCATTCGCTTAATCCAAATATATGGTACTGGTAGTCCCCGAGAGCAAAGGCATCGACCGAGGCACCCATCCCAGCCCATTATCATCCTTACAATCATTGGCGGTCCCCGAGAGCATAGGCTTCCACCGAGGCACCCGTCCCAGTTTAACATTCACCAATCATATATATTTTGGATCCATCTCTCAATCTCTACCATGTGCACATAGTCCTGGTGAAGCCCACCAGGTAGCCCGTTCTACCAAAATTTCTTAAAATTGATTTTAAATAAGTAAAATGTGTTTAAATATTAAATAACAACATTAAATTAAATAAACCATATAATCAATATTAAAATAGGAGTGCACACATTTGTTAATTGAAACACACGCACAAATCATTCTATCGACTTACAGGATGAATGCGAAGGCTGACGACCACACGTCTGCCTCGGTCTCACGGCTTCCGCTCCGAAATGCTCTAAAAGAAAATAAGAATCGACTTTTAAAACATGACTATGGAATTGAAAGTAAAAATTAACAAAACAATGAAATTTTAGGCTGACTCGAGGAAAACGGGCAAGACTCGATAGACAGGATATAACCTAACTAACGGTAGAAATTTTATGAATATCACGTTTTACGAAAAAATCTACCGAAATTTCGGTAGAGTCTCCCCTATAAAACGGACATCTCTTTACCAAAGGTAGAGCCAACCTGCATAGAAAGTGCACTTCTAATAATCACAGACACCCACACTCGAGTCGGGCTCCCAAAACTACATTTTGCCCCGATCGAGATCACAACTCAATAAAATATCGAGAATTAATAACATTTTTTTTCTCAAAACACATATTTCACATACACATATACTAAAACTAGACATATATATATATATAGTATTTGGAATTTAATATTTAAAATTTACACTACTTAGGTAAAAATACCAATTAATTTATAAAAATTGTCTAAACCCCTTAAATATTAATAAAACTAATTAAAATATATATATTTAACTATATTTAGTGTAAAATTATATTTTTACCCCCTAAAATATATAAATTACATAATGTGCTATTAATACTAAAAATAATTCCTTAAAATTATTTAATCATCCCAAAAATTATTTTTCTCAAAATAAATCTTCCTAATATAATTAAAACATTTAATCAACCAACAATTTTCTCCCAAAAATATTATTTAACCTAAAAATCAAATTTGGCATAAACTCAAAAATATTTATAAAAATAGTATAAAAATCACAAAAATTATAATTTGAGTTCTAAAATTAATAACATTCACTAATAACCTCAATTATTAAAATTTCATAATTTTTAACCATAATTTTCAAAAATTAACATAATTGCTAATTAAATACCTAAAATTTACATTATCCTTTAACTAACACACAAAAAAATTCTAAAACCTTAAATAAAATTAATAAACTCAAAAACAATTAACTATACTTACTCTAATCACTAATTACACTTAAGAATAGAATATAATCAAGTAATTAAAATGACAAAAATTCAAATAAAATTCTGGAAAAAATCAAATAATTCCCCAAAAATTCTATATGAACAACATCAACCTCATTATACACTAACAACACCAATTAACTAGATAATCTATCAAAAATGCTCAAGATCAAGGAAGGAAAGAAGGAAATCGGGTGAGCATCACTCACCTCCAAGCTGTAGAAATAGAAAAGAAATAAGGGGCTTGCTGTCACCGAAGAGGGAGGCTGAGGAGGCAGCAAATCACAACAAGGAGGCAGCACCTGTGAAGAGAAGCCGAAACCAGGGAACTCCAGAAATGCAGGCTATCGCGCGATGAAGAGCTGCTGCCAGGTGAAGAAGAAGAAGAAGAAGAAGAAGAAGAAGGAAAAGAGGAACAGCAGCAGCAGACAACTCGGTGAGGATGGCGAACGAAGGTTCTCTAGCAGTGATGAAGATGGCATGGTGAGGGGAGAATCGGTGAGGATGGTGAGTGAGGGAAGGAAGAAGACAGTGAGGGTGAGGGATTCAGGGCTCTCCTTTTAATCTAACCTATATACATATATATATATATATATATAATACATGTATTAGGGCTAAAAACAACAGGATTAATATAAAATAATTTTTACTTACAAAATAGTCAAATACTAGTTAGTGCTATAGGAAATATAATTTACTAAAATAATAATTATATAACCCTAACGTAATAATATGGCTAGCTAGTAAAAAAATTATTTAATATAATTCTTTTAAAAATTATTGCTAATAATGCATATTCAATTATTACTTTATTTAAATAAAACATAGGATATTACAGTCTCCCCTCCTTATATGAATTCGTCCCCGAATTCAAGAAAAGAACTACAAGGCTAAGAAGGAAAGAGATACGGGAAAGAAACTCGCATCTTGGCTTTAGTTTCCCAAGTGCAATCCTCGACGAAATGATTACTCCATAGCACCTTCATTATTGGTATTTCCTTAGTTCGCTGCTGTCGGATTTGGAGATCTGCAATTGCCACTGGGTACTCCTCGTAAGTCAAATCGGTGCTAAGCTCTACGGTTTGAGGTTGCAACACATGAGACGGATCAGGGATGTATTTCCTCAGCATGGATACATGAAATACAGGATGGATTCTTAACAGTTATGGCGGTAACACCAGCCTATACGCCACTTCACCCACTCTAGACCAAATCTCAAACGGTCCAATGTATCTAGGAGCTAGCTTACAATTCTTGCCAAATCTCATAACACATTTCATTGGAGACACCTTCAGGAACACTATGTCTCCAACCATGAAGGATACATCCTTCCTCCTAGGGTCAGCATAGCTCTTCTGTCTACCGAAGGCTGTCTTCAATCGCTATTGAATAATGGGGACTTTCTCTGAAGTGATCTGCACCAACTCTGGTCCCATTAACTGCATTTCACCAATCTCCCAACACAACGGTGATCTACACTTCCTACCATATAGTGCTTCATACGGAGCCATCTCGATGCTAGCATGATAGCTGTTATTATAAGCAAACTCAATCAGTGGCAAGTGTGAATCCCATTGTCCTCCAAAATCCATTACACACATCCTCAACATATCTTTTAACGTGTGGATGGTCCTCTCTGACTGACCATCTGTCTGAGGGTGGAAGGCCGTACTGAAATCTAATCTGGTACCTAAGGCCTTGTGTAATTCTTGCCAAAAGATTGAGGTAAAGGTGGCTCCTCTATCTGACACTATACTCACAGGTACTCCATGTAGACAAACAATCCTATTGACATAAAGTCTTGCCAGTCTATCAGTAGAGTACGTCTTCTTTATTGGCAGAAAGTGTGCTGACTTAGTTAACCTATCAATAATCACCCAAATAGTGTCATAACCTCCAATAGTCCGAGGTAGCCCAGTCACAAAATCCATGGCTATCATATCCCATTTCCATTCAGGAATTGGCAAGGGTTGTAACAGTCCCGAGGGTCTCTGATGTTCAAGCTTTACTTGCTGGCAAGTCAGGCACCTGGATACGAACTCTGCAATGTCCTTCTTCATTCCATTCCACCAATATGTATCCTTCAGATTATGATACATCTTGGTAGAACCCGGATGAACAGTATATGTAGAAAAATGTGCTTCTTCCATAATCTCCTTTCTCAAGTCCTCAATGTCTGGCACACAAATCCTAGTGCCCAACCACAATACACCTTCTCTGTCAATCACAAAGTCCCGTGACTGCCCTTGTTGCACTTCATACATAATCCTCTGCAATTGGGGGTCTCTGCTCTGAGCTGCCTTAACCTGATCCAAGTATACTGATCGTACACTGAATTAAGCTATAAGGCACTTTCAAGTAACTTTCATCTGCAACCCCTGATCGATTAAGCCATGCAACTCCTTGACAATGGGCCTTCTCTCTGTGCTAATATGGGCAAGGCTGCCTACTGATTTTCTACTCAAAGCATCCGCAACAACATTCGCCTTGCCTGGATGGTATAAAATGGAGCAATCATAATCTTTAAGGAGTTCCATCCATCTCCTCTGCCTCAGATTCAAGTCCCTCTGCTGGAAAATATATTTCAAGCTCTTGTGATCAGTGTATATCTCACACGTCACCCCGTACAAGTAATGCCTATATATTTTCAAAGCAAACACCACGACTGCCATCTCCAAGTCGTGATTAGGATAGTTTTGCTCGTGCTTCTTCAACTGCCTCGAAGCATAAGCAATCACTTGGCCATTTTGCATTAACACATAGCCCAATCCTACTCTGAAAGCATCACAATACACTATATAACCTTCATTTCCAGAGCGTAAAGTTAGAATTGGAGCCGACGTCAACAAGTCCTTCAATAATTGAAAGTGCTCTTCGCATTTGTCTATCCATACAAACTTAGCACTCTTCTGGGTCAACCTTGTCAAAGGTGCAGTAATTTTAGAGAAGTCTTTCACAAATCTTCTGTAATAGCCTGCTAGACCCAGGAAACTATGTACCTCTCTAACTGTAGTCAGCCTCGACCACTCTGTAATAGCCTCTATCTTCTTAGGGTCCACCTGTATGCCATCTCTAGAAACCACATGGCTTAGAAATGCCACTTGATGCAACCAGAACTCGCACTTTGAGAATTTGGCATACAATCTGTGCTCCCTTAAAGTCTGAAGCACCCTTCTCAGATGCATAACATGCTCAGCCTCGCTCTTGGAATAAACCAAGATATCATCAATGAAAACTATCACAAACCGGTCCAAGTATGGCCTGAACACCCAATTCATCAAGTCCATAAAGGCTACTGGAGCATTAGTCAACCCAAAGGACATTACTAAAAACTCAAAATGGCCATATCTTGTTCAAAAGGCTGTCTTGGGCTCATCACCTCTTTTGATTCTCAACTGATGATACCCAGATCTCAGGTCTATTTTAGAGAAGCATGTAGCACCTTGAAGTTGATCAAACAGGTCATCGATCCTCGGAAGTGGGTACTTGTTCTTGATGGTGACCTTATTCAACTGCCTGTAGTCGATACAAAGTCGAAGGCTACCATCTTTCTTCTTTATGAACAATATCGGAGCACCCCAAGGTGATGTACTGGGTCTGATGAAACCCTTATCAAGCAACTCCTGCAACTGCTCTTTCAGCTCCTGCAGTTTAGCTGGTGCCAATCTGTAGGCTGGCAAAGAAATAGGATCCGTACCAGGTATGACATCGATACAGAACTCTATCTCTCTGTCTGGTGGTAATCCTGGTAATTCTTCAGGAAAGACATCCAGAAATTCACACACCACTAGCACCTACTCAATTGTCACATTCTCCTTCTCAACATCTCTTACCACTGCCAAGTAACCCTGATAACCCCTTCTTAGAATCTTCCGGGCTGTAATGGCAGAAATGAGATTATGAGGCATAGAGCTCTTTTCACCCTTGAAACAGAATTCTTCTTCATCTGGAATTCTGAACACCACTTCTTTCTCTCTATAATTCACTGAAGCATAATACCTCAACAACTAATCCATGCCCAAAATGACGTCGAATTCCAGTACGTCAAGCAATACTAAGTCCGCCCATAGTTCTCTACCATCAACTATCATTGAGCACGAAGGAAAGAAGACATCTATCTCCAACTCGTCACTAAGAGGAGTCGACACAGATAGAGGAAAGGACAACCTACAAGGCTGCCACTCAATTCTCAAAGTGAACACAGGAGAAATGAAGGAATGTGAAGCACCAGGGTCAAACAACACTCTAGCATCGCATGCACAGACTGAGAGAATACCTGCTACCACTGCATTCGAAGTTTGAACATCCAGTGGTGTCAAAGTGAACACTCGAGCCTGACCACGACCTGCCTGTTGAGAAGTGGAAGGCTACGTAAATCCACGACCGCTAGGTCTACCAACTGAACCTCGACCCTGCTGACTCATAGGTTAAGGCAGTCTCTACTGTGGTTGTATGGGTGCTCGATACTACTAAGGCACCTGATAATAAGGTTGAGCCATTGATGAAGATGAACCCTAAACGTACTGTGGCTGGTATCCGGAGTGGGGACAAGCTCTAGTAAGATGTCCAACCTACCCACATCTGAAGCAAGCGCCCGTCAATATATGACACGGTCCCTGATGAAATCGTCCATAACTCACGCAAGCACTGGCTCCAGACCCAGAACTACTCTGCCTGGAACTCTGCCCACTACTGCTGCTACTAACTCTTGTACCAAATCTGTGACCCCTACCACTCCTTCTGTTTAAGGCATACCCATGTCGGCCAACTCGATGAGTCCTGGACCTCCTACCACTCTATTGAGAACCACCCGCAGCCTACTGACTCGAATTGCCAATGTGAAATGCTGGCTGCTGGTACCCGAGAGCTACACCATATCCACTGCCCCCGACCATATAAGGATCCATCATGGTGCCCTGGCGGATATGTCGCCTCTCAATCAAATGGGCCTCCTCAATCATACTCTCTAAGGTGTGGTCCTCGGTACGCATACCAATAAAAGCATGTCCCAATCCAGTAACATATAGCTCCACTACTCTGTAAGGGTCCCTCCTGATATCCTCTGCATGTCGGGACAACCTATTAAACTCTTTGGTATAGTCCTCCACTGACCTATCACCTTTAGTGATGTGGAGCAATTGCTACCTGTAGGCATCTTTGGTGGCTGGAGGATAGAAGAATCTCAAGAAGTGGTCCTTAAACTCTGGCCGAGTCAGCTCGTGCATCGATGGCTTAATCGACTGCATAAACCAGTCCTAAGCAACCGCTTGAACCGATAACTCCATAATCATAATCCTCTGATAATCCGTGTGTCCCGTCCTGGTGCATGCCTCAATCGCATTAATGAAGTCTAAGGCATCACCCGTACCATCAAAAGAAACTCTACCGATCCAAGAGTAAAGAAGGGCTGCTTCAGTGTCTGACATCCCCTAGTTCCTTTGCTAAAGCATCTGCTGTACAAGGGGCATCGCCTGATTCAATGCTGCTAGACCCTGATTAATCCCTACCAATCTAGCTGCAAAGGTTGTGGGGTCAACAGCTGGGGCTTTAGGCTCGATTGGCTGCTGATCAGGAATCTCAGCTACAGCTACCCTGGCTTGACCTCTACCTCTACCTCTGCCCCTACGATGTGGAGTAGGAAGGGGAGCCTCATCGTGCACAGACTGCTCATCAAATCTAAGGGTCGGATCAACATCGAGGTCGGTACGCACATGCCTCATTCTGAAAAGAAGACAAGGAAAATTGAATTCAAAACGAGGTAAGAATATTTAACGTAATGCGGAATTAGAAACAAGAATATCTCAAAGGCAATTATCAATCCTAAAGTTACAGTAGTTACATAGAAAGACAGACATAGACAATTAATCAAACTTATGCTCTGATACCAACTTTGTCACGACCCGAACCCGAGGGCAGTGACCGGCACTAGGGAATGGGTAGGCATAAGGCCCCCGAAACCCGTAGTAAGCCTAAAGGAAAAGAAAATAAAACCATTCATATATAAACTTTAATTAATAACAAAACATATTATCAAATTGATTTTTCTCAAAATACACAAATTCAACTGCTTAATAATAATGTGTTTCAACATCTCATATTATAAATTGAATTTAAATCTTATACATAAGCGTGGTTTACACAAATAAATTATACAATTATGTTTTAACCATATAAATCCTTAGTACATATACTACTGCAGCAACTTAGATTAACACACAGTACAGCTTACAATGAGCACCCGGCGTGGAGGTAGTCTGAGGTCGAACTCCCAAGCTCCTGAAAAAAATAAATTAAGGGGAATCAGACCTCACTGAGTAAGTCAATAAAAGAGCTGTATGGTTTGAAAACCTTTTTGAAAACTATATGTTTATAGTGAAAATAATTTACAGTATATATTTATAGCTTTTGAAAAATCTCGATAGAACCCTAAACCCAAAAGTCTAAATGGCTAACTGGGCCCACTTATTCCAACTAGACTATCGGTCCCTGAGAGTAAAGGCATCAATCGAGGCACCAAGTCGTAGTCAGTCAATTAATCCAAATATATGGTACTGGCGGTCCCCGAGAGCAAAGGCATCGACCGAGGCACCCATCCCAGCCCATTATCATCCTTACAATCACTGGTGGTCCCCGAGAGCATAGGCTTCCACCGAGGCACCCATCTCAGTTTAACATTCACCAATCATATATATTTCGGATCCATCTCTTAATCTCTACCATGTGCACATAGTCCTGGTGAAGCCCACCAGGTAGCCCGTTCTACTAAAATTTCTCAAAATCGATTTTAAATAAGTAAAATGCGTTTAAATATTAAATAACAGCATTAAATTAAATAAACCATATAATCAATATTAAAATAGGAGCGCACACATTTGTTAATTGAAACACACGCACAAATCATTCTATCGACTTATAGGATGAATGCGAAGGCTGACGACCACGCGTCTGCCTCAGTCTCACGGCTTCCACTCCGAAATGCTCTAAAAGAAATAACAATCGACTTTTAAAACATGACTATGGAATCGAAAGCAACAATCAATAAAACAATGAAATTCCAAGCTGACTCAAGGAAAACGGGCAAGACTCGATAGACAGGATATAACCTAACTAACGGTAGAAATTTTATGAATATCACGTTTTACGAGAAAATCTACTGAAATTTCGACAGAGTCTCCTCTATAAAATGGACATCTCTCTACCAAAGGTAAAGCCAGACCTGCATAGAAAGTGCACTTCTAATAATCACAAACACCCATACTCGAGTCGAGCTCCCAAAACTACATTTTGCCCCAACCGAGATCACAACTCAATAAAATATCGAGAATTAATAACATTTTTTTTTCTCAAAACACATATTTCACATACACATATACTAAAAATAGACATATATATATATATATATATATAATCTCAATTATTCAAAATTAACAACTAAATTTGTATTCCTTCGTCAAAATATGATTATACCCTAATTTAAAACCATTATAATGTATTATAGGTATATATATATATATATATATATATATATATATATATATATATATATATATATATATTTGGAATTTAATATTTAAAATTTACACTACTTAGGTAAAAATACCAATTAATTTATAAAAATTGTCTAAACCCCTTAAATATTAATAAAACTAATTAAAATATATATTTAACTATATTTAGTGTAAAATTACATTTTTACCCCCCTAAAATATATAAATTACATAATGGGCTATTAATACTAAAAATAATTCCTTAAAATTATTTAATCATCCCAAAAATTATTTTTCTCAAAATAAATCTTCCTAATATAATTAAAACATTTAATCAACCAACAATTTTCTCCCAAAAATATTATTTAACCTAAAAATCAAATTTGGCATCAACTCAAAAATATTTATAAAAATAGTATAAAAATCACAAAAATTATAATTTGAGTTCTAAAATTAATAACATTCACTAATAACCTCAATTATTAAAATTTCATAATTTTTAACCATAATTTTCAAAAATTAACATAATTGCTAATTAAATACCTAAAATTTACATTATCCTCTAACTAACACACAAAAAAATTCTAAAACCTTAAATAAAATTAATAAACTCAAAAACAATTAACTATACTTACTCTAATAACTAATTACACTTAAGAATAGAATAGAATCATGTAATTAAAATGACAAAAATTCAAATAAAATTTTGGAAAAAATCAAATAATTCCCCAAAAATTCTAAATGAACAACATCAACCTCATTATACACTAACAACACCAATTAACTAGATAATCTATCAAAAATGCTCAAGATCAAGGAAGGAAAGAAGGAAATCAAGTGAGCATCACTCACCTCCAAGCTGCAGAAATAGAGAAGAAATGAGGGGCTCACTGTCACCGGAGAGGGAGGCTGAGGAGGCAGCACTTGTGAAGAGAAGCCGAAACCAGGGAACTCCGGAAATGCAGGTTGTCCGGAAATGCAGGTTGTTGCGCTATGAAGAGCTACTGCCAGGTGAAGACATTCGGGGCTCTCCTTTCAATCTAACCTATATATATATATATATATATATATATATATATATATATATATATATATATATATATATATATATATAATACATGTATTAGGGCTAAAAACAACAGGATTAATATAAAATAATTTTTACTTACAAAATAGTCAAATACTAGTTAGTGCTATAGGAAATATAATTTACTAAAATAATAATTATTTAACCCTAACGTAATAATATGGCTAGCTAGTAAAAAAATTATTTAATATAATTCTTTTAAAAATTATTGCTTATAATGCATATTCAATTATTACTTTATTTAAAAAAAATGTAGGATATTACAAATTTAATTATAAAATAAACCCTAATTTTAATTTAAATAAATGTATGTATATGCATTTTATTTAACACTTTAAAATTATGCATGAACTCATGCAAATTCGTAAAACTATTTTGAATAATTAATATTAAATTATTTACGTCTTAATTTCCCCAAAAATAACATTTTTGGGAAAATTTTACGTAAAGAACTTAAAATATTTAAAAATAATTAAAAATATCTTTAATAAATAACAACTCATTAAATAATCATAAATATCTATAAAAATTATTAACACTGCATATCCTGATGCACTTTAAAATTATTTAAAAATTCGGAATATTACATTGATTATGCTATAACCCTTGGATCCATCTCAATTCCATAAGAAATCATGGCTATTTGAAAAGCATGAGGGGTGACTACCTGCTTCTGACCATCCATAACTGCAGATACAGTCTTGCCCACAATAGCATCTAAAGTCACATCTTCTCCATCCAATAGGAATTTTACCTTTTGATGCATAGTTGAAGGCACTCCTCCTAAAGTATGATACCAGGGCCTACCCAAAAGCAAAGCATAGGTAACAAAGATATCTAGCATAGTGAACTCCACCATTACCTCTATAGCTCCGATTTTTACATGAGCCATAAATGTTCCTTCTATATTCCTTTTGTTGTCATCATAAGCTCTGATTATAAGGTCAGATTTTATTAAATCCTCCATCTTCACCCCTAGATTAGGCAGAATCTATAGCAGGCAAACCTTAAATGCAGACCTATCATCCACCATCACATAATTAGTTTTCTTCCCTCTAACTTCAGTTGGGATGAATAGAGCTTTATTATGATTCCTCCCTTCAATAAGTAAATCCTCATCAGAAAAGGTGAGAACACCATGCTTCTTCTCAGTAACCTTAGCCACTATTGCTTCAGGGGTTGTAGTGGTGTTAATGTTCATCTTGGTTAAAGCCTTAACCAGAGCTTTCCTATGGCTAATTTAGTGCATTAAGAGCTCCCAAATACTCACATTTGCTTTTGCCTTCTTAAGTTGTTTAAGGATCAAGTCATCATCATGTTCATCTGAGTCTTCTTTTTTAGCAACCTCCTCTCTCTTTGCGGTCTTCTCCATTGGTTTATAACCCTTACCACTTCTAGTGACATAACTAACTTCTGGATTATTAACCTATACATTGTCGTCTTCAGTGCCTTATTCATCAGAGTTGTACTAGATGTCTATAACCCCAATGGTTTGCTCCTTCTTTTCATCTTTCCACACCTCAACCATGCATTTCTCTCTCTTATCTGCCATCTTCTTATCATTAAATTCATCATCCCATCCTGTAAGGGTAATTGACTTAATGGGTATATCGAAAGAAGGTAGTTTGGAATAACACACCTTGTAGTCAAATTTGCCTGAAGGTTGTCCCAATAAGTCTTCTATTCTCTCCTCATCGTTGTGGGCATTAGGGGTTTCTCATTGGTTTTAAGGTTTAGATCCTCAAAGGAGCTAAGCACTTCTTCCTCACTAACTCCTGGGCTAATCATCATGGTAGTTGCGAGTGGCATGTTTCGGTAATTTGGGAAAGGGTTATTTTTGGTGTTTGGGTTTGGATTGGATTTCTTAGGGTCCATGATTTTTCTAAAGTCTATGACGTTTTGAATTTCATGTTATAGGTTCATGCAAGAGTAAGTGAAATGGCCAGCAATTTGGTGAAATTTACAGTAACTATTTGGGTCAAAGCTAGGGAGATTTAGGTTTGATGGTCTATAAAGGGTTAAAGGTTTAAGGAGGCCTTTTTGGATTAATCAGTCTAGGATTTTAGATAAAGGCTAGTTAAAATTTGATAATTTCCTGAGTTGTTGAATAGCATGGACTCCTACAACCCAACTAGCATTTCCTAGTTATATGCCTTAAGTTAGGTAATTTCTCACTCTAGTGCTTTTAATGATCTTCTTCTCACTTTTGATATCTTTAGCTTGCAACCCATCATCATAAAGATTTACAAACATCTTGGGGTTCATCATCTATAACCTCTCAACTAGATTGGGTGACACATTTCGAACTATCATCCTTAGTTTATCCTTTTCAGTCAGCTTGTTCTTCATTAATCCCACTTTATTCATGAACCTAAGAATGATTCATTAGGCTTCTGCTTGGTCAACTTTAGATCCCTGATGGACACTTTGAGCCTATTGTTGTAGTCATATTACTTTAGAAAAGCAGTACACAATTCCCTCTAGTCCGCTTGGATAGACTTCTCCAAACAATGATACCAATTAACAACCATACCCTCCAAGGATAGCACAAACAACTTGGCAACCACAGACAAAGGAACCTTAGTGGTGCTTATGGTAGTTGTGTATCAGCTAAGGTAGATCCTCGGGTTTCTAATACCATCAAACTTCTACAACTATGGCATCTTTAATTTATTAAGAAATTTATCCTTCTTAAATGGTATCACATCATCAAAGCCAAATGAGTATCCAATGCCCTATCCTCTTATTAACTTCTCCATTTTGGACATCTTCTAAGTAAGTGCTTTCATTTGCATGGATTCTAGCTCTTGAACTTGCTCTAGTGATTCTTTTTTCATCTTTTCAACCATATAACTCTCAATATCCTCTAACTTCATTTTTACAGTAAGTATGTTCCTAGCAGTATTGTCATTGTTAGCAGGTGGTGTACCTATAATAGGTGGATTGGCTACAATGAGAGGTGCAATAGTAGGTGGTGGCATCAATCCAACCAAAGCTTATCTTAACTCATCTTGCATCATTAGTCTCATGTCATCAATCAATGCTCCTTTAACATCCTCTAAAGTCCAGTTTCCTCCCTCTTGTTGTTCCATTTCTTCTACTTGTTTAGCCTGTGCAGCTTCTGGGTAGAGTGGATTGATAGGGCTCCTTTTTAGTCTACTAAGGATCTTTTTTGCAATTGATTATAGCCTTGAATTAGTTCTCACTAGTCTACCACCTTTCTGACTCCAAATACAAGAAGACCCAAATGAATCTATGATGGCTGAAAGATAAACTGTTAGTATGATGCATGTAATGCATGTATACATGATGCACGTGCTTTGCAACAAGTAACAATCAAGTCAAGTATATACATCCTTCCAACCTTATTCCTCCCACACACATATTTAATAGTGAGTCTCTTTTCCTAGGATTTTTGGTCTTGGCCTTAATATCAATGGGGGATATTAAGAACCGACGCGCATATCATATCTCTCAAAGTAATAAAGCATAGAAATAATATTTCTAGGTATAAAAGCATAACCTAATCTTTATTAGTCTTAATGGGCTTCTAAAGTATGGGCTTGGATCTTTATAGATAGAAATACCTCATGGAAACATTCACAAGCAATTTGGGTAATCCTAAGGGAAATAATTAAGCCATTATATATGGTTAAGTTTGGTGGAAGAGGTCAAGGTTCCCTTAGCAAGATGCCCTCCTTTAAGACTTGAGTTATAGGCCAAAGTAAGAGGGGCCCGACATCTTTTGCAAACTCAAAAGAAGACTACCCTCCCTTTAGGACTTAGGTTATAGACTCTAGTCAGATGAGCTTAGTAATCTCTCTTGAATAGAGTTAAGGCTAAGATTGATGGTTAGCCAATTTACAATCCCATAAAGCTAGTAGAATCATGGAACCATAAACCAATGTCATCGATTAATAAGGACATTCAGAATGAATGCAAGAATAAAATAATAATTAATAAAATAATTTTAAAGAACATAAGTACAATCAGTATCTCTTATCCCCAGTGGAGTCACCACTATAGACGGCGGGGTTTAGCGCGCACACAAGATCTTAGCAACTACAACACTGTTTGAGCTCAGGGATCTATAGAACATGTTAACCACTATCATAAAGACATGGCATGGAGATGAGGAGTTGCCACCCAGGGTAATAACTAGGACAAATAGAAAATGGTGGTACTTGATTCTCTAAAAGAAAGCCAACACTATAGCTAGGAGATTTTAGATATGGAATACCAACTTCTTTCAGTCTTGTGTTCATTTAGAATTACTTTATGAATTACTATTTTATCCTCTATTTACATGCAATTTCATATAAACCCTTAAAAAAAGAATCAACTCCAAGCAAACTAGTCATGAAATATACAAGTAAACAATGCATTCTTCATAATCAATAGGTTAGTCTAATATACATTTATTTTAATTAAATGAGCTAAATCTACATATTTTAATTTACAAGTGAGTCTAAAGACTAATGGACGTAATTCCTTTTAATTAAATGATCCTAAGTCTATTTATTTTAATTCTAAAAAAGGGCTTAAATCTACAAATTATGAAGTATTTAAATTAATGGACCTAATTCTACATGTTTTAATTCTAGAATGATCTTAAATCTACAAATTATGAAAAGGCTTAAATTAAATGAGCTAAGTCTAAATTAATTAAATTAAATTAGGTGGGCCTATGTCTAATTAACTAAATGGGCCTAAGTTATCTCTACCCTAAATCTAATTAATTATAGGCCTAAAGATGCATTTTCATTAATTAAACCTAAAAAACCTAAATTTAAATGGGTTAAAGCCTAATGTGGGCCTAGGACCCAAAACACATAAACATAAGTAAACAAGCCTAAAAACAATAAAAATATACAAAAAAATAACTAAAAGATCAAATAATTAATTAAATCTATTATAAAATCCTAATTTAATTAAAGTGACCATAAATAATAAAATAATCAATCAAGCAAACTAATTTTACCAACTTAAATCTAATTCAATTTTAATTAAACAACCTAACAATTGCCATAGCCATTAGTTTTAATTAATTACCAAATGAAACCCTAATTTTACTAACCAATTACTAAAAACAAAACACATAAGCACACACACCAAATTTTATTATTCCCACTATTAGGGCTATTACAATGAACTATTGAGAATAATAAAAAAAGAAAAAATTAATACAATCCCAAAAATAAAAAAAATAAGACAATTAAATAAAAAAACCTAGAAACTACATCTAGCTACAAGGTTCCATCCATGGCATTCCATAGACCTCTTATGGATTTGGTTATTCAAATATGATCATCATGTAATTCCCTCCACAACCACCATCACAAAAAATAATGATTAGTAAATTAAATTATAATAAAAATTTAAATAAAATTGAAATTAAATAAAATCAAAAAGAAAAATAAAAGAAAGTAGGAAGAAGATAATGCTTATGGATGCTGAATAAATTGCTCCTCAGACTAGTAAGATCATCGTTGTTTTTAATAAGCCTTCAAAACTTATTATTCTTCTTCTCAAAAATCTCCAATGAATAAATCACCAAAAAATTTTTATGTACTGTCCAAAGAAAAGTCTAGAGATACTTAGGAAGAAGAAAGCCAAAATTGCATAAAAGAATATTTATGATTGAGAATTGAGTCCCCCTTCTAGGAGCCTCAGCTCTCCTTTTATAGGAAAAAAAAAACCTAGGTTCTACATACTAAGAGTTCCAATTTTAAAAGGACTTTATTTCTTGAAAATTTAGATAAATCCCAAAATAAATTAAGAAAAATTTTTTACTAATCAAAACTCAAGAAAAATATTTTTTATTTTCTATAAAAATACAAAAAATAGATGAAAAACATGTAACTCTTATTAAAATTCTATAATTCTGATTTTTTTACTTTTAATTACAAAAAAACCCCTGAAAGAAATTAAATTCTTTAATTAGGTATTAAAAAGTATTACAATTAAGTCCTTAAAAAACCAATGAAACTCTTTTTGAAAACATATTCAAACTTTTGAGATTTTAAACTTCAAGTGTTGAAGACCTACTTATAACATTTTCATCATTTAAGTCCTTTGTCGCATACATATTTTATTATCCCAAAATTAGGTATTTACAGTAGGCAACCTTACATTTCAACAACTTTACCAAGATTGAATGATGTTAATGGAAAATAAATTGGATAAATTTTTGGATGTTGCAACCACTAAAATGAGCAATAAAGATGAGAATCAAAAGAGAATGGAAGTCAAGTTTGATTAGAAAGTTAAAAATCATGCTTCCTTGATTCACAACATTAAGGTACAAATAGGAAAGCTTGCTAATGCAGTAGCCTCGAGAAATGAAGGAAATCTTTTGAGCAACACTGCACCAAATCCAAAGGAGCAGCTAAAAGCAATCACATTAAGAAGTGCTAAAGAGATAAAGTCACAAGCTGAAATCATAAAGGAAGTAGAGAAAAGAGAAAAAGGTTAGATTAAGAATGGTAAATAAACTTCTAAAGAAAATAAGGAACAACAAGCAGAGGACAGAAAAGAGAAGGAGTAGCCTTAAATGCCATATTCATAAAAAAAAAATGAATTAAGGATACCCTTTCTTTAAAGATTAAAGAAGCCTAATGATGTAGGGAGATTTGTTATTTTTTTTACACTTTTAAAAAGCTTGAGATTAACATTCCATTTTTAGAAGCTCTTATAGAAATCCTATATATGCAAAATAATTGAAGGACACTATTAACAAATAATAAGAGATGGGATGATAATGTAATAACTCAAATTTATTATTATTATTGTTATTGTTGTTGTTGTTCTTATTCTTGTTATCATTATTTTAATAATAATTATTATTATTATTGGTATAAGTATGGTCGTTGTTATATATATATATATATATATGTTTAAAAAAAAGGAGAAAGAGAGGTAGAGGAAAGGACACATGGCAATGTGTTTTTTATTAAAGGAATGTTGTAGTTCGAGAGAAAGGGAAACAACGAGTGTGAGACAACTTCATGTGGTAAATTTTTTTTTTAGCCCAAAAATTTTCTACCCTTCCGTTCAACCCCTAAACCTCATATTGACCTCAAATATTCGAGCTATAGACTCTTCTCGATGTTCTCTTCCTTTTAGTGGTGTTCATTTTTCAAGAAATGGCTCAGATTGATACATAATTGTCACTATTTAGTTAGCCTAATTTCTCCAATCTACACTATTCCTATAGGTTTTAGGTAATGCCATTGCTTCCTTTACATTCCTCACATTACTAGGAGTTTGTAGCTCCAATCGTGCATTCGACCTCCACCAGTAGAATATTTGGTGAATATTTTTAAGTAATTTCATTTTATTCTTCATTTCAGTTATTCATTGCCTATTTTGAATTTTTTGAAACTTTGGTTGTGTCTTATAAATTATTAGAAATATTTTGGTATATTCAGTTTTGTCAGATATCATGTTTTTCCAATGAGGATATTGCAGATCCCACACGAAATATAGTGAAATTGGGACTAGTCCAAAAAATTATGGAATTATTTTTATTAATTGTAATAAATTATGTTGATCAATTTCCATAACTAAACTAAAGTCCAATTCCTCACGGATTTTGAGAAATAAATTCTAGAAACATTTCGGTGGAAATTTCTTAATTTCCATTTAAATTGGGTATATCGTTAGAAATATATTCCTTTAGCCTCAAAGGTTATATTTAGGATATTTCCAAGTCCATTTTATTAATTCATTGATTTTTATAATTTTTTAGAATTTTAGAGAATATGAATTTTATTTGATATGCATAAACATCTTTTAAATAAATATTATTTACTATAGAAAGTACTGGAGCGAAGGTATTAGGAAATAGGCGGACCAGGATACGTCAGCCTACTTGCTCTATTTGTAAGTTAATATTTGAAATGTGTGTTGGATTTACACATAAAGTATAAATTGATTGAATATATTTAAAAAGGAAAAAATTAAATTAAAGAACTCATATTTTAATATTAAAATATTTATATTATTAAATTATTATATTTAAGAACAGGATTCAATTTAAGAATTTATATTTCCAATATGTGAATATTGAAAAAGCTTGATTTTGATATTTTAATATGTTGATTATATTTTGATTATATTCAATGTTATTTTGCCCTTATTATTTTGTTATGATGATTATTGATGCTTTAATTCGGTTATTTGTTATTATGATTTTTATTATAAGGATATGGTGAGAAATTAAGAGTACTTTCATTTCCAATTACCGTATTTCTTCTGCATTTTATATATATTTACCAATATTTTTGGAAAAAAACTGGTAAAATATGCTACCTAGTGGGCTACACTAGAATTTGTGTGCACCAGTACGTGAGATGGGTAAAATATGAATTTTAAGTTGATATGAGATTATATGATATTAGACATATGGTTAAAATGATTTTTTGAAATTCTTTAAATAGAGAGGGGTATGGCTGCAAGAGCTCAGTTGACCTTTCAAGGTCTTAAGGCCAGTCATGTCGGTACTGTGATTGTGGCAGCTCGATTGACCTTTTAAGGTCTTGGGGCCAATCATGCTAGTAGCAAGACTGCGATAGCTCAATTGACCCTTCAGGGTCTCAGGGTCAGTCATGATAGTAACAAGATTCCCCAATCCACTGCCCAATTGGAAAATAGAGATATTATTTGGAATCAAGAAAGCCTAATGGCTAGTGAGGCATAGTGTTTGAGGTTATAGGAACCACCAGTAAGTATTGGAATAAGTGGTTGACTGTGGCTGGTAGCTGAGTGGATGTTTAGCTTTTAGGAACTGGCAGTCATTTGGATAAAAAAAGCCAAGTAGCTATTAGATTTATGGTTTAGGGTTCTACCATGATTTTCCCCTTAAAAGAATATTTTTAAGAAATATTATTTCTATTTCAAAGGTATTATGAGAGTTTATAAAAGTCTTTAGGATTTATAAAGATGCTTTTGGAAAAATAATGGTTTTAAATATAAGTTATATATATTTTATTATATTTCTATAAAATCTTTTAATAAAGAATGATTTTAAAACAACATGCATTTCCTTATATTAGCTTACTTAATGAGGTCTGACTCCCCTCAATTATTTTTCCTAGGATATTAGGAGTTTACAATTAGTTATACTTGTCTACGCCGAATTTATTCTTCCCTGGCTACTTATTCTTTATGGTACAGAGGAAAATCTATAGGATTTTTGTTAGAATTTTAAATTGATTTAATTTTACTATTAAAAATTTTTTTAAGGCTTACTACAAGTTTCAAAAGCTTCTCGCTTTCCCATTCCTTAGTATTGGTCATGTGCCTTTTGGGCTCAAGTCATGACAGATAATCAGAGAGTGGCATTAATAGAGACTTACAACTCTATCATCTATTGCAAAATACTAACTAAATTGAAGGATCTAAGGAGTTTCACATATTCTTTATATTGTTAATACTCAAGAATTTTCTAGTTGCTTATGTGACTTAGGTGTAAGTATTAATCTTATGCCTTTATCTTTTTTAAAGAATTATAGCTTGGAAAAGTGATAGCCACAAACATGTCCTTGCAGTTAGCGTATCACTCCATCAATAAACCTTATAGGATTATTAAAAATGTTCTTATAAAGGTAAATAAGTTCTTATTTCTTATAGATTTTGTTATTTTGGATTTTAAAGAAGATAAAAAGTGTCCTCCAATTTTTGGGAGACCATTTTTGAATATTGAAAGAGCTCTTATAAACATTCTTGAAGGGAAATTAATGTTTAGGGTAGGAGATGAGAGTGTGGAATTTATAATATCTTGATAGATAAAAAAAAACCTATGAAAGATAAATCTTGTATGAGAGTAGAGGTTATTGATGAGTGTTTGTGGGAAGTGAGTTTGAATAAAGATGTTAACAAGGGAAGTTTAGATTGTGAAATAGATTATGAACCTTACAAGAAGCTATTTTTTTCAAATCTAAAATCTTAGTGTGTAGTGACAACTTAACTCCCCCATCTATTGAGAAACCACAAGCTTAAACCTTTGCCAACTCAACTTAAACTCATCTGGAACTTAAACCTTTTCTTACTCATTTAAGATAAACCTTTTTAGGCAAGGGAAACACCTAACTAATTATTATTTCTAATAATTTCTCTATTGAGCAAGAGAAGATGGTGTGTAAAATAGTAGGAAAAAGAGTAAAGTCAATAGAATGGAAAATTTCAGATATTAAAGGTATAAGCCCTTTAATTGTGATGTGAAAAATTCATATGGAAGAGGGGTGTAGAGCTATTACTGAGAGATAAAAACAATTAAACACAAACATGAAAGAAGTGGTCAAAGAGAAAATTATGAAACTATTAGACGTAGGTATTATTTACCTAATTTCTAATAGTGAGTGGTAAGTCTAGTGCAATATGTGCCTAAAAAGAATGGCATGAAAGTTATGGAAAATAAAGAGGGTGAGCTAATTTCGAAGAGGATGGTCGATGTTTAGGAAGTGTGTATTAATTACCGAAAGCTAAACTCAACCACAAAGAAATATCATTTCCCTTTTGTTTATTAATCAAATGCTAGAGAGAATAGTCTGGCATGCTTATTATTATTATTTCAATGGATATTCTAGTTATAATCAAATCTTCATCTTCTTGAGGATCAAGAGAAAATGACATTTATATGCCCATATAGTACTTTTGCATATTAATGGATGCCTTTTAGCTTATGCAATGCAATGGGAAAATTCCAAAGGTATATGACCACAATCTTCTTATATCTTATTAAGAACATCATGGAGGTATTTATGGATGACTTATTTATTTTTAGTAATTCTTTTGGATTATGCATGTCTAACATTAACAGGGTACTACAAAGACATGAGGATGCTACCTTTTATGGTGAATGAAGGGATAGTTTAGGCCACAAGATATTGAGAAAGGGAATTGAAGGAGATCAAGCTAAAATATAAATTATTGAGAAGTTGCCACCTCTGACATCAATCAAAGGCATTAAAAGAATTTTAGGGCACATGGATTTTTACAACCAGTTTATTACTATGTATAGCAAAAAGTGCATAATACCAATCTATTGAGAAGAAGCTGGAGAGAGAAAGTTTCCTAGTGTAAAGTTAGTTTAATTAACCATGAATAATATTCGAGTAGTTTGTAATCTTAAAGTGACTCAAGATTGATAATGAAGCTACACTAACCTTAAATCTTGCACACATAAAGAAAAGACTGCTATAATAACATTGATGAATTTAGAATGAAATTAGGGGAAAAATGTAACTCTACGGGCAAGTTGGGGACCGAATGGTCAATTCGCATTCAAAGAGTGAAGATGGAACACTGAAATATAAGAGTTCTAGAGGCAGAAAGAAGTAAACTATAAGTAACAACCAATAATTCATCAGTTTCCTTGTCTTTGAAGATGAATTCCAACTAAGCCATCCTGTTGGCCAATAGTTTGAGTTCCCTAATCGATTTAAGCTTGGTCATGTTAGTAATTTTTTTAGCTTTTGGTAAATACAATGTAAGTGTCAAAGTATTCTTAAAGACATCACCATGGAAGGGCATAATAAGGTTCAATAAATGAGGAAAATTAAGTCCAAGATTTATCGAGCCATAAGAAGTGGTTGAATGTATTAGATTAGTGGCTTATTAACTAGCTTTACCACCAAAGTTAGCAAGCGTGCATGATGTGTTTCATGCATCAATTTTAAGGAGGTACTGAAGTGATCCCACATATTTTCCACAATAGCAACCAGTAGAATTTAAAGAGAATTTAAGTTATAAGGAAGAACTAGTGATTATTTTAGCCAAGGATTAGAAGATGCTAAGAAACAAAGTCATTCCATTATTAAAAGTATTGTGGCAGATTCATTCACAAGAAGGAGCTATATGGGTAAGAGAAGAGGACATTAGATAATAATATTTAGACCTATTATTTTTAGTTGTGGCATATGGCTATGAACACTGCCCTAATTTCAAGGACAAAATTCTTTTTAGGGGGAAGAATTGTCACATCATTGTCCTTAGGAGTGCCAATCAAAAAATTAATATTATTAGTTTACTATTAAATTAAACCTAAAATTAGTTAAATTAATTAAAAGGGGGGCATGATTAGAGATAAAGGAATGCAATTAAGGTAAAATTGAAAAAAAAACAAAACAAGAGAGGGTATGATTGAAAAAGAAGAATAAAGTTAATGGGTTAATTGAAATCATTTGGTGTGTTGTCATTTTGCATATAGGAGACCCTTTAGCCTTGTGTAGACGGTGGCGTTTAGCGCGCGTCCAAGATTTTAGCAACCGCGACACTGTTTAGGCTCAGGGCCTTAGGGAACATACTACTATGTCATAAAGTCATAGCGTGAAGAAGAGGAGTTGCCACCCAAGGTAATAACTGGGACAATCTGATTAGTGGTACTCAATTCTCTAAAAGAAAGTTAACACCACAACCAAGAGATTTTGGGAACGGAATACTAACTTCTCTTAGTCTCGTGTTCATCTAGAATAATTTTATAAATGATTATTTCATCCTCTAATTATATGCAATTTTATTTAAACCCTATTTGACATCCATCTAACCCTAGGCATCTAATCAATAATATCACACATAAAAAATGCACTCAATATCGGGTTGTCCCTAAGTGTAAACTATGTTAATTTTATTAAAAAGTTAGCTAGATTTACATTTCATTTACAAGTGAGAAATGGACTAAAGGTGGGCCTACATTTTTTATTAATTAGTGATTCTAGATCTATTTATTTTAGTTTGTCTAAGGAATGAGCTTAAGTTTATTCAATTTTAAAGGAAAGTTAAATTAGTGGGCCTAAGTCTAACTTGGTTTTATTTAAAATGAGAAGTGGGCTTAGGTCTATTTATTTTAAAAGAAAAAAAATTAAGTGGGCTGAGCTAAGTCTAAACAAGTTTTAATTAATTAAGTGGGCCTAAAATTTAATTAACCTAATATGCCTAAATTGATTTTAATTATTTAAATTCCTAAACCATTTTTAAGCCCATATAAAGTGAGTTGGACCTAAGCATGGGTTTGGGGCCCAAAATAATATAAAAACGCAAAAACACAACCCAAAATAAATAAAATATAAAAAAAAGGATCAAACAAACATTTTAGTGATTTTCTAGAAACCCTAAATCAATTGCATTCAAACCCTAAATTAAGCTACTGCCACCATTGATTTTAATTGATTTGTTCCCAATTGAACCTAATTACTAATTGATTTTGAACGCAGAAAATTAAATCTTTCACTATTCGCACTACTAGGGCTATTACAAACTACGTACAAAAATTAAAATTAAACAATTATACACTTATGAATTAAAATAACTACACAGGATACCAAAATGTAAAATAAAGATAAAAATCCTAAGTTCTATTAGAAAACAACATAGTTTCTTCCATGGCATTCCATGGACCTTCTGTTCATCTAAACACAGGCAGTATCCTTCTCAATCCACATTCGCACATCAAAATAAAAATATAGAAATAATCATATTAGTAGTAAAATTGAATAATAAAAAAAATAACAAAATAAAATAAAAATCACAAAAAGAAAAGAATAGAAAAGAATGGAATAGAAAAGAACACTGATGATTTTAGATGTTGTGCAAATGCTTTAAGATAGCCCCTCAGATTGGATTATCACTGTTAAAATTGACTCAATATTGATTTGATTCTAGACTAGGATTTAATTGCATTCGAAGACATTGACAGTATCCAAAATTAGGGTTTTGAAAGACAAGGGTATTCTTTGCGTCTAGATTTTTAGGGTTTTCTTATGCGATAGGGTTTTTTTTGCATAACTCTCTTCTCTCTTTCATAGTCTCTCTGTTTTTTTTCTTTCTCTTATCTTCTTTTTTTTCTCAGTCTGTGTGTGTGTTTCTCTTAATTCGTCCATTTGTGTGAGTCTAGAGCCCCCTCACGCACGCATGCAGACTCTTTGCTTTTTAAAGCAAAGTCTGCTAGCGTACTGACTTCCCAAATTTGCAGGAACGCTCATCTCTTCCAAAATAAACTAATAAGAATTTTGATTTTTGAAAGTTATTTATGCATTTTGAATGCGTTGAAACCTTTTTTAGATATGAATAATAATAAAATTAAATTTTCAACCAATTAAAACACTGAAAAAATCAACAAAAAAATGAAAAAAATATGCAAAAAATAAAAAAAATGGGACTTTTACATGTCAAAATTGTGCAATGTCGAGCAGCATTAAAGAATGCCGATCGGCATCTTAAATGCCGATCCTTAAAATTTTTTTAACATTTAATTACCAAAAGACCCCTGAAAAATTGATTTTTTTGAATCAAATCCTAAAAAATATTGCAATTTAGTCTCTAAAGTTCAGAAAATCGACAACCAAGTTCAATTTTTGAATAAATATCATCATAGGGGCTTACATCGTAATTGTGCACAATTGCATTCTGAAATTGGGTGCTTACACCTTAGGATATTTATCCTAAACTAAATAAAAAATAATTCCACATTTAAAAACCCATAAACATAAGGAAGAACACTTTATGCTTCTTAACAAAAAGAAGAAGAAGAAGAAGTGCCACAATAAAGAGCTGGGAAACTCTAATTTGATATCAAATTAGGTGAGAAATGGTTATATGGCATTATTTCATTAAGATCCAAGCTGGGTTATACTCATGCGTTGTTAGATTATACATATGTTAAACATTTAGTTTATATAATTATTATTGATCTTAGTTGATTAACAAGTTAGGAAAAAAGATTAATCTTTGATTTTACTAAAAACTTCAATGAGTGATTCTCTTAAACCTTATTCCTTCCCAAACTCATAAATTTAAGTTTTGAATTCTTTTTAATTTCAATCTTAAATTCTTCTTCTTGTGATGGCCACGATCCTTATATGAAATCTATTTCTAAAATTTTTTTGATGATGTTGATTATGAGTTTATTATTGTTAAAATTCTTATTAAGTTTTGTTGTTCATTGAACTGCAACTTCCAGCTATATTGAACCTATAATTTCATTTTATATTTTAGATAATTAAACTTGGTGATTTCAACTATGATCTTTGTATAAATATACTTCATGTAATTATGGCTTCAATAAAAAATAATAATATACAAATTTTATTTGTTAATGGTGGTTTATTAAGCTAAATATTGTGTGCTAACGCCTGAGAATGTGTGAAATTAAATTTTATACATGTTACTATGAGTTTGGTGCATGAAATAGTTGATTTAAAGTACTATTGAAGTGCAAAAATAATTATAGATCACTCAGGCACTGCCTCAGTACAATAATATGGTGCCTCAATACAACAAGACAACGCCTTAATACAATGAGGTAAATGCCCCAACACCATGACACAATCATTGTTGATTAGGCAAAGATAGAACACTATTAAAGCAACACCTTTCCAAACTGAATTAAAAGACAATTGAATTATAAAAAGTTAACCTATGATGTATATTTAATATTATATTAGTGAAATAATTGCTCATATGTGAGTCATAACAAAATAAATCTATAATATATGCAAAAATGATTAAGGGAATATGGAATACTATATTAATCTTATTAATCCCATTTAAAGGAATCTAATGTCTAATTACAAACTTATAAACATACCTTAGGAATTTCATTTGAGAATGATAATAATTTCAAAGTAATCAAAGACTATCATTTAAGTCTCCAACATAAAGACTAAAGTAACATGAATTATTCATATTGAACCAAAATGGGAGTAATTATTTTTGGAAAGATTGTAGTGTGATAAAATAATAAATGTTACACTTGAGTAAGATTATACGTATATAAGTATAAAGTGTATCTATAAAGTATGATGAGTATGAGTACTAATGAGATACTATTGGCCAACTTGTTAATAATAGTCTTTAAGACAACATATAGATTTATTATGCCATTGGAGCAAATTTACGTGATTTAATATGTATGCATAAAGACTATATTTTGTTATGAGATATAAACTTCATGAGATTTTGTGTTATTAGATAGAGTTAGTATGAACTGCATTAGTGAGTTACAGTGAATATGTTAAGTGGATCCACATAAATATATAATGAGATTTTTTCATTTAGTAATACAATTATAATGTAAATTATACAATAATCTTATAAATGCTTAATGATAAGCTTTAATACTCAAATTTCATAACGAACAGTATGAGCAACATGATTAAGCAAAAACAAAAAAAATGAGTTATATGAAAGTGAAATTAAACAAATGCTTCAATGAAAGGAGCTGTACATAAGAACTCAAAACTTGATCATAAATTCATTACTACTGGAATAGAAATAATAAGATAGATCATAATACTATGAACCTTGGTATTCGATTTTTTATTGAGCACTCTTTTATTATGGATACCCTATTATTTCTTGATCATGCTTATTTTCTCGAGTGATTTTTATTGTATAAGCTATTTTTGATATTGTTTACACTTACTAGGTAATTCCATTATGTAACTACTCATACTTACTTTCTTTTATATTCTACCATATGTATTATATTTATATAACTATTACATACATATACAGGATGACAATATAATGGACTATAATGACTAATAAGGTGACCACGATCGAAACACTAGTGAGAATATTATATGTCAAGCCTTAGTCCATATGTCAGTTTTTAGAGGAGCACCTCAACAATGTCTGCACTACGATCTAAGTCTTCTACCAAACACTAAGGATGTGTAGGTTACCCTAGTCGAATTTGAGTTAGGATTAGCATATCTATTTTGTCTTTTTAGATGAGGCTGACTTACACCTTCAGTACTATATTACGAGCCTTTTTGTCATGAGTGTGGTGTTGTTTATAAGCCTAGGCTAGAGATGTGTAGATTCTGGGATGCATATCTAGAGTTGGAACGGGGTCCTATGAGAGAGTTGTTAGGCTATTCTATGTTATTACCATTTTGTACTATTTGTATGATAACTCGTACTCATTTATCTATTGATGGATCTTGTGTAGTACTTATAATAGAAATTTTATGCGTATAGCACTAACAATTATATTATATTTAGTGAAAGAGTATTCCACTTGGCATCTCATAATTATTATGTTTGTTGTTGAAATAATTATTTCCTTTTGATAACATATTTAGATAAACATCTTAATAGTATGTTTAGACGGATGATTGTTAGTTAGTCTTTAAGTAACACTCCTCTTAGATGGTTGACGTGGACCAAATAGCCCTGACGTATTTAAAAAGTTTAGATTTTAGGAAGAAATTCAAGATGAGCAGTTAACCTTCAAGTGGCTCTAACTTTCAAGCCCGATTGAACTACGGGGCCTATAATATATTAAACTAAAGTTGATTCAGATCTCCATAATGGCTATTACATGACAATTTCAGGACCAAAATCCATCGTTTAGGGCCTCAAATTTCAATTTGAAGTTTTGTGTTTTTTTAGGTGTTTGTTGAGTCTTTTTCCCTTTTCTTTAAGAGTTTTTTCCCAAACAATGTTTATATGTTCTTTTGAGGTGTTTTAGACAGTTTTTATTGAATTGATAATCAAAGTTCTATTTTCTTCCAATTTTTAGTATTCCTTTATGTGAATCAATAAATAGTGATGTCTATTTCCTAACATTCTTAGTGAATCAACAGGTTATAAAAGGTAGTTTGACAACCATTCATGCGCAAATCAACAGCAAGCGACATTTATCCCTTTTAATCTAATCTTCTGCTACATCAATGGTACCATCATCATACAGGTATTTCAATGGGATATTGTAGGAGAAGGGTTATTACAAATTAACCAAATCAATTGACGCACCTGTAAATTCAAAAAGTAATCCCAATATTTCAACCTTATAACCTCAACCACAACACCACATTGTCATCATCACAAACACTCCTAATTCACAAAATTTTTTATAATGTATCATTAGAAGATAACAATATCATTCACAACAAAATATATAACATCCTAAATATTAACACAAAAAACACCAAGAAGACTTAAAAAAATCAACAACTCCATATATACATATATAGTTTTAATAAAAGTTTTATTAATATTTAACCCAAATTTGTATAACAAACGAATTCACAATATCTAATAATTAACCTATTTCAATTTTTTTTTTATTATTATTTCTATTATTATTATTATTACTATTACTATTACTAGTATTACTATTATTATTAGTCATTTATATCATTTTATTTATCTTATCATCTATTGTATCAATAATTTTTTATATTCTCTTATATTTTAAGAATATATTTCTTGACAATATATAACATTAAATTATTATCATCTATATGTTTATAATTCCCAATTATTGGTTACTAAGTTTTTTTCTATATAATACAAAGATCATTAAACTTTTTTAATGATATTATTAATTTTTCATATATATATATATATATATATATGGAGCTCTAAAGTGTTATAATAGATTTGTACCATTTGTACCCTTATAAAAGAGAATACAACTAAGTTTAATGGTTTAAAAAAAAAAAAAGAATACAACTGAAACTAAAAGGATGTGATTTTCTATTTTCCAAACTATTTAATTAATTTATATTTTACTAAGAGACCGTAGAATGAGTGAATTGTCATTTTATTTAAATTAGTCTACACAAGTACTGTTTTCTATGTATTAGGAACATCAACAAACATTTTTAGTTTTAGTTTTTTTGGTCTATTAATTTGACTGATTATTTTAGTTTTTTATATTTTAGAAACAAACATTTTCTATTAATTTAGTCTACACAAGTATGATTTTCTTAAAATGTTAATTACTAGAGCTTTGAATTAAAATTTTAAAATTTAAATAATTTCTGAGCAAGAATGATACAAACAAAGCCAAATATTGTGCAAATTCTCTTATTTAATTAATCAGTCAAATTCTCTTTTATATATATACGTATATATATATCTGTCTCTCTGTGTTAATCATCAAACTAATTAAACAATATTATTGAGTGCATCTTTCTTTATCTTCTGCAGCTGTAATAAGGCTTGTCTCATGGCTAAACGATCATTTGCAGAATGAGCAGCACAAGACGCACCAACTCTTATTGCCGCTGCTATGAACTCTTGGCCTTTGTTCAATAAATTGCTTCGACTGCTACTATTTCTGTTGCTTTCCTTTGTTCAATAACTGGAGCTAGTTGAACTGCGCCCATCATTAATGTTCTTGAAAAGCCTTGGATCAGCAATCTCCATTAAATGATTCTCGTTGATTGCTCCGGCAAATTCAATCAGGCATAGACCTTCTTTGAATATTTCATTAGTGGGTTTCTTCGCTATGAACATCTCAAGCAACAGGATCCCAAAACTGTACGCATCACCAGATGTTGAAGCATTGCCTCCGAAACCATACTCTAAAACAAGTTACAAGCATATATATTAATTAGTATATCATCTAATTAATGGAATATTATAATGTATAGCAGTGTGTATATATATATACTCTTGGAGCTATATAACCAATGGAGCCCCTCACTCCAATTGTGCTGCTTCCATCCCCTGATGAATTCTGAGAAACAAACCTTGCCAATCCGAAATCAGAAACATGAGCTACCATGTCATCATCTAATAGCACATTTGTAGGTTTCAGATCACAATGAACTACTGGTGGATCATAATCGATATCCCATATCAGTATCCTATTCTAATAAGGGTTATATTTCTCCCAAAGAGGAGGATTACTTGAATAAGAAGAAAGCTTAATAAGGAAATCTATTTCAATTAGGAAGATTGATTTACAAAAAAAGTCTCATTCTCTCCTAAACAAGAAAATCCTAAAAGACTAAAGAATCATATTCCTAAGAGGTTTGAGCAATACCTTCTCCTATAAATGTATCTCATGATATCTCATGTCATTCATTCTATTCTCACATTCTCATTCTCATCTCCCCATTCTCACCATACAACATCACCAATATATCATTCGATCACTCCATCATCACATCATCCAAGTAATCACTCTTTATTCTCTATTATATTATGTCTATTTGATTTATTATAGTTTTCCTTATACCATTACTGACTTAAGCTTTGGAGTGTTTATGGGGGAAACCCTGCCTCTTTACCCGTTCTCCTCGTCTATATAGGTTCCACAAGTAAAAATATCAATTCAGAGTTATCAAGTGGCACCGTCTACGGAAATAAACCGAATTCAATTTCAGATTATTACTGCTTAGGGGAACCTAGCTTCAAAATTCTATTATTCCATTAAACCAATATTCAGGACGAGATAAGCTTACTTGTTTTATAAGTATCTTATTCAATTTGTCACATTTACAATATGCATGTCATCAACACAGCTGAGGCTTAAAGATTTGTCCATTTACCCTCATTGATGAGCATGAAGATCTCAACATAACCATTAGCGACAACATGTCTATCAATCAAGAACAACTCAGAAGATGGAAGTTTTGGCAATGGTCAAACTCAAATGACCATTTCACATCACCACAGCTTCATCAAAAGGAGGGATAAGAAGAAAATAAAAAGAGAAAGGGGATGCATCTGAGTTTTAAAGAAAGTTTTGTTGTTGATACAACAGTTTCTAAAGTTAGAATTCAGAGCAAATAGCAAGATAGCTGGGCAACCAAAACGAATCATCAAGTATTAAGGCTTGAAAGTAGTTCGACACCCAAATCAAACGTAGTGACGAAAAGAAGATGGATGTCTATATGTTTTCCTCTAAATTCACAAAGTTGGACCATATTACCTTATACCGAGATTGAAGAATGCGAGTATTTAACGAATGGTTCTTAAAATTGAAACCACATATCAAGTGAACATCAAACATCAAATATCAGACACTAACTTCTTGAGATTTCAAGCACTGAGTATCGAGCATGGAGCTTCTAAGCACTGAGCTTCAGAGCACCGAGCTTCCAAGCACTGACACTCAAATATTTAAGCTAACCGAGCACCAAAGCACCACCTAAGTTGGAGAATAATAAAAAATGCAGGTCTGAAATCATTTTCTTTATTACTGAGCCTTAAAATTTCGTACGTCAAAACTTCAAATGAGCATCGGATACCAAACATCTGCTTTGTAAGCATCCATCAAGCTCTGAGTGGTGAAGTTTCAAAGCATGAGACCATCGAGCATCTGAGTCTAGGCATCAAAGAATCTGAGTCTGAGCATCAAAGAATGTAAATAAGTTTTTGCTAAAGATTGAAGTCTTTGATATCCTAGCATCGAGCTTAGGACATTAGGCATCCAACAAGCACCCTTTATAAGCACTCAGACTCTGAGCATCTGAACAACACGAGCACTGTCCACTAAGGCCTTGGAAATTCAAGCTTCTACTACCGAGCATTGATTTCATGGACACTTAAACTCTGAGTAACGAGCAAGTATGGAAGAGTTAGACATTCACTTCATGGGCATCTCCCGATCTCTGAGCATCTCCTGAGTTCTGGCACTACAGGAATATCCAAGACAACCATGACAACAACTTCACAAGTATATATTAATAAGTTAACTTCTTTTACAAGAGCTTGAATAGCAAAGAAAAAACAAATGAATGAACCATGAGCTCTATGAGGAATTAATGGGTTTTTCAAAGTAATCGGCAACAATTATTCATATCCACAACGAACATAAATATTCGTTAAACTCAAAGACGGGACAAGAGGTCATCAAGAGATAAGTTTTCATTCTCAATTATTTATTTTTACATTTATATTCACTTAATTATTTATTCTTATATGAATATTTATAACTTGTCACACAAGTACACTGACACAACTACACATAGATGCTCATCCTTATATACATGATTATTATTCTTGCAAAACATACACCAATCATATTGATATATTTATTACATAAGGATTGACCATTAAATAAGATCGATTATACGATCCCAAAACTATTATTCTTTTATCTATCACTATATATAAGGAAAACATATTTATTAAAGATGTTACTTTAAGCACTATCAATCCAAACAATCGGACACTCTGATCATCCCACTCTGCATCAACATGTAGAGATTAACAAGACATTAGACATATTGCCAAAAAATACTAAGACGAACAAGCATTCTGTCACGACCCAAAACAGGGGCCATGACCAGCGCTAGGGAATGAGAATTCTTTCGAATCTGGAACCCGTAGCAAGCCTAAAAAAATAAAATAAAACATGCCAGTAATGATAACAGTGTTTAATGCAGCGGAAATAAAATCATAATTATCAAAATAATAATCTCCCACGGGATTTAAATCAAATCCATATCTCATATATATAAATGTTTTAATACAAATCCAGTTCAAATTCTTAAAATACATAATTCATACAAATATAATACACAAAACCCACAATTTATTTACAACTACTGCAGTGTCTAGATTATAAAAATAAAACTTAAGACTCAGATAAGCAGTTTACACAAAGAAGCCGGGGCAGAAGAAATCCAACGTATAGGCCTACTACTGAGGTCTGAGGAAGAATACTCTCCTGAAAAATGGTCAACAGAGGGGAGTCAGACCTCACTGAGTGAATTACTATAATATATATACATGCATACTAAATGACAATGCATATAGTCAATAGTACATATATAAATATATATACAGGTAAATACACACTGATGCAATAAAATCATTTTATATATTTTATTGAAAATCATCGTTTATGAAGGATCAAATAGAACCCTAGAATATCGTAACCTCAATACAGTGTTAGACAACACTCTAGCCATACAGGCTCACTTATTCCAAAATATTCACTTGATCCATTTGGACAGTAGACTGGCCCCGAGACACTAAGTCAACCGAGCTTCAGCAGTCTGCCTATCAATGTGATTGGCCCCGAGACACTTAGTCAACCGAGCTCCAGCAATCACACTCCCAAATCATATCACACATCAGACAAATCAAATCCAATCAATATCCTCAAACTGGTTAGTAATATAGCCTAAATGCTATAAGCGTACCGATACGTACTCGGTCCTAGTGTTGCCCACTAGGTAGCACGTTCTATCGATATCCTTCATTTAATAAATAAACATACATTTATAAAAAGTAAATAATGCATGAATTGAATAAAACAGCAACATAAACCATATATGTACTAGAAATATACCAAAAATAAACCAGGTATATTTTGAGTATATATACGTCAAATAAATCCAACATAATAACAAAATAAGCTAGAAATATATTTAAAAACATTTTAAGTATAAATGTTAAATAAAGCATGCAATTAATTTGCAATATACTAAAAATAAACCAAAGATACACTAAAAATAAGCTTAAATACTAATTGAGTTATATATGCATAATTAATCAAAATAACAAACATTTCTAAATCATGCACTCTAAGTATATATATATAAAATAGTAACTCACACTTAGTGCGCTCCTCGAGATAGGTCCGACGGGCCTGGTCCACTAGGCCTCAGTCTCGGCGCAACTAAACAAACAATAACGACAGGAATCAGAATAAACCTAACAGAAAATCCTAGAAACTCGATCTAGAATATTAGACACAGAAACAAAATTAGGGTTCGACCGGACATCACGTTTTACGAGAATTCTATCAAAAATTCGACAGAACCTCCCCTGTAAAATGGACATCTCTCTACTCAAAGAGTAGAGCCAGCCCTGCAAAGAAACACACTTTAAAAAATAAACACAACAACTCATCCACAACCCCTCGGTCGGACTCCAAACTACAGTTTATCGACCGGGGTCCACAATCACAAAATAATTATAAAAATATCGAAAATACCCTTATATCACAGAAATACATTTAATAAGTATAAATTACATAATTAACCCCTAAACACAGTAAAAATCGATAAAAACTCATTTTATTAGAAAAATCGTATATTATATATATAATTGAAAATAATTTACGAAAAATAGTTTTAATTAATTAAAAATACTAAATAATTTGTAGAAATCATTTTTATACCTTAAATAACTATTAAAACCAATTTAATTACATTTTTAGCCAATTTTGTGTAAAATTACCAAAATGCCCCTATATATATAAATATACTAAAATTACTCCAAAAATTCACCAAAAATAGTATAATTATCAAAAAATTAATTTTATCAACATATTTATCAATAATATCAATAATTAAACTCAATTCACTAATTAATTTCAAGTTAACATATAATTAACCTAATTTTCCAAAATTACCTAAACTAATAAAATTCAAAATAAATACATAGAAATTCATAAAAATTCCAAATAAATTTCTATAATTCATTTAAACACCTATATTTATAATAAAACACAATTTCATAATTTATTTAATTAATTTTAGAAAATTAGAAAATAATATTAAAATATTCAAAAATACCCAAAAATCAAAATAATATCCAAAAATTCTACAAAAATTCAAACATGTAGATTAAGCTACTAGGATCAATATTTGTGAAGGAATTTTTCATGAATCAATCAAATTGAAGTTCAAAAAAATCAAGAACCCTAAAATGGCCGAATTCGAAAAATCAAAACCTAAGCAAATCAAGACCATTTTAAGTGAAACAAAGCTTGGAATCACACTCACCGGAGCTCAAGGAGAAGAAAGAGACTGGCGGTGTAGAAAACGGTGGCCGAAAACGTCGTGAACGACGTAGCTTCCACTTTCGGCTTTCCAGCCAAAAAATGGCTTCCAGACACCGGAAACAGCTGCAGCAGGCGGCGGGGAAGGCTGAGGAAGGAGGTGGCACACCGAGAGGCACACCGACGGCAAGAAAATGGGATGGCAGGTGACGGAACGGTGATGGGGACGGTGATCGGGAGTGAGGGAGTTCGGGTGGCAATTTTTGTAAATAACTCAACTTTTATTTTTTTTATTTTAATATTAAATATATATATGCATATATATATACTTTATACTATACGTTAAAATAATATAAAATTACACACATTAAATATACACCACACACTTATAATTTAATATTTTAATAATTTAATACACCTAAAAATAATTAAATAATATTAAAATAAATTAATAAATAATAAAATATTAGGGTAATTATTTAAACCCTAATTAAATAAATAATTACACATACATTCGTTATTTAGTACTTTAAAAATATATATGCGTTCATGCAAGTCTGGAAATCTATTTAAAGTAATTAATAATAAATAATTTACATGAAAATTTCCCCGAAAATAGAATTCTCGGGAAAATTTTACGTAAAGCACTTAAAATAATATTAAAACAATTAAAATCAATTTTAATTAAACAACAACTCATGAAATATCAATATCATATATAAGAATTATTAACACTGCATATCCCGATGCAGTATAAAAATATTTAAAAACACGGGATATTACACATTCACTCATGCTTAGACAATAAATGGTGGTTCTTGTTCAAAGCTAGATCAAATAACATTCAAGCAAATCCTACTTTGTAGAAGATCCATATTCATGAAAATTTCAGAGAATATCCAACAAGGGAAATTCAAGAATGAAGTCAAGTATATCTGTCACACAGCCGAATAAATCAAAAGGCAATTCCAAGACATCCTAGCCAATATCACACACTATCCTCTATTTCAGAAGCGGTGCAACATTAACCTTTCACCTAAATTACAAATACTCATCTCATAATTCAAATTGGGCAAACCTAAATTTGGTCCTTTAAAACCCACCTTCCATCATTTCAAAAACTCTCATAAAATTATTATCCCATATTATAGAGCTCAGATTGAAAGGGCTCAAATTCACTATTAGGATCACAAACATCCTTCCTTTTGCAAAACTACTACCAATAACAAATGCTCAAAAAATCAAACATCTACAATAATAATGTCTGAACTCAACATTAATAAATATTCTGACTAGGCAGCTGCCATCAATAGAGTCATTGAAGTTCATAAACTGAGCAACATTATATGATACTCGGGTCGTGCTTCTAATGCACCAAGATTAAGTCCAGTAACTGAAGCTTGTACCCTTAGGTTGCTTTTATAGTACTGAGGTTCGGCACTTAGGCCACGCTTCTTATGCACCAAGATTAAGTCCAGTGATTAAAGCTGGCACCCTCAGGTCACTTTTATAGTAATGAGGTTTTAAGCATGTAAGCCTCACGTCCTTGTACCAAGCATCTAAGCCTCGAGCATCTGAGTCCAGTGACTAAAGCTGGCACCCTTAGGTCTCTTCTATAGTATTGAGGTTCGACACTTGGGCCGCACTTTTAATGCACCGAGTATTAAAACTCTAGTAACGACTGGTTCCATCATGTTGTTTCCATACTGACAGGTTAATCTTTTACCCCAAAGCATTTTCATTGCAAGTTTTGTGCACTCAAGTCTAGCTAGCACTTCAAACAATGTTCTTATATAATGATTTTAAGACTTGATACCGAGCTTTATCTTTTCTTGTGATTGAGGCTGGCTACCTCAACTCGCCCTTTCATATCATATGCAATTACTCAAACAGTCTCTCTTTCCAAATAGAAGAATGACATTTCCATCACCTTATAGACCTAGATATATCATACATAAACATTCGAATAGACTTTCAGGGGGGACTCCTGATATCCCATATCAGTATCCTATTCTAATAAGAGTTATATTTCCCCCAAAGAGGAGGATTACTTGAATAAGAAGAAAGCTTAATAAGAAAGTCTATTTCAATTAGGATGATTACTCTACACAAGAAGTCTCATTCTCTCCTAAACAAGGCAATCCTACAAGACTAAGGAATCATATTCCTAAGAGGTTTGAGCAATACCTTCTCCTATAAATACATCTCATGTCATTCATTATATTCTCATTCTCATCTCCCCATTCTCATCATACAACCTCACCAAGACATCATTCCATCACTCCATCATCACATCATCTAAGTAATCACTCTTTATTCTCTATTCTATTATGTCTATTTTCTTTATTATATTTTTCCTCATACCATTACTGACTTAAGTTTCGGAGTATTTATGGGGGAATCGTGCCCCTTCACCAACCTCTTCTCATCAACGCAGGTTCCATAAGTAAGAAATATCAATTCGGAGTTATCAACAGTCATGGTGTAGGTAATCCATAGTAGAAGCTACATATATTGCAATGTCCAATCTTTGCGATAATGTTAAGCATAACCCATCATCAGCTTTTTCATACAACCACTTGTCTAAGTTTCCATATGACATGAACTCCATTAACAAAGCTTTGAATTCTTCTTTTATGTGTTCAATGCCAGAACAAGAAGTAATGACCTTTATGAGGTTTTTGTGCTGAACATTCCTCAAAACTTCACATTTAGCTTTAAAACTCCTAGCAGCTTTGCTATGTTGCAAGTCCAGGACTTTTATAGCAAAGAAAGTTCCTCTGTTGTCTGATTCATCTTCTAAGTTTATGAAGATACCTTTGTAAACAAACCCAAATCCACCTTTTCCTATCAAATTGTTGGTGGAGAAGTTGTCTATAGCTAGCCGGATGTCAGAGTAAGATACCATTGGAGGTAGCCCCTTAGATAGCCTTAATCCTTTGACCTTGGCTTTTTGCTTCTTCTTGGATCTCAATGTACATACAAAGCAGAAGGACACAATTACTAAGTTAGCAACAATAAGAACAGGAAGAACAAACTTCAGCCAAGTATTCCTGTCAGCCAAGTATTCAGGAAGACACCATTTGTAGGAACTTCGCCAACCAAGTGATTTAAAGACAAATTAAGCCAGACTAAATACTGAAGCTCTTCTAGCTTTTGAGGGATTTTGCCAATGAGACTATTGGAAGAGAGATCCAGTATCTCCAAGGAAGCTAATTTTCCAATTGAGCTTGGAATGGAGCCTGTGAAGTTGTTTCGTGACATATAGAGTTCTTGCAAATTTGAACAGCTATCAATGGTTGCAGGAATATTTCCTGACAATGCATGGCCAGAAAAAGACATGTATTGTACATGTTTCAAATTACTAACTTCTGCAGGTAAAGGACCGGATAAATTATTTTGATGCAAATACAACTTGATCAATGTAGAAAGCCCATTGATCTCCTTTGGTATGACACCATTGAGCCTGCTCTCAGATAGGTCTAGACTGTGCAATTGTTGGCAGGAGCCAATACTAGTAGGTATTCTCCCGAACAACTGGTTTCTTCCCATCAATAGATAATTTAGTTGCGTAAAATTGCCAAAGATATCTGGAATTTCTCCAGAGAACTTGTTGTCGAATGCGGCAAATCTCTGAAGTTTCTTAAGGCTACCTAAGTTTTCCGGTATAACACCAGTAAGAAAATTCTGTTCTATTGATAGGGATATCAGGTCCTGAAACATTTCAAATCCCATGGGGAAGCTGCCAGTCAACGAATTGTCAGCAAAGCAAAACTCCTGGAGATGGGCTGACAGATTTGCAACAGAACTAGGAAATTTTCCACTCAAGTGGTTGGAATGGATCTTCAGAGTTTGGAGCTGAGTACAGTTTCCGAGAGAATCAATTAGCTGTAAATTAAGCTCTGCGGTAGAAGACAGAGAATTATTGCCAAGATTTAAATAAGCAAGATCTTTCATTCTGCCGAACATAGGAACAGGCCCTTGAAAAAAATTGATGGAGAGGTCTAGATCTTGGATACGTGAGGCATTGAATAAAGAAGTGGGAAGTGCTCCTGTAAGTCTGTTTTCAGCCAGGTAAAGCCCTCTGAGATTTGGAAGTGCAGAATCCAAATCCAAATCTTTTGGCAGCGTTCCTGTGAGCTTGTTCCTTGTCAAGGACAAGGAAAATAAAGAAGAAATGTTGTAGATAGAGCGTGGAATCTCACCGTTAAGGTGATTTTCTGTCAGCTCAAGCGAAAGAAGGTTTTGAAGACGACCAAGCTCACTAGGAACCTCTCCAACTAGCTGGTTTCCTGCAAGAAAGAGAATCTCAAGTGATGTTAGATTTCCAAGTGTTGCAGGGATAACACCAGTAAGTCCACTGGTGGCGAAGTTGAGTTTTTCAAGTCTTTGCAGAGAACCCAATTCAGAAGGAATGTTACCGGTGAGGTTGTTTTTAGGTAATCTGATTACTTTCAGGTTCTGACACCGAGAAAGAAGAAGTGGAATTTCCCCATGAAATAAATTACTGGAAAGATCAAGAACAGAGAGAGAACTAAGATTTGAGAGCTGAGAAGATACAGGACCAACAAGGCTGAGACTGGAAAGGTTAAGAGACCGGACTCGAGCCCCTTCTTTGGAGCAAGAAACACCATACCAAGTGCAGTGAGAAGTATTTTGAGTCCAACTACGAAGAGCGCCACAAGGGTCAGACACTGCATTTTTGAAAGACAGAAGTGCAGCTCTATCAGTGCTGGCGCCGTGTCCATCCGCACTGCTCATGAAGCAGCATAGATAAATCTGGAGGAGGAGTAGTAGGAAATGGAGATGCTCCATCACCAGTTGCTTGGTACTGATAGAGTTGCAGAGAGTGCAGGTTCTAGAAACAAACTCGTTAATTAATAATGGAAATGATGACTAATTGTTAGTCAATAAAATTCATGTTGTGGGAGGCTTCCAAACCAAGTTAATTTATAGCCAACACAACTTGGTTCTTTCATTTTCCACAGTGCAAGGAAAGTTTGTTTGCATGGGTTTTTTCTTACTTCTTTCATTTTCCACAGTCCAAGGCAAGTTCTGTTTGCATTGGTATTTTTCTTAGTTCTTTCATTTTCCACAGTGCAAGAAAAGTTTTGTTTGCATTGCTACTTTTCTTCCTATAATTTGTTTTCTATTAATTTTATCATCCTAATCTAAATTGCAAATTTTTCTTGAAAAGAAACTAACCAAAAAAAAAAAAAAAGAGAATTAGGACTTACTACATAAACTTAATACTCTTGAACTTCTATTTTTAAGCATTGGTAAATACAAATTTTATAATCAATATCTATTTTCATACTCGTAAATTCATACTTTAGGTAAACTGTAAATAATATTTATTTTTTAAATTAATTAATTGATTAATTTTAAAAGTTAAAACTACAATTTAATTAAATATAAAAATGAGAATTTAAAAAGTTGATACAATAATTTTATTTTATTATTTTTTTATTAAAAGTACATATATATTTTTAATAATAATAATAATAATAATTGAATAAATTAAATAAAATAATAGAATTTAGTAAAAAAAGAGATATTTTAGTTAGAATAAAATATATAATTTTAATAGAAAGGAAGAGTAATATTTTATATATAATAAAATTAGCATGTTTTATATTAAATAAAATATGTGTATTATAAAATTAGATTTTTTATTTTTTTATAAAAATATTAGAAATTTTAATAATTTAAAATATAAATTTTTAAAGATGAATGGTGAATTATAAAAAGAAATTTCAATTAAATTTTAGAGTTGAGGATAATATATATATAATATATATATATATATATATATATATATATATATATATATATATTAAAAAATGATTCTGACATTTTCTTTTGACTTTTAGGCAGTTGTTTAAAAAAAATAAATAAATTAGGTAGGATAAAAATAAAGTTTGAACATGTATGATTTAAGTAAGAAATTGAGTCTCACGCATTTAGCATTTATATGATGGTGTATAAATAATAAGTATTTTTATTAAAAAAAAAATTACTTAAGAAGTTGGGGATGCTCTTACCCAACCATGTCCGGCTGCTTACCTAATTATTATTATTATTATTATTATTTTTGGGGATGGCCGCCTACATAATTAAGGTTATACCATTTGAACCAGTCTCCATAGAAGTGTCACTTCCATTTCTTGGCAGTTCTGTTCTTTTTTGAAGTAATTTCTTGGCAAAGTGGCAGAAAAGGCCAGATATATGCCCCTCGTGCCTAAAAATTTTTCATCTCATTCGGGGACTTTGAGCTACTCAATTACGAAATTTCATTACAAAATAATATGATTTTGATAAGCAAAAAGGGCAGAAGTTTAAGTAATAATTTTATTAAATTTATTTTTCCTTCATTTTTCTCATTACATCTCCTTAAAATTCATGTTAAAGCTCATATTCATTTTTAAAAATAAACATTAAAAAATTATTTTTACTAAACTCTTGAAAATCTCCTCCAAAATTATTGTTAAAATATGAATCAAGTTTTTTTTTTTTTTAAATTAAAATATGAATCAAGTTGCCTGTAATGAATCAACCTAAATCCTAATTTGACAGGAGAGTGGATGAGTAGTAACTGCTACTTACAGTCACTTCATCCATTCGTAACTTCAAGACTCACCACTATAAATTAAATTGGAGAGAGTATTTAATGTTAAAAAATGCAAATACGTATGGGAAATATAAAAATTTTAAAAATTAAAATGTCCTTTTTTATCTCTTGTTTTCAAATAGAAAAAGATACTTAGACCGTGATTTATTGAAAAGTTTTCAAATTTCTTGTAATACCCTATATTTTTATTTAAATAAAATAATTTTTGGATTTTATTAGTAATAAATAATTTTAAATTATATTATATAATTGTTAATTATTTTGCTATTTAATTGAAATATATTTATGTTAATATTATTTTAGGGTTATTAATTGATGTAAGTATTGTATGTGAGTATTATTTTATTATTTAAAATGACATTATTTATTTTTATCATTATTATTATTATTATTATTATTTTAAACTACATTAATTTCGTGATTATTTTATGTGCTACTATATATATATATATATATATATATATATATATATATATACACACATGAAAGGAAGAAAAACTCACCCAAAGAAAAAAAAAAAACAACAAAACAAACCCCACACACCCAACCAAAACACACATCCAAGTTGCTGCCCCTCTCCGTCCACCACCATCACTGTCATTCCTCTCCCTCCGGCGTGTCTCAGCCCTTCCCAGAGCAGCCATCACGGCCAGCAACCTTCTCTTTTCTCTTCTCTTCCTCCGGTTGCTCTCTTCCTCACCTCTGTCGGAGCTAGATCGGCGCTGTCATTGCTCCCTTAACCTTTTTCACCTCCTCAAGCGTCGGTCGACATCAAGCCTTGCCTCTGCCATCCATTTTCGACACTGAAAAGTGAGGTTGAAGGTGAGTTGCGCAGAGTTGATTTCTAGTTGTTTTTGGGTTGTTTTCTAGTTGTCTGAGTTGATTAATGTGTTAATCCTTAATTATTCTCAGCTAGATGATGAATTATACTAATTTAGTTGTTCAAATCTAATTTTTGTATATTATTTTGATTTTTCTTGATTTTACAGAATTTTATTTTATTTTAATTTTATTTTATTTTTCTTTGAGTTAATTAGTGATTAGAGTAAATTATTGTTAATTATTTTTAGTATTTTGATTTTATTTAAGATTATAGAAAATTATTGTGTTAATTGTATATTTTGTAAATTTTAGGGTATTTTATTAATATTTTATTAATTTTGAAAATTTATTATTAAAAATTAGGAAATTTTGATAATTGGTATTATTATTAGGTGTTATTAATTTTAGAACTTAAATTATGATTTTTGTGATTTTTATACTATTTTTATAATTATTTTTAAGTTTATGTCAAATGTGAATAATTGGGTTAGAGTTGAAGTTTTGTTGGAATATTGGTTTAAATATGTATTTTAATTAATATTAAGGAGTTTAATGTTGAGAAAATAACTTTTAGGTATTTGTATAATTTTCAAGGAATTTTTGAGTAATAATAATATGTTTTGTAAATTTATGTATTATAGGGGTAAAAATGTAAATTTGTGTTTATTATAGCTAAATAATAAATTGTGGTTGGTTTTAATAATAATTATGGAATTTAAAAGGATTTTTACAAATTATTTACCATTTTAGACTAATTAACACTAATTTTTGAAAATTAATTTTAAATAATATATTAGGTATTATTTTGAGTATTATGTGTATTTTTCTAGTATATGGATAAATATGTAATTTTATGATAATTATAATTAAATATATTTTTTAGTTAGTTTTACTTAGTATTTGAGAGGTTTAGAAGATTTTATAAATTAATTGATATTTTTAATTAAGTAATATTAATTTTGAATATTATTTCCAAATATTATATATATGTATATGTTTGTGAAATTTTGGTTTTTAAGCTTTAATGAGAGATGTTTTTATAAGCTATGGATATTTATATGTAATGTGTATTTTTGGGAAATAAATGATTTAATTTTTTGATGGTTGAGTTGTGATCCCAGTCGGGGCTAAGTGTAATTCTAGAAGTCCGACTCGAGTGTGAATGTCTGTGAATACTAGAAGTGTATTTTCTATGTAGGAATGACTCTACCTATGGTAGAGAGATATCCATTTTACAGAGGAGATTCTGCTGAAATTTTGGTAGATTTTCTCGTAAAACGTGACATTTTTCGTAAATTTCTAGCGTTAATTATGGTTTTCCCTATCTGTCGAGTCTTATACAGTCTTCCTCGAGCCAGTCCAGAAATTCATTATTTCTGTTGATTTTTAATTTTTAATTCCATAGACGTATTTTTAAAATAGGTCTATTATTTTCTTTTCTAGAGAATATCGGAGCGAGAGTTGTTGGATCGAGACAGACGCGCAGTCGTCAGCCTTCTCGCTCTTCTTGTAAGTTGATAAATTGATCTGTGCATGTGTTTTATTTAAATATGTGTGCGCTCATATTTTTAATATTTATTATGTGGTTTATTTAATTTAAATGTTGTTATTTAAGCTTCAAATGCATTTTATTTATTTAAAAATTAGTTTTGAGAAATTTTGGTAAAACGGGCTACCTGGTGGGTTTCACCAGGATCGTGTGCACATGATAGAGATTGAGAGATGGATCCAATGTTTGTATGACTTGTGGATTTAAATTGGGACGGGTGCCTCGGTGGAAGCCTTTGCTCTCAGGGACCACCAATGATTGGAAAGTTAATAATAGACTGGGATGGGTGCCTCGGTGGATGCCTTAGCTCTCGGGGACCACCAGTGCCATGTAGTTGGATTAAGTGGATGACTGCAGCTTGGTGCCTCGATTGATGCCTTTGCTCTCGGGGACCGGCAGTCTAGTTGGATTAAGTGGGCCTAGTTGGCCATTTAGAAATTTGGGTTTAGGGTTCTATCGAGATTTTTCAAAAGCTATATCTATACATTATAAATTATTTTCACCATAACTATATTATTTTCAAAAAGGTTTTCAAACCATATAGCTCTTTTTATTAACTTACTCAGTGAGGTCTGATTCCCCTCAATCTATTTTTTTAGGAGCTTGGGAGTTCGACCTCAGACCGCCTTTAAGCTGGATTTCTTCATCACCGGCTATATTATGTAGGTTATTGTGAGTTGTACTGTAGTAGTGACTCTAGCATACTGCAGTAGTGTGTGTACTATGAGATTGTATAACTTAAATATACTGATGTATTGGATTTTAATGAATCACGCTTATGTATGATGTTTAAGATTAACTTATGATATTTGATGATAAGGAACATTTTATAATGCGCACGATCTTATTTATTTTTAAAAAAATCAGTTTGATAATGTGTTCTGGTATAAAATAAAGTTTTAAATTTGAAGGTTTTATTTTTCTTTTCTTTAAGGCTTACTATGGGTTTTGGGGGCCTTATACCTACCCATTCCCTATTACCAGTTACATGCCCTTGGGTTCGGGTCATGACAAAGTTGGTATCAGAGCATAAGTTCGATTAATTATCTATGCATATCTTTCTGTGTAACTACTGTAGTAATTAGGTTGATAATTATCTTTGTGATATTCTTGTTTCTAATTCCACATTGCGTTAAATACTCTTATCTTGTTTTGAATTCGATTTTTCTCTATCTTTTTCAAAATAAGGCATGTGCGAATAGACCTCGTTGCCGATCTGACTTTTGGGCTTGATGAGCAATCTGTGCATGATGAGGCTCTTCCTCCTGCTCCACATCATAGGGGCAGAGGTAGAGGTAGAGGTTAAGCTAGGGCAACTGCAGCTGAGATTCCTGATTAGCAGCTCGTTGGGCCTGAAGCTCCAGCAGTAAACCCCATAACTTTTATAGCTGGACTAGCAGGAATTAATCAGGATCTTACAGTATTGAATCAAGTGATGCCCCTTGTGCAGCAGATGCTACAGCAGAGGAATTAGGAGATGTTAGATACTGATGCAACACTTCTCTACTCCCTGATTAGTAGAGTTTCCTTTGACGGTACTAAGGATGCCTTAGATTTCATTAATACTATTGAGGCACATACTAGGACCAGACATACAGACTACCAACGGATCATAATTGTAGAGTTATAAGTTCAAGCGGCAGCTCAAGATTAGTTCATGTAGTTGATTCATCTGTCCATGCATGAGTTGACTTGGCTAGAGTTTAAGGACTGCTTTCTAAGATTCTTCTATCCTCCAGCCACCAGAGATGCTTACAGGTGGCAGTTGCTTTACATCACCAGAGGGGATAGGTCAGTAGAGGACTACATTAGGGAGTTTAACAGGCTATCTCGACATGTAGAGGACATCAGGAAAGATCCCTACAAAGTAGTAGAGTTGTATGTCACTAGTTTGGGACTCACTTTTATTGGTATGTGTACCAAGGACCGTACCTTGGAGAGTGTTATTGAGGAGGCTCATCTGATTGAGAGGCGACACATCTACCAAGGCACCATGTTAGATCCCTACATGGTTGGTGGTAGTGGATATGGTGTAGCTCCCGGGTACCAGCAGCCAGCATTTCATATTGGTAGTACGAGTCAGCAAGCTGCGAGTAGTTCACAGCATGGTGGTAGAAGGTCCAAGACTCACCGAGTTGGTCGACATGGTTATGCCACGAACAGGAGAAGTGGCAGAGGTCACAGATTTAGTACTGGAGTCAGCAGCAGTAGCAGTGGGCAGAGCTCTGGATAGAGTAGTTCTGGGTCTAGAGCTAGTGCATGTGCGAGTTGTGGTCGATTCCATTAGGGCTCGTGTCATTTGTTATCGGGTGCTTGCTTAAGATATGGACAGGTTGGTCATCTTGCTAGAGCTTGTCCTCACTTCGGATATCAGCCACAGTATGCTTAGGGTTCATATTCATCGGTGGCTCAGCCTTTCTATCTGATGCCCTAACAATACAGAGCACCAATACAGCCACAGTAGAGACCACCACAGCTTATAGGCCAGTAGGGCCGAGGTTCAGTTGGTAGGCCTAGTGGTCGTGGGTTTGTATAGCCTTCGACATCTCAGCAGGCAAGTTGTGGCTAGGCATGAGTTTTCACTCTGACACCGCAGGATGCTCAGACTTCTAATGCAGTAGTAACAGGTATTCTTTCAGCTGTGCATGTGATGCTAGAGTATTGTTTGACCTCGGCACTTCGTATTCATTCATATCCCCCGTGTTTGCTTCGAGAATCGAGTGGCAAACTTCCAGGTTATCCTTTCCTCTATCTGTATCGACTCCTCTTAGTGATGAGTTGGAGACAGATATCTTCTTTCCTTTGTGTCCAGTGTTAGTTGATGGTAAAGAATTATTGGCGGACTTCGTATTGCTCGATGTGTTGGAATTTGACGTCATTTTGGGTATGGATTAGTTATTGAGGTATTATGCTTTGGTGAATTATCAAGAGAAAGAAGTGGTATTCAGAATCCGAATGAAGAAGAGTTTTATTTTAAAGGTGAAAAGAGCTCCATGCCTCGTAATCTCATTTCAGCCATTACAGCCCGAAAGATGCTTAAAAGGGGTTCTCAAGGCTACTTGGTAGTAGTAAGAGATGTTGAGATAGAGAATAGGGCAATCGAACAAGTGCCAGTGGTGTGTGAATTTCTAGATGTCTTTCCTGAAGAATTATCGGGATTACCACCAGATAGGCAGATAGAGTTTTGTATCGATGTTATACCTGGTACAGATCCTATTTTTATGCCATCCTACAGAATGGCATCAGCTGAATTACAGGAGTTGAAGGAGCAGTTACAAGAGTTGCTCAATAAGGGTTTCATAAGACCTAGTACATCACCTTGGGGTGCTCTGGTGTTATTTGTGAAGAAGAAGGATGGTAGCCTTCGACTCTGTATTGATTGCAGGCAATTGAATAAGGTTATCATCAAAAACAAGTATCCACTTCCAAGGATCAATGACTTATTCGATCAGCTTCAAGGTGCTACATGCTTCTCTAAGATTGACTTGAGATCTAGGTATCACCAGTTAAGGATCAGAAGTGGTGATGAGCCTAAGACAACATTTCAGACGAGATATGGCCATTATAAGTTCCTAGTAATGTCTTTTGGGTTGACGAATGCTCCAACAACCTTAATGGACTTGATGAATCAGGTGTTCAAGCCATACTTGGACCAGTTCATAATAGTCTTCATTTATGACATCTTGGTTTATTCCAAGAGTGAAACTGAGCATGTTATGCATCTAAGAAGGGTGCTTCAGACTTTAAGGGAGCATAGGTTATATGCCAAGTTTTCAAAATGTGAGTTCTGGTTGAGTCAAGTGGCATTTTTAGGCCATGTGGTTTCTAAGGATGGCATACAAGTGGACCCTAAGAAGATAGAAGCTATCACAGAATGGCCGAGGCTAACTACAGTTAGAGAAGTATGGAGTTTCATGGGTCTAGCAAGCTACTATAGGAGACTTATGAAGGACTTCTCTAAAATTGCCACACCTTTAACAAGGTTGACCTAGAAGAATGCTAAATTTGTGTGGATAGATAGATGTGAAGAGCACTTTCAGTTATTGAAGGATTTATTAACGTCAGCTCTAATTCTGACTTTGCCTTATGGAAATGAAGGGTATACGGTGTATTACAATGCTTCCAAAGTAAGATTGGGTTATGTGTTGATGCAAAATGGCCAAGTAATTGCTTATGCTTTGAGGCAGCTGAAGAAGCACGAGAAAAATTATCCTACTTATGACTTGACGATGGCAGCCATTGTGTTTGCTTTAAAGATATGGAGGCATTACTTGTATAGGGTTACATGTGAAATATACACCGATCATAAAAGCTTGAAGTATATCTTCCAGCAAAGGAACTTGAACTTGAGGCAGGGAAGATGGATGAAACTTCTTAAGGATTATGATTGTTCCATTTTGTACCATCCAGGCAAGGCGAATGTTATTGTTGATGCCTTGAGTAGGAAGTCAGTGGGCAATCTTGCCCACATCAGCACAAAAAGGAGGCCTATTATCAAGGAGTTGCATGAATTGATTGATCAAGGGTTGCCGTTGAAAGTTACTAGAAAGTGCTTTTTAGCTCAATTCAGGGTACAATTAGTATACTTGGATCGAGTTAAGGCAGCTCAGAATAGAGACTCGTAGTTGCAGAGGATTATGTATGAAGTGCAACAAGGGCAGTCAAGAGACTTTGTGGTTGACAGAGAAGGTGTATTACAGTTGGGCACTCGGATTTGTGTGCCGAATGTTGATGACTTAAGGAAGGAAATTATGGAAGAGATACATTTTTCTGCTTATAGTATTCATCCAAGTTCTACCAAGATGTATCATGACTTGAAGGATACATATTAGTGGAATGGAATGAAGAAGGATATTGTAACGTTTGTGTCTAGATGCCTGACTTATTAGCAAGTGAAGCTTGAACATCAGAGACCCTCAGGATTGTTGCAAACTATGCCAATTCCCGAATGGAAATGGGACTTGATAGTCATGGACTTTGTGATTGGATTACCTCAGACTACAAGAGGTTATAATGCTATTTGGGTGATTGTTGACAGGCTAACCAAATTAGCACACTTTCTACCAATAAAGAAGACATACTCTACTAATAAATTGGTGAGACTTGATCTTAACAGGATTGTTTATCTACATGGAGTACCAATGAGTATAGTGTCGGACAGAGGAGCTATATTCACCTCAGTCTTTTAGCAAGAATTACACAAGGTCTTGGACACCAGATTGGATTTCAGTGTGGCCTTCCATCCTCAAACAGATGGTCAGTCAGAGAGGACCATCCAGACATTAGAATATATGCTGAGGATATGTGTGATTGACTTTGGAGGACAGTGGGATTCGTACTTGCCATTGATTGAATTTACTTATAATAATAGCTATCATGCTAGCATTTAGATGGCTCTGTATGAGGCACTGTATGGTAGAAAGTGCATATCACCATTATGTTAGGAGATTGGTAAAAGGTAATTAATAGGTGTAGAGTTGGTACAGCTGACTTCAGAGAAAGTCCCCGTCATACAGCAGAGATTGAAGACAACCTTCAGCAGACAGAAGAGCTATCTGACCCTAGGAGGAAGGATGTATCCTTTATGGTTGGAGACATGGTGTTCCTAAAGGTGTCTCCAATGAAAGGAGTCATGAGATTTGGCAAGAAGGGTAAGCTAGCTCCTAGATACATTGGACCGTTTGAGATTCAGTCTAAAGTGGGTGAGGTGGCGTATAGGTTGGTGTTGCCACTAGAATTGTCGAGGATCCACCCTGTATTTCATGTGTCTATGCTGAGGAAATACATTCCTGATCCATCTCACATTCTGCAACCTCAAGTCGTAGAGCTTAGCGATGATCTGACCTATGAGGAGTATCCAATGGTGATTGTAGATTGCCAAATTCGATAGTTGCAGACTAAGGAGATATTGATGGTAAAGGTACTGTGGAGTAACCATTCTACTGAGGATTGCACCTAGGAAACTGAAGCTGAGATGCAAGTTTTTTTCCCATATCTCTTTCCTTCTTAAGCTTTGTAATTCTTATTTTCTTGAATTCGGGGACAAATTCTTATAAAGAGGGGAAACTGTAATACCCTACATTTTTATTTAAATAAAGTAATTTTTGGATTTTGTTAGTAATAAATAATTTTAAATTATATTATACAATTGTTAATTTTTTTGTTGTTTAATTGAGATATATTTATGTTAATATTATTTTAGGGTTATTAATTGATGTAAGTATTGTATGTGAGCATTATTTTATTATTAAAAATGACATTGTTTATTTTTATCATTATTATTATTATTATTATTTAAACTACATTAATTTCATGGTTATTATATGTGTTACTATGTATATACACACACACACACACATATAATTAGAGTTTAATTATTATTTTATGTGTGTGTATTAATTTATTATTGTGTATATACATGTATATATGTATGTAGTATGCTTGTGTGTGTGTGTGTGTGTGTGTGTATATATATATATATGTATATGTACAATGTGCATGTGTGTGGTGGAGAATTAATGTATAATATTATAATATAATGTTTTAATATAAAGTAACTAATATATATATATATATATATATATATATATATACACACACACATGAAAGGAAGAAAAACTCACCCAAAGAAAAAAAATAACAAAAAAAAACCCAACACACCTAACCAAAACTGTCACGACCAGAACCCAGGGGCATGTGACCGGCACTAGGGAATGGGAAAGCATAAAGCCACCGAAATCCATAATAAGCCTTAAAAGAAAAAAATCGTAGAATATTTAACTTTGAAACTTTACAATAAATAAGAAAATATCAATGTGCATTATCAAACTGATTTTTCTCAATATAATTTAAACCATAATATCAGTGTATAGAATAAAATAAATAAACATTGGTCATACAAATAGTATCTCAGTACATAAAATTATAAGTACATTAAATCTCAAATAAATATGCAGTTATACAATTTCCTCTACTACGGTACACGAAAGTAAATACAACGTAACTAGATAGACCTATGTAGAATAGCCGGTGACGAAGCTACACAGCGAAGAGAAGTAGGCCTAATAGTAAACTCCCAAACTCCTGAAAAAAAAATAAATTGAGGAGAGTCAGACCTCACTGAGTAAATTAATAAAAAAATGAATGCGATTTAAAAATCTCATTAAAATAAATTTTATGGAAATATAACATAATATAATTTTATTTAACCATTTGGTATGCATATAATAAATCCATTTTTTTTAAAGAGAAGAAATAAATATTTGAATATCTTTTAAAATCATTTTAGTATAAAATTTTGGTAGAACCCAATTTATAAATTTTTAACAGTCATATGACTCACTTATATCCAAGACTACTGGATCCTAAGAGCAAGGCATCACCAGGATACACAGCCATAGTCATATCTCTTAATCCAATATCACTGACGGTGTCCGAGAGCAAAGCATCACCAGACCATCGGCCCCAGTAATATAATTAAATAATCACATATTTTACCGGTGCACACACGGTCCTAATGAAATCCATTAAGTAGCCCATTCTACCGTGGTTTATTTAAAGGATAAAAGAAAATAAATAAAATCATAAAAATTACGATAAATAAAATAGATAAATAAATAAAATAAAATAAATCAACTATAAATTAAATCATGCAAGATCATATAAATAATGTTGACTAGAATCTTATAAAATTAAATTCATAAGAATTTAATATACTTTAAATTAAAAATCCGACACTCAAATCAAATATTAACTTACAAGATAAAAGTGCTCCTCTGGCACGTCGTGTCCGACCTCGACTGGTAGACGCGATTGGAGGGACAGCTAAAAGATAGAAAAGTAAATGACAATCAAAAAAATAGAAACCTAACTTCTAGAGTTTCTAAGGAAGACTCGATTCGAACATAGAATAAAAATTTTAGGATTGACCAGGTGTCACATTTTACGAGAAATCTATCAAAAATTCGGCAGAATTTTCTCTGTAAAACGGACATCCCTCTACCAAAGTAGAGTCAACCTTGCAAATAAACACACTTCAAAATTCACAGTGGCACAACACCTCAGATTGGGACCCCAAACAATACAATTCCCAACCAAGGTTCACCAACATAGAATAAGCAAATACTAAATATAATTTGTTTAGTTTTTAAAATACTAAATAAAATTATTTTCCACCATAATTTAATAAAATTTCAAATAATAATATAATATTAATAACAATTTAACTTTCCAAATATCCAATATAAAAAAGTAGACAAATTCCAACTATATTTGCCCATCTAGATTAAATATACGAAAATATTAATTAAAAACTCATTCAAACCACAAAACAATAAATAATTTAATTTTGAATCAATTTTCAAAAATGGTTAGTATTAATTAACTAAAATAATAAATAATTTATAAAAAATTATTTTAATACCACATTTTGTCTCAAAACAATTAAAACATAGTATTTAATTATCATATCTACAAAACACACCATTTATTCATTATATCAAAATTTACATAATATAATACTTTTCTAAAAAAAATATTAGATAAATTAACAAAATCATTTTATAATTACTAAATTTACTAACATAATACTAACACTAATTTACTCCAATAATCAACCAAAAATAGTTAATTAATCACATTAACAAAATATACATAAAACTTAAAATACCTAAATAAATATACAAAAATTCCATAAAAATCAATTTAATTAATCTAAATTAATTTTGATATACTATTAACCAAAATTAACCCCAATTAATTTAGATCCACTAATATAAGTATAGATCAACTCAAAAATTAACCACATAATTAAAATAAAATTCTGGGTAATTAGTAAATATAATAAAAATCAACAAGAATATTAAATCAACACAAAATCAACTAACAACAGCCCTAAACAACTAAAAATCAACCTGAAAACTAACTAAAATCAATCAGAAATCAACTACAATAATTCTAACTAACTAACCCAAAACTCACTTACAACAGAAATCTAGATGCAGAATAGAGCTGCTAGAGGAACCAAAGTTGCTGGACTGTTGCTGCCTCATGCTACCAGACCTGCTGCTGCTTCCGTTGCTGCTGTTTGGTGCTGCTTCACTGCGTGCTGCTGTTGCTACTGGTGAGGGAGGTTGTTGCTGTGCAGGGACAGCAAGGAGGAGAAGAAGCAGCTGAGGAAGATGGCAAAGCAATGAGATGGCTACTGCTGGTGGAAGAAAAGAAGGTAGCAGCAGGGGAAGAAAAGAAAAAAAAATTAGCAAGGAAGGGAAAGAAAAAAAAATTTTTCCCGAGAGAGAAGAAGAAAAAAAAAACTTTTTGATCAACTTTTTTTTTTGTCTGAATAGTACTATATATATACATATATTTAATAGTTAAAGTAATGCACAAACACACACACACACACACATATCTATATATATACAACAACAACAATAATAATACTAACTCTAGTAAAATAATGCTATAAATAAATATTTGGACAATTAAAATAATAAAGTATGTGCATAAGGATAAAATAATATGAAAATATTAATATTAATAGTTCCCAATGGAATTTTAAATTTAGTTCTTAAATATAATAATTTTAATATATCAAATATAACAATATAAAATAAAGATAATTTATATTTTGAAAACCTCAATAATTATATAAATACTTTAAAATATTCGGGTTATTACAAAAACACATATCCAAGCTGCTGCCCCTCTCCATCCACCACCATCACTATCGTTCCTCTCCCTCTGGCGTGTTTCAGCCCTTTCTGGAGTAGCCATCACCGCCAATAACCTTCTTTTTTCTCTTCTCTTCCTCCGGTTGCTCTCTTCCTCACAGCTTAAAGCTTCCTCACCTCTGCTGGAGCTAGATCGGCACTGCCATTGCTCCCTCAACCTTCCTCACCTCCTTAGGCGTCGGTCGATGTCAAGCCTTGCCTTTGCCATCCATCTCCGACGTCGAAAAGTGAGGTTGAAGGTGAGTTGCGCAGAGTTGATTTCTAGTTATTTTTGGATTGTTTTCTGGTTGTCTGAGTTGATTCATGTGTTAATCCTTAATTATTCTAAGCTAGATGATGAATTATGCTAATTTAGTTGTTCAAATCTAATTTTTGTAGATTATTTTGATTTTTCTTGATTTTACAGAATTTTATTTGATTTTTATTTTATTTTATTTGATTTTTCTTTGAGTTAATTAGTGATTAGAGTAAATTATTGTTAATTATTTTTAGTATTTTGATTTTATTTAAGATTATAGAAAATTATTGTGTTAATTGTGAATTTTAGGGTATTTTATTAATATTTTAATAATTTCAAAAATTTATTGTTAAAAAATTAGGAAATTTTGATAATTGGTATTATTATTAGGCGTTATTAATTTTAGAACTTAAATTATGATTTTTGTGATTTTTACACTATTTTTATAATTATTTTTAAGTTTATGTCAAATGTGAATAATTGGGTTAGAGTTGAAGTTTTGTTGGAATATTGGTTTAAATATGTGTTTTAATTAATATTAAGGAGTTTAATATTGAGAAAATATTTTTTAGGTATTTGTATAATTTTCAAGGAATTTTTGAGTAATAATAATATGTTTTGTAAATTTATGTATTATAGGGGTAAAAATGTAAATTTGTGTTTATTATAGCTAAATAATAAATTGTTGTTGGTTTTAATAATAATTAAGGAATTTAAAAGGATTTTTACAAATTATTTACTATTTTAGACTAATTAACACTAATTTTTGAAAATTAATTTTAAATAATATATTAGGTATTATTTTGAGTGTTATGTGTATTTTTCTAGGATATGGGTAAATATGTAATTTTATGATAATTATAATTAAATATATATTTTAGTTAGTTTTACTTAATATTTGAGAGGTTTAGAAGATTTTATAAATTAATTGATATTTTGAATTAAGTAATATTAATTTTGAATATTATTTCCAAAAATTATATATATGTATATGTTTGTGAAATTTTGGTTTTTAAGCTTTAATGAGAGATTCTTTTATAAGCAATGGATATTTAGATGTAATGTGTATTTTTGGGAAATAAATGATTTAATTTTTTGATGGTTGAGTTATGATCCCGGTCGGGGCTAAGTGTAATTCTGGAAGTCCGACTCGAGTATGAATATCTATGAATATTAGAAGTGTATTTTCTATTCAGGAATGGCTCTACCTATGGTAGAGAGATGTCCATTTTACAAAGGAGACTCTGCTGAAATTTCGGTAGATTTTCTCATAAAACGTGACATTTTTTATAAATTTCTAGCGTTAATTATGGTTTTCCCTATCTATCGAGTCTTATCCAGTCTTCCTCGAGTCAGTCTAGAATTTCGTTATTTCTATTGATTTTCTATTTTTAATTCTATAGACATTTTTTTAAAATAGGTATGTTATTTTCTTTTCTAGAGAATACCAGAGCGAGAGCTGATGGATCGAGGCAAACGCGCAATCGTCAGCCTTCTCACTCTTCCTGTAAGTTGATAAATTGATTTGTGCGTGTGTTTTATTTATATATGCGTGCGCTCATATTTTTAATATTTATTATGTGATTTATTTAATTTAAATGCTGCTATTTAAGATTTAAATGCATTTTATTTATTTAAAAATTAGTTTTGAGAAATTTTGGTTGAATGGACTACCTGGTGGGTTTCATCAGGACCATGTGCACATGGTAGAGATTGAGAGATAGATCTGATGTATGTATGACTTGTGGATATAAACTGGGATGGGTGCCTCAATGGAAGCCTTTGCTCTCGGGGACCGCCAATGATTAAAAAGTTAATAATGAACTAGGATGGGTGCCTCGGTGGATGTCTTAGCTCTCAGGGATTGCCAATGCCATGTATTTGGATTAAGTGGATGACTGCGACTTGGTGCCTCTGTTGATACCTCTACTCTCGGGGACTGGCAGTCTAGTTGGATTAAGTGGGCCCAGTTGGCCATTTAGAAATTTGAGTTTAGGGTTCTACCAAGATTTTTCAAAAGTTATATCTATACATTATAAATTATTTTCACTATAACTATATTGTTTTCAAAAAGGTTTTCAAACCGTATAGCTCTTTTTATTAATTTACTCAGTAAGGTCTGATTCCCCTCAATTTATTTTTTTCAGGAGCTTGGGAGTTCAACCTCAGACCGCCTTTGTCACGACCCGAACCCAGGGACACGTGACCGGCACTAGGGAATGAGAAAGTATAAAGCTACCAAAACTCATAGTAAGCCTTAAAAGAGAAACGTAGAAATATTTAAACTTGAAACCTTACAATAAATAATAAAATCACAATGCACATTATCAAACTGATTTTTCTCAATATAATTTAAATCATAATATCAATGCATAAAATAAATAAACTTCAGTTATATAAATAGTATCTCAGTACATAAATTATAAATACATGAAATTCCAAATAAAGTATGCAGTTATATAATTTTCTCTACTGCGGTACGCGAAAGTAAATACAACACAACTAAATAGACCTACGTAGAATAGCCGATGACGAAGCTACCCGATGAAGAGAAGTAGGCCTAACAAAAAAACTCCCAAACTCCTAAAAAAAATAAGTTGAGGGGAGTCAGACCTCACTGAGTAAGTTAATAAAGGAATGAATGCAGTTTGAAAACCTCATTAAAATAAATTTTATAGAAATATTATATAATAAAATTTTATTCAAATCATTTGATATACATATAATAAATCCATTTTTTAAAAGAGAAGAAATGAATATTTAATTTTTTTTTTAAAACGTATCAGTATAAAAATTTGGTAGAACCCGATTTATAAATTTTTTAACAGTCATATGACTCACTTATATCCAAGACTGTCGGATCTTGAGAGCAAGATATCATCAGGATACACAGCCATAGTCATATCTCTTAATCCAATATCACTGGCGGTATCCGAGAGCAAAGTATCACCAAAACATCGATGTAATACCCTATATATTTATTTAAATAAAGGGATTTTTAAATAGTGTTATTAATAATTACTTATGCATTATATTAGATTTATGTTAATATTATTTTAGGGTTATTAATATATGTGAGTATTATTTACTTAATGTCTAGAATTCCATTGTCTATTATTATCATTATTAGTATTATTGCTATTTTAAACTATATTAAATTTTATGGTTAATTATGTGCTACTATAAACATTATATATATATATATATATATATATATATATATATATATATATATATGTGTGTGTGTGTGTGTGTGTGTGTGTGTGTGTGTGTGTGTGTTTGTGTGTGTGTGTGTGTGTGAAGAAGTGGACCAACCGAGACAACAAAAACAAAAATAAAAGACAAAAGAAAGCAAAAGAAAAAGAAAACGAAACAGAAGGAAGGAAGAAGCTTCCTGACCTCCTGCAACCTTCCCTCTCCATTCCTCACCATCTCTTCCTTCTTCTTCACTGCGCCATTCGTCTTGCCACCACCAGAATCGCCATTGCTGCCGTGAGGAAGAGCTTCAGGTGGTGCTACCGTCGTTGTTTCTTCTCTTCCACCTTCGGCCAAGCTTCCTCCTCACTATTGGAGTTTGATCCAGCGCCACCCAAGCTTCCCCAACTTCCCTCATCCTTTTAGGTGTCCGTCCAAGCCAAAAGCCGTCGCTGCAACTCACCTCCAGCGCCGGAATTAAAGGTTGAAGGTGAGTTGCTCAGTGTTATTTTTAGGTTGCTGTTTAGGTTGCTGTCATGTTGTTTTCTGGTTGTTGGTCGAATTTGAATGTTGATTTTAGGTTATTTTTGAGTATATGTTGGATTATGCCAATAAATTGCTTCAATTTGAATTTTTAAGTATTTTTCTCAATTTTCCCTAATTTACAGAATTTTGCATAATTTTTATTTAATTTTTTTAGTTGATTTAATTGGTTTTATTTGGTTTAGTTAGTATAATTAAAGTAATTATAGTTAATTGTTCTTATTATATTAATTTTATTTTAGGTTTTAGAATTTTGGTGTTAATTAGAGGTTTATGCAGATTTTAGGTATTTAATGAGTAATTATGCTAATTTTGAAAATTATGGTTAAAAATTATGAAATTTTAATAATTGAGGTTATTAGTGAATGTTATTAATTTTAGAACTCAAATTATAATTTTTGTGATTTTTATACTATTTTTATAAATATTTTTGAGTTTATGCCAAATGTGGTTTTCAGGCTAAATTATATTTTTAGAAGAAATTATTCGTTGATTTTATGTTTTAATTATATTAGGAAGATTAATTTTGAGAAAATAAATTTTTGGGATGATTCAATAATTTTTAAATTTTTTTTAGTACTAATAATATATTATGTAATTTATGTCTTTTAGGGGTACAAATGTAATTTTATGCTAATTATAGTTAAACATATATTTTAGTTAATTTTATTAATATTTAAGAGGTTTAGAGAATTTTTATAAATTAATTGGTATTTTTACTTAAGTAGTGTAAATTTTAAATATTAAATTCCAAATATTATATATATATATACATATAATACATTATAATGGTTTTAAATTGGGTTATAATTATATTTTGACGAAGGAATACAAATTTAGTTGTTTAATTTTGAATAATTGAGATTTTATATATTTTTGTCTATTTTTAGTATATGTGTATGTGAAATATGTATTTTGAGAAATAAGTGTTATTAATTCTCGATATTTTGTTGAGTTGTGATCTCGGTCGGGGCTAAGTGTAGTTTTGGGAGCTTGACTCGAGTATGGATATTTGTGGATATTAGAAGTGCATTTTTTATGCAGGTCTGGCTCTACCTTTGGTAGAGAGATGTCCATTTTACAGAGGAGACTCTGTCAAAATTTCGATAGATTTTCTCGTAAAACGTGATATTCGTAAAATTTCTACCGTTAGTTAGGTTATATCCTATCTATCGAGTCTTATCCGATTTTCCTCGAGTCAGCCTAGAATTTTATTATTTTGTTGATTGTTGGTTTCGATTCTATAGTCATGTTTTAAAAGTCGATTTGTTAATTTTCTTTTAGAGCATTTCAGAGTAGAAGCTATGAGACCGAGGTAGACGCGTGGTCGTCAGCCTTCACATTCATTTTGTAAGCCCATAGAACAATCTGTGCGTGTGTTTATTTAAAGAATGCGTGCGCTCATATTTTTATTATATTGATTATATGATTTATTTAATTAAATGCTATTATTTAAGATTTAAATGCGTTTATTATTTAAAATCGATTTTGAGAAATTTTGGTAGAACGGGCTACCTGGTGGGCTTCACTAGGACTATGTGCACATGGTAGAGATTGAGAGATGGATCTGTAATTTATATGATTGATGACTGTTAAACTGGGACGGGTGCCTCGGTGGAAGCCTTTACTCTCGGGGACCGCCAGTGATTGTAAGGATGATAATGGACTGGGATGGGTGCCTCGGTCGATGCCTTTGCTCTCGGGGACTGCCAGTGCCACATAATTGGATTAAGTGAATGACTACGACTTGGTGCCTCGGTTGATGCCTTCGCTCTCGGGGACCGGTAGTCTAGTTGGAATAAGTGGGCCCAATTGGCCATTTAGATTTTTTAGGTTTAGGGTGTAATATCCCGTGTTTTTAAAAATATTTTTACACTGTACCGGGATATACAGTGTCAATAATTTTGAATATATATGTGATATTTTTACGAGTTAATATGTATTTAAAACCTATTTTAATTACGGTATATTATTTTCAGTATTTTACGTAAAATTTTCCCGGGACTTGCATTTTCGGGGAAATTTTCACGTAAACAATTTATTATTAATTATTTTAGATGTATTTACGGACTTGCATGAACTCATACATATTTTTAAATTATTAAATAAAATCGGTGTGTGTATATTTATTTAATTAGGGTTTATTATTTCCCTAATATTTTATTAAGTATTTAATTGTTTTAATTGTTATTTAATTAATTTTATTTGGTATAAATTATTAAAATATTAATATTTTTATGTGTGTGGTGTATATTTGATGTGTGTAATTTAATATTATTTTAATATATAGTATAAAGTATATATATATACATATATACATCAAAAATCAAATAATTTTTGGAAAATTACCAAACTGCCCCCGAGCTTCCTTCTTCTTCTTCTTCTTCTCCTTCCCGCGCCCGACGACCACCACCCACCTCCACCGTCTGCAACTGCCATTCCTTCACCGTCGGTGTGCCTCTCAGCTTGCCACCGTCGCCTCCAGCCGTTTCCCGCTGCCAGCAGCTCCCTTCCCCGGCGCCGGCGAGCTAGTTTTCCATTTTTGGCCGAAACTTGATCCTTCGCCGTTTCTCCCTCTTCCGGCCACCGTTTTCGACACCGCCGGTCTCTTTCTTCTCCTTGAGCTCCGGTGAGTGTGATTCTAGCTTTGGTTTGAGCTAAAATGGTCTAGAATTGCTTAGGTTTCGATTTGTAAATTTCGGCCTATTAGGGTTTTCGATTTTTTTGAGCTTCGAATTGGATGATTCATGGAAACTTCCTTCACAAATGTTGTTCCTAGTATCTTAATCTTCATGTATGAATTTTTGTAGAATTTTTGGAGATTTTTTGGATTTTTGGGTATTTTTGAATATTTTAATATTATTTTCTAATTTTCGGAAATTAATTATTTAAATTATGAAATTGGAGTTTATGGTTAAATTAGGTGTTGAAATGAATTATAGGAATTTATTTGAAATTTTTATGAATTTCTAAGTATTTATTTTGAATTATTGAAGTTTATGGAATTTTGAGAAAATTAGGTTAAATGTGTTTTTAATGGAAATTAATTGGTTAATTGAGTTTAAATGTTGATATTATTGATAAATATGTTGAGAAAATTAATTTTGGGTAATTGTATGATTTTTGGTGAATTTTTGAAGTAATTTAGGTATATTTATATATATAGGGGTATTTTGGTAATTTTACCCTAAATTGTCTAAAAATGTAATTTAATTGGTTTTAATATTTATTTAAGGTATAAAAATGATTTCTACAAATTATTTAGTATTTTTAACTAATTAAAACTATTTTTCGGGAATTATTTTCAATTATATATATAATATACGGTTTTTCTAATAAAATGAGTTTTAATCGGTTTTTATAGTGTTTCAAGGTTAATTATGTAATTTTTACCTATAAAATGTATTTCTGTGATTTAAGGATATTTTCGGTATATCTGGAATTATTCTGTGTTTGTGGACCCCGGTCGGTGGACTGTAGTTTGGAGTCCGACCGTGGGATTTTGATTGTGTTGAGCTTGTATTTCGAAGTGTGTTTCTTTGCAGGGTCGGCTCTACTCTTTTGAGTAGAGAGATGTCCGTTTTACAGGGGAGGTTCTGCCGAATTTTTGGTAGAATTCTCGTAAAACGTGATATCCAGTCGAACCCTAATTTTCGATTCTGTGTTTAATACTCTAGATTGAATTCTAGGATTTCTGTTAGGTTTATTCTAATGTCGGCTATTTATTGCTTGTTTATTTGCGCCGAGACCGAGGGCTAGTGGACCAGGCCCGTCGGACCTGTCTCGTGGAGCGCATTAGGTGAGTTACTATATTATATATATATGCTTAGGATGCATGATTTAGAAATGCATGTTTTATGTTAATTAAATATGCATAAATAATTTGATTATTTCTTAAGTTTACATCAAGTATATTTTTGGTATATAATAAATTATATACATGTTTTGTTAATAAAATATATTTAAAATGTTTTTAAATATATTTTTAGTTTAATTCATGATTTGATTGAATTCATTTGACATATATATGCTCAAGATATACCTGGTTTATGTTTGGTATATTTTCGGTACATATATGGTTTATATTGTTATTTCATTTATATTCATGCATCATTTATTTTTGTGAATGAATGTTTTATATTTAAGAATGAAGGATATCAATAGAACGTGCTACCTAGTGGGCAGCACTAGGACCGAGTACGTACCGGTACGCCTATAGCTTTAGGCTATATTACTAACTATTTGTGGATATTGATTTGATTATGATTATTGATATGTGAGATGTGGGTTGTGGGTGTGATTGCTGGAGCTCGGTTGACCAAGTGTCTCGGGGCCAATCACACTGGCAGTCAGACTGCTGGAGCTCGGTTGACTTAGTGTCTCGGGGCCAGTCTACTGTCCAAATGGATTAAGTGGATATATTTGGAGTAAGTGAGCCTGTATGGCTTGAGTGTTGTTTAACACTATTTTCTGAGGTTGCGATATTCTAGGGTTCTATGTGATCCTTCATAAAAGAGGTTTTTCAGATAAAATATATAAAATGATTTTTATTGCATCTGTGTGCAATTGCCTGTATATATACATATTATATATATACTGTTGACTGTGTGCATTATCACTTAGTGTGTATGTATATATATTATAGTAATTCACTCAGTGAGGTCTGACTCCCCTCCGTTGACTATTTTTCAGGAGAGTCAACTTCCTCAGACCTCAGTAGCAGGTCGATACGCCGGATTTCTTCCGCCCCGGCTTCTTTATGTAAATTGTCTACTTGAGTCTTATTTATTTTATCTAGACACTGCAGTAGTTGTGAATTAAAGTATTGGATTTTATGTACTTTATTTTAAAGAGATGTATTATATTAAAACTGGATTTGTATTAAAGATTATATACATCTATGTGATGAGATGAGATTTAGTTTAAATCCAATTGATATGGAAAAATGATATTATGATTTTTATTTCCGCTGCATATTATATTTTTATTGTTATTATGGCATGCTTTATTTTATTTTTAGGCTTGCTACGGGTTCCGGATTCGAAAGAATTCCCGTTCCCTAGCGCCGGTCATGGCCCCTGTTTTGGGTCGTGACATAGGGTTCTACCAAGATTTTTCAAAAGCTATATCTATACATTATAAATTATTTTCACTACAAATATATATAGTTTTCAAAAAGGTTTTCAAACCGTACAGCTCTTTTTATTGACTTACTCAGTGAGGTCTGATTCCCCTCAATTTATTTTTTTCAAGAGCTTGGGAGTTTGGCCTCAGACTACCTCCACGCCGAGTTCTTCTTCACCAGCTATTTTATGTAGGTCATTGTAAGCTGTACTGTGTGTTAATCTAGGTTGCTGCAGTGGTATATGTACTAAGGATTATATGGTTTAAGTATATTTGTGTAATTTATTTGTATAAACCACGCTTATGTATAAAGATTTAAATTCAATTTATAATATGAGACGTTGAAGCACATTTTATTTAAGCAGTTGAATTTGCGTATTTTGAGAAAAATCAATTTGATAATATATTCTGTTATTAATTAAAGTTTAAAAAATGGATGGTTTTATTTTTCTTTTCTTTTAGGCTTACTACAGGTTTCGGGGGCCTTATGCCTACCCATTCCCTAGTGTCGGTCACGTGCCACTTGGGTTCGGGTCGTAACAATCGGCCCCAGTGATTTATTAATATAAATTAAAATTTTACTGGCGGTATCCGAGAGCAAAGTATCACCAGATCTTCGGCCCCAGTATTTATTAAATAAACAAATATTATACTACTGACGGTGTCTGAGAGCAAAGCATCACCAGACCATCGGCCCCAGTAATATAATTAAATAATTACATATTTGACTGGTGCGCACACGGTCTTAATGAAATCCATCAGGTAGCCCGTTCTACCGTGATTTATTTAAAAATAAAAGAAAATAAATAAAATAATGAAAATTACAATAAATAAAATAGATAAATAAATAAAATACAATAAATCAACTTAAATTAAATCATACAAGATCATATGATATAAGAATTTAAATTCATAAAATTAAATTCATAAGAATTTAATATAATTTAAATTAAAAATCCAAAACTCAAATCAAATATTAACTTACAAGATAAAGGTGCTCCTCTAGCACGTTGTGTCCGACCTCGACTGGCAGACGTGACTGGAGGGGCAGCTAAAAGATAGAAAAAGGAAATGACAATCAGAAAATAGGAACCTAACTTCTAGAGTTTCTATGGAAGACTCGATTCGAACTCAAAATAAAAATTTTAGGATTGACCTGATGTCACGTTTTACGAAAAATTTATCAAAAATTCGGCAGAGTTTTCTCTATAAAACGGACATCCCCCTACCGAAGTAGAGTCAATCCTGCAATTAAACACATTTCACAATTCACAGTGGTACAACACTTCGGATTGGGACCCCAAACTACATAATTCCCAACCGAGGTTCACAAAAAATAAAAATAAGTAAATACTAAATATTAATTTAATAAATGACAAAAAATAATAAAAATTAATAATAAATCATAATGTAATTTATTTAATTTTTAAAACACTAAATAAAATTATTTTTCACCATAATTTAGTAAAATTTCAAATAATAATATAATATTAATAACAATTCAACTTTCCAAATATTCAACATAATATTGTCAAATTCAAACTATAATTGCCCAAATAGCTTAAATATACTATAATATTAATTAAAAACTCATTCAAACCGCAAAACAATAAATAATTTAATTTTGAATAAATTTTCAAAAATAGTTAGTATTAATTAAATAAGAATAATAACTAATTTATAAAAATTGTTTTAATACCACATTTTATCTCAAAATTAACTAAAACATAGTATTTAATTATAATATCAACAAACACGCACCATTTACCTATTATTTCAAAATTTATATAATAATAATAATAATAATTTCTAAAAAAATTAAATAAATTATCAAAAATTATTTTATCACTACTAAAATTACTAACATAATATACTAACACTAATTAACTCAAATATTCAACCAAAAATAATTAATTAACCACGTTAAGAAAATATACATAAAACTTAAAATACCTAAATAAATATACTAAAATTCTATAAAAATCAATTTAATTAATCTAAATTAATTTTTATGTACTTTTAACCAAAATTAACTCCAATAACTTAGATCAACTAATATATATATATATATATATATATATATATATATATATATATATATATATATATATATATATATATATATATATATATAGATCAACCAAGAATTACCCAAATAATTAAAATAAATTCTGCAAAAATTAAACAAATAACTCATAATTAACAAAAATCACAAATCAACCTAAAACTAACCAAAATCAACTAACAAACAACTAAATCTAACTAAAACTAACTTAAAGCTAACTAATTACTAACCCGCTAACTTACTTCAAACTCAACTCAAGACAAGGGAGGGGTTGCCACTGCATACCTGAGTTGCTAAATTTCTAGATGACAACAGGTTGTGGTGGTGGTGTGGCTGGGGGTCATGGCAGGCGGGCTAGAGGTGCCTGCCGTGGCTATAATACCCTATATATTTATTTAAATAAAAGGAATATTTTTATTTCAAATAGTATTATTAATAATTACTTGTGCATCATATTATATTTTATTTATGTTCATATTATTTTAAGGTTATTAATATATGTGAGTATTACTTACTTAATGTTTAGAATTTCATTGTCCATTATTATCATTATTATTATTATTATTATTATTATTGCTATTTTAAATTATATTAAATTTTATGTCTATGTATGTGTTTCCAAGTACATGCACATATACATAATTATAAATATATATAGGTGTGTGTGTTCCTACTTATATATATGCACATTTATAAATAATTTAGGTTAAATATTAGTTAGGTGGGTGTGTGCATTAAAATAAGTAGTTTATATATATGTGTGTGTGCATGTAGTATATGTATTTATATATGCATGTACATAGTAGCACATAATTAGCCATAAAATTAATATAGTTTAAAATAGTAGTAGTAATAATAATATTAATAATAAACAATGAAATTTTAGACAATAAATAAATAATACTGACATATATAATCATTTCATAAGTTAATAATCCTAAAAAAAATATTATTAACAATTGTATAATATAATGCAAAAGTAATTATTAATAACACTATTTGAAAATTCCTTTATTTAAAAAAAAAATAGGATATTACAGTTACCTACAAAAATTATAGTCATAATTAATAATATCTATTAGCCATAAATATAAATTATTTTACATCTAAAATTTTTAGCCGCTAATGACTAATATATGATGTTAGCTACCAAAAAATAAAAATTATAGCTAGTTATTTAGAATTTTTGTCTCAAGGGTTAGATTTATGGCTAATTAAAATGTTAGCTAAAAATTAAAGGTTTCAATTGTCTAGAAATTTAGCCACATAAACGGACATGAGGACTAATAATTATTATTACCCACTATAATAAAAAATAAATTAATTTATAGTTAGAGGGTTTGGTTATTCAACTTTCCTTACTCTCTTATTTTCAGTCAACTTGTTAAAAGAAGTTTTAATACAAAATTTTAAATCGTGGTAAAAAATATAAATGTGAAACTAAAGTCTCAAATCTCATATTAAAAATAAACAATAAAAAAACTTTCTTTCTAAAATTAAATTGAAATCATTAATTTTTTTTTTACATATTGATGTCAAAAATCACAACCTTTTGACATTTTGCTTATTTATTTCAAAACTTGGTAAAATTAGCCTAATTAGATATATAATTTACTATTTTAGCATAATTTGATATAATATTTACAATTTTAACATAATTGTGATTTGATTATATATTAAAAAATAAAATATATACGTGATATTTAAAACAAATTAACTAACATTTATTATTATAGTTTGGCATTCATACGAAAGTTTAAAATAGGAAAAAAAGAAATGAACATAGTTTGTACAAAATAAATAAAGTTTTCCATTTTAGTTTTATATTTTTAAAAAATTACTAAAGTTATAACTATTATAATTAGTATTTATGATGTGAATGTAAAATTCGTAAAAATAGAGATTAGCTACTTACTTTAGATTTCACGTATATATATATTTTGCTTTTCTTAGTTTGACCAAATTGCAATTGTAATAAAATTATAAATATTTTGTCAAATCGAGTTAGTTTTGTCAAATTCTAAAATTTGATATAAATTTTTAAAACTAAAAAAATTTATGATTTTTGACATTAATATGCCTCTTCTTTTATATTAAAGGATATAGATTTTTTTTAAAAATAATGGTATAATTAAGTGCCATGTAAGATAAAATAAATATTTAAATTTTAAACATATAAAAGATCACATTATCTTATTTATAGCAAATAAGTTCATTTTAACTCCAGATATTTATTTGTAAGAAATAAGTCCGTACGTACATATATATTATTTGCTATAAAATAATACTCTTTGGTCTAATAATTAAAATCTTTTATTACAAAATTTATATTCACAATTGAATTTTATTATCATACTCTATGTAGTTAAAAGTATGAAAAATATCTATGAAATAATTTCAATAGTTAATTTTTAACCATGTCATTTTTTGTTAATGAAATCTATTTTTATGGTTAAAATATAAAACTTTATGAATTTAATTACAAATTACTACAAAATTATAGGTGATAATTGTTGAAGTGATTTTTGAAAGATAATGGGATGTAAAATATTAATGGAAATAAATAAAAGTATTTGGAAGTAAAAGATTTGGTAATGGATGGGTAGATTCAAGACGCAATGTATGATGAAAAGTATTTAACCTGTCAGTCAAGGTATAGATTTAAAAATTTTGTTGAATTTTTGTTCTTTTAATCTATATAAAATATATAGAAACTGAATACATATAAGTTGGCACGTAATATCTATTCAACAATGTGGCACTTTCTTAGTATCTAGATTTGTGGCATCCTAAAATTTCAACACATATTCATTATTTTTTTTATAAAAAATAATTATAAATATGATAAATTATTTTAAAATTTTAATTTTGTTATTAAATTGTTGTAGTCTATTATTTTGCCATGTACTACATTTTTTATTAATTATATTTCTAATTTTAATAATTTATTTGCACTAAATACTATCTTAATGAGTCATTATTTTATATTTTGTGATCTTTTTTTATTAATTATAATATTTTAAATTTTATATTAATTATTAGTTTCTATTATATATATATATACACACACAATTCGCACATCCCACGGATACTAAACTAAGTTATTTAATACCGTACTCTTTGAGGCTTTATTTCAACAATATATATATATATATACATTCAGAGAGAGAGAGAATTATTAGTCCAATAACTTTTGTTTAAGCTGAATGAATAAAAAAGTTCTAAGTTAAATGATATCTCATATTGGTATTCTATTCTAATAAGAGTTATATTTCCTCAAAAAAGATGATTACTTGAATAAAATGAAAGCTTAATAAGGAAGTCTATTCCAATTAAAAAAATTGCTCTATAAAGGAAGTTTTCATCTCTTCTAAACAAGACAATCTTACAAAACTAAGGAATCATATTCCTAAGAGGTTTGAGCAATACTTTCTCCTATAAATACATTTCATGACATCTTATGTTATTCATTCTCACATCCTTATGTTCCTATTCTCATCATACAACATCACCAAGACATTATCTCATCATTCCATCACCACATCATCCAAGCAATCACTCTTAATTCTCTATTTTATTATGTCTATTTGCTTTATTATATTTTTTTTGTTATACTATTATTGACTTAAGTTTCGGAATGTTTATGGGGGAAACTCCATTCCTTTACCTGTTTTTTTTATCGATGCAGGTTTCATAAGTAAAATATCAATTTAGAGTTATCAAGTAGCACCGTCTATGGAAAAAATCGAATCAAAATTTGAATTATTATTATTTGTTGTGAACCTAGCTCCACACCTCCACGATAAGAAAATCAACAAAGAAATAAAGACTCAATGCACCTCGGTAATCTAGAAACAAGATGGTTGTATTTAATTATGGATAAAAAGCCATGGCCATACATGGCTAACTCATGATCTGATTCCATGCACAGCTAACTCATGAATGATCAAATTCTAATGAATGGAATTATTACATACTTGATTTTGGGCCCATCTTTTCTCTTTGTTCAGTCTTCACAATTTGGAGGTTCAAGCTAATATAATCCACCTTGGAGCAGAAGCGGTGCATAGAGATTGCACTAGCTTTGTGACGTGCTGCATCAAAAGTTATATCACACAATAACAAAGAAAAATTCCTAAACAGTGTTGCATTAGGCGTTCCCCTAAATTGACTAGTTGGAATCCCTGGACACTCTCCGGTTTTAGTGGTGCCATCTACTAAAATTTTTTAAAGAATGGTTTGATTTACGGAGTGGCAAATTCCTGAATGAGTCATAACTTGAAGGCCTAGCTGCCCAAAGTCTTCCATTAGCTTTGTTAAGGATTGGTGCATTTATTCTGGGAAATCAATTGCCATTTTCCTTAGTGGCTCAAGATTGTTTATTTTAATCATTTTGCCATCTTCCTATTCATCCTTGACATCCCCATTAGTAAATATTGTAATCCCCGATGGTTAATCCTTATCATCTGGCTCTAGGTATCCTAGTGGATATCCCAGTTCTTGTATTCTTTTAAGCCAAGGAGGTGGATCAAGCTCCCCAAGACCTAAGAGTTTTCTTGTCTCAGCATCAAGAGAACCTAGCTTCAAGCCATCGTATTTTCCACCTGAAGAAGTCTAATAATAACGAGTCGCATTGCGCGAGCCAATATTCTGAATCCTTTTGGACTTAGGCTATTTTCTAGCATTACTAACAGCAGCATTGTCACGAGGCTGAGGGCAGTCCTTTAATGAATGGTTATAAGAACCATATTTGAAATAACGAGCAACATCATTCATTATTTCCAGGCCCCCTTTAATATTATTTGGGACATATATTGAAGTCAAACCTAATGCAAACCCACTATCATAAAGAGAGAGCAGGAAAATATGTTTCTTCATCGGATTCTAGTACTTCATTTAAGTCTTGAGATGATAAACCATGTTTTACATGCCACTCTGACCACCCTTTATTTTGCAAAACTACTAGAGCCTAAGCCCAGAAGCCTAACTTCATCATACAAACACTGTATGATATAAAGTAATTCCTTTCAGTAACTTCATCATGCAGACACTTTCTTAATCCTATATAAGTTCATCCACCAATATGACCAGCAGTACACCGAGAGGGAATATAGAGATCTAAAGTGTTTAAGATCAAAATTAATAGTATATCAGTCCCAGTTTTAAAGAGCCGCAATGTTCGAGCATAAAAATTGATGGGTAAGCAAGGATGCACTCTCAGTATAAGCTAAAAAAGTGACATATGTGCACTGAAAAGTTCGCAAGAAAAGAAGCGATGAATTGATGACCAAATAAAAAGCTTTTGCTTGGATACAAAATAGGTGGGTTGTTAGTTTCTAAAACATGAATTGCACTTGAGGGTCAGTTCATACATCGTGGTAAAAGGTCAATAATAAGACGGCTCTCAGGTCAAAAGCATCCGTCCACCACCAAGCCTTGATGCATAGAGATAGTCAAAGGTTCGAGTTTGAATCTCGGACATTAAGTCAAGCACCAAGCATTAGATGCCAAACATTAAGTTCTAAAACATTTGGCCTCCGAGTATCAAATTAACTAAAGAGTGAGCTTTCATAGCACACATTCTTTGTCATCTAAATTTGTACCTGTTATTTCATTAGCATCAAGATTCACAACCGGACGAGATACAAAGATCTTTAAGCAATTATCCATCTTTTACAAATAATCATAAAAGAATGGCCACTGCCAATGCCACACCCACTAATAGTGGCAAAATCCCAGCACCTGGCATTGAGCAACAAAGCCTGAACATAATCGAAGATTTGGGGTAATCATAGTTGTCCATCTCCAGCGAGTATTGTTAAATAGAGAATATATAATGTAGAATAAAAGAATGGGCTGCATGGATTCTACTACAGCTCCTAGGTTAAGAATTAAAAAAAACATCAAAGAAAAATGCACAAAGCATCAAAGTATGGTTAAGCAAGTCAGCCGAATCATGAAGCCCAAACCAGAATAAATTTAAAGCTCAGAACAAGAGAAGGCTCGAACTAAGGATGGCTTGGCTCAAAGTAATAAAGTTTGAAATCTCAAACTTGACATTGATGAGAAGCAATAATAGTCATAAAAGCTACCAGCTAACAGATTTTATCGAACATCGAGTGCCAACCTCGAGGATTTAAGAAGGCTTCTGCTCATCGAGCATTATGTTCTGAGCACCAAGCCTAGGACACTCATCAAGCACTGAGTCTTGAGGTCCAAGCATCCAGCACCCATAGCACATGAAGATTTGAGGGTCGAGTATCAAGCAAATAAAATTGAAAATTACATATATAATAAAAATATTAAAGTTATATGATTCAGTATCAACTAATATTAATAATAAAAAAAATACTATTAATTTAGTGTGAGTTATTATTTGATAATTTAAGTAGATAATTTTAACCTAAATAATTAGATTTACATTAAGTATTCGTCAATTAGATTTGTATCAAGTATTAGGCTCAAATAAATACTATATAATACTTATTCATTATTAAGTTAGATTTTAACTATGTGTATAGTTTTAGTATGTAACATTACCATTAAGTAAAATAAACTAAACTTATAAACCTATTAACTATAAGATTACTAAATATATCTCATAAACTAATTATTAAAATTACTAACTATAAGATTAGTAAAAAGTTACTAACTATAAAATTAGAGTAATAATTATTGGTAATAATTATTGGGTATGAGTTATAACTAAAATGCTTAGTATTAAAGTAATTAAATGCTTCCTCTAGATAATTCTAATCATATAACACTGATTTATTATTAAGTTAGATTTTAAATTGTAAAACAGAGTAAGAATCACATATTTATATTAAAAATTATATAGATTTCATAAAAATAGTATTGATGTTATGATAAAAATTTTAGTTTTAAGTTTTGATATTAACCTATTATAAATATAAAATTACCATAATTTTATCAAAACTAATATAAATATGATAATAAGTTATTAACTTAATTTTTTAACATAATATTAATCGAGTGTAGTTTTAATTTTTAACGTTAACCCAATACATCTAAACAAAACTACATAGTTTTGAATTTTAATATTAAAAAATGGCCTAAAATTATATTAAAAAATGCTCTGAAGTTTTTGCATAATAAAATTTTAATATCATAATATAACTTTAGTATAAAAAAATCCCTAAATAAAACTATGTAGTTTTATAAAAAACTATATAGTTTTAAACTCCTGAAAATTGGTTTCCATATCAATTATAAAAAAAAAAAAAACCCTAGTTACTACTTGTTCTTTATTTTTATATCACACAACCGCCCTCTGCTCATTTACTGTGTCTTCTTCTTATTCTTCCAGTCTTGCAAACTCACATGAAACTATATTTGATGAAGAGAGCAAAGCAAAGTAATGGAAACTAAAGGGAGGCAAGTCCCACTATTATTGTCTTTTGAGTGTAACAATTTGATTAATTGAATTGATTATCATCTCATTTCAAAGAAATCCATAATCAACCACCCCAACCATAAAAACTTGTCACTTTCCCATCTCAAAGATTCAAAATCCCATAAATGAAGACTAATTCAACAGTGATAACTTCTCTTTTTGCTGCTACTACTGTTGCTGTAGTTTATGATCTATAATGATTAATGGTAGCAGACTAGCGATGCATCCAATGGAGGCTCCACCGTTAACCGATGGACTATGAAATAGCCTAGGAATCGGGATGAAGGAAGTCCAAGGTATGCCTGACACTCATGGTGGTCTTATTCTTTGTATTGCTCAAGTGGTTTTTAGTCTTATTTTTGTCTTTGTTATGGCCAGTACCACTGATTTTCTCTTAGTCACTGCATTTGGGTATGTTTAATATCGTTTTTGTTCATTTAACAATTATGGGGTTTTTTTCAGATTAAATTTTTTCTATTTTATTTGTTTATTTGTTATAGTTATCTGGTTATTGCTGTGAGTTTGCAAGTATTATGGAGCCTGTCTTTGGCAATTGTGGATGTGTATGCTCTTCTGGTAAAAAGAAGCCTTCGAAAACATATGGTTGTTTGGGTTTTGCCATTGGTGATTGGATATAGTTTCTTTCTTTTAATTGCTTTTTATACTTTATTATTTATTAGACTATAGAATCTGCTTCATGGAATGGAATTGATATTGATCATCAAGTGTAGCAATACTATATTCTTATTTATATCATGTATTTATGTAAAACTTTTATCTTATTATTTAATATTGATGGATAAACCTTCTGGGGTTTCTCTGCAAGAGAAATGGTTTTTTACACTGCTAAATTGGCACTTAGAGCATTTTAGGCTGATGCTAATTTGTATCATATTACTTTGAGTTTTTAGGATTGAGCTAGTAATTTGATTATTTAATAGTAAATACTAGTTTTAAATTTTAGACTGACTTGAACGTTTGCTATCATTTCCATATCATTAGTAGGACATGCCTTTCATATGAAATGAAAATGATGGAGAGAGCAAAGTCAAGATAGAAGCTGTATACAAGAATGAGATAATGGGAATTTCCATATCAATATTTGATTGAAGTTATCGATGGGTCTTCTTTTGCTTCTCGTTTATATATTAATCATGTTAATGGGTCTTTGACTCTTATTAGTTTGTGTTTTTTCTTTCTCGATTCTTCTTGATTTGGTAACCACTGCTTGTTTCAATTGAATTTAATATTTTTCTTGGTTTGTTCAATAACAGATGGAGTACTAAAATGCAACTCTCTTAGACTGCCTAAGATTATGACTATTTTTGGAGTCGTTAGGATGCTTAAACTAGTTGCTGGTAATAATACTACATTTTTTTAGTTATATCACAATCCACAATTTAGTTTCTTAACACATTTGGAAGTATTTGTGCACATCAACAAGTTGATTTTATATATTATCTTATAATGTATTAGCATTAGATGTAATTATATATGCAACACATTTGGAAGCAGTCATTAAGAGTGACTGATTGCTCGTAATTATATATCATAATTTATGTGCTCGTTAATGATTGATTGGTTGCTTTTGCAGGAACACTTTGCAAAAGTTGAAAAGATGAATATCACTCTCAAATACATTGGTTAGTCTACTAAATTTCCCTTAATCTCTAGTATTTATGTTTAATGCAATGGCTATTATGAAACAATTATTGAGAGTTTTAAGCAATGAATTTCCTATATGGTAGATCCTACCTACATGATCCGTGCTGTTCCAAGTAATGCAATGATGCATCTAATAATGTCTATTACACTCTACTGGCTCACAATGCCATTCATAATGCAATGGTAGGATATACAGGATTCACAATGAGTCCTGTTAATGGAAGACATGCTTACACACCATTTCATATGGGTTCCTATATGATTGTTTTATTCTTATTCATGTTCAATCATAGGTCTCAGGTGCAAATAAGTTAAAGAACTTAAGAGGAGTTCATTATATGACTCGTACTTTACATAAGGCTTCAAGGAAGGTTTCAAGGGATTTTATGCTAGGAATACAATTCATTTATGCTAGGATTCAAGGGTGGATATGTAGATCCTTCAAGATTCAGGTTTACAAGGCAAACATATTTTGTTAAGAGGCACACAGGGTTTAGTAAGGATTCAAGTGTTTCTATTCAAGGCTCTAACTTTGAAATTGTGAGTATTTTTATATTTTTTCACTTTATATTTTGTAATATTAAGATGGTTTTAAATTATTGTTGTTATGCATTAATGTTGGTTTATTTACTTAATGATATGAATATATCGTAGTTGTATTTTATTATTTTACTTAAAATAACGTGTCGATTAACACATTTATGTATATATGTAGGTGGAAGGATCAAGATCTTGAAGAAAATGAGAATTATGAACTTGAAGAAAAATTATTAGCATGATTTTTTTATATGTTGTTGAATAATTTAACATTTTATATGAAGTTTAAAATATTGTAACAAGATTTAGAATTTTTATGGATGTTTAAAATCAAATTATTATTTAGGATTTGTATGTTTAATTAGTTTTTTTATTATGTAATTTGATATTAAATGTGTTAAATGTGTTTAAACGTGTTAAAATGTATCCGTATCAATTCGTTTTTAAACATATCCATGTCAAATCGTGTCTAAATGTATCCATGTTAAACGCATCAAAATGTATTTTTGTCAAAACGTCAAAACTTATTCATGCTAAACCTATCAAAACGTATTCGTGTTAAACGTGTCTTAACACATTTAGACCTATATATGTTATGGGTTATACGGGTCATGTCGTGTAACCCATTAATTAAACATATCCGTATTTGAGTTTATAAGTTTGACATAATTAGTTAAACAAGTCCTGTTCAGGTTAGTCATATTTGTGTTATTATCGTGTCTTGATACAACCCATTTATGACCCGCTAACATGAATTGCCAGTCTTACCCGGAATAACGTAGGATGAAGTCTCATCGCAATTGCATCTGAGTCTACCAATGGAACCAAATCTGAGAATTGGACACTTAGACATATTAAGAAATTCTCGGGGGATGAATTTAAGGCAGAATAAGATGTCAAGGAGTTGGACACAAACTTTGATAATACATTTGCATAGCACCTAATTAAGGATAAGATATTCAATATTACATAAAGTAAAAAATCATGGCGGCATCTTCAAGGACAAGGTCATTCAAGCAACAATTGAAGTAAATAATGAACATAAATATTCATTAAACTCAAAGGCGGGACAAGAGGCCATCAAGAGATAAGTTTTCTTTCTCAATTATTTATTTTCACTTAATTATTTATTCTTATATGAGTATTTATAGCTCATCACACAAGCATGCTTATACATCTACACATAGATGCTCGTCCATATATACATGATTATCATTTGTGCAAAACTTACATCAATTACATTTGATATATTTATTACATGAGGACTGATAATTAAATGGAGATTAATTACACGATCCCAAAACTATTGTTCTTTTATCTATCACTACAAATAAGGAAAATATATTTACTAAAGATGCTACTTGAAGCACTAATCCGTCTAAGTAGTCAGACATTTTACAAAGGAGACTCTATCAAATTTTTGATGGATTTTTTGTAAAATGCGACATCGGGTCGGTCCTAAGTTTTGAGTTTTAGTCGAGTCGTATTTTAGATCGAGTTGTTCTTTAGACATTCTAGATGTATAAAATTAAGAATTTAATAATAATAATAATAATAATAATAATAATAATAATATTATTATTATTATTATTATTATTATTATTATTATTATTATTATTATTATTATTATTATTTGTGCCGAGATCGAGGCTTTCAGGACAGGCCAGTTGAGTCATTTTAGAGGAGCGCACATCTGTGAGTTATTATTATATGTATACATAGCATATAGAGATCATTATTAGCATCCATATTTTGACTATATGAATTTAATATATTAGTTTGCATCAAATTTTATTTATTTATTAATTATTATTATCATTACCACATATGCACATATATGTGATTTCATATATAAATTGTAAATGCAAACTTTATGTTCGTAATTTGGATGCTTTACATATTTAATATGATTTCATTTATTTAATTATTTTTGATATAATATTTTGGAGGATAGTTGTAGAACGTGCTATCTAGTGGGTTACACTAGAACTATTGCACAACAGTACATTAAATGCTAGGCCATAAATTTATTGATTTGAGATATTATTGATTTGATTATTGAGATTTATGGTGAGAGAGCAATGTGATTATAGGAGCTCGGTTGACCTAGTGTCTCAGGGCTAATCATGATGGTAATAAGACTGTAGGAGTTCAGTTGACTTAGTGTCTTGAGGCTAGTCTACTGTCCAAAAATTTAAAAGAGAAATATTTTTGAAATTAAGTGAGCCTGTTAGCTAGTGAGGTTTAGTGATCAAGGTTATGGAATATTTTAGGGTTCTACTTTGATCATCCACTTAAAAAAATTATTACATTTATTTGTTTATCGAAAAATGTAATTTTGAGCATCTGTATAAAATGCATGTATAAATTAAAATAAATATAAATATTATTATACTGATGCTTGAATGTCTGTATCTGTATGTTGCATGCATATATATAATAATAATTTACTCAATGAGGTTTAACCCTCCTCAATATATATATATTTTCAAAATTCTTCCCATCAAACCTCCCATACTAGTTCTCTTCGTTGGACCCTTTTCTCTTCGACCAATCTATGTAAATTTTAAATTACTGTTTCCTTGTATTATTAGATGTTGTAATAGTATTATATACTTGATGTATTTTATGTTTGTTGTTATTGGTCATTGTACTTTGAATATTGTAAAATATTTTATTATAATATATATATGGAGATTTCCTTTTGTTTTAAAAAGTTTTAATTCTGAGTACTATTTATATTTATGTTTTATCGAGTTTTTATTTTACTATGGGTTACAAATTTTCATAAATTTCTGTTCTCTAGTCCCAGTCATGACTCTTGGGTTTGGGTCATGATAAAGTTGGTATCAAAGCCTAGGTTTAGTATGGTGGACCTACGTTGTTAGTGTTTGAGTCTTCTTTGAAACTACTGTAGCAAATTAGATTCGATTATGTCTTAAAAGTCTTCCTTGTTTTAGAATTCCATATAACCGATAGAATGTCTATTTTATCTAAATTATGTTTGTGTTTGCTCTTTCAAAATAAGGAGGAGAGCATGTATCACTCCACAGGTTGATGAGGCTGAGGATATAGGGTGGGTCCTTTTAGGATGAGATTCTACCTTATGAGTCACCGATTAGGCATAGGGGTAGAGGTAGAGGTAGACCTAGAGGAGTAGTAGATCACTATAGATAGAGAGAGCTGTAGAATGTGGGACCTACAGATCAAGATTTTGAGGGAGCTGCTTTCGCATCAGGGGTTCAGTAGGGTGTTATGTCGATACCTTTGATCGTCCCACAGATGCAGCCTATATATTAGCAGGGTATATCTGACCCAGAGGTAGCTTTGTTCTACACTAAAGTCAGCAGGATAGCATTTGATGGGCATTTGATGGGACTTCAAATCCTCTAGACTTCTTGTATTTGATAGAGACAAGGACTTAAACTGCTCACATCGAGTACCAGAAGATCATAATTATTGAGTTATCTATAGAGGGACCAACCTTAGACTGGTTCGTAGGTGATCCAGCTACACATGACGACATTCACATGGGCACAGTTTTAAAAGAGATTTATGAGATATTTCTACTTAGAGCCTATGCGAATGAGCTATAGACTTCGATTGATGGGTATTAGTAGAGGCGATAGATCAGTAGAGAAATATACCAGAGAGCTCATTAGACTGGGTTAGCATGCAAAGAACTTGATGAGAGATCAGTACTTTGTCATCACTACATACATCATTAAACTAGGTTTTATATTTAGTAGGATTCCTATTATAGGTCTGACTCTTAAGCCTGTGATAGAGTTGGCTAAGGAGATAGAGCTCAGATTGATTAGGCAGGGAGTTATGCCTAATTATTATAAGTTGAGAGGTGTCCTAGTAGGAGGATCTCAGAGCACTCAGTACACTACATTTTAGATTGGCTCTAACAGTCAACAAAGACGATTCATTCAATAGGGCCAAAGACCTCAGCATAGAGTCCATAAGAGTAGCAGACATGGCTATGATGGAGTTCATAGACAGATCAAATTCAGTTCAGGTCCTACCAGCAATAACAGTGGCTAGAGTTCTGGTTATGGCAGCACAAGGTTAGCAGTCAATGCTTGTCAGATGTGTGGGAGAGTCCATTAGGGACCGTGCTACATGGCTCCTAGAGCATGTTTTAGATACAGATAGATGGGATATTTTACCAGTCATGTCCTTATTCTAGTTATCAGTAGCAGTTTTTGTAGTAATTTTTACAACATTTTATTACTAATGTAGCTCCAGCTCCCTATTAGTTATCACCAGCTTAACATTAGAGTACTTTTTAGTTTGTGGCCCAGTAAGGGCAAGGCAGAAGAGGCAGAGGTAGTGTGAGAGACTTTGGTCAGGCATCCACTAGCTAGTAGGGAGGTAGAGGATGGGCCATAGTCTTCACTCTCACTCAGTAGGATGATCAGGCATCCAATGTAGTGGTAGTAGGTGCACTCTCAATATGTTTCTTTGATGCTAAAGTTTTATTTGATCAGGGTGCTACCCATTCATTCATATCCTCTATTTGTGCTTCGAAGTCAGTTTGGCAAGCTGCGAGGATGGCAATTTCTTAATTAGTTGCCATGCTTCTAAGTGATTCATTGGACACTGATGTTGTTCTACCTGGGTGCCTAGTGTTAGTGGAAGGAAGAGAATTGTCTATGGATTTGATATTACTTGATATTATGGATTTTGACATGATCTTTAGAATGGATTGGTTGTCTCAGCACTATGCCACAGTTGATTATCGGAGTAAAGCGATGATTTTTAGAATTTTGAATGATGAAGAATTTAAGTTTGTGGGTAACATGAGTTTTGCACTTCAAAATCTCACCTCTATCATCATGGCAAGAAAGATGTTGAGAAAAAGGTGTTAGGGATACTTAACATTAGTTAAGGATACTATAGTAAAGCTGAAATCTATCTCAAATGTTCTTATAGCGTGTGAGTTCCTAGATAACTTTCTTGATGAGTTGCTAGGTTTACCTCCTCACAGGGATATCGAATTCTATATTGATGTGGTTCCAAGCATAAATTTTATATCTATACTGCCTTATAGGATGGCTTTTATAGAGTTAAAAGAGTTAAAAGAGTAGTTACAAGAGTTACTGGACAAGAGTTTTATTAGACCTAATGTTTCTCCTTGGGGTGCACCAGTTATGTTTATGAAGAAGAAGGATAGTACACTAAGACTGTACATTAACTACAGAGAGCTAAATAAGGTGATAGTTAAGAACAAGTATCCCCTTCCAAGGATAGATAATTTATTTGATCAACTTCAGGGTGCATAGTTCTTCTCTAAGATTGATTTGGGGTTAGGTTATTATCAGTTATGGATTAGTGAAGCCGATGTTCCTAAAATGACATTTTGTACTAGATATGGCCATTATGAGTTTCTAGTGATGTTGTTTGGATTAACTAATGCACCAACTACTTTTATGGATTTAATGAATCAGGTGTTCAGACCATTTTTAGATCAATTTATAGTGGTTTTCATTAATGACATACTGTTGTATTCAAAGAGTATGGAAGAGCATGTATATCACTTAAGGATAGTACTACAAACACTGAGAGAACATCAACTTTATGCTAAATTCTCTAAGTGTAATTTCTAGTTGGAAAGTGTAGTATTCTTTGGGCATGTAGTGTTTAAGGATGACATTTAGGTTGATCCATACTATTTGAGTGGCCTAGACGGACAAAAGTTATTGAGATTTAAAGTTTATTGGGTTTGGTTGGGTATTATAGGAGATTTATACATGATTTCTCAAGGATTGCAGCACATATGACCCGCCTGACTCATAAGAATGTGAAGTTTATATGATCAGATGTATATGAGGATAGTTTCTAATTGTTGAAGAAGAAATTAACTATACCTCCAGTGTTGACTTTGCCTAATGGAGTAGATAAGTTCACTGTGTATTATAATGCTTACAGAGTTCGTCTAGGTTATGTATTAATGCAGAATAGAAGGGTAGTGGCTTATGCTTCTAGGTAGTTAAAGAAGCACTGGCAGAACTATCCTACTCATGAGCTAGAGATGGTTATAGTGATCTTTGCTCTTAAGATTTAGAGGCATTATTTGTACGGGGTAACATGTGAGATCTACACTGATTATAAGAACCTAAAGTACATTTTACAATAGAAAGATATGAACTTGAGGCAAAGAAGATGGTTGGAACTTTTAAAGGATTATGACTATGATATCTTATACTATCCAGGCAAGGCTAATGTGGTAGTAGATGCCTTCAGTAGAAAGTCCTCATGTAGTCTTGCTCACATCAGTATGGAGAGGAGACCGTTGATCCAAGAGATGCATAAGTTAGTAGACCAAGGGTTGATGATAAAGACAACTAGGTCATGAGGATTGCTAGCTTAGTTCAGAGTTAGATAAGTATTGAGGGATAGGATCAAAGTAGCTTAGACTTGAGATCTTAATCTAGTTGAACTTATGGAGAAAGTTCATAATGGAAAATTAACTAATTTCAACCTTGATGATGAAAGTGTTCTTTGGATCAGTGGAAGATTATATGTTCCTAATTTGGATAATTTGAGAGAGGAGATATTGGAAGAAGCTCATTTTGCAGCCCATATTGTACATCCTAGTTCTATAAAGATGTATCACAACACTAAGGATCTTTACTGCTGAGATGGAATGAAGAAAGATGTAGCTAAATTTGTTTTTAAGTGCTTAACCTGTCAGTAAGTGAAAGTAGAGCATTAGAAGCCTTCTAGGAAGCTTCAAACTCTTCTGATTTTTAAGTGGAAATGGGAGAGAGTCACTATGGATTTTATGACATAATTTTCTCATTATAAGGATGGATATGATTCCATTTGGGTGATAGTGGATAGGTTGACCAAGTCAGCTCATTTTCTACTTGTTAAGGCTACCTATTCTATAGCCAAGTTGGCTAGGCTATATATTAAGAATATTGTGTGCCTTTATATGGTGCCTGTCTCTATTATTTCTGATAAAGGTTCGGTGTTTACCTCTTTATTTTGGTAGAAGTTGCAAAAAGCAATGGGTACCAAGCTTGAATTTAGTACTATTTTTCATCCTTAGATAGATAGTCAATCTGAGAGAAAGATCTAAACACTTAAAGATATGTTGAGGATGTGTGTGATGGATCTTAGAGGCAATTAGGATGACCATCTACCATTAATAGAGTTTACTTATAATAACAACTTTCATAGTAGTATTAAGATGTCATCACATGAAGCATTGTATGGAAGAAAATGTATGTGTTAGAATGAAGTCGAGGAAAGAGAATTGAACAAACCAGAGATTAACCAAAATGCATCCAAGAAAGCTGCTTTGATAAAAAAAGAGAATGGAAACAGTAGCTATCAGACATAAGAGTTATGTGGATATAAAGTGCAAAGATGTGGAATTTCAGGTTGGAGACTATGTATTCTTGAAAGTGTCATCTATGAAGGGCATTATGAGATTTGGTAAGAAGGGAAAGTTGGCATCGAGATACATAGGACCTTTTGAGATATTGGAGAGAGTTAGTATGGTTGCCTATTGGTTAGCTTTGCCTCTGAATTTATCTAAATTACATCCAGTGTTCCATGCCTCGATGCTCAAGAAGTACCTTTTAGACCGTTTGCACATTTTGTAGTCCTAGAGTGTGGAAGTGAATGGAGATCTGACATACAAAGAAGAATCGGTTGTGATTATTGATCGTTAAGTTCGCCAATTGCATTTGAAATAAATCTGGATAGTCAAAGTGTTATGGAGGAATAATAACGTGGAGGAGCATAAGTGGGAGACTGAAGCTAAGATGCGAGTGGCTTACCCTTACCTTTTTCTTTGATGAATTATTGTATTCAGTTCTTTTTATTTAAAATTTAAGGATGAATTTTTATAAGTGGAGAAGATTGTTATAAACTAAATTTTTATAAATTATAAAATTAAATTTTTGGAATTTGCAGTGTTAATAATTATTTTATTTAAATTATAATATTTGATTATTAGTGAAATTTATTCTGAATTTTTGGTGTTGAATATTATTAATATTATTGTTTAAGTAAACTATTGATTAATGGTTAGTGTATAATTAATTTGTGGAATATGTAGATTTTTAAAATATTAGAATATTAATTTTTGATTTAAAAGTTATTATTATTTTATATTATATTTAATATATATATATATATACAAAAACTTTTTTTTCTTTTCTCTTTCCTTCTCTTTTTTTATTTCTTCTTTCTTTTCCTTTCTTCCCTTCTCCCCTTCCTTTCCTACTCACCCCGACACCACCCAGCACTACCATGCTGCACTACCTCCACCAGACAATGCCAGTGTTACTAGCAGCCCCTCTTCCTAGTGACACCATCACCTTTCCTCTTTTCTTCCTTTCTCTCTCAACATCGGATTGGTCCAAGGCTTGCCAGTAATGTTTCGACCACCTCTAGATGTGCCGCTAGTCTCAAATGAAAGCTTGTCCTCAGGGCTTTTTAAGCCCTCAATTAATTTTGATTTTCAACTTTGGTAAGTCTCTCAATTTTGTGAAATTGTGTTTATGCTTAATTTCATTAATTTCTGAAATTGAATTTAAATTAGGTTAATGACTCTAGATTAGTGTTGTAGAGGTTATAAGCTTTCCAAATATGTGTTTAGATTTAATTTTGGAGATTATTTTCGAAATGGCACTATTCTAGGCTCGGGTTATTATTCTGGTACTATTCTGAGATCGGGAAGATTATATTTTTAATAAATTCTACTGATTATTTTGAGAAAGTTTTGTGAAGAAGTTTATTGAAATTATATGTAGAATTTTTATTATGAATTTTTAATTGTTTATGTGAAAAATGAATTTTTGAAAAAATTAGTAATTTTTATATTTTAGTTGAAATTATTATTAACTATTATGTTTTAGATAGTTTTTGAGCAATAAATAGTATTAAAATAATTTTTATAATTTATTTCCTATTTTTAGCTAATTATTAGTAATTTTTTAAAAAATATATGAATAATGATTTTATTTATTATTTATAAGCTTAAATGAGCTTTTGGTTATTTTTATTATACATTTTAGCAATTCAAATAATAAATTGTAATTAATGCTATTTAATTTTAAATATTGGAAGAATATATTTTAATAATGGAGAATTTAATTACAAATTAGAATTTTATTATTTATTTTGGAAATAAACATCTTTTATACTTTTATTATGTAAATAAATTGATTTATGATATTTATATGAATTTTTATGATTTTTTTGAATTTATATTATTTATTTATTAGTGGATTGTGTTGGTTCTCGGTTAGGCAATAATTGTAGTTCGAGGGCTCAACCTGAGAAATTGAACTTTGTGCATGTTTTTGAAGTGTATTTGCATGCAGGATCGACTCTACTTTTATAGAGGGATGTCCGTTTTACAAAGAAGACTTTACCGAATTTTTGATAGATTTTTCGTAAAACATGATATCGGGTCTGTCCCAAATTTTGAGTTTTAGTTGAGTCATATCTTAGATCGAGTTGTTCTTTAGAAATTCTATATGTATAAAATTAGGAATTTAATTCTAAAATTATTATTATTATTATTATTATTATTATTATTATTATTATTATTATTATTATTATTCTATAGTTATGTCGAGATAGAAGCCTACAGGATCAGACCAATTGAGTCTTTTTAAAGGAGCGCACACTTTGAGTTATTATTATATGTATGCATGACATATAGAAATAATTATTAGCATCCATATTTTGATAATATGAATTTAATATATTAGTTTGCATCAAATTTTATTTATTTATTAATTATTATTATTATTATTATTATTATTATTATTATATATATATATATATATATATATATATATATATATATATATATATATATATATATATATATATATATATATATATATTGTAAATGCAAACTTTGTGTTCTTAATTTGGATGTTTTACATATTTAATATGATTTCATTTATTTAATTATTTTTGATATAATATTTTGAAGGATCGTTATAGAACATGCCACCTGATAGGTTATATTTAGGCTGCTGGGTAGCCGTACATTAGATGCTAGGCCACAAACTTATTGATTTGAGATATGATTTATTAATTTGGTGAGAGAGTGGTGTCATTGCAAGACTTCGGTTGACCTAGTGTTTTAGGGCAATCATGTCGGCAATGAGACTGCGGAAGCTTGGTTGACTTAGTGTCTCGGGACCAGTTTACTGTCTAAAAATTTAGAAGAGAAATATTTTTAGAATTAAGTGAGCCTGTTGGTTGATGAGGTTCAGTAATCGAAATTGCAGAATATTTTAGGGTTTTGCTCCGGTTTTCCACCTAAAAAAATTATTGCATTTATTTTTTTATCGAAAAATCAGATTTCAAGCATTTGTATAAAATGCATATATGAATTAAAATAAATATAAATATATAGATATTATTATAATGATGAGTGTTTGTTTTCTTAGGTTGAGTGTTTCTTAATATAATCATGTTTGAGTGTTTGTTTTCTTAGGTTGTATGCATATAAATAATAATGAGTGTTTGTTGTCTTAGGTTGCATGCATATATATAATAATGATTCATTTAGTGAGGTCTAATCCCCTTAATATATATTTTTTATGATTCTTCCCATCAAACCTGCCATATTAGTTTTCTTCGCTGGACCCTTTTCTCTTTGGCTGATGTATGTAGATTTTAAATTACTTTTTCCTTGTATTGTTAGACGCTACAGTAGTATTATATACTTGATGTATTTTATACTTGTTATTGGTGGTTGTATTTTGAATATTATAAAATATTTTATTATGATATATATATGGAGATTTCCTTTTGTTTTAAAATTTTTTAATTCTGAATAATATATATATTTATGTTTTATCGAATTTTTATTTTAAAACTTGCTACGGGTTCCGGATTCTCGTAAATTTCCATTCCCTCATGCCGGTCATGACTACCAAATTTTGATTGTGACATTTTTTAAATCCCTATAAAATAAATTGGATAGTTATTCAATTGTTTCCTCCTTTTTAAGAAAAATAATATTTGAAAACTAATTTTAACATTTTTTCAAATAAATCTAACAATTAATTATTAAATGTTTACATAAAATCTTAACTTCTTATGTATCAATTAAAATAATAAGTAATAAATTGTGAATCAATGTAATATATATATAGGTTAATATTAAAAAAATAAAAATAAATAAAGTAAACACTTTTAACTGTTACTATAAATAATAATAAATTTTTAATTTTTAATTTTTTTCATATTTTTCAGAAAAACTAAATACTTTTATATTATGACTAGGTCTTACCTTTTAATTTTTATAAGAAAAAGAGGATAAAAGATTTAATAAGTGTCAAATTTATTTTATAGGAACCTAAAAGTAATTTTTAAAAAATACTATTAAGTCCTTCATATAAAATTAGATGTAATTACCACAATTTATAAAGTTGAAGAAGTAAATTGAAATGACTTTCAAAGTAGAATTCAATTCATAATTGGTTCAAAGTTCATAATAGAATTGATAGTTTTTCCAATATTTTATTACAGATTATACTTTTTCAAAGCTTAAAATTCTAGCTATAGAATAACAGAGAAAATGTTCAATTATTCATAAATTGATAAGTACTAATTTTGAGTTTAATTTAGTATAAATTGCATAAAATAAAATCAAATTAAATTGTCATTTTCCAGTGGTCAATATTTTTATTGAAACAGGACTTAACAATTTCTTATTTTCTTTTTCCAAAATTCAAACATCTAATTTTTTTCCTTTTTTAATAGTTTAAATCATGTGGAAATAAATTTCATAAATCGATGACCGTAAAATTTAAATCTGCAACTCGGGATACCCTTCGAAAAAAGTGACTATTTAACTACTCTATGATTGACATCATTTTTAATTTAAATTATTAATAGTCATTAAAGGCTCTAAAGAAACATGGTAATGTTACATATTTTTTACGGTTAAATTAAGAAGAATAAAACATTACATAACCCATACCAGAGAATGGATAAGGCATCTAATTTAGCAGACATTGTTTGTTCAATTTCAATACATATATATGCCCTAACAATTAATTCAAAATTCCAGACATCGAACAGCAGAGAACTTTTCTATGAAGAAACAACAGATAAAAAATGGCGGATAACTTGGCAGGATACAACATCACATCACCATGTAAAACATTTATTTACTTTCAAGTACTGATATATAACTCTCTCTTCATGTATGCTAGCTAGCTACTTACAGCCCAGACACGGACCACCTTTATTTACAGTTTTGTTTGTAGCATCCTCCTCCAAGACCATTGCCATATGTTGGTTTAGGAGGAGGATAATCAATGGTTTGAGGTAGCCATTCCTCTAAACTTAACTTTAACACTCGACTTTATTATAACTTTTTGTCTCTTGCTTCTTCAAGTGACCAAATTCTTTCTAATAAAAGTAAAGGACCAAGATGTTGATTTTTAATCAGTCCGATATCCAGCCCAATCAGCATCTGTATAACTAGTAATTTCATAATTTTTATTCCTCCTAAAGAATATACCTTTGCTTGGGGAAGACTTCAGATATCTTAATACTCAGTATACTGCATCCATATGCTCTTTACTTAGAGAATGCATGAATTGACTTATAACATGTATTGCATAAGCAATGTCCGACCAAGTATGAGATAAGTAAATCAACCTTCCCACTAGCAATTGATACTAATCTTTATCAGTTTGGGCTTGATATCCTTAAATTGATGGTCTATGGTTGACTTCAATTGGAGTCTTGGCTAGCTTACAATCAAGCATTCTCATTTTTGTCAGTAGATCCATTATATACTTTTGTTGGTAGAGAGAAATCCTTGAGCTGATTTTGCAACCTCAATCCCTAAAAAATACTTCAAGTTACCCAAATCCTTAAGTTTAAACTCGATTGCTAACTATCTTTGCAAGATTGTTGCCTCACTTAGATCATTTCTAGTGACTACCATTTCATCAACACACACAATCAGAGCGATGACTTTACCTAACTTTTATTTAATGAATAGTGCATGATTAGAATCACTTTACTTATAATCGAGCTTCCTTATAAAAGTTGAGAGTCATCTAAACCATGCTCGAGGCAATTGCTTGAGTCCATACAATGCCCTTTTTAGTTTGCATACTCAGTCAATACATCTTATTCCGGGTGGCAGATCCATAGAAACTTCTTCATCTATTATTCCATTCAAATAGGAATTCTTCACATCAAATTATCGTGGTGGCTAGTCCAAGTTGGTAGTTAAGGAAATAAGAACTCAGATGGTGTTCATTTTTGCTATTGGAGCAAATGTATCTTCATAATCAATTCCATACTTCTGAGTATATTTCTTTGTTACCAACCGAACTTTATATTGATTAATGCTTCCATTTAGATTGAGTTTGATAGTAAATATCCACCTACACTCCACCATTTTCTTTCCTTTAGGGAGTAGAATAAGATCCCATGTGAAGTTCTTTAGCAATGTCTCTATTTCATCATTCATGGCTTTTTTTCTAATCTAAATTAGCTAAAGCCTCTTGCACATTACTCAGAATAGATACAGTAGATAATTAATTCACAGTATATGCATAAGATTTAGATAAATGGTCAGTTGATATAAAATTATTGATAGGATATTTAGCTTTGGTATGAAGGTCCAGATCATATTATTTTTTTGGAATCCCTCTATTGATTCTAGAAGGATAATGAGGCTCAGTATTTTAAGATACTAAGGGAGATGAGTTTACCTTATTGTGCACATCCAGAGTTTCTTCAGCTTTTGGTGTAGGTTGGGAAGACGTACTATTTTGATTTGTTTCTAGGAGAAAGATACTTAGATTATCATTAATTGTCTATCTAGATAAGATGCTCGGACCACTCGAAACATTAAATGTTTGTCCAAGTGAGATGCTCGAAACATCTGAGATGGTCAGAATAGGTGAGATGCTCAGAACATCTAAGATGTATAAAACATCAGAGATACTTGAAGTGCTATCTTTAAAGATACTCGAAATTCTCTCCCCTTGAAGAGAGCACTTGGGTTTGGTGAAAAAAGGAGCATTTTCATGGAACTGAATATCCCAAGTTACATACATCTTCTTTGCATTTGGATCATAACATTGATATCCCATTTGTAGATTTGTATAACTAATAAAAATACACTAGTAGCTTGAGGATCTAATTTCCCGAGTTGCTAATGAACATATGTCGACCATCCAAAGATTTGGGGCTCAAGATTATTGAGAGTTGGAGATATAAAAAGTTCTTAAAGTTTCTATAGAGGCATTTTAAAATCGAGTATTCTTGATGGAGTCCAATTTATAAGATATGTAATGGATCGAACATCCTCTCCCCAATATTCTTAGGGAACATTCATGTCAAACAATGATGCTCGAATGATTTCCAATAACTGTCAATTCTTCCATTTAGCTATACCATTATGTTTGGGAGAGATGACATAGGATGTTTAGTGGTGAATGCTATGCTTGTGTGAAAAATCTTTAAGAGTTGAGTTAAGATACTTTCACTATTGTCAGACTGTAAGACTCAAATTCTACTCTAGTATTATGTAGCCACCATTTTGTATGGGTCTCAGAAAGTAGAGCACACATCTCCCTTTTTTGAAAGTAGTGATGCCCAGGTCATCGGGTTACATTCATTAATAAATGTTACAAAATATCGAGCACCAGACAGAGTAGGAATCTAAGTAGGTCCCCATACATCAAAATGAATGGTCATTAATAGAATTGAATTTTAATTATAACTCGGTACATATGAAATCGAATGGCTTTTTGCCAATTCACAAATATCACACTTAAATTCCGAGTCAATGATACTCAAAAAAAATTTTGATTCAAGGATGGTCATGGTTTTGAAGATTCAAAGAATTCAAAGGATAAGAAAAGAAAAAAATACAATTTCAAGGATTCAATACAAAAAGAAATATTTGTTTTTAATGGGTATGCTTTGATACCATGAAGAATAAAATTTAGAGAAAAGAAGAGAAAATTCAAGGGAAATATATTTTTCTTATGTTCATAAAAGAGAGGTTATAACCCTTGTATATACACATAGGAAACCTATTCATATCCTAATTAGGAATATAATAACATCCTAAATAAAATAAAGACTTTATTCCTAATTGTATACAAATATTTACTTCCTAATATATACAATAAAAAATATTTACTTTCCTCAACTAGAATTCCAATTTTATTTGTCTACGATAATGAAAAGAAAGATGACCAAGAAGACGATGCCATAAAAGAACTTGGTCTTTAGCCAAGCAACTTCTACTAACCCTATTGACTTGACTTCTAACTCAGATCATCATGCAAATCTAAACAATATAACTTTCCATATTTAACACTAGAGCCAAGAATTCGGTGCGTTGCAATGTCTTGAAATACACAATAATTAGGCCAAAATTTGATAGTGTAATTTAAAGTTTCAGTGATTTAGCAAATAGATAGTAAATTACAAGAAAGAGATGGAATAATAAGAATAGTATTTAGATTAAGAGAGTCAGAGTTAGATACTAATCCTTCATGAGGGACTGGTGTTATGCCTTCATTAGTAGTCAGGATATTTTATTAGGTTGATGGTCAAATGGATGTAAGATGGTGAGTGGAGTTTTTCATATGATTAATAGCACCTGTATCAATAGTCCATGTATCATTGTGGGTAAGATTTTTCATACTTGATGTTGCATCAAAATCACTACTTCGTTTGGTATCACTAGAGGTGGCAATTGCAACTTTTCCTAGCTTCTTAAAAAGTATTCTATTAAAATCCTACCATTTTAGATATCCAATAATTTCATAGCACCGTTCTTTAGAGTGTCTAACTTCGCAACAATGAGTACAAGTGTATATGATGGATTTACTCAGTACTTACCCTTTAAACTAGGGACGAGTCTGAGCTGTTACAGTACTACATGGTCCAAAAAAATATCCAGCCCTTCCATTGTATGTCACTGGTTGTGGTCCCTCAATATATATGCATAACTAGACTCAAGATCAAGAGGTGGATCCTTCCATAGTACTTCACTTCGAGCATTCTTAAATTTTGAATCTAGCTCGGGTAGGAAAATATATATTTGAAGTCGGGTAATATACTTGTAGAGTGACATTACTCTATTAACATCCTCCCCTTGCACACAAGTTCAAGCATCAATTTCCTGAAATATTCTAACCAACCCATTATAATATGCAAGCAACAGCCTACCATTCTGATGTGTAGTGAATGGTTTCTGGTTTAATTCAAACAACTGAGTTTCATTAAATCTATTATAAATAGTTTTTGAGATAGCATCCCATATCTCATTTGCTTTTAAAAGACAGATGAATCTTTATATCAATGTTGAACTCATGGAATTAATCAGCCAACTTTTAACTCAGTTATTATCAATAAGCCAAGTCTCCAAACCTTTATCTCATGTTGGTGGTTTTGGCATTGTGGCAATAATGAAGTCATATTTATTTTTGGCTCTAATTCGCATCTCCATGAGTTGTGACCATAGAGGATAGTTCGTATCATCAAGAATAATTCTAATAGGAAAAGGAAAATTATCTTGAAGAGTTTGAATAAAATTAGGTGTTCCATGGGATACGATGGATGTGTTTTCAATGGTCATGGTTTTGAAGATTCAACGAATTCAAAGGATAAAAAAAGAAAAAAAATTATTTCAAGGATTCAATACAAAAAGAAAAATTTGATTTCAATGGGTATGTTTTGATCCATGAAGAATAAAATATATAGAAAATTCAAGGGAAATATATTTTTCTTATGTTTATAAAAGAGAAGTTACAACCCTTATATATATACATAGGAAACCTATTCACATCCTAATTAGGAATAGAATAACATCCTAATTAAAATAAAAACTTTATTCCTAATTGTATACAAATATTTACTTCCTAATATATACAATAAAAAATATTTACTTTCCTAATTAAAGAAATAAATCAAAATTAAGAAAAAAGTGGAAAAGAGAATGGGACTTTCACTTGTTACAAACTGAATAAATTTTTAAATCTTAATGCTATTTAAGAGAATGAAAATGCAATTAGTTTCTATCATAAAAGTAAACTTAAGATTTATTATGTAGATCCTAATGCTTTAATAAGTATTCTCATTTTCAATTATAACCAGCAATAATGACTAGAGGTACTTCTGTAAAAAAGTTTATATGCCCCTATTCCCATGAGTCTAATTATCATATTGGATGTTAGTTAGGTACAATTGATTTTCCTTAATAGTCTATTACAGTCAAAACCAACATTTCAATTTTTCAACCTTTGTTATATCTTCTAACAATTTCAAAAATTAGAATGCATCTAGACTAGGCATATCAGCTGGTGTTTTGGTACTTATTTGCTTATATTTTCATTTCTAAATCTTAAAGAAAGACATTTTACTATCCATTAGTCATTCTCCAACAAAGTTTAGTTTTAAAAGCCCAAACTCACCTTTCATGACTTTCAGGCATCATTATTGTACTATTGATATAAAAAATCATGTTATACAAAAAAGATCCTCGAATGAAGATGCTCAGAGTGCAAATGTAAGATTCAACTGGATTCACTTGGACATTTTTAACCAGATTAAATAAGCAAAAGATGAGAAGGAACACAAAAAATACTCATTACTAATCTTACATATTTTAGAGTTATTACAAAATGCACAATTTCTTCTCCATTAATCAAATTTGTAGTAAAAACCTAAAATTAGTGAAGGTGAAGTAGCACTTATAGCTTCTTCTTTTGAAAAATGTCTCAGATATAGTTTCTTACAAAAAAATCCATACTTTTTCTGAATCTTAAGCTTAAATCTTTAATTTTCAAACCAGTAAATGACATTGGAATAGTTCCTATTGCCATTTTCACTCTTTTTTCCCTCTCTCTCTTTCACACACAGAACCTCACCATCTAAAATTCAATAACAATCATAAAAAAAACTCAATTAACCAATTTAAAATACCATAGCCATTAAAGCAAAAGAAAAGTTTTTACTTCTTATTGTTGGTGTACCTGAAAATTAACAGAGCTTGTGAGGTAGAAGATGAAGAAGAGGATAAAGTGATCGGTAGTTATGGTGAAATTGAAGGATCTGGAGACACAAAGAACTAGTAGTGGGTATGGTAGTAATTCTTTTTAAGGGATGAATTAAACAATAATATCATGAAGAGAAAAAGAAATCCATGGTTAATGAAGATGTGGGAATGACGATAAAGGCTAAAAATGAAAAAAAAAAAGGATACAAGACCAAAATAAAAAAAGCAAAAATCAATTATGAAAATATAAAAAAGGGCTAGACCATTAAAAAAAAGAGGTCTGGTTAAGCAAGCCATTTTTTGAAATTTCCTATAAAATATATTTAAATTACACGTATATTTATTAGGCAAATTCTGCAAGTGCATGGTTCACAATAAATAGTAAAGAGTGAATATAAGTATTATTCCTATACAAGACATTAAGCACAACTTGTCTCTAATCTACACAAAAACATACATTCAATTAAGCCTAAAATCAAATACAAGACATTAAGAACAACTTGTAAAATTGATTAAATATTAATTTGTTGAAAGGAAATAAGAATCCAAATAAGTAATAGACTAGTTATCCAAATCCAAACCCTAAAAAGAGTTTAGCTACACATAATTGTGGCGATAAACACAAACATAATAAAAAGTGTTAAAGATGAAGAAGAAGAAATAATGTTTGATGCTATGCTTTAGAATCTTGTATAAGCCTTCTTTAATCTCCCTTAAATGTGTCTTTAAAAGTGCATCTCTAAATAAGAATGATTTTAAATAATCAAGAATTAATTAAAAAAAACCTTTTAATCCCCTTTTTATATTACAAATTCAATCGAAACCTAATTTGACTTGAATTCCCAATTGTTCTCCAAAAAGGAAACTTTCTTCTGCTGGACATGGCTTAAGCACGACCATGTCACATCCTCACTTTTACGGCATGGCTTTGCGCATGCCCATGTATCATCCTATGTTGAGCTTTCACATTTTCTTCAACTTGGATATAAGTGGTCACAGTTTCAAGCATGTCCCTGCTTAAGCCACGTGGTCCTTTATAAATTCTTTAATTCACATAAAAAGGGCACGGTTTTGAGCATGCGCTTGCTCCATCCCATGTTGTAACTCCTTTAATTCCAGTGGTTGACATGGCTTCCAACAGGGCTATGCTACCTTGATTCTTCTTTTAAATTATGACATGGGCATAAGCACACCCATGTTATGGCCATGTTCAGCATTCCTTGACTATTTGGCTTCCTTTTCAATTTTTCCTACAAAGGGGGAAACTCTTATTAATATCAATTAAAAACTCCTACATATACTAAAACTAAATAGGAAACTAGAATAAAGGTCTAACTTAAATAAATGACTAATTAAGCCTAAATTCTTCCTAATTATTACTAACTATTTATTCAAAATTCATTAAAATTCAATTCAAGAACATATGTAAAATTACACATAACAAATTCCCCCACACTAGAGCTTTGCTTGTCCTCTAGTAAAAATCAGATTTAAACATATAAGCACTAGCTCAATTATAACCAAAGAGTTGTAATTTCTAATACATGTAAGTCGACAACACTAAGACTGAAACATGTTTACTAAAGAAGATAATCAAATAAAATTACATCATATATGAACAATTTACTAATCACAACCTAAGCATATAACCTATTTGAAATCCAATGAACATAACCTTAGGAGGAAAAAAATTGGTTGTGAATGCATTTTATGCTCAATTTCATAATATATTTTCTTTATTTAATGAGTGCATTTTATGCTTCATCTCACCTTTTTCTCTCTAATCAAATCTTCCCACTTTAGTAATCCTCAGTTGTTCCTGCACTACTAAGCGTGGATACTATTATATGGGTCCTTTGGATACTCTTACTCAAATTAAATAATTGGAGTAGATTTTGAGCATATATAAATATTTAAATTTAAGCATTGCTTTTACTGAAGAAAAGAGAGATGTTTTTTGTAAAATTCGTTTAATCTCCTAATTTCATGCTCAAATTCAATCTTTCGATTCATGCTTAGTTTGTAAGAACTAAATTATACATACATAAAGACCATGTTTAACCATCTTAATCAATAAACCATTCAATATTTTGATAATTTAATAAAAAATGCATACTTATATAATGTAGCCCTCTAATTATAATTGAGCTTTAATTTCGCACAAAACTAAAATAAAAAATTTTAAGGATAAGCATTACTATAAATGTGGAAAAATGAGTTGAAAGTTAATGAAAATTTAAACAAATTACTTATTTACTTTTTTATTTTATATTTTTTAACATGGAAAATGAAACCTTAGCACATTAAATCCTTAAATGCATAGGACATACAATATGAAAAATATATATGACCTCCCCCAGACTATCCTAGACATTGTCCTCAATGACTGAAATAATAAAAAGAAATAAATAAAAATAAAAATAAAGCAAGCAAGAAAAATGACTTAAAATAAAGGTGAATAGAAGTATTGTTATGAATTGGTTGCATTAGATCATAATGTGCATCAACTCTAAACATAAGAAAAGTTAAAGAAATGGGTGACAAGCATAAAACAGAATTAGACATAAAGTATTAAATATTCAAAACATAAACATAAACATAAGTACTAAAAAAACATAAAAAGACATAAAATATCCAAAATAAAGGCAAATAGCTAAAAATAAACATGAAACTAATCAATCATTAAGAGAAATATCATCATTATGAGCAGTCGCATCCCCATCAACAGCCTCATCTACAGTATTAGCATCATGAAGTTCTTCAGTTACAACTGCAGCGGAAGATAAAGGAAACACTAAGCAAGGGCCATTGCAAGACCTTGGCTTTGATCAAGATTAGAAACACTATCACATAGCCAATGGAGAAATTTTGAGTAATATTAAAGGGTGGCCGCGAAATGTGGTGTTGAAGAGGAAGAAGGTTCACCTGAGGGAGCAGTCAGAGGTGGGTCAACTTAATGGGGAGCATTACCAACATTGGGTTTAAGCAAAACATATTGTCCATCTCTAATCTCAACCAAATGGATTTTCCACATGAAATTCAAGTTGAAAAGCATCATAACACACACTTGTGTCAAATTCAAAAAAGTATCAAAAACACCTAAATTCCTAACTAGATTAGTAATGTAAGAGCCTCTGCACAATGCATCTCTTTTTCTTCCTAGACATTCCTTCCATGTAAACCGCAAAACTATAGCCTAAATGAGGTATAAGTCCCTTATTAAAATAGAGCAAATAGAAAAAGTGTGTAAGGGTAACATTACTTGTGGCCTCTCGCCAACCACATATAGTGAAAGTGATAAGCCTATATAAGTAGTGGAGTGTAGGACTAGCTATGGCAGTACTCTTACTAACCATAGGGTCATAGTTTACATTGGTAGTGCCATGAATGATTTCTCTCTAATATCCCACTGGGCTTTTTTGGCCAAAATCAATAAGAATGGAACTACAAGCATCACTGGTGGCAAATATAAGGTTATAAAAACCATAACCAACAGTAAAGGCATTCAAAGAAAGAGAGAATTATTTACGCCTAAGTTAGAATTGCACAACATTAGGCTTATTAAAACCTACGAATCCTTTAGCAAGTGAGAAAGTAGATAAAAATTCAATAAATAGCTCAAAGAAGATGGGTTGATCAATACTTTGAAAACTCTCCTAATTACATCTCTTAGTCATACCCGAAATAAGTTCTTTTAACCCCCAAATCATCAGAAACTATCCTATAAGAGGGGTGGATGGGTAAAGTATGTAAGATAGCACACCTGTCTTTGTGCATTTTCTAAGAAAATTATAGAAGAGGATGAAGTAGGGATGAAGATGGTCATTAGCATGAAGATGAAGGGCAAGTGGAAAATGATGGTGCCACCATTCTTAGGTCACGGCGAGGAGGGTTGATCGAGGTAGTGCGAGGCTTTTTCTTTAGTGGATTCATTTTTTTCCTATAGATTTGGTCCTACCCATGATGATTTCATGGAGAAAATGATAAATTGAGTGTAGGGTAGGTAGAAATTGATAGAAAAAGGGTTAAAAGTGGAGAGAAGAGAGAAAGAAAAGAAAAAAATAGAAGAAAGAAGTGTGGTGACGGCTAAGGTAGAATAGGATGCTTTTATATTGATGACATGACATGGGTATGTAGTTGCGTTATCACTGCCCATGTCAAGGAGTGATGCCGTTGATGGATGTTCAACACGACCATGTGCTAGCCGTGTGAGGATCTGCTAACTTTGAAGTCGAAAGAATGAATACACATACAGTCATGCATAGGCTGTGTTTCAAACTGTGTGATTCTAGGTTCAAGGGTTATTGGCTTTATGGCCAGGTGCTAGTCGTGTATAAAACCATGTGCAAACAATATAGGCATGTGGTATTAAGACATGATCATGTGCAAGCCGTGTGATGTTCGGGTAGAAGATACAAATAATAGTTAAAGCAAAATGATGTCCACACACCCATATTGTAAGTCATGTATGCTGATTAGTACATGCAATATAAGAGCATAGCTAGGCCATGCTGAGACCATGTGGAACCAAAAAAAATTGAAAGATTGTGTACTTTAGAATGGCCATGTGCATGTCATGCAATTAGGCATGGCAAACACCTAACTTGTAATCCATAGCCTTTTCATCTCTTCTATTCATGCATGATGTTTCTATGCAAAAAAATAAAAGAACATTAAGGTAAATAAAGGAAAAATAAGGCATAAAAATTAGAGTAAGAAAATATTGGGTTGCCTCCCAATTAGCACTTATTTAAAGTCATCTACTTGACTTTTATCATATAAGATCAAATAGCAATAAAGAGTGCACAAAAGGCACTAGTTGGAACACCCTCATTATTGAGAATGACTTTGATTTACTATCCATTACCCTTAAATGCTCCAGTTTCCTTGCTCTAAGCTTCAATTCCTCTATGGGGGAAAACTTGCTTTACTAAGAAAGGGCTTGACAATCTAGACTTCAGTTTTCTAAGAAAAATTTTTAATCTTGAATTGAATAAAAGCACTTGATTTCCCTTCTTGAATTCTCTCTTCATAATGTACTTATCATGCCATTTTTTTGTTCTTTCTTTATAAATCTTAGCATTCTCATAGGAGTTAAGTCTAAACTCATCAAGTTCATTTAGTTAAAGCAATCTCTTCTCCTTAGCTCCTTACAAATTAAGTTTAAGAACTTAGTGGGCCAAAATGCCTTATGTTCAAGCTCTACAAGCAAATGGCAAGATTTTCCATGAAGTAGCCTAAATGGAGAGGCTTTAATGGGAGTCTTAAATGTAGTCCTGTATGCCTATAAGGCATCATCAAGTTTAGATGAAAATCCTTTCTTGAAGCATTCATAGTTTTATCAAGTATAGTCTTGATATCTCTATTAGAAATTTCTACTTGACCACTAGTTTAGGGATGATAAGAAGTTGCAACCTTGTGAGTGACTCTATACTTCTTTAATAAGCTCACAAATTAGTGGTTACAAAAATATAAGCCACCATCATTAATAATTTCTCTTGGTGTTCCAAACCTTGAAAATATATTCTAGAAAGGAATTTTTTCATAACTTTAGCATCATTTGTTGGAGATGCTATTACTTCAATCCATTTAGAAATATAGTCCACTCCTACTAAAATATATTTATTGCCATAAGAACTTAGGAATGGCCCTATGAGATCTAATCCCTACACATCAAAGATCTTAACCTTTAAAATTCCATTGAGAGCCATTTCATTATGCCTTCCTATGTTACCAATCTGTTGACAAAGATCACACTTCAATACATAGTCTCTAGCATCTTGGAAAAGAGTTGGCCAATAGAATCCACATTGGAGCACCTTAGTTATAATTTTGGTAGAATTAAAGTGTCCCCCACACTCAAGAGAATGACAATGGGATAGCACATCTTGAACTTCATTTTTAGGGAGACATCTCTTAATCAAACCATCACCACACCTTTTATAGAGAAGAAGTTCCTCCCAATAGTAGTATTTAACATCAAAAAATAATTTCTTCTTTTATTGGTAGGAGAGGTTAGGAGGCAAGACGCCACAAACTAAATAGTTTATAAAGCCCATATACCAAGGTGTTGTACCCTTAATTTGCATGAGATGTTCTCCTTTGAAGTAATCATAATGGGTAGCTCAGTATCCTTATCTAGAAACTCTAATCTTGAAAGGTAATTTGCTACAACATTTTCAGCTCTAGCTTTGTCTTTAATCTCCAAATCAAATTCTCGAAGGCGAAGAATCCATCTTATAAGGCATGGCTTTGCATCTTTCTTTAAAAGAAGATACCTCAAGGCAACATGAATAATAAAGACAATCACCTTTCTACCTGCCAAATAAGAATGAAACTTATTAATTGTAAAAACCACAACTAAAAGCTTTATTTCAATTGTAGCATGATTTAATTGAGCCTTATTAAGAGTCTGACTAGCATAATAAATAGTATAAGCCTATTTCTCTTTTCGCTATCCCAAAATAGCTCTTACAGCATAGTCACTTGCATCACATAATTTCAAAAGGAAGACTCCAATTAAGAGGCTACAAGATTGGTACAGAAACTAAGGCTTCTTTCAACCTATAAAAAGCATCAAGACAATCTTTATCAAATACAAATTGAACATCTTTAGACAAAAGATTAGTGAGGGGTTTAGCTATTTTGGATAAATCTTTGATGAATCTTCTATAAAATCCAATGTGTCCTAAAAACTATGAGTCTCTTTCACACTTGTGGGTGTTGGAAGCTTCTTAATGAATTCAATATTAGCCTTGTCGACCTCTATGCCTTTATCAGAAACTAAGTGACCTAAAATAACTCCTCTTGTGACTATAAAATGGAACTTTTCCTAATTTAAAACCAGGTTAACTTCTTCACATCTCTATAAGACTTTAGATAAATTGTTTAAACAATCATCAAAAGAAGAACCATAAATAGAGAATTCATCCATAAAGACTTCTGTAATATTCTTTATGAACTAAGAAAAAATTGCCATCATGCACCTTTAAAAGGTAGCAAGGGCATTACACAACTCAAAGGGCATGCATCTGTAAGCATAAGTTCTATAGGGACAAGTGAAAGTGGTTTTCTCTTGGTCCTCAGGCTAAATTGGGATTTGAAAGAATCCTGAATACCCATTCAAATAGCAAAAGAAAAGTGTTGAGCTAACCTCTTTAACAATTGATCAATAAAAGGAAGAGGAAAATGGTCTTTCCTAATAGCCTTATTCAGCTTTCTATAGTCAATGCACATCCTCTAACCTGTAACAGTTCTAGTATAGATCAATTCATTATTCTCATTCTTAACAACTGTCATCCCCCTTTTTAGGATCCACATAAATTGGGCTAACCTAATTCCTATCCGAGATTGGACAGATGACTCCTGCATCAAGTAACATTATAATTTCTTTCTTAACCATTTCTTTCATGTTAGGATTTAATCTATGTTAATGCTCAATAAAAGGATTACATTCTTCCTCTAAATGTATCATATGCATGCAAACAGAAGGGCTAATCCCTTTTAAATCATCAATGGTATATCCTATACTCTTTCTATGATCTCTAACTCTTCTAAGTAATTTATCAACTTGCACATCATTTAATTTAGCATTAATAGTAATGGGATAAGTAGAGTTAGGTGCTAAAAAAGCATAACTCAAATTGGGAAGGAGCTCTTTAAGCCCCACTTTGGGTGTATCCTCCTCCCTCAAAGCATGTATAGAAAATAAATTATGAGGTAAAGGTTCATACCTTTGAGATTGATGATGTGAAAGTGCTAATTGTGCATTCAAATCATTATTAAGTGCAATTACCTTATAAGCTTCCTCATCAGACTCCACTTTATTAACTACACAAGTTTTAAGAGGATCTTAAGGTTATTGTTTCCTGAAAATCATTTCGATATAGCCCTAAATTGCATCCACCCTAAAACATGACTTTACCATTGAAGGATCTTGTGCCATTTTAAAGACATCAAACTCCACTGTTTCTTACCCAACTTCAAGCTTAATTTTTCCTCTTTTAACATTAATTATTGCTTTAGTTGTAGCAAGGAAAGGTCTTCCTAGAATTATTGGAATTTGCAAATCTTCTTCCATCTCTAGGATTACAAAATTGCATGGCAGATAGAATTCCCCAACTTTGATAGGTACATCTTCTAAAATTCCTTCAAGATAGACTATGGATCTGTTAGTTACTTACAGAGAAATATTGGTAGGCTTAGTGTAAACACCCAATTTCGGGATAATAAAATATAGATGCGACAAAGGATTCCAATGATAAAAATGTTATAAGTAGGTCTTCAACACTTAAACTTTGAAACCTCAAAAGTCTAAACACGTTTTTAAAAAATCGTTTAATGGTTTTTTTAAGGACTTAATTATAACATTTTTAAGACCTAATTAAAAAATTTGAATTCTTTTAAGGGTCTTTTTAAAATTAAAAGTTAAAAAATTGAAAATATAGAATTTTGATAAGAATTACACAATTCTGGTCGGCATTATACCTTTTTCGTCCATTTTTTATATTTTTAAAGAAAATAAAAATATTTTTCCTAAATTTTGATTGATTAAAAATTTTCTTAAATTTATTTTTGGGATTTATCTAAATTTTCAGGAAATAAAGTCCTTTTAAAATTGAAACTCTTCAATACATTGGATCTAGGTTTTTTGGCTTTTTCCTGTAAAAAGAGAGTTTAAGCTCCTGGAAGGGGGGCTCTCACCACTCACCTCTCTTTTTTAGGAAGCTCTCTAAACTTTCTTTAGGCAGTACATAAAAAATTCTTTGTGATTTATTCATTTGGTAAGCAAGAAGCATGAGATTTTTAAGAAGAATAACAAGTTTTTGAAGGCCTACTAAAAAATAACGATGATCTTACTAGTCTGAGTGACAATATATTCTGTATCCATAAACATTATCTTCTTCCTACCTTCTTTTATTTTTATTTTTTCTATTATTTTGATTTTATTGAATTTCAATTTTATTGAATTTTTATTTTAATTTTATTCACTAATTATTGTTTTACCCTTTAGTGATGGTGATTATGGAGGGAATTACATGATGATATTACTTAGAGAACAAAATCTATGGAGGTCCATGGAATGCCATAGATGAAACCTTGTAGTTAAATATAGTTTCTAGGTTTTTTTATTTAATTGTTTATTATTGTTTTATTTTTTATTTATTTTTTTGAGATTGTATTAATTTCTCTTTTCTTATTATTTTCAATAGCTCATTGTAATAGCCCTAGTAGTAGGAATAATAAAATCATGTATGTGTGATTGTATGTTTTATTTTAATTAATTGGTTAGTAAAATTAGGGTTTTAATTACGTAGTTAATTAAAGTTAATGGCTATAGAAATCATTAGGTTGTTTAATTAAAATTGGATTAGATTTAAGTGGTTAGAATTAGGGTTGCTTGTCAATTATTTATTTATTGTTCATGGTCATTTTAATTAAATTAGGGATTTTTAGAAGAAATAAATTCGATTAATTGTTTGATCTTTTATTTGATTACTTTGATATATTTTTATTGTTTTTGGGCTTGATTGTTTATGTTTATGTTTTTTGGGCCCTAAGCCTATGATAGACTCTAACCCATTTAAATAAATTTAGATCTAGATTTTAATTAATTGAAATGCATTTTTAGGCCCATAATTAATTAGATTTAGGGTAGAGATAACTGAGACCTATTTAGTTAAATTAGACATAGGCCCACCTAATTTAATTAATTTAGACTTAGGTCATTTAATTTAAGCCCTTTTCGTAATTTGTAGATTTAAGATCACTTTAGAAATAAAATATGTAGAACTAGGCCCACTAATTTAAATACTTCACAATTTGTAGATTTAGTCCCATTTTAGAATTAAAATAAATAAACTTAATTCATTTAATTTAAATTGAATATGAATTAGGCCCAATAGTCTTTAGGCTCACTTGTAAATTAAAACATATAGATTGAGCCCATTTAATTAAAATCAATATAGATTGGACTAACTTAGGGATTGTGATTTATATGAATGCAATGTTTACATGTATTCTGCATGACTAGTTTGACTGGAGTTGATTATTTTAATAAGATTTTATATGAAATTGCATGTAAATAGAGGATAAGATAGTATTCATAAAGTAATTCTAAATGAACATAAGACAGAAAAAAGTTAGTATTCCGTACCCAGAATCTCCTGATTGTGGTGCTGGCTTTCTTTTAGAGAATCGAGTATCACTATTTTTTGACTTATCCTAGTTATTACCTTGGGTAGCGACTCATCATCTCCACGCCATGTCTTTGTGACAGTGGTTAGTATGTTCTCTAGAGCCTTGAGCTCAAACAATGTCGTGGTTGCTAAGATTTTAGGCATGTGCTAAACCTGGCCATCTACACTTAGGCTCTCCAATATTCAATTTCTTGCACAAAGACAAAGGCATTAGAGTTACACTAGCTCCTAGATCGCAAAGCATGAGTATCATTCCCATAAGGAGATTGGTACCAAGTACCAACCCTAATTATATTTCCACAACCTAACAAAATTGAATAATTTTAATGTACTATTAAATCACTAACAAAAATAGAAAACTTAAAGCTGAAATAATTCTTTTTAAAAATTCAATAATTAAAATTGTAGAGCTCGGATTTGCTGTACTAGCTATACTTAGACTATAGGATCTTTTCACAAATCAATTCATTTCCTTAGTTAAGGGTAAACCACTCGAAATACCAAGAGTCTCTTTCAAGTTCATCTAAGAATACCAAAGTTAATTATAGCCTATTTTCATGGTCACGTCAATTAACTAGGGTTCATTAAGTTCCTTAGCAATTTATTACTCCCCGAAGGATTTGTTTACTTTCATGATTAAGGTTCTTAAGTATTATAAGTCTATAAGCTAATAGATCATGAAACTTTCATTGTCTCTAATCTATCCAAAAACATTCATTCAATCAGGCCTAAAATCAAATACAAGACATTAAGCACAACTTATAAAATTGATTAAAAATTTATTTATTAAAAGGAAACAAGAATCCAAACAATTAATAGACTAGCTACACAAATTCAAACCATAAGAAGAGTTTAGCTACGCATAATTGTGGTAATAAACACAAACATAATAAAAAGAGTTAAAGATGAAGAAGAAGAAATAATGATTGATGCTCTAGAATCTTGCACAAGCCTTCTTCAATCTCCCTTGAATGTGTCTTTAAAAGTGTATCTTTGAATAAGAATGATTCTGAATGATCAAGAATGAATAAAAAAACCTTTTGATCCCCCTTTTATATTGCAAATTCAATGGAAGCCTAATTTGACTTGAACTCCCGAGTGTCCTCATAAAAGGAAAATTTCTTCTACTTGACATGGTTTAAGCATGGCCATATCATGTCCTTACTTTTACTGTATGGCTTCACGTACACCCATTTGCAATCCCATGCTGAGCTTTCACATTTTCTTCAACTTAGATAGAAGCGGTCACGATTTTAAGCATACCTGTCACAACCCAAAATAGGGGCCATGACCGGCACTAGGGAACGGGAATTCTTTCGAATTCGGAACCCGTAGCAAGCCTAAAAGTAAAATAAAACATGCAATATTAATAACAATATATAATGCAGCAGAAATAAAAGTCATAAATATAATAATAACATTTGCATCAACTGGATTTAAATCAAATACTCATCTCATATATATATAAGCTCTTTTAATACAAATCTAGTTCAAATATAATACAACATCTCTTTAAATATTTAACGACTACTGCAGTGTCTAGATAAAATAAACCCAAGACTCAGATAAGCAGTTTACACAAAGAAGTCGGGGCAGAAGAAATCCGATGTATAGGCCTATTACTGAGGTCTGAAGATGATAACTCTCCTGAAAAATAGTCAACGGAGGGGAGTCAGACCTCACTGAGTGAATTACTATAATATATATACATGCATGCTAAATGACAATGCATACACTCAATAGTATATATCTAATATGTATATATACAGGCAAATACACACAGATGCAATAAAATTATTTTATATATTTTATTGAAAATCATCGTTTATGAAGGATCACATAGAACCCTAGAATATCGCAACCTCGAAAACAGTGTTAGAAAACACTCTAGCCATACAGGCTCAGTTAATCCAAATATATCCACTTATTCCATTTAGACAGTAGACTGGCCTCGAGACACTAAGTCAACCGAGCTCCAGCAGTCTGACTGCCAGTGTGATTGGCCCTGAGACACTTGGTCAACCGAGCTCCAGCAATCACACCTCCAAACCATATCTCACACATCAAATAATCAAATTCAATCAATATCCACAATTGGTTAGTAATATAGCCTAAATGCTATAAGCGTACCAGTACGTACTCGATCCTAATGCTGCCCACTAGGTAGCACATTCTATCGATATCCTTCACTAATAAATATAAAACATTCATTCACAAATAAATGATGCATGAATTTAAATAAAATAACAATATAAATTATATATATACTGAAAATATACCAAAAGTAAACCAGGTATATTTCGAGTATATATACGTCAAATAAATCCAATCAAATTATAAATTAACCTAGAAATATATTTAAAAACATTTTAAATATAATTTATTAACAAAACATGCATATAATTTAATATATACCAAAAATAAACTAAATATAAACTTAAATACAAATCACATTATTTATGCATATTTAATCAAAATGAAACATGTATTTCTAAAATCATGCATCGTAAAGCACATATATATAAAATAGTAACTCACACTTAGTGCGCTCCTCGAGATGGGTCCGACGGGCCTGATCCACTAGGCCTCGGTCTCAGTTAACTAAACAAACAATAATGACAGAAATCATAAACCTAACAGAAAATCCTAGAACTCGATCTAGAATATTAAACACAGAATCGAAATTAGGGTTCGACTGGACATCACGTTTTACGAGAATTCTACCAAAAATTCGATAGAACCTCCCCTGTAAAACGGACATCTCTCTACTCAAAGAGTAGAGCCGACCCTGCAAAGAAATATACTTCGAAAAATAGGCTCAACCACTTATCCACAACCCCTCGGTCGGACTCCAAACTACAGTCTATCGACCGGGGTCCACAAACACAGAATAATTTTAGAAATACCAAAAATACCCTTATAACATAGAAATTCATTTTATAGGTAAAAATTACATAATTAACCTTTAAACACAATAAAAACCGATAAAAACTCATTTTATTAGAAAAATCATATATTATATATATAATTGAAAATAATTCACGAAAAATAGTTTTAATTAGTTAAAAATACTAAAAAATTTGTAGAAATCATTTTTATACCTTAAATAACTATTAAAACCAATTAAATTACATTTTTAGCCAATTTTGTGTAAAACTACCAAAATACCCCTATATATGTAAATATACTATAATTACTTCAAAAATTCACCAAAAATAGTATAATTATGCAAAAATTAATTTTCTCAACATATATATCAATAATATTAATAATTAAACTCAATTCACTAATTAAATTCAATTAAAAACACAATTAACCTAATTTTCCCAAAATTACATAAACTTAAATAATTCAAAATAAATACTTAGAAATTCATAAAAATTCCAAATAAATTCCTATTATTCATTTTAACACCTATATTTATCATAAAACACAATTTCATAATTTATTTAATTAATTTCCGAAAATTAGAAAATAATATTAAAATATTCAAAAATACCCAAAAATCAAAATAATTCCCAAAAATTATGAAAAAATTCATACATGTAGATTAAGCTACTAGGATCAACATTTGTGAAGGTAGTTTTCATGAATCAATCAATTAGAAGCTCAAAAAATCAAAAACCCTAATATGGCCGAAATCGAAAATTCGAAACCTAAGCAAATCAAGACCATTTAAGCTCAAACCAAAGCTAGAATCACATTCACTGGAACACAAGGAGAATAAAGAGACTGGTGGTGTCAAAAATGGTGGCCGGAATCGTCATGATCGACGGTGGTTCAACTTTCAGCTTCTCCGGCCAAAATCCACTTCCAGACGTCGGAAACGGCTGCTACAGGCGGCGAAAGAGGATGGGGAAGGTGGTGGCACACCGGACGGCACACCAACGGCAAGGAATCGACAGTTGCAGGCGTCAGATGGCGAGGGAAACGGTCGGGAGGAAGAAGAGAGAAATCGGGGCAAAAATGTAATTTTCCAAAATTTTTGGTTTTTAACTTATAATATGTATATATATATATATAATTTATACTATATATTAAAATAATATTAAATTACACACATTAAATATACAGCACACACATATAATTTAATATTTTAATGATTTATACTAAATAAAAATAATTAAATAACAATAAAACTAATAAATAATTAATAAAATATTAGGGTAATATTAAACCCTAATTAAATAAATAAGTACACATATATACACGGTGTTTAATATTTTAAAATATGTATGAGTTCATGCAAGTCCGTAAATCTATTTAAAATAATTAATAATAAAATATTTACGTGAAAATTTCCCCGAAAATGCAAGTCCCGAGAAAATTTTACGTAATGAACTTTAAATAATACACAATAATAAAAATAGGTTTTAAATACATATCAACTCGTAAAAATATCGTAATATATATACAAAAATTATTAACACTGCATATCCCGATACAGTGTAAAAATATTTAAAAATACGGGATATTACAATACACATGCTTCATCTCGTGTCGTAACTCCTTCAATTCTAGTGGTTGACACAGCTTCCAGCATGGTCGTGCTTAAGCTATGCTGCCTTGATTTTTCTTCCAAAGTGTGACATGGGCACAAGCACACCTATGTCATGGCCATGTTCAGCATCCTTTGACTATTTAGGCTTCCTTTTCAATTTTTCCTATAAAAAGGAGAAACTCTTATTAATATCAATTAAAAACTCCTAAATAAACTAAAAACAAATAGGAAACTGGAATGAAGGTCCAACTTAAACAAATGTATAATTAAACCTAAATTCTTCCCAATTATTACTAACTATACATTCAAAATTCATTAAAATTCAACTTAAGAATATGTGTAAAATTACACACAATAATATTAAAAATATTGAGTTAAATATTAATATGATCATAATAATTTACCTATAGAATTAGGCTTAATTAAGTAATAATTTTAATTTAAATAATATACAATTTAAATTTAATTAAAATATATCTAAGTATATGTATATTAAAATATTAAAAAGTTGAATATTAATATGATGAGAATAATTAGTTGGTAGAATTAGGATTGATTAAGATATAACTAAAATTTGAATAAAATATTTTGGTATTGTAACATACAAGTTGAAATTTATTAATTTGAGTAGGCTAAACTCATATTTGGGTTCCTAAATTTTTATTTTTTTGAAATTCGTCCATGTTCTTTTATTTATAGACATTGAATCATTACATTTTTATTTTTTGGTACATTTAGTCATTGGTTGGATGGCACGTAAGAGAATTTGAAATGGCCATTAACTTTTGACACGTCAGCTATGAGCATATGACACGTAAGACAAAGCTTTTTCCTTGTCATTAAAAATGTAAAACACCTTCTAACTTCATCGCTACCATCGAATAAGAAGACTCGACCTTCAAATTGAAGGTGGAGACTCGACCTTCATAACTTCATATAATCCTGCTGAGAAGACTCGACCTTCAAATTTCTTAATTTTTGACTTCAAACAAACTACAAATCAACGAGGATGGAACATGCGAAGGCCCACGAGGGTCAGCCACTATGTTTATATGGAAATGTAGCTCGTTTGCAGACATCCAAGATAGAAAGGAATCTTTGTCGTCTGTTTTATACCTGTGCTTGCATCAATGTAAGCAAATAAAGTGTTCTGTATTTAGATTAAATATATATGTAAGGTTAAGACAGTATTATTATTGAATTAGGGTTACTGGGTTTAATTTTGGGGATTTTGGAAAATAAATTTTTTGCAAAAATTATGTTTGGTAAAGTAATGTGTGTGAAATCTGGGTGAATAATGTGGGGCTAACTGAAACATTATAAGGGTTTGTGACATAGGGTTGTCTGAATTAAATATGTTGAATATGCTGCTTGTGAATTGGAATTAGGTTTTACTTATGTGTGATAACACTACATAATATGTTGCAGTTTCAACAATGAGACTTCTTTCATTGGTATGATCGAGAGTGCACTGATCATCAACTGTTGTATGTTAATAGTCTGAGAAGAGCAAAGGAGGATTTAAAGGATGAACGAAATGAGGCATTGGTGCAAGCTGGTGAGGCTACTGCAATTTGTGAACTTCGACGGGCTGATTACGCGGCAATCAAAACAGATATGGTGCAGCAGAGGTCAGAGCTGGAATCAGTAAGGGTTAAAAGGAATTTTATGAAGGATGAAATTGCACATCTGGTTGCTGAAAATGGCAAGTTGAAGACAGAGACTAAAGAGCTGATGGAGGTTATTTTACAGGACAGCAGAAGATTTGATGAATTGAATAAAAAGCTGGAGGGTCTTCGCACCAAGATGGATGAATTGAAGAAGGCACAAGAGATGTACTTAATAGGTGTTGGGGTTGGTGTTGCAGCAGCGATTGCACATTATGCTTCTTGCAACTGATTGTGTTTTCTATTTTTTATGTAATGTTAGTATAGCAGAGGTGTTATGAACCTATGTTGGTGTAGCTACTAATTAGTTTGTTATGACTGCTTAGCTAGTATTAGCTTATATGTAATGCTAAGTTTTTAATCTTAACATTTTATTTGACTAATGAAGGTGTTAAATTCAAATGAAACATGTATGATCATATGAATTAGGTAACCTTCGATACGCCATTCAGGTTTTGAAGTAAACCTGAAATACATAATGGATTACAAAATTCATCATCACACCTTAAATACACATAAAAAAAAAGGATCATATGAATTAGGTAACCTTCAATACGTCATTCATGTTTTGAAGTAAACCTGAAATACATAATGGAGTACAAAACGCATCATCACACCTTAAATACACATCAAAACATCTACTTACAAAATAACAAGTAATCTTCATCTTCATCGTATCACGGTTCATTCCAAAAGTCATATTACTTGTAATATTCATCATTCTAATACTAGTCAGTATCCAAAACATTTTAGATGGTGATTGCACTCATATTGAGTGGAAAACATTGCACGTATGGCTTCCAAACAGGTTTCTTTCCTGTCGTGCCTATCTCTCATTGCATGCAATTTTTTCCAATGAAATTGCTGGTGAGCCATTTTGTTGCAGTCCTCGAGCTTCCCAAAAATTTAGATAGTCCCTTGTAAGAATAAGTTCTTTATAATTTTCTTTGGCAACTGAACTTTCACCAACGACTTGGTTAGAACTTTTATCAATTTGATTAGCCATCTCAAATGGCTTCCCTTCATCATTGCTATATGCTCTTGTTGTCTTGTCCTTGTATGCACCAAATAAAGGTTTTTGTGGCTTTTTTAATGCTTGAAACAAACTAATACATCATAAAATAGTAATACAGATTATTGATAATGACTGATTTTATGTAACCTATAATTTACCTGTCTTTTTGAATTGTTCATACCTGGCAATTTGCTGCACCTGTATTCAGGTTCACATAACAACCTACACCAGGCGAAGTGTACTTTTTCCCTTTTCTTTGTCTGTCCGATGGTGGTTGGGAGTTGAATTCAGGTTCAATAGGCTCAATATGATCAACATAGTCTATGTGCTTTATAGGTTGACTATTAGAGCATCCATATTGTCTTGAAGCATATCCAGGTGTGAACCTAAAATCCATATCATGACAGCTGTTGTTGTATGTAAAGCGATCAGCACTTCTACTTCCCTCAATAGACTTCCCTTTTGCATCAAACTTTCCACTTTATTTATTGTTCTTTCCTTTAAAATTATTTGCAGATAGAAATTCCCTAATGACTTCTGTTGAGTCTGCATTTGCATCACTTGTCTCATTTATCTCGATTTCTTGTGTTTTTTTACTTTTTCTTGTTCTTTCAAACCTCCACCTGCCATATACATGTTAGCCAATACATATACAAAACTTTAACATTATATAATAGCAGTGCAAAGTTATAATTATATACCTTCATATCTGCTGTTCTTTTTGGACAGCTTCGTACATTGTGGCCATCTTCTTTGCAAATACCACAAGTCATTATCCCTCCAGCCCTGGTGATGCGGATGAGGCAGCATTGAAGTTTATGGATCGATTTGATAGAATGGGCGTGCGCACTTAGATTTCAAATGGACATTCGTGGCGGCACCGTTTGATCCACGAGGCTCATAATATATCAAATTGAAGCTAACTCAGAGAACTATAATGGGTGCTACACACTTCATCTGTAGCAGTCCATCTTCGGGCTCAAACTCTTTTCTTTAGGCCTTTAATTTGACATTAAAGTTTATGTTCCTTTTTTAGAGTTTTTTGTCTTTTCCTTTTTTGGTTTTAGGTTTTTTTCCTATGAACTATTTATTTGCCTCTTTCAGTTGTTTTGAGACAGTTTTTGATGAATTAAAAATAAATTGCAGATGTAATTCTTTCAATTCCTTTGGTTTTCTTTGAATCAACAGGATTTTGGCTTATTGTTTTCGGATATTCTTAGAATCAACGAATTCAAATTCTCTTTTTAGGCTTCCGCTACATCACCTAGTCAGCTTTCCAGATTTTTTTAGTTCATTTTTATCCTTTGTTCTTTTTGTTTTTGGCCTAACATCTTCTTCAATTGTGATGGCTCTATTCTCTCCTTTCCAGTTTCAGGCCAATACATCTTCCCAGGCACTAACTAAATATTATGGTCATATGCCTTCAAGCATATAGACTTTGTGTACTAATGCGAGATATAATGCTCTGGAGACTCATTCTTGCTATTTATGGTAGCCACAGCATACTTACATGGGATGCCTGATAGATCCTACTCGTTTCATGAGCAACTCTTATTCTCTATATTCACTTTGTGTCTATTGTTGTGGTTATAAACATTGGTCACCTCAAATCCTGAATCCCCATTCCACTTCATAAACCAATCGAACGATCTTTGTTTGTTCTTTTCTAACTTTTTAAGTGAATATAGACTCACATCCAATATCCATGAATTAACTAATTGTCTTTTCTTCCATATTCTGTTTATGACTTGAACTCTGATTGAATCAACCATTGTGATGATTGGCTTTGGCCTAGCTTAGAGAATCCACCCATAAAATGCTTCTGCCATGTTGTTTTCTATTACATTGCATTGCACTTCAGTCTTAAAAAAGGCCTTGCACCAACTCTCAACCCCATAGTCAATGGCATATTGAACTTTGATTTTAGTTCTTGTGGATAAGTTGATCTTGCACAATTCCAAAAGGCAATTGTCCTCTCCTCTCCTCTTCATTTCTTGGCCTAATTAGCATATATGTGCCTCGCACACATCCTACGCTCAACCTTAGGCAATTCAGTTTGTATAGCACGTTGCAATCCCTTAAACATAAACAATAAAACACTTATTACTAAACTAGTTTGTACATGCAATGCATACATTAAACAATTTCAAAACATAAAATAATGAACATACCTTCTGCATGTCTGACATGACAGTGTGTCCATCTCCATCACTAAGTGGCAAATCATGCTTTAAGTATCTCATAAACCATCCCTAGGTGAATTTACTCTCAATTTGCACCACGACCCAAACTATAGGAACCATTTGATTGTTTCCATCCCTCCCCACAGTAACAAGAATATGTCCGTTACACACTCCTTTTAAGAAACAACCATCAAGTCCTATAATTTTTTTGTAGCCCTCAATGCACCCCTTTTTACATGCAGCTAGGCACATATAAAATCCAATAAAGAATGGTTTTCCTTCAGGATTATCATTTGAGGTCTTAGCAAAACAAGTGGAACTAGGATTGGTGTCAACCACTGCTTGTGCGTAGTCATGTAAGGCAACATATTCATCTTTATAATCACCCATCAACTCTTTAATAATTTTTTCCTTTATATGGCTGCACACATAATTACTATCACTTATCTTCAATTTAGTTTTAACCAAAGCTCTAAAGTACTTCAATTTTATATTGGGTTGGCTACTCAATCTATTTCTGAAATATTTCTTTAAGGAATTCACTGTTACACAACTTGTATTTATGCCTCCTTTCACACTTATTGTGAGGGTTATAGGTCTTCACAGTTATGGTGTTATTAATATTATGCCTGCTCACTAACAACACCTAAGGAAACCCATTTTTAACATTCAGCTCTAACCCTAGTATTGTCATTTTTGACAAAATACACATGTAAACCCTTAACAATGGCATACCTCGCACTGGAATCCCTAACTTCTTCAAGAAAACTTGAACCTTAGAGTTAGGATAAAAAACAATCTTTGGCACTACTCTCTTTTTGCATTCAAGTGCAACATCTTCATCAATGTCACTATACTTACTACAAACTTCATCACTACTATAATAGACATTGTCATTCCCATCTTCTGCCTCACATTCAAATGCTAAAGCATTATCAACCACAAGCTCATTCTCTACCTCTATAATGATATTATCTAGACTCTACTCACCTGCATCATTCTTATCTATTTTCTTTTTTTATACCTATATATAGACTCTCTCATATTTTCACTGGTAGCTTGAAGCTCATCATCATCATCATCTGTCAAGCATGCTACATTAACATATATTTCATCAAATGTCTTATGTTTAACAAACTCTGGTTTAAGGTCCTCCCCCTCTACATCATTTTCAACTTCAACCTCAAATACATGTTTTGAGTCTATGTTAGGTTCTTTATTAACCATCTTAACCTTTTATTCAATGACTAACTCAAGTTCATTATCTAAGTTACCACCCTCTAAAACAGTCCCAATGTTAACTCCCTCATTTATATAGCTTCTAGTGTTAGTAATTTTTTTTATTATCCTATCTGTGACTTAGAGAAATGGTTAATTGTCTTCATCTTATTTTGCACTATTAATTAGGAACAGTACACTATGCCCATCAACAACCTCACTCAAAATAACTAACATGTCTTATCATCTTTAATACAAATAATTTCCCCACCAACCTTTTTGTCTATAATACAGCCCTTCTATTGTACTCAACCCCAACTCCTTCACATATGACAACACATTAAGATAAGATAATAAGTCTATATCAAAATAATAATCCATTACCGAAGTTTCTCCACTTACATATTGTAGTCCATTATCCTTAATAATCACATCTCCATGCTAAAATGCTAATTCCATTCTATTTTATAAATGATACCTACTAAATGAAAGTAATTGGTTTAATTAAATCCATGTTATTTTTTACAAATTTATTAAATTTAATCATTATGTCATTTTCCAAAACCCTAGCATAAACAAAGGTATGTCATTTTCCATATATAAAAAACTATATAAAATGCCATTTTCAAAACCACAAAAACCTTGTAGGACTATATAGAAAGCTCAATAGCAAATAAACAAATAAAAGCAATGGTAATAAAATAAATATCTCCTCAAAAAAAATATTTATCTCGGTCCATCACTGACTTTCTGTCTACAATGTCGAGCACTTTTCGTAACTTTTCACTGATACTAACAAAACACTATCTATTTTTTTCACCAAAACCTCCTCTGCATCAGTGACCACATGCACTTTACAAACCACAGAAAACACCTTTCATACGGCTTTTATTATTTGCATGCCATCATTCTAAGCTTAACATCAGTTCTTCACTTTACAACCAGCATACGAGCTTTTAAAAAATGAATTTTGATGTTTTTTCTTACAATGCCTCCAATTAAAGACCACTCGATCAGCTTAAATTAGGGTTCATTTAATTTGTCTACAAAATGTCTAAAATAACCTTCAATTTATAAGCTGAAGGCAACATGCCATATCAGCTGAAGCCAAACCAGCCAATGCCCATTCATAAGCCAAAACACACAATAACTTTCATTTAATAACGATGAAGCTACACGCGCAAATGGCCATGCAACCAAGAACTAAATGTACTAAAAAATAAAAGTGCAAGGATTCAATGTTTACAAATAAATGTACATGGATGAAATCCAAAAAAAAATAAAAGTGCAGGGACCTAAATATTGGTTTAGCAATTTGAGTATCTAAATTGAAATAAAACTAAAGTTCGGTGACCACATATACTTTTAAGGTTGAATGGGTTCAAAGTATAAAAATTTTGATAATGAAGTCAATCGATGCTGTGTTTTTAGCATTGAAATATGGAGATTGTTGGTTTGGTGACATAGTTGTTTATTCACTAGAAAGTCTTAGCAGGAAAATAAGGTGGCTGACATTCTTTGTCAAGCTTGAGAAATCACCAGATCCATGTCTCTAATGGGTCGGTTCATGGTATAAAAAAGAACTAGAACCCCTCGGATGATTGCCTAGAATCTACCATCTGAGGGATGGTGTAAACTGAATACTGATGGGGCCTATAATAGGGAGAGGAGGTTGTTTACTACAGGTAGTGCTTTTAGAGATCACTGTGGCCGATGGATTATTGGGATTTCGGTTAAACCATAGTTACTGAGAACTCTCGTCCCCCCCAATACCATGATCTGGTACTCGAGGACTAAAACGTGGTACTTTTAAGTTCTGGATTCTTTGGTACTCGATTCAAATCCCTAAAAGTAGAGTACTAATTTTTTGTGAAGAAATAAAATATGAATAAGTAATAAAGGCTTTAAAAAAATAAGCTAATAAAAAAGAATAAGTCATTTCCCATGCCTAACTAATAATAATTACTCAAATATCAAAAATTTCAAATACCAAACGTTAACAATCAGTCTTCTTCTAGCTATCAACTCTTCATATTCTTACTTTTGTTTCTCTGCACTCCCTCTATTTCTATCAAAAATATCAAAAATATACGTTTGAGGTACCACGTACCAAAAAAGCAAACTGGTTAAGTCTACCCTTAGAGTATTGTATATATTGACACTGGAGTTCCAAGTACTAGTACACATACTATGAACTAAAATGTATCGTGTATCTAGTAACTATGGAACAAACAATAGAAAAGAATAGTGGAGAACTGGCATGATGTAACACATTTATTTGCTTTAAGTATTAAAGATATATATAAAACTTTCTCTGCTACCTCCCAATTAGGACCACCTTCAAGGACTGTAGTATGGTGGGTTGATGCATCCTCCTTTAGGATTCGGGAAAATAGGGTATGTGGCCACTGGTGGGATTGGGACGTATGGTGCATTTTGAGCTAGTTTCCTTCCTGTACTTTAATAAAACCAACACCATTCTGATTAAGAAATAATTGATTTGGAAAAAAATAATCAATTAATTGCCATATAGATTATAAAGCAAATATGAGTTTTGTATGTACTAGAGGACATCACTTGATTAGAGGACAATATAAGCAAGACTATAACAAAGACCATCACTAATAATGTCTTAGAAATGGCCATTGATTAATCCTCACTATAAAGTATAAATTTTATGTAGTGACCAAATATTATGTATTTCTATAGCAGAAGAATGAAAGTAAATTAAAGGGGTTTTGTGTGGAAGGGTCACTTTGTCAGCTTTCTGTAATGCCCTCAAGGCATAGATGCCTTTAATTTTTTAGCCATTGGATTGAAACTTAAATTATATGCCATTAGATTGAAACTAAAAAAAAAACCTACAATCTATAGAGAAAGTTAACTTCACAGTTAATAAAAATATTTTCTAATTTTACTTTTTTTCTTTAACGGTCAAGTTATAATTTATATTTATAACATCGTCATTTTTAAAACTAATAGACTAAAGCATAATATATGGTGGACCAAAAAATAATATGTGGTTGATCATAAAATATTAAATAAAAAATATACTAAAAAATATAAATTTCACTAATTTTTGCAATAGTTAACCACACAATATCACAAATAATAAGTAAAAAAATAAAAGAGCATATATTTTACTAAATTCTCGTATTTTTTTTAAAAAAAATACTATAATAAAATGATACATGATTGGCCACAAAATGATATAAATTGACTTTAAAATAATATAGGTTTACCACATACTATCAAGCAAAAAAATTTGACCGACCATAGAAAATCAATTCTCGAAATTTTGGTATTTATTTTTGCAAAATTAAATTTATTATTTAATTGGTTTTTGTAAAATTAACAAAAAAAGTATTTTAATTAAAATTAGTTAAAAAAAGTGTTAAAGTATTAAGAATTTAGACTAGAGTAATTTTGAATTTCCAATATTTAGTGATAGAATATGTTTTAACTTGATTTGCTATATTTAGGTTGTTGACATGTCTTAATATTATTTTCCATTGTAAATGTCTTGTTTTGCTATTTTAACTTTTTTTTAATATTATTATGTTGTCGCTTTACCATTTTCATTTTTTTATTATATTTATTTTTGTGGATGTTTTAGACAACGCATATATTTAAATCTTGTTATGACAACATTTGTTTTCCAAGATTTCATTAGATTTTGGCCTAGATTCATTCTTTTTGCACTTTTTCATTTTGATGTATTTACTAAAAAGGTTATATAATAACTGTAATTATTTTTTCTTCATCCTTTTCATTATTATTGCTTTGGATGGATGAGTGTGTTTTTGTATATATTTTGTTATACTAAAATAAGAGTAATGCAAAAAGTGTAATGGGTATTAGTTAATAAGAAGTAGCTAAGTAGAAGTGACTTTCAAAACTCAAAATCATTATCTGGAGGATGATTTTTGTTATGTTTGAGATTATCTCTCATTTTTTGAGCAATTGGTTGGTGACTATTTACACGAGTCTTCTTTGAGTTTTCAAAACGATTATTGCTTCATCTTTAAAGGCATATTTGATTTTCTTTCCAAGGTCACAGTCGCATCTCACTTTGATCTCCAAATGCCTTAGCTCACTCATAGTAACAACTTCATTGGAGATTAAAGATATAAAATGATTTTGAAACAGGCTACTTCTTATGATATTTTTATTTTTAAGGTATTATTGAAGTGTTCAAGTTACAATTGATTAATTTACAATGTGGTTAACTATATCATAAAAAAAATTATCCTAAAACTTTACAAATAAAATTCTAATTTAAGTTAGATTAGAAAGTTATAATAAGTTAATTGACGAAAGAAAAAACTATAAGAGTAAGTTAAAAATTTTAGAAAAAAATAAAATTAAAAATTTCAAAACTCTAAATTAAATTAGTAACAAATAAATATTTTTATTTTTTAAAATAGTTTTTCTATAATTCTTTTTGGAATTCAAATATACAAAATAATAACAATTTTAAATAAAACATTTATAGAAATTAATAAAATCATTTAAATATTTTGAGATGATATTAACAATTTAATAAAAAAAATTCTTCTTAATGAAATTTTAAAAAAATAACATTTATTTTTAAAATAAAATTTTTTTTTTAAAATATAATTTTATCTAAAAACATATGTTGATATTAAGTTAATTTCCCTAATTTACTTCATATTTTTTCAATATTTTATCTTTAATTTTGAACAATTCATATGAATTTGGGCATCTAATTATGTATATTCAATTTTTTGAAATTCTTTCTACCAAATTTTTTGAAATTCTTTCTACCAAATTCTTTCTACTAATTTTTTTAATTATTTTTATTAGTTATAGAGTATTTTTATTAACTTTTTATTTTGTTTCATTTTTTTTTTTATAGTATGCAATGTGGGTATGCAATTTTTCTTTTTTAAGTATTGTAATTATACTTTTCAATAGTAACCTTCCACAAATTTTCAAAACTCTGGATGATAATATTATTAATCAAGCAAATGATGGAACACATTTTGAAAACTTGGTTCTCAAATGTTTGAGTTCAGATTTCTCTCAATATGTTAGGAGCATAAATGATATACAGTTTTAGGAAATGCATTGTCTATTGCATAAATGATATATCTTCCATTGTTGTTGTGCAGCTGAACGACACATTATTTTGTACATATATGTTAAGTTATAACATCTAATGCTATCTGTCATCTTTGAATTATTATCTTTGTCATGACCCGAACCCGAGGGCACGTGACCGACACTAGGGAATGGGAAGGCATAAGGCCCTCGACACCCGTAGTAAGCCTTAAAGAAAAGAAAAATAAAACCTTACAATTTAAAACTTTATTTCATAACAGAACACATTATCAAACTGATTTTTCTAAAAATAAACAAAATCGAGTGCATAATAAAAATATTCTTCAGCATTACATATCATAAATCAAACTTAAATCATCATACATAAGCATGGTTGATTAAAATAAGGTACATAAATATACTTGAGTCATACAAATGCTTAGTACAATTACTACTGCAGCTTTCTAGAATTTCTACTATAGTACAGCTTACAATGACTTATATAAAATGGCCGGTGATGAAGAAACCCGGCGTGGAGGCAATCTGAGGTCAAACTCCTAAGCTCCTGAAAAAAAATAAATTGAGGGGAATCAGACCTCACTGAGTAAGTCAATAAAAGAGCTATACGGTTTGAAAACCATAGAGTTATAGTAAAAATAATTTATAATATATAGATATAGCTTTTAAAAAATCTCGATAAAACCCTAAACCCAAAGTTCTAAATGGCCAACTGGGCCCACTTACTCCAACTAGACTATCGGTTTCCGAGAGCAAAGGCATCAACCGAGGCACCAAGTCGCAATCATTCACTTAATCCAAATATATGGCACTGGTGGTCCTCGAGAGTTAAGGCATCAACCGAGGCACCCATCCCAGTCCATTATTAACTTTTCAATCACTGGCGGTCTCCGAGAGCAAAGGCTTCCATTGAGGCACCCGTCCCAGTTTAATATCCACCAGTTATACATAAATCGAATCCATCTCTCAATCTCTACCATGTGCACACGGTCCTGGTGAAACCCACCAGGTAGCCCGTTCTACCAAAATTTCTCAAAACTGGTTTTAAATAAATACATAAAAAAATGTGTTTAAACCTTAAATAGCAGCATTTAATTAAATAAATCATATAATAATTATTAAATATATGAGCGCACATAGTCTTTAAATAAAACACACATAGAGATCATTCTATCGACTTACAAAATGAACGAGAAGGCTGACGACCGTGCGTCTACCTCAATCCCACGGCTTTTGCTCCGATATGCTTTAGAAAAGAAATTAACAGATCAATCATAAAACATGCCTATGGAATTGAATCAAAAATCAACAAAAATGGTGAAATTCTAAGCTAACTCGAGGAAGATCGGATAAGACTCTATAGACAGGAAAAAGCCTAATTAACGATAGAGATTTATTATAAATATCATATTTTACGAGAAAATTTATCGAAATTTTGACAAAGTTTCCTCTATAAAACGGACATCTCTCTACCATAGGTAGAGCCATTCCTGCATAGAAAATGAACTTCTAATAATCGTAGACATTCACACACGAGTCGGGCTTCCAGAACTACAATTAGCCCCGACCGAGATCATAATCCAATAAAAACATCACAAAAATTAAACCATTTATTTTCCCCAAAAATACACATCACATCTATGATTATCCATAGTCAGAAAATCATCTCTCATTAAAGCTTTAAAACAAAATTTCACAATTAACATTACTTAATGAAAAATATATATATATATAGTCCTCTAAACCTCTTAAATATTAATAAAGCTAATTAAAATATATTTTAATTATAATTAGCGTAAAATTACATATTTATCCAAATAATAGAAAAAAATACACATAATATTCAAAATAATACCTAATATATTATTAAAATTGATTTTGAGAAATTAGTGTTAAGTAGTCTAAATTAGTAGATATTTTGTAAAACCCTTTTAAATTCCTTGATTATTATTAAAACCAACTAAAATTTATTGTTTAACTATATTTAACAAAAATTATGTTTCTACCCCTATAATATACAAACTTATATAATACACTATTAATACTAAAAATTCCTTGAAAAAATCATACAACATCTAAAAATCATTTTCTCTACATTAAACATCTTAATATAATTAAAAACATACAAATGACTTCTAATTTCTTCTAAAAATATAATTTAACCTAATAATTCACATTTGACATAAACTTAAAAATATTTATAAAAATAGTATAAAAATCACAAAAACCATAATTTAAGTTCTAAAATTAATAACATTTAATAATAATATCAATTATCAAAATTTCATAATTTTTAACAATAAATTTTGAAATTAACAAAAATATTAGTTAAATACCCGAAATTCACAAAATTAACACCATAATTTCTAAAGAATCTTAAATAAACATCAATACATTAAAAATAATTAACCTTAATTAACCTAATTACTAATTGAACTCAAATAACAACCAATTAAACCAACTAAATATCAATTAATTTTAACAAAAATTTCTGCATAAATACAATAATCCACCAAAATTTCCAAAATAATCAAAATTGTCCTCAACCAACACTAAACCACCACAACAACCTAAGATCTACCAAAGCCATTCAAGAACCGAGAGGAAAAAAGGAAAGAAATGAGGGGCTGCTACTCACCAATCAGTTGGACAGATCAGAGGAAGGAGAAGAAGACCTGCTGCCACCAGAAAATGGGGAAGATGGAGGTAGCTCGACGCAGCAAGGAGGCAGCACAGATAGAGGAACGAAGCTGGCAGAGGATTGTTGCACGAGAAGAAGGGAAAGCTGGTTGCCTGGCGAGGAAGGAAGAGGCGTTGTCATGCGAGGACGAAGAAAGGCAGCAGCAACAACGCTCCTGGAAGCTCTGGCACGATGGTGATGGAGTTTCAGGCAGTGGAGAAAGTGGCATAGTAGAGGGAAGGGGTGGCGTGGATGGCAGGCGGGGAAGAAATGGTGATGGTAATGGTTTTCAGGCGAGGGAGTCTCTCTTCTATGTATACATATATATATATATATTATAACCCTATAGTTTATTTGTGTGGAGTATATAAACTATAGGGTTATAATATATATATGTATATATATATTCACAAACCAACACACACACACACACACACACATATATATATATATATATATAAAATTTCTCTTGGCATGACATGCATATTATATAATATATGTATATACACATGCTCATATATATATATATATATATATAATCACACTTATATCTATATATAATAATAGAATTTTTTTAAAAATAACAAAGTCTTAAAATAATTTTTTTAACATAAATACTTATAAATTAATAGCTAGATAATTAGAATTGTGTAATCAAATGTAAATTTATTTATCACTAACAAAATCCGGTAATTACTTTAGTTAAATGAAAACGTAGGGTATTACAGTTTCCCCTCCTTATATGAATTCATCCCCGAATTCAAGAAAAGAAAGAAAAGAAGAATTACAAGGCTTAAGAAGGAAAGAGATACGGGAAAGAAAGTCGCATCTCAGCTTCAGTTTCCTAAGTGCAATCCTCAGCAGAATGATTACTCCATAGCACATTCACTATCGGTATCTCCTTAGTCTGCAACTGTCAGATTTGGTGATCCACAATCGCCATTGGGTACTCCTCATAAGTCAGATCCTCGCTAAGCTCTACGGCTTGATGTTGCAACATATGAGATGGATCAGGGACATATTTCCTCAATATGGACACACGAAATACAGGATGGATTCTCGACAGTTCTGGTGGTAACACCAGCCTATACGCCACTTCACCTACTCTAGACCGAATCTCAAATGGTCCAATGTATCTAAGAGCTAGCTTACCCTTCTTGCCAAATCTCATAACTCCTTTCATAGGAGACACCTTCAGGAACACCATGTCTCCAACCATAAAGGATACATCCTTCCTCCTAAGGTCAGCATAGCTCTTCTGTCTGCTGAAGGCTGTTTTCAATCACTGCTATATGATGGGGACTTTCTCTATAGTCACTTGCACCAACTCTGGATCTGTTAACTATCTTTCACCAATCTCCCAACATAAAGGTGATCTACACTTCCTACCATACAGTGCCTCATACAGAGCCATCTCGATGCTAGCATGATAGCTATTATTGTAAGCAAACTCAATCAATGGCAAGTACGAATCCCACTGTCCTCCAAAGTCCATTACACATATCCTTAGCATATCTTTTAATGTCTGGATGGTCCTCTCTGACTGACCATCTTTCTGAGGATGGAAGGATGTACTGAAATCCAACCTGGTGCCCAAGGCCTTGTGTAACTCTTGCCAAAAGACTGAGGTGAATGTGGCTCCTCTGTTCGACACTATACTCACTAGTACTCCATGTAGACAAATAATCTTATTGACATAAAGTCTCGCCAGTCTATCAGTAGAGTACTTCTTCTTTATTGGTAGAAAGTGTGCAGACTTAGTTAACTTATCAACAATCACCCAAATAGCATAATAACCTCCTGTAGTCTGAGGTAGCCCAGTCACAAAATCCATAGCTATCATGTCCCATTTCCATTCAGGAATTGGCATAGGTTACAATAATCCTGAGGGTCTCTGATGTTCAAGCTTCACTTACTGACAAGTCAGGCATCTAGATATAAACTCTGCAATATCCCTCTTTATTCCATTCCACTAATATGTATCTTTCAAGTCATGATACATCTTGGTAGAACCTAGATGAACACTATAAGTAGAAAAATGTGCCTCTTCCATAATTTCCTTCCTCAAGTCATCAACATCCGACACACAAATCCTAGTGCCCAACCGCAATACACCTTCTCTGTCAATCACAAAGTCTCTTGACTGCCCTTGTTGTACTTCATACCTAATCCTTTGTAATTGTGGGTCTCTATTCTGAGCTGCCTTAACTCGATCCAAGTATACTGACCATACCCTAAATTGAGCTAAAAGGCACTTTCAGGTAACTTTCATCTGCAACCCTTGATCAATCAACCAGTGCAAATCCTTAATAATTGGCCTCCTTTCTATGCTGATGTGGGCAAGACTGCCTGTTGATTTCCTACTCAAGGCATCCGTAACAACATTTGCCTTGCCGGGATGGTATAAAATGGAACAATTATAACCCTTAAGGAGTTCCATCCATTTTCTCTGCCTCAAGTTCAAGTCCCTCTGCTGGAAGATATATTTCAAGCTCTTATGATTAATGTAGATCTCACATGTCACCCCATATAAGTAATGCCTCCATATTTTCAAAGTAAACACAACGGCTGCCATCTCTAAGTCATGAGTAGGATAGTTTTGCTCGTGCTTCTTCAACTGCCTCAAAGCATAAGCAATCAGTTGGCCATTTTGCATTAACACACAGCCCAATCCTACTCTGGAAGCATCACAATACACTGTATACCCTTCATTTCCATAAGGCAAAGTCAAAATTGGAGCTGACGTCAACAAGTCCTTTAATAACTGAAAGTGCTCTTCGCATCTGTCTGTCCACATAAACTTAGCACTCTTCTGGGTCAGCCTTGTCAAAGGTGCAGCAATTTTAGAGAAGTCCTTCACCAATCTCCTATAATAGCTTGCTAGACCCAGGAAACTCCATACTTCTCTGACTATAGTCGGCCTCAGCCACTCTGTGATAGCTTCTATCTTCTTAGGGTCCAGTTGTATGCCATCCTTAGAAACCACTTGGCCTAAAAATGCCACTTGATTTAACCAGAACTCGCACTTCAAAAACTTGGCATACAACCTGTGCTCCCTTAAAGTCTGAAGCACCCTTCTCAGATGCATAACATGCTCAGCCTCACTCTTGGAATAAACCAAGATATCATCAATGAAGATTATTATAAACCGGTCTAAGTATGGCCTGAACACCCGATTCATCAAGTCCATAAAAGCTGCTGGAGCATTAGTTAACCCAAAGGATATTACTAAGAACTCATAATGGCCATATCTCATCCGAAATGCTGTCTTGGGCTCATCACGTCTTCTGATCCTCAACTGGTGATACCCAAATCTCAAGTCTATTTTAGAGAAGCATGTAGCACCTCGAAGCTGATCAAACAGGTCATCGATCCTTGGAAGTGGATACTTGTTCTTGATGGTGACCTTATTCAACTACCTGTAATCAATATAGAGTCAAAGGCTACCATCCTTCTTCTTCACAAACAACATCGGAGCACCCCAAGGCGATGTACTGGGTCTTATAAAACCCTTATCAAGCAACTCCTATGACTGCTCCTTCAACTCCTGTAATTTAGCTGGTGCCATTCTATAGGGTGGCATAGAAATAAGGTCTGTACCTGGTATGACATCAATACAGAACTCTATCTCTCTGTCTAGTGGTAATCCTGGTAATTCTTCAAGAAAGACATTCAGAAATTCACACACCACTGGCACCTGTTCAATTGCCCCCTTCTCTATCTCAACATCTCTTACTACTGTCAAGTAACCCTGACAACCCCTTCTAACCATCTTTTGAGCTGTAATGGCAGAAATGAGATTACGAGGCATGGAGCTCCTTTCACCTTTAAAATAAAATTCTTCTTCATTTGGGATTCTGAACACCACTTCTTTCTCTCGATAATTCACCGAAGCATAATACCTCGACAACCAATCCATACCCAGAATGACGTCGAATTTCAACACGTCAAGCAATACCAAGTCCGCTAATAATTCTCTACTATCAACTAACACCGGACACGAAGGAAAGAAAATATCTGTCTCCTACACTTCATTAAGAAGAGTTAATATAGATAGAGGAAAGGATAACCTGGAAGGCTGCCACTTGATTCTCAAGCGAACACAGGGGAAATGGATGAATGCGAAGCGCCAGGGTCAAACAATACTCTAGCATCACATGCACAGAATGAGAGAATACCTACTACCACTGCATTAGAAATCTGAGCATCCTGCAATGTCAAAGTGAACACTCGAGCCTGGCCACGACCTGCCTATTAAGATGTCGAAGGTTGTACAAACCCATGACCACTAGGCCTACCAACTGAACCTCAACCTTACTGGCCCAAAGGCTGAGGCAGTCTTGGTTGAGGCAGTCTCTGTTGTGGCTGTAGTGGTGCTCTATACTGCTAGGGCATCAGATAGTAGGGCTGAGCCACTGATGAAGATGAACCCTGAGCGTACTGTGGCTAGTATCCTAAATGAGGACAAGCTCTGGCAAGATGACCAACTTGTCCACATCTGAAGCAAGTGCCCGACAACAAATGACACAGACCCTGATGGAATCGTTCACAACTCACACATGTACTAGCTCCAGACCCAGAACTACTCTGCCCGGAACTCTGCCCAATACTACTGCTGCTGACTCCAGTACTGAATATGTGACCCCTACCATTTCTCCTATTCGTGGCATAACCATGGCGACCAACTCGATGAGTCCAGGACCTCCTACTACCCTGCTGTGAAGTAACCGTAGCCTACTGATTCGAACTACCAATGTGAAATGCTGGCTGCTGATACCTAAGAGCTACACCATATCCACTACTCCCAACTATATAGGGATCTATCATGGTGCCCTGGCAAATATGTCACCTCTCAATCAAACGAGCCTCCTCAATCACACTCTCTAGGGTGCGGTCCTCGGTAAGTATACCAATAAAAGCGGGTCCCAAACCAGTAACATACAGCTCTACTGCTATGTAAGGGTCTCTCATGATATCCTCTGCATGTTAGGACAACCTATTAAACTCCCTGGTGTAATCCTCCACTGACCTATCCCCTCTAGTAATGTGGAGCAACTGCCACCTATAGGCATCTCTGGTGGCTGGAGGATAGAAAAATCTAAGGAAGCGGTCCTTAAACTCTGGCCACGTAAACTCATGTATGGACGGTTGAATCGACTGCATGAACCAGTCTTGAGCTGCCGCTTGAACTGACAACTCCACAATCATTATCCGCTGATAATCTGTGTGTCCTGTCCGGGTACGTGCCTTAATTGCATTAATGAAATCTAAGGCGTCACCCATACCGTCAAAAGAAACTTTATCAATCCGGGAGTAAAGAAGTGCTGCATTAGTATCTGACATCCCCTGATTCCTCTGCTGTAGCATCTGCTGCACAAGGGGCATCTCTTGATTCAATGCTGCAAGACCCTGATTAATCCCTGTCAGTCCAGCTGTAAAGGCTATGGGGTCTACGACTGGGGCTTCAGGCTCAACTGGCTGCTGATCAGGAATCTCAGCTGCAGCTACCCTAGCTCGACCTCTATCTCTACTATCACAACCCAAACTAGGAGTCATGACCAGCGCTAGGGAACGAGAATTCTTTCAAATTCGGAACCTATAGCAAGCCTTAGAAAATAAAATCATGCAATAATTAAATAAAAATACAAAAGAATTAAAAATTTTCAAATCAATATATAAAATAAATACTCCAAATCCTTTCATCAATGAATACATATTCATATAGTAATTAAATATAAATTTTCAGAGTGTACAATATCAAAACAATATAATACTCTTCTGATTCAATAACACAACTATTGCAGTTTCTAGAATACAAATCAGAGTTCAGAATATACATTTGCATAAAAGAATATACATTTGCATAAAATAGCCGGGACTGAAGAACACCGGCGAGGAACTCTACAACTAAGGTCTGACGATATGGGATCTCCTGAAAAAAAATAATTGAGGGGGGTCAGACCTCACTGAGTGAATTATTATTCTGTATATACATGTAATCTAAACCATAACAATCAGGCATTATTATATATATGTATGTATATACACACAATTCACACGAATGCCAAACTATGCTTTTATAAACATACTAAATGTAGAAAATGTTTGTTTTAATTCATGAAGGATCCATAGAACCCTAATAATAACAACCTCAACAACGCCATCATCACTCTAGCCATGCAGGCTCACTTGATTCCAAATAGAACACTTATTCCAAATTGGACAGCAGACTGGCCCCGAGACACTAAGTCGATCGAGTTCCAACAGTCTGGCTATCAGTGTGATTGGCCCCGAGACACTTAGTCAACCGAGCTCCAGCAATCACACTATCTATCACCTCACATCTCAATCAACCCAATAGATTCATTCCACTATGGACAGTAGACTGGCCCCAAGACACTAAGTCATCTGAGCTCCAGCAATCTGACTGTCAGTGTGATTGGCCCCACAATCGCACTATCTATCATACCATTAATCTCAGTCAAATCAATCTAATCAATCGTAATCATCCAAAATTAACTCTCACTCAACCCTATTCTTTTGCACCGGTACGTACACGGCCCTAGTGTTGCCCACTAGGAAGCACGTTCTATTGATATCCTTCACTTAGAATAAATCATTTATTCTAAAAATAATTAATGTGGAACGATATTCATAATAATAAAACCAACCATATATATATACCAAAAATATACCTAAAATATACCCAGTATATTTTGGGTATATATATATATATATATATATATATATATATGTCAAATAAAATATGAAATAAACTAAAAATAAATCATTAATATGGTAAAAAAACAATTTAAATGAGTAACAATAATATAACATGCATTTTCTTAAAAATATACTTAAACATACAAAAGATATGCCCTAAGTATGCAAATCATTTAATAAAACATTTATGTATAAATGTTCATTTAAATAAGTGTTTAGGTTTAACATATATTCACAAATATACTAAAAATAAACCTAATTATCTAGCATGCATATATCAAAAATAAACCCTAAATATACCACTAATGTGTTAGGTTTAATTTAATAATAAAACATGTATTTATTTGGAAATAAATCAAAATATACCAAAAATAAACTAAAAAAATTTAATTTAAGTGTAGGTTTATAATTTAGCATGCAATTATTTAAGAATAACCTAAAAACTACTGAAACTATACCTAAAGTATACTAATCATTTAATAAAATAATTATGTCTAAATGTACATTTTTAAACATGTATATATATTAAAATGTATTAAACATAAACCTAAATGTTTAATGTGCATATACCAAAATATCATCAATAATTATTTAATATGCATATATATATATATACAAAAGTACAACCCTAGATATACCAAAAATATTATAACTTAAATCACTTTAAGGACATAAAATGAAAATAAAAACCCTACATGATGCATCCTATATGCAATGCATATATATACAGTATAATAACTCACATGTTAGCGCTCCACGAGACAAACTCGGCAGGCCTGATCTGTTACACCTCGGTTTTGGCACAACTAAACAAACAAATGACAACATAAAATTAGAATAAATTTAACGAAAATTCTAAAGACTCGATCTAGAATTTTAGACACGGAATTAGAATAGGGATTTGACCGGACATCATATTTGACGAGATTTCTATCGAAAATCCGGCAGAACCTCCCCTGTAAAATGGACATCTCTCTACTCAAAGAGTAGAGCCAGTCCTATAAAGGAAACACACTTCAGAATAACACCAAATTCACAATCACAATCCTTCGATCGGACTCCAAACTACAATTCACCGACCGAGGTTCACAATTCATGAGATATACACAAAACACATTTAAATGTCATAAATAACAAAAATACCCTTGAATAATCAAAATATAGTAAATCAGATATTTAAAATACTGAAAATAATTATTTCATTGATAATTATAATAAAAATCCAAATTTTAATAAAATATTATTAAAATTCAAAAAATTCTCAATAAATTCATAAAAATCAACTAAAATACATTTTATAAATTCAAATTACATAATTAACCCTAAAACATACTAAAAATCAATAAAAACCCATTTATTTAGAAAAATAGTATATTATATATAATTTGAAAATAATTTACAAAAAATAGTTTTAATTAGTTAAAAATACTAAAAATTTACAGAAATCATTTTTATAGCTCAAATAATTATTAAAACCAATTTAATTATATTTTTAACCAATTTAGTATAAAATTACTAAAATACCCCTATATATATAAATTTACTCAAATAAATCCAAAAATTCACCAAAAATAATATAATTACTCAAAATTAATTTTCTCAACATATATTTCAATAATATAACTAAATATACTCAATTAACCAATTAATTTCAATTTAACACACAATTAACCCTATTTTTCAAAATTACATAAACTTAATAAATTCCAAATAAATATATAAAAATTCGCAAAAATTAAAAATAAATTTATATAATTCATTTCAACACCTATAATCACCATAAAACACAATTTCATAATTTAATTAATTAATTTTCGAAAATTAGAAAATATTAATAAAATAATCAAAAATTCACAAAAATCAAAATAAATTCAAAAATTCTAAAAAAATTACAGCATGTAGATTAACCTTCCAGGAACAAATTTTGTGAAGGAAGTTTTCATGAATCAATCAAATTGAAGTTAAAAAAAATTAAAAACCCTAATAGGTTGTAATGAAGAAATTGAAACCTAATCAATTCTAGATCAAATCAAGTGAAACATAGCTTGGAATTACAAGGAGAAGATAGAGATTGACGGTGTCGAATTTGATGGCTGGAAAGTGCTTGATCGGAGTTAGGAGCAACTTTCGACCTCTTGATGAAAATCCAGCCAAATAACACCGAAAATGGGAGCTTGGGACGTCGGGAATGGCTGGAAGGGAAAGTGGCACACCGGAAAGCACAGTGACAGTAAGAAACAGAGGTCACAGTGGCCGGAAATGGAAGAAATCATGTGAAGAAGAAGAAGATGAAGGGAGGGGCAAAATCGTAAATAAGGCAACTTTGATTTTTTTGTTTAAAAAAAACGTGTATATATATATATATATATATATTATAATAATATAATCCCACACACAAATGATATTCACCACACAAATATTTTATTATATTTAATAATTTATACACTTAAAATTAATTAATTAATACAAAAATTAAATAATAAAATTAAGAAAATTAATTAAGATTTAATTAATTTAAATAATTACACATATATACAATTTGTTTTAGCACTTTAAAATTATATATGAGTTCATGCAAATTCATAAAATTAGTCAAAATAAATAGAATTAAATTATTTACGTGTCAATTTCCTCGAAAATACAATTTCCAAAAAATTTTTACATAAAGTACTTAAAATAATGTAAAATAATTAAAATTAGCTTTAAACAATTAACAACTCTTAAAAATGTCATAAATATATATAGAAATTATTAACACTGCATATCCCGATACAGTATAAAAATATTTAAAAACTCGGGATATTACATTTACCTCTTCCCCTACGACGTGGAGCAGGAGGGGGAGCCCCATCGTGCACAGACTGCTCATCAAGTCTGAGAGTCAAATCGGCATCGGGGTCGGTTCACACACGCCTCATTATGAAAAAGACAAGGAAAATTGAATTCAAAACAAGGTAAGAATATTTAACGCAACGCGGGATTAGAAACAAGAACATCTTAAAGACAATTAGCAACCCTATAACTGCAGTAGTTACACAGAAAGACAGACATAGACAATTAATCAAACTTATGCACTGATACCAACTTTGCCACGACCCGAACTCAAAGGCACGTGACTGGCACTAGGGAATGGAAAGGTATAAGGGACCCAAAACCCGTAGTAAGCCTTAAAGAAAAGAAAAATAAAGCCTTACAATTTAAAACTTTATTTCATAACAGAACATATTATAAAACCGATTTTTCTAAAAATAAACAAAATCGAGTGCATAATAAAAATATTCTTCAACATTACATATCATAAATCAAATTTAAATCATCATACATAAGCATGGTTGCTTAAAATAATGTACATAAATATACTTAAGTCATACAAATGCTTAGTATAATTACTACTGCAACTTTCTAGAATTTCTACTATAGTACAGTTTACAATGACCTACATAAAATGGCCAATGATGAAGAAACCCGACATGGAGGCAATTTGAGGTCGAACTCCCAAGCTCCTGAAAGGAAATAAATTTAGGGGAATCAAACCTCACTGAGTAAGTCAATAAAAGAGCTGTACAGTTTAAAAACCTTTTTGAAAACCATATAGTTATAGTGAAAATAATTTATAGTATATAGATATAGATTTTGAAAAATCTCGGTAGAACCCTAAACCCAAAGTTCTAAATGGCCAACTGGACCCACTTATTCCAACTAGACTGCTAGTCCTCGAGAGTAAAGGCATCAACCGAGGCATTAAGTCACAGTCATTCACTTAATCCAAATATATGGCACTGGCAGTCTCTGAGAGCTAAGGCATCAACTGAGGCACCCATCCCAGTCCATTATTAACTTTCCAATCACTGGCGGTCCCCAAGAGCAAAGGCTTCCACCGAGGCACCTGTCCCAGTTTAATATCCACCAGTTATACATAAATCGGATCCATCTCTCAATCTCTACCATGTGCACATGGTCCTGGTGAAACCCACCAAGTAGCCCGTTCTACCAAAATTTCTCAAAATTGGTTTTAAATAAATACATTAAAAAAATGCGTTTAAACCTTAAATAGCAGCATTTAATTAAATAAATCATATAATAAATATTAAATATATGAGTGCACGCAGTCTTTAAATAAAACACACGCATAAATCATTCTATCGACTTACAAAATGAACGAGAAGACTGACGACCGCACGTCTACCTCAATCCCACGGCTTCTGCTCCGATATGCTCTAGAAAAGAAATTAACAGATTGATCATAAAACATGCCTATGGAATTGAATCAAAAGTCAACAAAAATGGTGAAATTCTAAGCTGACTCAAGGAAGACCGGACAAGACTCTATAGATAGGAAAAAGCCTAATTAACAGTAGAGATTTATTACGAATATCACGTTTTATAAGAAAATTTATCAAAATTTCGGCAAAGTCTCCTCTGTAAAACGGACATCTCTCTACCATAGGTAGAGCCATTCCTTCATAGAAAACGTACTTCTAATAATCGTAGACATTCATACTCGAGTCGGGCTGCCAGAACTACAATTAGCCCCGACCGAGATCACAATCCAATAAAACATCATAAAAATTAAGCCATTTATTTTCCCCAAAAATACACATCACATCTATGATTATCCATAGTCAGAAAATCATCTCTCATTAAAGCTTTAAAACAAAATTTCACAATTAACATTACTTAATGAAAATTACCTATATATATATATATATATATATATATATATATTATTAAAATTGATTTTCAGAAATTAGTGTTAACTAGTCTAAATTAGTAGATAATTTGTAAAATCCTTTTAAATTCATTGATTATTATTAAAACCAACTAAAATTTATTGTTTAACTATATTTAACAAAAATTATGTTTCTACCCCTATAATATACAAACTTATATAATACACTATTAATACTAAAAATTCCTTGAAAAAATCATACAACATCTAAAAATCATTTTCTCTATATTAAACATCTTAATATAATTAAAAACATATAAATGACTTCTAATTTCTTCTAAAAATATAATTTAACCTAACAATTCACATTTGACATAAACTTAAAAATATTTATAAAAATAGTATAAAAATCACAAAAACCATAATTTAAGTTCTAAAATTAATAAAATTTAATAATAATATCAATTATCAAAATTTCAAAATTTTTAACAATAAATTTTGAAATTAACAAAAATATTAGTTAAATACCCGAAATTCACAAAATTTACAATTAACACCATAATTTCTAAAGAATCTTAAATAAACATCAATACATTAAACATAATTAACCTTAATTAACCTAATTACTAATTGAACTCAAATAACCAATTAAACCAACTAAATATCAATTAATTTTAACAAAAATTTCTGTATAAATACAATAATCCACAAAAATTTCCAAAATAATCAAAATTGTCCTCAACCAACACTAAACCACCACAACAACCTAAGATCTACCAAAGCCATTCAAGAATCGAGAGGAAAAAAGGAAAGAAATGAGGGGCTGCTACTCACCAACCAGCTGGACAGATCATATGAAGGAGAAGAAGACCTACTGCCACTAGAAAATAGGGAAGATGGAGGTAGCTCGACGCAGCAAGGAGGCAGCACAGACAAAGGAATGAAGCTGGCAGAGGACTGTCGCATGCGAAGAAGTGAAAGCTGGCTGCCTAGTGAGGAAGGAAGAGGCGCTGTCATGCGAGGATAAAGAAAGGCAGCAGTAGCAACGCTCCTGGAAGCTCTGGCACAGCGGTGATGGAGTTTCAGGCAGTGGAGAAAGCGAAACATTAAAGGGAAGGGGTGGCGTGGTATTATTATGTTAGGGTTATGTAATAATTACCTTAATGAATTATAATTCCTATAGTACTAACTATTATTTGACTATTTTGCAAGTGTAAAATTATTTTATATTAATCTTGTTATTTTAGGCCTAATATATGTAATATATATATATATATATATATATATATATATATATATATATATATATACACACACACACACACATATATACATGGATATACATGTGTGTATACATATAAAGTATATACCATTAGAGTAACATACATTTACATACACCTATATTTACACACACACACATACACACACACACACACACACATATATATAAAAAACAAAACAAAAGAAGAAGAAGGAAGAAGAGCTTCCTCCCCGAAATCAAAGATCAAGTCGTTGCCCACCTCCCTATCTCCGCCTGTCACTGCCTCTGTCTTCCCTCTCACCGTGCTACCCCAACATCGCCCAAAGACGCCATTGCCGCCGCGCCAGAGCTCCCAAGAGAGGTGTCCCTGCTGCTGGTCCTCTTCTTCTCCTTCTATCACTCTCGAGCTGAGCTGATCCAGCGCCACCGAAGCTTCCTCAGCCTCCCTCACCTTCTCAGGCGTTAGTTCAAGTCGGAACCCACCACTGCAACTCACCTCCGGCGTCGAAATTGGAGGTTGAAGGTGAGTTGTTCTGGGTCATTTTTAGGTTGTTCTAGGGTTGTTTTCTAGTTGCTTGAGTAGGTTTAGGTGTTAATCCTTAGATAAATTAGGCTAAATGATGAGTTATACCATTTGGTTGTTCAAATTTGAATTTTTGTGCATTATTCTGATTTTTTCTTGATTTATAGAATTTTTGTATAATTTTATTTAATTTTTATTTGACTTTATTGGATTTTTCTTTGGTTTAATTAGTAAATTAGAGTAATTAAGGTTAAATATTTGTAAGGTTTTGATTGTTTTTAAGGTTTTAGAAATTTTGGTGTTAATTATAAGTTTTTGTAAATTTTGGTTATTTAATTAATATTTTTATTAATTTCGAAAATTATTGTGAAAAATTATAAAATTTTGATAATTGAGGTTATTATTAAATGTTATTAATTTTAGAACTTAAATTATAGTTTTTTTTATTTTTATACTATTTTTATAAATATTTTTGAGTTTATGTCAAATGTGATTATTAGGTTAAATTATATTTTTTTAGAAGAAATTATTAGTTGATTTTATGTTCTAATTATATTAAGAAGTTTAATTTTGAGAAAATAATTTTTAGATGATTAAATAATTTTAAGAAATTTTTTTTAGTACTAATAATACATTATGTAATTTATGTATTTAAGGGTAAAAATGTAATTTTATGCTAATTATAGTTAGCTTTATTAATATTTAAGACGTTTAGAGAATTTTTATAAATTAATTGATATTTTTAATTAAGTAATGTTAATTTTGAATATTAATTCCAAATATTATATATATTTATAATACATTATTTTGGTAACAAAAATTGAATATAAGGTTGTATTTAGCAAGTTTGGTATAATAGTTTTAATTTAGGTTATAATTAAACTTTGATAATGAAATGCAAATTGAGTTGGTTAATTTTTGAATAATTGAGATTATATATATTTTTAGTATATATGTATGTGTAATATGTATTTTTTGGGGAAAATAAATGATATCATTTCTTGATGTTTTGTTGAGTTGTGATCTCGTTCGGGGCTAAGTATAATTTTGGAAGCCTGACTCGAGTATGAATGTCTGCGGTTATTAGAAGTGCGTTTTCTATGCAGGTTTGCCTCTACCTTTGGTAGAGAGATGTCCGTTTTACAGAGGAGACTCTGCAGAAATTTCAATAGATTTTTCTAGTAAAACGTGATATTCGTAATAATTTCTACCGTTAATTAGGTTTTTCCTGTCTATCGTGTCTTGTCTGGTCTTCCTCGAGTCAGCCTATTATTTCAGTATTTTTGTTGATTTTTTATTTCAATTTCATAGGCATGTTTTATAATCGATATGTTAATTTCTTTCTAGAGCATATCTAAGCAGAAGCCGTGAGATCGAGGCAGACGCGTGGCCGTCAGCCTTCGCATTCATCTTGTAAGTCAATAGAACGATCCGTGCGTATGTTTACTTAAAGAATGCATGCGCTCATATTTTTAATATTTATTATATGATTTATTTAATTTAATGCTACTATTTAAGGTTTAAAACGCATTTTATTTATTTAAAAGTCGATTTTGAGAAATTTTGGTAGAACGAGCTACCTGGTGGGCTTCGCCAGGACTATGTGCACATGGTAGAGATTGAGAGATGGATCCGAAATATATATGACTGGTGAATGTTAAACTGGGAAGGGTGCCTCGGTGGAAGCCTATGCTCTTGAGGACCGCTAGTGATTGGAAGATAAATAATGGACTGGGATGGGTGCCTTGGTTGATGCCTATGCTCTCGGGGACCACCAGTATCATATATTTGGATTAAGTGAATGACTACGACTTGGTGCCTCGGTTGATGCCTTTGCTCTCAGAGACCGGTAGTCTAGTTGAAATAAGTGGGCCCAATTGGCCATTTAGATTTTTGGGTTCAGGGTTGTACCGAGATTTTTCAAAAGCTATACCTATACATTATAAATTATTTTCACTATAAATATATAGTTTTCAAAAAGGTTTTCAAACCGTACATCTCTTTTTATTGACTTACTCAGTGAGGTCTGATTCCCCTCAATTTATTTTTTTTCAGAAGCTTGGGAGTTCGACCTCAGACTACCTCCACGCCGAGTTTCTTCATCACCGACTATTTTATATAGGTCATTGTAAGCTGTACTATTGTATTATTCTAGGAAGCTGCAGTAGTATATGTACTAAGAATTGTATGATTTAAGTATATATTGTGTAATTTATTTGTATAAGCCACATTTATGTATAAAGATTTAAGTTTGATTTATAATATGTAACGTCGAAGCATATTTTTATTAAGCATCTGATTTAGTTTATTTTTAAGAAAAATCAGTTTGATAATATGTTCTGTTATAAATTAAAGTTTAAAAATTGGAAGGTTTACTTTTCTTTTCTTTTAAGCTTACTACGGGTTTCGAGGGCCTTATGCCTACCCATTCCTTAGTGTCGGTCATATGCCCTCGGGTTCGGGTCGTGACAAGAAATTTCATATAATATATATATATATATATATATATATATATATATATATATATATAACAATCACACTTATATCTATATATAATAACATAATTTTTTTAAAAATAACAAAGTCTTAAAGTAATTTTTTTAACATAAATACTTATAAATTAATAGCTAGATAATTAGAATTGTGTAATCAAATGTAAATTTATTTATCACTAACAAAATCCGGTAATTGCTTTAGTTAAATGAAAACGTAGGGTATTACAATCTTGGAGTTAGTTATTATCTTAAATAATTATGTCATCTAAAATTTAAGGGATATTTTAGTAAAAAAAAAATTAAGAGATATTATGATAATGGATTATTGTGTAATTTTGTAGTTAGCTTTTAGGTAACACTCCTCTCTGACAGTGTCGTCATCAGATGGGGTGCGCTAGAGGGGAGGGGTGTTACAATTGCACCCTTCATTACCCCACTCCAAATGATCACTTATATTTGTAACATTCTCTTTTTCAAAAATGTTATTCCATAGAGGCATAATTTGCATATAAAACCATAATAAATATGATATATGATAGACGTATGGTGAACTATAAAATGACATATTCCAACATAAAATACTAAGTAAAACCAAAGAACTTATATATATCAGTAAATTTTCTATAGTGGTTGACCACAAAATAATATATATGTTATATAAAATTCTGACTGACATTAACCATTTTCAAACATAATAAGCGACAAAACTATACATAGTTAACTATAAAATGATATATGTCGACCATATAATGATACAGGTTGACCACAAGCTATCAAGTAAAAATTTTGTTCATCATATTATATTAATTGATAAAAATTCAATTACTTTGAAACACAAAACAAATCAAAAAGCGATGGTTAAACTTAATTGTAAATTTATAAATATTTAGAATCTTACCTCAACTATAAATTCAATGATAGTTGAATCTTAGTGATATATTGGAAGTAATAATAAAATTTGAGAGGCCGATAGAATTGCTGACTCTGAGCAATGATTGAATATGAAGGATTAAAAGTGATGATACAATTGTAAAAATTTTTAAAGTAAGAATAGGATTTTTGTTTACTAAAATTTTCAAAAGAAGTTTGAAAAGTGTTAAAAATATTAGGCGAATTTTTCTTTTTTTAATAATGTACTTTTTTAAAATTGTAATGACATGTAGTTGTTATAAATATTTACAGGTTAACTTATTATTATATGTAATTTTTTATTATTATTTTTATTTTTAATGGTAGTAATATCTTGAAGATATTGTAGAATTTTTCATACTATTGATGTGATGGGTTTTTATTCGTTCGTTTATTTTCTTTCCCTTTGTATTTAAGTATATATTAGCCGTTTCACTACGTTATTATAACATTTTTTTTCCGAACAACTTATTATAACATATTCAGATTTATAATTTTCAATATTTTAGATTTAGTGAATATTTAGCTTTTAATAGTATCACCTTGATCTAAAACTCGGGACAGTAGGGCAACCCAAGTTTGGTGGATAAAGGATTGTAAAAATTTATTATGAAATATTTTATTTTTCTATCATTTTATATTTATTTATAATTATTTTTCTTCTTAGTTTTTTTTATATTAATGAAACATAAATTAAAGTTATAAAAAAAATGTATAAATTAATTTATTTCTCTTTATTTCTTTTTTTTATGTGTAGGAATATATAAATATATATTATGCAACTTTATTTTTATAAAATTTTTAATAATTTTTAATTATTTGATTTTTAAAATTAATTTTATTATTTATGAAAATTTATTTATTTATTTATTTTAATTATTTTAATTGTTTCATATATATTAATATTTTTTTTAAAAAAATTAATTATACAACTTATACATTACTCTTTAGTCTTTACTTACCAAATAAGGTTAACAATTTAACTATTAAATCTGTAAATGTTATGTTACTCCCTTAATAGTTATACATATCATTATTACATCACATATCATTAACCTGATCCAATGGCACCTTATCTTTAAAAATGAATATGAGCTCTTACATGAATTTTAATGAGATGTAATGAGAAAATGAAGGAAAAATAAATTTAAAGGTTTCTGCCCTTTTTGCTTCTCAAAATCATATTAGTCGTAATAGAATTTCATAAATGAGTCGCTGAAAGTCGCCGAAAAAGATAAAAAGTATTTAAGCCGTCAGTGGCGGCACGAAAAGTATTTAACCTGTTAGTAAAGGTAGATGCCACTTAAATGCCAAGAAATTACTTCAAAAAAAGCACTGCCAAGAAATGGAAGTGACACTTCTGTAATCTTTTTAGCTTGATTAAGAAGTTTTATGTTCTTGGAGTAGCAACGTGTGGAAAAAAAAAAAATAATAATTCTATGGATTTCAATTTTTATTTATAAAATCATGATAAAGTTTGAACTTTATTTCCATCGTCTTTTCTTTTTTAAATGACTAAAAATCAAAAGAAAATATCATATTATTTTTCAGATTAGTTAATTTTTTTTTTAACTTGAAAAATGATACTATTATGAAAGTGGATATTGAATATAAAATTTGTATTCCCCACTACTTTTTTTAAAAAAAAAATAGAAGTTCAAGAATATTAAGTTTATATCGTAATTCCTAGTTCTCTTTTATTTTTCGGTTAGTTTCTTTTTCAAGAAAAATTTCCAATTTAGATTAGGATGATAAAATTAATTTATAGAAAATAAATTTATAGGAAGAAAAGTAGCAAGGCAAACAAAAACTTTTCTTGCACTGTGGAAAGTGAAAGAACTAAGAAATTGATAATGCTTGTTGTTGCGAGTTGGGGTATGTATCGGACGGATTTGGATCGGGTTTTTTTTTTCAAAATTTAAAACTGATCCAAATTAAAATTTTTTGGTCAAATATCCGTAGGTTTTTGAGTAACTGATTAAATATTAAATAAAATAAACGAAACCATAAAAACAAACCGCAGTAGTGGAATGGCTAAAGCGTACGCCTTCTTGCCCAAGTGATCCCAGTTCGACCCTTGGCAATGTAATTTTTGAAATTTTTATGAAAAGCAAAAAAACCACTGACCTTCAAATATAAGTTTATTAGTTTTATCACTTTGTTACATCTATCAAATTACTACAAGGTAAAAAATATATATAATATAATAAAATTTGATTTTTCGGTCAGGTTTGGATTCTAACCGAAATTTACAAATTTCTAAATATAACAACCAAACAAATTTGGGTCGATTCAATTTCGAACTGAATTTTTTAGTTGATCGGATTTTACAAACCCCTACTTGTGAGCCGTGGCTTTTACATTTACAAATTAAATATGTTTAAATTATTCAAAAATAAATATTAATTAACATTGAAGCAATTAAAATTGCATTTAATAATTTTTTATCTTTTTGTGGCGGCTGCATCGCTAGCCGATGACGTATGTATGGCGTCCCTAAGAAAAATACAAACGAAAATAGAAGTGACCTTGGACTGTGGAAAATGAAAGAAGTAAGAAAAATAGCAATGCAAACAAACTTTCCTTGCAATGTGGAAATTGCAAAAAAACATAGTATTTCCTATAAAATATTTATCCTTTAAATTATAAAAAAAACTTTTTTTTAATCTACTATGCATAACATCTAACAGACATTATTCCGATCTATGACACATATAGAAATGTTACCCTTTTATTAGTGAAGTACTCTGAGTTTTTTATGGAATTAAAAATTATTTCATAAAGACTAATATACTATAATTTCATATTAGATTTTATTTTAAACTATTATTTAGTGATTCGCCTACAAATATACTTAACTATTATATAATAGATTAAAAGATAAATAGACTAGTTAATTAAAATAATTAATGTTCATAATAATATAAAAAAATTATATACATCATTAAAAACCAAAAAAAATATCAATTACAAACTTTTTTAAAAATAGTATATTAACTTGAGTAGTATTTATAAATAATTTTCTTTCTACGACATATCAAATTTTGATATAATTTTGTTAAAATTAAATATTTTTATTTTTGTTTACTTTTTATTTTTTATCCTTAAAAAGATTCATGTTTTTTGCATGTTTTTTATTTTCAAAAAAAGCAATTTATTAATTGTTTGTTCGATAAATTTTAAAAATAAAAAATTATAAACTGTAATGATACAAATTATATACCATCCCACCCATCACATATATGTAGCTAATTTTTATTTAGATAAATTATGGACTCTTTAGAATTTGCACGGGAGTTTATTGTTTGAGATTTTCATTTTGAAGAGGATTGATTATACTAATATTATTTTCTTGCAATATTATTGAGGTTTGCTTTACTTTGATTTTAATTAGTTGTGTTTGATTGTTAATGTTGATCAAATATGATGGAGAATGAAGGTGAGACCCAATCCCACATCGGAAAGGAAAAAGAAAAGAGAAAAGTTTATAATTGAGAAGAGTCACATGTCACGTGGCGGGGGCCGTTTTGGCTCAAGGCATACCCATTGTGAAGTTTAATTTATCATTTTGGAGCCCAAATTAGTGATAAAGCCCAACTCAAATCGGTGATAAAGCCCAACATTCCAAGTCTTGTTTGAAGTTGTACAAACCTATATTTTTAATTATTAAATTAAATATAATTTTAAAGTGTCAAATATTATTTTATGAAATTATTGTTAAATAAGTATACATATATATAAAATAAGTATTTTAGTAAATTTATTAATTATTAAGAGTATATTTTATATATATGTATACTTATGTAAATAAATATTTGGGAGGAGTTTTATATTATTATTATTATTATATGTACTTATATGTATTTAAAAAGGTCACTTTTTCCTTCTTCTTTTTTTCTTTTTTCCGTTTCTTTCTTTTTTCTTTCTTCTCTCCCATCTTCGACAGCCACCTTTGCACACCCAACTACCACATTATCGTTGCCAACAGCCACTAGACGCTGCCACCCCTCCTCTTTCGTTGGCCACTTTCTTCTCTTCCCTTTCTCTTTATTTTTTTGTCCAACAGAAGACTTTTGGGGTTGCCATCGCAGGCTTCGACATCGTCAGGCCTTACCAGTGGGTTCGTTAGACCCGTCTCTCTCCGAGCAACGTTTCCTCTCAACCAATTTGCTAGATTAGCTCCGACAACCAACTTGATTTGAGGTAAATTGATTTCTGCAATTTTTGTAAATTCCTTCAAATTGAGTTAGAATTAGGTTTTATTGCAGTCATATAAAATGAAATTGGAGTTTAGAGTGTGTGTGTGTATATGTATATATATATATATATATATATATCATAATTTTATGAAAATTTTGGATTTTTGAGTTACTATTCCGGTGAATGGGTCACTATTCCGAGCACTTTTTATATTTTTATTAAACACTATATATTGTTTAGATTAAACCTTGTACAATGAATTTTGTGAAATTATTTGTAGAATTTAAAATATAATTTTTGAAAGAAATTATGTTAATATGTATTTTTAGAGAAAATTCATATTTTATTGTTTATTTAGTTTTAATCAAATTTAAGGTTATTTATCATGTTTAAGACTGATTTTAAATAATAAAAGTATGAAAATAATTTTTATAATTAATTTCAATTTTTAAATAATTAGTAGTAATTTTGGAAAAATAAATGAATAATAAATTTATTTATTATTTTCAAATTTAAATGAGTCCTTTATTATTTTTATGATATATTTAAGTGATTTAAACAGTTATTTATAATTAATGCTAATTTAATTGTAAAAATGAAAATTTGTTTCCATTAACGAAATTTTATTTATGAATTGCAATTTTATTATTTATTTGGAAATAAATTTCATTTATATTTTTATTATATAAATTAATTAAATTGTATTAGTTAACTAAATTTTTATGATATATTAGTAATTTGAGAAAAATTATATTGTTTTTATTTGTATTGTGGTGTTGGTTCTCGGTTGGGCATATTATTTTCTCTTCATACCTCCCCCAATTATCCTCTCCACCGGACCCTTTGTTTACCGGCTGATTTACGTAAATTTTAAACTATCATTTCTTGTATTGATTAGATATTGCAGTAGTAGTATGTATTTATTGCAGTATGTTATGTTGATATTAGCTGTGGTTGTGTACTTAACTGTTTGTAAAAATATTTTATTACAATCTTATATATGGATAATTCATTAAGCTTTAAAAAGGTTTTAATTCTGAGGCAATTGGGTGGTTAAGTTTGTATGAAAGTTATATTTTAGGTTTACTATAGGTTTCAAATTCATATGAATTTCTGTTGCTTAACGCTAGTCGTGACCCTTAGATTTGGTTAGTGACAAAGTTAGTATATTCTTTGTACTGATATAAAAGAAAGTGCCATTGGACTGATAATTCTTTGCGTGCATAAATATAAGACAAATATTTTCTATAAAAAAATATTAATGAAGGAAAGCCACCAATTAATACTTTTCATCATATATAGCGACTTGTGTTATTTCATTGCAAACATGTATCTTTTTTAAGAAAAATTATATTTTAGTACTCGTATATTTATGAGTTACGTAGACTATTTATTAATAAATTATTTATATATATTTTAATATATTTTATTAACAAAAAAGTTAAATTATATATATATATATATATATATATATATATATATATATATATATATATATATATAGTATAATAAAATTTTTTAGAATAAATAAATAGTATAATAAATTTCCATTAATAGTATAATAGTTCATATAGAAGTTTACTGTGAGGTTTAATAATGTTACACATAAAAGTTTTATGAGTGAATATTGATATATAAGATTAGTATATTTTTATTATAGTGTTATAGTTTTAAATTTTTGTTTTAGTTGAAAAATAATACTAAATAATTATTATATTAGTATACTTTAAATTTTTTTTAAAATAAAATTTTTAATGGATTGAAAAAAAATATTTAAATGATTTAAGGTTGAAAAATATGTAGTATATAAATATCTTCAGAATTTGAATAATATTGAGATATGTGTTTTAGTTACAAAATAATACTAAATAAATATGATAAGTATTTTATTTTTAATAGAAAAAAATAGGATTTCTAATAATTTGACATATTAGCTTTTAGAGTGAAAACCCAAATATGAAACCAGAAACTTGTCAAATTTTTTGCTTAATATTTTAGGGCTCGTAATTTAATATATATAATTAAATTTTTGTCTTAGTTGAAAAATAATACTAAATAATCAATATATTATTATACTTTCAAATTTTAATGGATTGAAAAAAAAAATGAGTGATTTAAGGTTGAAAAATATATAGTATATAAATATCTTCACACTACAAGAAAATCAACCTATAATGAGAGGAAAATTCATGACTAAAAGTTAAAAAATCATCATTAAAAGTATTTAATGACAGGAAAAATCTCCTCATCATTCTCAACTATCCTCGTTAGGAAAGGTAATAATCATGGAAATGGAGTCCCGTCATTACTACATATAATGATGGGATAATTACCCTCAATAAAAAGTATTTTTAATGATGACAAATATAATCACTATTTCATCATTTGCTCTCATTAAATAATACTCTAACAATGAAATTTTCTCTCACTATATCGTCATTTTCCCTCACTATAAGGGACTTTATTAATAAAATTTAATGTTATTATATAATAATTATCCTGTCACTAAAAATTATTTTATCAATAATTATCTCCCTCATAAAATCAATAACTGTCCTCATTAAACATAATTTTTGGAGACAAAAAGTTATCTCATTAATTGATTTTAACTTCTTATTATATATCTTTACTAGTAAAATAACCCGCATTTCATTGCAGAATGACAAAATAGCCACAACAAAAATGAATAATAGAAAAAAAAAAATATATAACATAATATATTTAATGTTTAATATATACATTAAAAATTCAACATTTGAGATTAAACTTATGATGAAACACTATCTTCAATTCCAAAAAGAAAAATTCTCAACAAAATGATATCATTAATTCTCAAGTCTTCATCTTTGTAATGATTTAATGAAATCTAAAATTATGATTATTTGACTGGCTCTTCATCCCTATAAAAAAAAAAAAAAGAGAAAAAAATAATTAATAAAAAACAGGAAAGGTAACAGTTTAATTAAAAAAAATTGCAACATTATAAGAATATATACCTAAATGCTGCCAACAAACAATTTCATAATTGAGAGAAGTTTCTTCAAAGTGGCAAATGGACCACAATGTCTACCCCATACATCACATTCAAGTATTCAAAGTTTCCATTTCCATATACGATTCACTAAAAGCAACTCCAGTTATATACGTTATTGTAAACTATAATAATAACTGTACTAAAAAATTCAACATGGATGTTCTTCTAACCATTAGTAAGAGAAGTCTAAATGGAAACATGTTCAAAAGTACATGCTGGTCTCATTTTATATGCAGATATGGTGACAGTTACAAAACAAAGGTTTAGCTACTTGAATATTTCTTCCTCCTCTGAAAGTAGTGAAACATTTAGGGAAGAGTAACTGAAAAAAAAAATCAGTTAATCTTTAGTGCGCCTTTCTTCTTTGGGGCTGTTTATAGTGGCTAATCTATACATCCATTAAACCTAAACATAGAACGAATTGAAAGAACATAATAAAAAAATGAGATCTATGTATATTCAAATTTGGGCTAAATCAAACTCAAATCAAATATTTGAAAGTACCAAAGCTAAGACTCCAGCTATTCAAAGAAAGGCAGGTTATCTAGAAAAGGGAACACTAAAAATGAACATAGGCTTGAGCTTGATTATTTAATGAAACTTGTAGATAAATATTACCCATTTCAGTAACCACCAATCATTTCTTTTCTCAAAATGAAATAACAAATTATCAAGAATAATCAAACTATACAAGCACAAGAATCAAAACTAAAACATGAAGAAAAAAAAAAAACGAATAAAAGACCATCACGAAACATGCCTTAGCAGAACCTCATACATAAAAGGAACAATTAATTAAACAGGTGCTGGATTAAGTTTAGATGAAATCAAGAAATACCTTTTATTCCGAGTAGAGTATATATTTTTATTACATTTGGGTTGATTTTTACAAGTTGCGATTTGAGAACTTACATTTTTTGCAGCCGTACTCAAGAGATATGGAATCTAATTAGAGAAGAAACCTGAGTCAAACATCATGAGCACTTTTATGAGGAAAAAAAAGAGGCATTCTTATAACCCGTATTTTTATTTATTAATTTAAAAGCGAATTGTTGAGTTTTAAATATTATTTTATTCAATTAGTGTTAAATGAGTTTTTTTAATAAAATTTATTATTAAGAGTATTTTAGTAAAGTTATTAATTTAGTATATATTGTATATATGAATTTATTTATGTGTGTGTGTATATATATATATAAAACAAAAGTAAAAATAACGTTAAAAAAAATAAAAATTGGATGCTGCCACTTTTTTTTTTTTTTCTTTTCTTTCATTTTCTCTTCCCTTTCCTCCTTCCCACCCGACACCACCACCAATCACTGCCACCATCACTGTGCCGATCACCACAGTGCCGCCACCTCCACCTGTCGATGCCACTAGCAGTAGCAGCTCGCCTCCACACCAGACCATTCCCCTTCTTTCTCTCTTTCCTCTTCCTCTTCCTCTTCTCTTCTTCCTTGCTGGTTTGCTTTGGAGGTCATCGGTGACGATTTCGGCAACCTCTGGATGTGCCACCGGTCTTGATTGAATCCTAACATCTTGGGTTTCATTTCCCCCAACTCAATTCGTCTGGGCAACTCGAGTAACAACTTCAATTTTAAGAAATTGATTTTAGGTTAATTTTTAGTCCTTTGCTTAATTGAACTTGAATTTGATTTAATTAGATATAGTTGTTTTGATATTAAATGTAATTGAGATTGTGATCTTGCTAATGGCGATTTTTAATTATTTTTATGTTTTTTTTAAATTTTTTGGGTTCGAGTTACTATTCACGTAATTGTTCTGACCTAGAAAATTTTATATTTTTAATAAATTCTAGTAATTATTTAGAGTAAACTTTGTTAAGAAAATTTTATGAAATTAGGCATGGAAATTTAAATATGAGTTTTTAAAGACTATGTATAAATATGCATTTTTGAGAAAATATTAGAAATTAATAAATTATTTGATTTTAATTGAAATTCTTGTTAATTATTATGTTTAAACTGATTTTTGATAAATAAAAGTATGGAAATAATTTTTATAATTATTTTCCAATTTTAATTAATAAGTAGTACTTTTGGGAAAATATATGCAAAATAAATTTATTTATTATTTTTGAGCCTAGTGAGCATTTTATTGTTTTTACGATAATAATAAGTGATTTTAATAATTATTTACAATTTATACTAATTTATTTGTAAAATGGAAATTTTATGCTATTAATGGATTTTATTAGCAAAATATTATTTAATAACTAGAATTTTATTATTTATTTGGAAAATAATCTCCTTAATAATTTTATGATATATTATAATGATTTGGGAAATTATATTATTTTATTATATATTTTGTGATGTTGGTTCTCGGTTGGGTGTGAATTATAGTTTGGGAGCCCAACCCGAGATGTTAAGCTTTGAGAATATTTTGAAGTGTGTTTTTGTGTAGGAATGACTCTATTTTTAGTAGAGAGATGTTCATTTTGCAAAGGAGACTCTATTGAATTTTCAGTAGATTTCTCGTAAAATATTACATCGGGTCTGTGTTTGGTTTTGAGTCTTTTATTAGAGTCCTGTTTTAGATCGAGTTTCTTTAGAAATCTAGAATATATGAGATTAGGATTTATATCCTAATTATTTTATTATTATTTTTCTATAGTTGAGCCGAGACTAAGACTTATAGGACCGGGCCAGTTGAGTCATCTTAGAGGAGCATATGTTACTGGTGAGTTATTATAATATGTATGCATCGCATGTAGAAATTATTGTTGGCATCCATATTTTTAATAAATATGAATTTATCATGCTATGTTGCATTAAATGTTAATTGTTATTGTTATTATATATATATATATGTTTGCATATATAAAGGTGAATGTTTATTTGTATAAATTGAATGATGTTCATATTTAATATATGGTTTTCTTATTTTATTTATGAAATGTTATTTTGGAGGATAGTTGTAAATCTTGCTACCTAGTGGGCTACACTAAGGCTGTTGCACAACAGTACACTAGATGTTAGGCTGTAAAATTTTTATTGATATGAGATTATATGATTTGAGTTATGGAAAAGTTGATTATTGAGATTTTTGATTAAAGAGTGGTGTGACTGCGATAGCTCGGTGGACTTAGTGTCTAGGATCAATCATACTGGCAGTGTATTTGCGATAGCACGATTGACTTAATGTCTCGGGGTCAGTCCATTCTCAAATTAGAAAAGTGGTATATTCTTAGCATTAAGTGAGACTATTTGCTAGAGAGGTTCAATGATTAAGGTTGCAAAAATTTTAAGGTTTTGCTCTGATCCTCCATTTAATTTCCATTAGTGTGCTAATATGAAATTGTTTTTAATCATCTATTTAAAATGCATGTATAAATTACATAAATATAAATATAAATATATCAATACTATATTAATGTGTGGTGGCTTGTATGCTTAGGTTGCATGTATATATATAATAATGATTCACTCAATGAGGTCTGATCCCCCTCAATTATTTTTTAGGACTTATCTCGTTAGATGTCTCATACTAGTTCTCTTTATCGAATTCTTTATTCTCCAACTGACTTATGTAAATTTTGAACTATCACTCTTTGTATTTATTAGACGCTGTAGTAGTAGTATGTCTTATTATAGTATTCTATATTGTTATTGATTGAGGTTTTGTATTTGAATAATTGTATGAACATATTTTATTATAATATGATATAAAAAGTTATTTTTGATTTAAAAAGTTTTAATTTTAAGGTATATATATGTTTTTATTTTATTGAGTTTTTATATTTTAGGCTTGCCACAGGTTCCAAATACTTGCGAATTCTCGTTTTCTCGCACCGATTATAACTCCTAAGTTTGGGTTGTGACGAAGTTGGTATCAGAGCCTAGGTTTAGTATTATGGACCTAGGTTGATAGAGTTTGAGTTTTCTTTAAAATTACTGTAAAAATGAGGTTCGGTTATGTCTTTGAAAGTCTTCATTGCTTTAGAATTTTGTGTAACCATTAGGATGTTTAAATTGTATATTGTATGTTTTATTTATGTTCTTTCTAGAATGTGGCGAATACGAGTTGCTCCACTGGTCGTTGAGGCCGAGGATGAGGAGTCCTACCAAAATGAGATTTTACCTCTTAAATCACCAGCGAGGCGCAGGGGTAAAGGTAGACCCAAAGGAGCAGCAAGTCACTGTAGATAGTGAGAGCTACAGGATGAGGAACCTGCAGAATAGGATTTGAGGAAACTACTTATGCACCAGGAGTTCAAAAGGGTATAGCTGCTATACCCCAAGCGGTACAACCTATGCAGTCTCTATTTCACCAGGGAGCTCATATTATATTATGCCTAAAAGTAGCCATATTTTATGCCAGTGTAGGAGAATTTTTAGGTGCCCAGCATACAACATTTTAAGTAGGCACTAGTAGTCAGTCTAGAGAATCTTTTCAGTAGGGCTAGAGACCTCGACAAAGATTCTACAAGAGAGGTAGACATGGCGACAGTGGACCATATAGACCTATCAGATTAGGTTTAGGTGCTACCAGCAGTAGTAGCGGTTAGAGTTCAAGCTACGGTAGTATAGGATCTACAGCTAGTGCCTGTTAGACATGTGGTAAAGTCCATCAGAGACCGTGTTATATGGCTCTAGGGGCATGTTTCTGATGCCAACAAACAAGACATTTTGCTAGATCATGTCCTTATTCTAGTTTTTAACAGTAGTTTCCCCAGTCATCTTCAGCTAGTGTAGCTCTACCTAAGTTTCAACCATCGACATTCTAGTACCTGGGCACTTTTTATTTTTTTGCCTAGTAGGGGAGAGGTAGAGGGGGTAGAGACAGTGCAAGAGAATTTGGATAGGCTTCTACCAGCCAGTAGAGAGGCAAAGGATAGGCCAGAGTCATCACTCTTACATAGCATGATGTGCAGGCACCCAATATAATGGTAGCAGGTACACTTTTAGTATGTTTTATTGATGCTAGAGTTTTGATTAATTCGGGTGCTACCCATTCTTTTGTGTCCCCTGTGTTTACTTTGAAATTGGGTTAGCAAGCTGTGAGGATGGCAATTCCTTTATCAGTTGCTATGCCTCTAAGTGTTTCATTGGACACCGACGTGATTCTTCTTGGGTGTCCTGTGCCGGTAGAAGGCAGAGAGCTACATGTAGAGTTGGTGTTATTATGTAATGGACTTCAATGTAATCCTAGGAATAGATTGGTTGTCTCAGCATCATATTGTTGTAGCAGTGAGGTGATTTTCAGAATTCTAGGTGAAGCAAAATTCAAGTTTATAGGTGATAAGAGTTTTGTACCTCAAAATCTTATTTTTGCTATTATGGTAAGGAAGAAGCTAAGAAAAGGGTGTTAGGGGTACTTGACATTGGTCAGGGATACCACAGTAGAACCAACATCCATCTCAAATGTTCCTATAACATGTGAGTTTCTATATGTCTTCCTTAATGAATTTCTGGATTTACCACCTTGTAAGGAGATTGAATTTTATATTGATGTGGTTTCAAGCATAATTTCTATCTCTAATACTGCCTTATAGGATGGCTCCTGTGGAGTTGAAAGAGGTAAAGAAGCAGTTATAAGATTTGCTAGACAACAGTTTCCTAAGACCTAGTATTTCTTCTTGGGGTGTACCAGTCCTGTTTGTGAAGAAGAAGGATGGTACTTTAAGATTGTCCATTGATTATAAAGAATTGAACAAGGTAACTATTAAGAAAAAGTATCCTCTTTCGAGGATAGATATTTTTTTTATCAACTTTAGGGTGCACAGTTCTTTTCTAAGATTGACTTGAGGTTGGGCTATCATTAATTACAGATCAGTAATAATGCTGATGTTCATAAAATGACATTTTATGCTAGATATGGCCACTATGAGTTTATGGTGATATCCTTCGGATTAACGAATGCACCAACAGCTTTTATGGATATTATGAATAGGGTGTTCAGACCATTTATGGATCAGTTTGTAGTGGTATTCAATCATGATATAACGGTATATTTGAGGAGTGTGGGAAAGTATGTATATCACTTGAGAACAGTGTTGTAGACATTAAGAGAGCATCAACTTTATGCTAAGTTCTTAAAGTGTGATTTTGGTTGGAAAGTGTAACATTCCTTAGGCATGTAATGTGTAAGGATGGCATTCAAGTTGATCCATAAAAGATTAAAGCAATGTCTGAACCACCTAGACCGACAATAGTCATTGAGATTCAAAGTTTCTTGGGTTTGGCTGGGTATTATAGGAGGTTTGTTCAGGATTTTTCAAGGATTATCATACCTAAAACCCGTATGACTTAGAAAAATGTGAAGTTTATATGGTTAGACGTATGTGAGAATAACTTCCAACTGTTAAAAGAGAAGTTGATTACAGCTCCAATGTTGACTTTGCCCAATGGAGCAGATAAGTTCACAATGTACTATGATGCTTCCAAAGTTGGTCTAGGTTGTGTATTGATGTAGAATGGAAGAGTAGTGGATTATGCTTCTAGGCAATTAAAGAAGAACGAGCAAAACTATCCTACTCATGACCTTGAGATGGCCACTATAATCTTTGCTTTCAAGATTTGGAGACATTATCTATATAGGGTAACATGCAAAATCTACACTGACCATAAGAGTTTGGAGTATATTTTTCAGTAGAGAGCTTTGAATCTCAAATAAAGAAGATGGCTAGAACTTCTAAAGGATTATGATTGTAATATCTTATATCATTCAGGCAAGGATAATGTGGTAGCAGATGCTTTGAGTAGGAAGTCATTAAGTAATCTTGCTCATATTAGTATGGAGAGGAGACCGTTGATCTAAGATGAAAAAGTTGGTGGTCTAAGGGTTGATGATAAAGATAACCAGGTTTGGAAGATTGTTAGATCTGTTTAAAGTTAGATCAATATTGAGGGATAAGATCAAAGTAGCTCATAGTTGAGATCCTGATTTGGTTGAGCTTATAGAGAAAGTTCACAAAGGGAAGTTCACTAATTTTAATTTCAATGATGAAGGTGTGCTATAGATTAGTGGGAGATTGTTTTTTCCTACTGTAGAATTTCAGGTCAGAGACTATGTATTCTTAAAGGTGTCATTAATGAAGGGTGTTATGAGATTTGGTAAGAAGGGAAAGTTGACACTAAAATATATAGAACCTTTTGAGATTTTGGAGAGAGTTAGCATGGTTGCATATCGATTGGCTTTGCCTTCAAATTTGTCTCATGTGCATCTAATGTTCCATGTTTTGATGCTCAAGAAGAATATTTCAAATCCTTTGCATATTTTACAATGCTAGAGTGTGGAAGTAAATAAAGATCTAATGTACGAGGAAGAACCAATAACTATTGTTGACTATCAAGTTTGACACTTGTGTTTTAAGTAGATTCCAATGGTCAAAGTCTTGTGGAGGAATAACAATATGGAAGAGCACACGTGGGATACTAAGGCAGAGGTGTAAATGGCATATCCTTATCTATTTCCTTGATAAACTTTGAATTCCTTTTTATTTGTTAAAATTCGATGATGAATTTTTTTAAAGGGGGAAGATTTTTATAACCTGTATTTTTATTTATTAATTTAGAAAGGGAATTGTTGAGTTTTAAATATTATTTTATTCAATTAGTGTTAAATTAGTTTTTTTAATAAAATTTATTATTAAGAGTATTTTAGTAAAGTTATTAATTTAGTGCATATTGTATATATGAATTTATTTAAGAGTGTGTGTGTGTGTATCTGTATATATATATAATAATAATAATAATAACAACAACAACAAAAGTAAAAAAAACGTGGCTACTACCACTTTTTCTTCTTCTTCTTATTTTTTTCTTTTCTTTCATTTTTTCTTCCCTTTTCTCCCTCCCACTCGACACCACCACCACTCCATCATTGCGCCAGTCACTAGATCACCCCCACCTCCACCTATCGACACTGCTAGCAACAGCAGCTGGCCTCCACGTCAGACCGCTCCCCTTCTTCCTCTCTTTCCTCTTCCTCTTCTTTTCTTCCTTGCCAGTTTGCTTTGGAGGTCACTGGCAATGATTCTGGCAGCCTTTGGATCTGTCGCCAATCTTGATCAAATCTTCACATCTTGGGCTTCGTTTCTCCCAACTCAATTCGTCCGGGCAACTCTGGTAACAACTTCAATTTTGAGAAATTGATTTTAGGTTAACTTTTAGATGTTTTTTTAATTGAGCTTGATTTTGATTTAATAAGATATAGTTTCTTTGAGATTAAATGTAATTGAAGTTGTGATCTTGCTAATAGTGATTTTTAATTATTTTTATGATTTTTCAAATTGTTTGGGTTCGGGTTACTGTTCACGTAACTGTTTCAGCCCGAAAAATTTTATATTTTTAATAGATCCCATTAATTATGTAGAGTAAACTTTGTTAAGGAAGTTTTATGAAATTATTCATGGAAATTTAAATATGAATTCTTAAAAATCATGTATAAATATGTATTTTTGAGAAAATATTAGAAATTAATAAATTATTTGATTTTAATTGAAATTCTTGTTAATTATTATGGTTAGACTGATTTTTGATAAATAAAAGTATGAAATAATTTTTATAATTATTTTCCAATTTTAATTAATAAGTAGTAATTTTGGAAAAATATATAAAAAGTAAATTTATTTATTATTTTTGAGCCTAATGAGCATTTTATTGTTTTTATGATAATAATAAGTGATTTTAATAATTATTTACAATTTATACGAATTTATTTGTAAAATGGAAATTTTATACTATTAGTGGATTTTATTAGCAAAATATTATTTAATAACTAGAATTTTATTATTTATTTGGAAAATAATTTCCTTAATAATTTTATGATATATTATGATGATTTGAGAAATTATATTATTTTATTGTATATTTGTGATGTTGGTTCTCGGTTGGGTGTAAATTATAGTTCGGGGACCCAACTCGAGATGTTGAACTTTGGGAATATTTTGAAATGTATTTTTGTACAAGAATCACTCTACTTTTAGTAGAGAGATGTCCGTTTTACAAAGGAGACTCTACTGAATTTTTGGGTAGATTTCTCATAAAATGTGACATCGAGTTTGTGTTTGGTTTTGAGTCTTTTATTAGACTCGTGTCTTAGATCGAGTTTCTTTAGAAATCTAGAATATATGAGATTAGGATTTTTATCTTAATTGTTTTATTATTATTTTTCTATAGTTGCATCGAGACCGAGGCATATAAGACTGGGCCAGTCGAGTCAACTTAGAGGAGCGCATTCCACCGGTGAGTTATTATTATATGTATACATCACATGTAGAAAATATTATTGGCATCTATATTTTTAATAAATATGAATTTACAACTATGTTGCATTAAATGTAATTGTTATTGTTATTATATATATGTTTGCATATATATAAAGGTGAATATTTATTTGTGTAAATTGGATGGTGTAAATATTTAATATATGATTTTCTTATTTTATTTATGAAATGTTATTTTGGAGAATAGTTATAGAACGTATTACCAAGTGGTGCAAAACAGTACGCTAGATGCTAGACTGTAAATTTCTTATTAATATGAGATTATATGATTTGAGTTATGGAAAAATTGATTATTGAGATTTTTGATTAAAGAGTAGTGTGACTACGATAGCTCAATGGACCTAATGTCTCAAGGTTAGTCATGCCGGTAGTGTGATTGCGATAGCTCGGTTGACTTAGTGTCTCGGGGTCAGTCCATAGTCTAATTAGAAAAGAGGTATATTCTTGGAATTAAGTGAGCTTGTTGGCTACAAAGGTTCAATGATTGAGGTTGTCAAAATTTTAGGATTTTGCTTCAATCCTCCACTTAATTTCCATTGGTGTGCTGATATAAAATTATTTTTAAATATCTGCTTGAAATGCATATATAAGTTACATAAATATAAATATAAATATATAAATACTATATTGATGCTTGGTTGCTTATATGCTTAGGTTGCATGTATATATATAATAATGATTCACTTAGTGAGGTTTGACCCCCCTCAATTATTTTTCAAGGTTTATCTCATCAGACCTCTCATAATAGTTTTCTTCGCCGGACTCTTTCTTCTCTAGCTGACTTATGTAAATTTTGAACTATCACTTCTTGTATTTATTAGACACTACATTAGTAGCATATCTTGTTGTAGTATTCTATATTGTTATTGACTGAGGCTTTTTTGTATTTAAATAATTGTATGAACATATTTTATTATGATATGATTTGAAAAGTTATTTTTAATTTAAAAATTTTTAATTTTGAGGTATATTTATATTTTTGTTTTGTTGAGTTTTTATATTTTAGGCTTGCTACGGGTTTCGAATTCTTATGAATTCCCGTTCCCTAACGCTGGTCATGACTCTTGGGTTTGGGTTATGACATGCATTTCATCATCCACGTGATTTGCACACCTCCATTTGCACAAACATGTAGTTTTGCTGTTCTAAACACAAACAAATAACTATAACTAAAATGATATACATGTGAAAGAAAAAACGTGGTCTAATAAGGTAATTACCTAACTAGGAACACAAGACACAAATAGAAAATAAGAGATGAGACAATCAAGGTCTCTGACTGCGCCACATGGTGTCCAAGTCCATAACCTTTTCTCCTTCATAGCAAGCTTGAAATTGCTAAGATCCAAGAGAAAGCAGAGGAAAAAAATCTTCAAAAAAGCATGAAATCGACCAATAGAAACTTATCTTCTTATATCTTGGTGACCAAAGGTGATAATTTCGAAGGGAAGAAGGGCAAGAAAGAGAAGAGGAAATGAGAAGAGAAAACAGATGGGGGAAGGGGGGAATGAGAAGGGTCTAGAATGAGGGTGAGGGGAGGTGAAAATTAGGGTTGTGAATGAGTAAGTGGTTTTGCCCATCGAAGCCTTCAAAGTAATTTTTATTTTATTTAAGAATATTTTTAATTTTTATGCATATAGATTTTAAGTAATTTTTATTTTATTTAAGAATATTTGTACTTATTATTATTATTTTATTGTAAATAAATTAAAATTATTTTACATAAATATTTTAAATTTCTAAATAACACAATAATTTATGGTATTGAGGGAAAAATTTTAGTTACAAAAAATATATAATTTACTACAAAATTAATATTAATTTACATGCAAAAAATTATATAATATTATCATTAATACATAATATTGTCATATGTAATATTTTATTTTAATTATTACTAATTTAATTATATTGACTTTGCTTAATATAAAATTAGTATTATATAATATTGACTTAATTAAATGATATTTATTGAATATTATCTTTTTTTAATTAAAAAATATCTTTCTCTTGGTGGGAGAAGTTGGAGTAAAAAATTTTACACAATAATAACGAAATTCCATATCAATAATTAGGAACATAAAATTTCCTCACTACTAGTTAACCCTTTAACTAGGCATTTTTGTACTCTCATTAAAACTATCAAAATTATATTTTTAATGAGGGATTTTTTATACCCTCATTAATTTTTGGTCATTAAAAGCCTATTTTCTTGTAGTGTCAGAATTTGAGTAGTATTGAGATATGTGCTTTAGTTACAAAATAATACTAAATAAATATTGTAAATATTTTATTTTTAATAAAAAATAGGATTTCTCATAATTTGACACATTAACTTTTAGAGTAAATACTCAAATATGAAACTAGACACTTGTCAAATTTTTGACTTAATAATTTTAGGCCTCGGAATTTAATATATAAATATAGATTTGAACTTTGAATCAATTATAAATTGAATTTTACTTTTAAAATTATTTTAATTTGCTTTTTCTAACTCTATAAATTATGTTAATTTAAAAATCTAATTGTATTTTTAAAAATTATAAAATTAAAAAATATTCTCATATTTTAGTCCCACCACTCTTGAAATGGATTTAAAAATTAATTTTTATAATTTCATATAAATTTTTTACTTTTAGGTACTAATGAAAATAATAGGAAAAAATAAAAATTTTATAATTAAATCTTAAAATTAAATAATTAATTTTAATGGTTGACTAAAGAAAAAAATATTTCAGCTAATAAAAAATTTCATAGAAAATTTTATTAAAATATACATTACTTAATTGTAAAATATTGAAAAAATTTAAGCTTATAAAATTTTTTCTTATAAATCTAAAAATTTTATAAGCAAATGATATACATCTTAAAATATTTCAATTCTATTCAATGTTAAATACTAAAATTAAATTTTTTACTTTATAAGATTTAATTGTAAATTTTTTTAAAAGAATTCAATATAATCTAGTTTTAAAAGGCAAAAAAAAAAAAAAGTCCAAGTCAACTCTGGGGTAAAGTTGATGGGTCCCCATGAAGTGTCATTTCTATTTCTTCAGCGTTGGTCGCCAGACTTGCTGGAGGAATGGGAGTACATAGTGAAGCTTAAGGTTGGGAAGGTAGGATTATTAGAATAGAAAGAGACTCAGTATTATCTATGGCGCTGGCACATGAAGAGATTAAAAATCTCATCCCAATCAGTATGAAATTTCATTAGCATAAGAGCCCACATAAATGCCTTTATTGACGGGGTTCATACTTTTCATTATATATGGTGACTACTGCTTTATGAAATTTCATTGCAATAAATACATCTTTTAGAAGAGAAAAGTATGTTCTATCCTAAACTTTTAATCAATTATTAATTGAATTTTTCATTTAAGATTATGTTAATTTGTTTCTTCAGTTTTCAAATTTTTAAAAATTTCAGTTATATTTTTAAAATTAATTTTATTGGCTATTTTTGGATTTTGATTAATTTACGAGCGAGCCAGATGAACGAGTCCTTAAAAAGTAAACTGACTTTTTCAAGACGATTTATGAATTCTCAAACTCTTTTACCACAATTTGCGTGAATTTCAGAAATGGAAATTAATTTGCAAATAAAGAGATAATTTGAGCAACTAAAAGAAAAATTGTATTAATTTTAGAGTTGAGCACAAAGTGAAAATAGAGTAAAGACAGTACTTTGATAAACTAAAGAAATTGACAGTAAGATAATGATAAAGATTTACTAATGATTGAAGTTGTTGATATAAATGTTGATGATCTTCTCTTTTGCTTTTATAGATGATTTTTCTTGTAGGCTACTCCTTCAATTCAACACTCTAGTAGCTCAAAAGTCTTTTGCGTTTACTGCAGGAATAAATTCACACCTTCTTCTTTGAGTTTGCTCTTTTCCCCAAGGTATTCCAAAATCTTCTTCATCAATGTACAAACAAGTCTATAAGCTTCTTGTATTTTCCTTTTCTATAACCTTTACCTTAGTTTACTTCTCCAAGTAATTTTCATTTCAAAGGTCATCCATTTTTTAAGAAATAAATTCATGTAACTCACTTTTCCAAGCAAGTCATGTACAATAAATTTTGTCTTCAGAACCTTCTACAAATTGCACTGATTATGGACCATGGACTGGGTTTTTTCATTTATTATTGGGCTTCAGAACCAAATGGCCATTAGTTTAATAGTTTTAGCCAAAAAATTCATCATCATCATCATCATTGCTGTCATCATCAAATAAAGGAAAATGTACAAGGACCAAAATTTTTAGGGACATGCCTTTTTGTTTTCATATGGCAAATTTTCTTCCCCAATTTTTCCTTTTTTTTTTTTTATTTTCTTCGTCTTACCACTGCTTTTCCTTTCTTTCAGTCTAGTGCTCTCTTGCTCACACCACAACTTTCAAGCTTAAAAAATTTCTTCTATTTTCCCTAGAATTTTTCTTCACTTTTTCTTTTCATTTACTTTCTCTTTTTCTTCTTTTCTAGCCAACTCTTCTTCCCCGACTTCCGATTACCCAATCACCACCGGCCAACACCTCATCACTACCACCACTCCTAGCTCAGATGAACAGAATGGTTCGCCATCATCAGGCTGTCTTCGTGAGCAAAGTAGCTACACCCTCTCAACTAGAGCAAACAAGGCTTTTGTCCTAATTTATTTCTCAACTCTAAATCAGTATTTTCTTGCTCTTCTCTTGGTTTTGCAATTTTTGCAAACCCTTTGAGCACATTTTAATCAATTCCCCAAGACAAAATTTTTTTCAAACACAAAATTGGTATTTTATTCTTCCTTGTATTGTTTAAGAATTAATTTTGCAATTAATTGCTATAAACAATTGTGGCTTGTGGCTTGTGATTTGGTGCCTGAAATATATATTTACCTCTTTTAGAGAATATTTAGCCAAAAATTGATTTATTGGCTTTGCCCAAAAATTGCATTTTCATGTTTCTAGCAAGAATTAATGTGTTGTCTTTCCGAATTTATTTGCTAGCTCTTTTGCATCGATGAAATGAAGTGAGATAAAGCGGCAATATTTGCTTGGCCGAATGCTACCATTTCGATGTTTCAGGCCATCTTCTTAAAAACTTGCTCATCTTGAGTGCTTTGAGATTTGCAGAAATTAGTCTAGCAAAAAATTTAATTCTATTAATCTTGCTCATTTGTTTAGCTATTTTATTTGGCTTTCTTTTGGCAAACTTTATGCCAAATAATTTTACATCTTCAATTTGCTCAAAAGAATAATTCTGAACTCTTAACCAAAATTAATTCAATTTTATTTGGCTTCATCACTTGCCAATCATTGAAATGTGGCTTCTTTGTGGAATAATTAGAATTTTCACGACCCGAACCAGAGGGCATGTGACTGGCACTAGGGAATGGGTAGCCATAAGGCCCCCGAAACCCGTAGTAAGCCTAAAAGAAAAGAAAAATAAAATCTTCCAATTTTAAACTTTAATTTATAACAGAACATATTATCAAACTGATTTTTCTTATAAATAAACAAAATCGAGTGCTAAATAAAAATGTGCTTCAACGTTACATATTATAAATCAAACTTAAATCTTTATACATAAGCATGGTTTATACAAATAAAATACACAAATATACTTAAACCATACAATTCTTAGTACATATACTACTGCAACTTCCTAGAATAATACAATAATACAACTTACAATGACCTACATAAAATAGCCGGTGATGAAGAAACCCGGCGTGGAGGTAGTCTGAGGTCGAACTCCCAAGCTCCTAAAAAAAATAAGTTGAGGGGAATCAGACCTCACTGAGTAAGTTAATAAAAAGAGTTGTACGGTTTGAAAACCTTTTTGAAAATTATATATTTATAATGAAAATAATTTATAATGTATAGGTGTAGCTTTTGAAAAATCTTGGTAGAACCCTAGACCCGAAAATCTAAATGGCCAACTGGGCCCACTTAATCCAACTAAACTACCGGTCCCCAAGAGCAAAGGCATCAACCGAGGCACCAAGTCGTAGCCATCCACTTAATCCAAATATATGGCACTGGCGGTCCCCAGGAGCATAGGCATCAACCGAGGCACCCATCCCAGTCCATTATTTACTTTTCAATCACTGACGGTCCCCGAGAGCATAGGCTTCCACCAAGGCACCCGTCCCAGTTAACCTTCACCAGTCATATATAATTCAGATCCACCTCTCAATCTCTACCATGTGCACATAGTCATGGTGAAGCCTACCAGGTAGCCCGTTCTATCAAAATTTCTTAAAATCGACTTTTAAATAAATAAATAAATAAAATGCGTTTTAAATCTTAAATAATAGCATTAAATTAAATAAATCATATAATCAATATTAAAAATATGAGCGCATGCATTCTTTAAATAAACACACGCACAGATCGTTCTATTGACTTACAAGATGAATGCGAAGGCTGACGGCCACGCGTCTGCCTCGATCTCATGGCTTCTGCTCTGATATGCTCTAGAAAGAAATTAACAGGTCGATTAAAAAACATGCCTATGGAATTGTAATCAAAAATCAACAAAAATAGCGAAATAATAGGTTGACTTGAGGAAGACCGAACAAGACACGATAGACAGGATAAAACCTAACTAATGGTAGAAATTATTACGAATATCACATTTTTACGAGAAAATCTACCGAAATTTTGGCAGAGTCTCCTTTGTAAAACGGACATCTCTCTACCAAAGGTAGAGCCAAACCTACATAGAAAACGCACTTCTAATAACCGCAGACATACACACTCGAGTCGGACTTCCAAAACTACACTTAGCCCCGACCGAGATCATAACTCAACAAAATACCAAGAAATGATATCATTTATTTTCCCAAAAATACATATTACACATAAATATATACTAAAAATATATAAAATCTCAATTATTCAAAAATTAAACAACTCAATTTGCATTTCATTATCAAAATATAATTATAACCTAAATTAAAACCATTATACCAAACATGCTAAATACAACCTTATATTCAATTTTTTGTTACCAAAATAATGTATTATAAATATATATAATATTTGGAATTAATATTCAAAATTAACATTACTTAATTAAAAATATCAATTAATTTATAAAAATCCTCTAAACCTCTTAAATATTAATAAAACTAACTAAAATATATGCTTAACTATAATTAGCGTAAAATTACATTTTTACCCCTAAATACATAAATTACATAATGTATTATTAGTACTAAAAAAAATTCCTTAAAATTATTTAATTATCTAAAAATTATTTTCTCAAAATTAAACTTCTTAATATAATAAAAACATAAAATTAACTAATAATTTCTTCTAAAAAAATATAGTTTAACCTAATAATCACATTTGACATAAACTCAAAAATATTTATAAAAATAGTATAAAAATCACAAAAACTATAATTTAAGTTCTAAAATTAATAACATTTAATAATAACCTCAATTATCAAAATTTTATAATTTTTTAACAATAATTTTGAAATTAATAAAAATATTAATTAAATACCCAAAATTTATAAAAACTTCTAATTAATACCAAAATTTCTAAAATCTTAAAAACAATCAAAACCTTACAAATATTTAACCTTAATTACTCTAATTTACTAATTAAACTAAAGAAAAATCCAATAAAGTCAAATACAAATTAAATAAAATTATACAAAAATTCTGTAAATCAAGAAAAAATCAGAATAATGCACAAAAATTTGAATTGGAACAACCAAATGGTATAACTCATCATCTAGCTTAGAACAACTTAAAATCAACACCTAATTCCATTCAACAACTAGAAAATGATCTTAGAACAACCTAAGAACAACCCAGAACAACTCACCTTCAACCTTTAATTCCGACGCCGGAGGTGAGTTGCAGCGACGGGTTCCAGCTTGAACTAACGCCTGAGAAGGTGAGGGAGGCTGAGGAAGCTTCAGTGGCACCGGGTCAGCTCAGATCGAGAGTGACAGAAGGAGAAGAAGAGGAACAGCAGCAGCGACAAAACCTGGGAGCTTCAGGTTCATGGCAAAGATGGAGTCTCGGTGGTGGAGGAAACGGCACAGTGAGAGGGAAGACAGAGGCAGTGACAGGCGAGGATGGGGAGTGGCAGCAGCTGGTCTTCGATGTTTCGGGAGGGGTAAGTTCTTCTTCCTTTTTTTTTCTTTATTTTGTTTTTGTTATATAACTATATATATATATATATATATATATATATATATATATATATATATATATATATATATATATATATATATATATATATATATATGTGTGTGTGTGTGTGTGTGTGTGTGTGTGTGTGTGTGTGTGTGTGTGTGTGTGTGTGTGTGTAAATATAGGTGTATGTAAATGTATATTACTCTAATGGTATATATTTTGTATGTATACTCACATGTATATCCATGTATATGTATATATATATATATATATATATATGTGTGTGTGTGTGTGTGTGTGTGTGTGTGTGTGTGTGTGTGTGTAAATATAGGTGTATGTAAATGTATATTACTCTAATGGTATATATTTTGTATGTATACTCACATGTATATCCATGTATATGTATATATATATATATATATATATATATATATACACATATAGGTACTAGCAACACACATAAAACAACCATGAATTTCATGTAGTTTTTTTTAAATAATAATAATAATAAAAATAATAATAATAATAATATATGTCATTTTTAAATAATAAGGATAACACTCATATGAATTAAAAATCCCCAAATGGTATAACATAATAATATAACTAGCTAATTAATAACTATTTAATATAATTTAAAATTATTTACTAATAATGCAAATTTAATGATTATTTTTATTTAAATAAAACGTAGGGTATTACAGTCTCCCCTCCTTATATGAATTCATCCCCGAATTCAAGAAAAGAAAGGAAAGAAGAATTACAAGGCTTAGAAGGAAAGAGATACGGGAAAGAAACTCGCATCTCAGCTTTAGTTTCCCAAGTGCAATCCTCAGCAGAATGGTTACTCCATAGCACCTTCACCATCGATATCTCCTTAGTCCGTAGCTGTCGGATTTAGCGATCTACAATCGCCACTGGGTACTCCTCATAAGTCAGATCGTTGCTAAGCTCTACGGCTTGAGGTTGCAACACATGAGACGGACCAAGGACGTATTTCCTTAGCATGGACACATAAAATACAGGATGGATTCTTGACAGTTCTGGTGGTAACACCAGCCTATATGCCATTTCACCCACTTTGGACCGAATCTCAAACGGTCCAATGTATCTAGGAGCTAGCTTACCCTTCTTGCCAAATCTCATAACTCCCTTCATTGGAGACACCTTCAGGAACACCATGTCTCTAACCATAAAGGATATATCCTTTCTCCTAGGGTCAACATAGCTCTTCTGTCTATTAAAGGTTATTTTCAATCACTGCTGTATAATAGGGACTTTCTCTGAAGTGACCTGCACAAACTCTAGACCCGTTAACTGCCTTTCACCAATCTTCCAACACAATAGTGACCTACACTTTCTACCATATAATGCCTTATATGGAGCCATCTCGATGCTAGCATGATAGCTGTTATTGTAAGCAAACTTAATCAATGGCAAGTGTGAATCCCACTGTCCTCCAAAATCCATTACACACATCCTCAGCATATCTTCTAACGTCTGGATGGTCCTCTCTGACTGACCATCTGTCTGAGGGTGGAAGGTTGTACTAAAATCCAAACTAGTACCCAAGGCCTTGTGTAATTCTTGCCAAAAGCCTGAGGTAAATGTGGCTCCTCTATCCAACACTATGCTCACTGGTACTCTATATAGACAAACAATCCTATTAACATAAAGTCTCGCCAGTCTATCAGTAGAGTACATCTTCTTTATTGGCAGAAAGTGCGCTGACTTAGTTAGTCTATCAACAATCACCCAAATAGCATCATAACCTCCTATAGTCTGAGGTAGCCCAGTCACAAAATCCATAGCTATCATATCCCATTTCCATTCAGGAATTGGCATAGGTTGCAATAGTCCCGAAGGTCTCTGATGTTCAAGTTTTACTTGTTGGCAAGTCAGGCACCTGGATACAAACTCTACAATATCCCTCTTCATTCCATTCCATCAATATGTATCCTTCAAGTTATGATACATCTTGGTAGAACCTGGATGAACACTATATGCAGAAAAACGTGCTTCTTCCATAATTTCCTTCCTCAAGTCATCAACATCTAGCATACAAATCCTAGTGCCCAACCGCAATAACCCTTCTCTGTCAATCATAAAGTCCCATGACTGCCCTTCTTGCACTTTATACATAATTCTTTACAACTAAGGGTCTCTACTCTGAGCTGCCTTAACCCGATCCAAGTATACTGATCGTACCCTGAATTGAGCTAAAAGGCACTTCCGGGTAACTTTCATCTGTAACCCTTGATCAATCAACCCATGTAACTCCTTGATAATGGGCCTTCTTTCTGTGCTAATATGGGCAAGACTGCCCATTGATTTTCTACTCAAGGCATCCGCAACAACATTCGCCTTGCCTGGATGGTATAAAATGGAACAATCATAATCCTTAAGGAGTTCCATCCATCTTCTTTGCCTCAGATTCAAGTCCCTCTGCTAGAAGATATATTTCAAGCTCTTATGATCAGTGTATATCTCACATGCCACCCTATATAAGTAATGCCTCCATATTTTCAAAGCAAACACAACGACTGCCATCTCTAAGTCATGAGTAGGATAGTTTTGCTCATGCTTCTTCAACTGCCTTGAAGCATAAGCAATCCCTTGGCCATTTTGCATTAACACATAGCCCAATCCTACTATGAAAGCATCACAATACACTGTATACCCCTCATTTCCAAAAGGCAAAGTTAGAATTGGAGCCGACGTTATCAAGTCCTTTAATAACTAGAAGTGCTCTTCGCATCTGTCTGTCCATACAAACTTAGCACTCTTCTGGGTCAACCTTGTCAAAGGTGTAGCAATTTTAGAGAAGTCTTTCATAAATCTTCTATAATAGCCTGCTAAACCTAGGAAACTCCATACTTCTCTAACTGTAGTCGGCCTCGGCCAATCTGTAATAGCCTCTATCTTCTTAGGGTCCACCTGTATACCATCTTTAGACACCACATGGCCTAAAAATGCCACTTGATTCAACCAGAACTCGCACTTTAAAAATTTGGCATACAACCTGTGCTCCCTTGAAGTCTGAAGCACCCTTCTCAGATGCATAACATGCTCAGCCTCACTCTTAGAATAAACCAAGATATCATCAATGAAGACTATTACAAACTAGTCCAAGTATGGCTTGAACACCCGATTCATCAAGTCCATAAAGGTTGCTAGAGCATTACTCAACCCAAAGGACATTACTAAGAACTCATAATGGCCATATCTTGTTCGAAAGGCTGTCTTGGGCTCATCACCTCTTCTGATCCTCAAATGGTGATACCCAAATCTCAGATCTATTTTAGAGAAGCATGTAGCACCTTGAAGCTGATCAAACAAGTCATCGATCCTCGGAAGTGGATACTTGTTCTTGATGGTGACCTTATTCAACTGCCTATAATCAATACAAAGTCGAAGGCTACCATCTTTCTTCTTCACAAACAACACCGGAGCACCCCAAGGCAATGTACTAGGTCTGATGAAACCCTTATCAAGCACCTCCTGCAACTGCTCTTTCAGCTCCTGTAGTTCAGCTGGTGCCATTCTGTAAGGTGGCATAGAAATAGGATCCGTACCAGGTATGACATCGATACAGAACTCTATCTCTCTATCTGGTGGTAATCCTGGTAATTCTTTAGGAAAGACATCCAGAAATTCATACACCAATGGCACCTGCTCAATTGCCACATTCTCTTTCTCAACATCTCGTACTGCTGCCAAGTAACCCTGACAACCCCTTCTAAGCATCTTTTGAGCTGTAATGGTAGAAATGAGATTACGAGACATGGAGCTCTTTTCACCTTTGAAATAAAATTCTTCTTCATCTGGAATTCTGAACACCACTTCTTTCTCTCTATAATTCATCAAAGCATAATACCTCGACAACCAATCCATGCCCAAAATGACGTCGAATTCCAACACATCAAGCAATACCAAGTCTGCCAATAATTCTCTACCATCAACTAACACCGGACACGAAGGAAAGAATACATCTGTCTCTAACTCGTCACTAAGAGGAGTTGACACAAATAGAGGAAAGGATAACCTGGAAGGCTGCCACTCGATTCTCGAAGCGAACACAGGAGAAATGAATGAATGTGAAGCACCGGGGTCAAACAATACTCTAGCATCGCATGCACAGACTGAGAGAGTACCTGCTACCACTGCATTCGAAGTCTGAGCATCCTGTGGCGTCAAAGTGAGCACTCGAGCCTGACCACGACCTGCCTGCTGAGATGTCGAAGGCTACGCAAACCCACGATCGCTAGGCCTACCAACTGAACCTCAACCCTGCTGACTCATAGGCTGAGGCAGTCTCTGCTGTGTCTGTATTGGTGCTCGATACTGCTGAGGCATCGGATAGTAGGGCTAAGTCACTGATGAAGATGAACCCTAAACGTGCTGTGGTTGGTATCCAGAGTGAGGACAAGCTCTGGCAAGATGACCAACCTGCCCACATCTGAAGCAAGCGCCTGACAACAAATGACACGGGCCCTGATGGAATCGTCCATAACTCGCGCAAGCACTGGCTCCAGACCCAGAACTACTCTGCCCACTACTACTGCTATTAACTCCAGTACTGAATTTGTGACCCCTACCACTCCTTTTGTTTATGGCATACCCATCTCAGCCAACTCGATGAGTCCTGGACCTCCTACCACCCTGCTGTGAACTACCCGCAGCCTGCTAATTCGAACTACCAATGTGAAATGCTGGCTGCTGTTACCGGGAGCCACACCATATCCACTGCCCCCAACCATATAGGGATCTATCATGGTGCCCTGGAGGATATGTCGCCTCTCAATCACACTCTCTAAGCTGCGGTCCTCAATATGCATACCAATAAAAGTGGGTCCCAATCCAGTAACATACAACTCCACTGCTCTGTAAGGGTGCCTCCTGATATCCTCTGTATGTCGGGATAGCCTATTAAACTCCCTAGTGTAGTCCTCCACTGACCTATCCCCTCTAGTGATATGGAGTAACTGCCACCTGTAGGCATCTCTGGTGGCTGGAGGATAGAAAAATCTCAAGAAGCGGTCCTTAAACTCTGGCTAAGTCAGCTCGTGCATAGATGGCTGAATTGACTGCATAAACCAGTATTGAGCTGCCGCTTGAACTGACAACTCCATAATTATTATCTGCTGATAATCGGTGTGTCCTGTCCTGGTACATGCGTTAATCGCATTAATGAAGTCTAAGGCATCACCCGTACCATCAAAAGAAACTCTATCGATCTAAGAGTAAAGAAGTGCTGCCTCAGTATCTGACATCCCTTGATTCCTCTACTATAGCATTTGCTGTATAAGGGGCATCACCTGATTCAATGTTGTAAGTCCTTGATTAATCCCTGCCAGTCCAGCTGCAAAGGCTGTGGGGTCTACGACTGGGGCTTCAGGCTCGACTGGCTACAGATCAGGAATCTCAGCTGCAACTACCCTGGCTCAACCTCTACCTCTACCTCTGCCCCTACGACGTGGAGAAAGAGGGGGAGCCTCATCGTGCATAGATTGCTCATCAAGTCTAAAGGTCGGATCGACATCGGTGTCAGTGCGCACACGCCTCATTCTGGAAAGAAGATAGGGAAAATTGAATTCAAAACAAGGTAAGAATATTTAACGCAACGCGAAATTAGAAACAAGAACATCTTAAAGACAATTATCAACCCTAAAGCTACAGTAGTTACACAGAAAGACAGACATGAACAATTAATTGAACTTATGCTCTGATACCAACTTCGTCACGACCCAAACTCAAGGGCACGTGATCGGCACTAGGGAATGGGTAGGCATAAGGCCCCCGAAACTCATAGTAAGCCTAAAAGAAAAGAAAAATAAAATCTTCCAATTTTAAACTTTAATTTATAACAGAACATATTATCAAATTGATTTTTCTTATAAATAAACAAAATCGAGTGCTAAATAAAAATGTGCTTCAGTGTTACATATTATAAATCAAACTTAAATCTTTATACATAAGTGTGGTTTATACAAATAAAATACACAAATATACTTAAACCATACAATTCTTAGTACATATACTACTACAGCTTCCTAGAATAATACAACAGTACAACTTATAATGACCTACATAAAATAGCCAGTGATGAAGAAACCCAGCGTGGAGGTAGTCTGAGGTCGAACTCTCAAGCTCCTAAAAAAATAAGTTGAGGGGAATCAGACCTCACTGAGTAAGTTAATAAAAAGAGTTGTACGGTTTGAAAACCTTTTTGAAAACTATATATTTATAATGAAAATAATTTATAATGTATAGGTATAGCTTTTGAAAAATCTCGGTAGAACCCTAAACCCAAAAATCTAAATGGCCAACTAGGCCCACTTAATCCAACTAGACTACCGGTCCTTGAGAGCAAAGACATCAACCGAGGCACCAAGTCGTAGCCATCCACTTAATCCAAATATCCGGCACTGGCAGTCCTCGAGAGCATAGGCATCAACTGAGGCACCCATCCCAGTCCATTATTTACTTTTCAATCACTGACGGTCCCCGAGAGCATAGGCTTCCACCGAGGCACCCATCCCAATTAACCTTCACCAGTCATATATAATTCGGATCCACCTCTCAATCTCTACCATGTGCACATAGTCCTGGTGAAGCCCACTAGGTAGCCCGTTCTACCAAAATTTCTCAAAATCGAATTTTAAATAAATAAATAAATAAAATGTGTTTTAAATCTTAAATAACAGCATTAAATTAAATAAATCATATAATCAATATTAAAAATATAAGCGCATGCATTCTTTAAATAAACACACGCACAGATCGTTCTATTGACTTATAAGATGAATGCGAAGGCTGACGGCCACGCGTTTGCCTTGATCTCATGGCTTCTGCTCCGATATGCTCTAGAAAGAAATTAACAGGTCGATTATAAAACATGCCTATGGAATTGTAATAAAAAATCAACAAAAATAGCGAAATAATAGGTTGACTTGAGGAAGACCAAACAAGACATGATAGACAAGATAAAACCTAACTAACGGTAGAAATTATTACGAATATCACGTTTTACGAGAAAATCTACCGAAATTTCGACAGAGTCTCCTCTGTAAAACGGACATCTCTCTACCAAAGATAGAGCCAAACCTGCATAGAAAACGCACTTCTAATAACCGCAACTCAACAAAACACCAAGAAATGATATCATTTATTATCCCAAAAATACATATTACACATACATATATACTAAAAATATATAAAATCTCAATTATTCAAAAATTAAACAACTCAATTTGCATTTCATTATCAAAATATAATTATAACCTAAATTAAAACCATTATACCAAACATGCTAAATACAACCTTATATTCAATTTTTTGTTACCAAAATAATGTATTATAAATATATATAATATTTGGAATTAATATTCAAAATTAACATTACTTAATTAAAAATACCAATTAATTTATAAAAATCCTCTAAACCTCTTAAATATTAATAAAACTAACTAAAATATATGTTTAACTATAATTAGCATAAAATTACATTTTTACCCCTAAATACATAAATTACATAATGTATTATTAGTACTAAAAAAAATTCCTTAAAATTATTTAATTATCTAAAAATTATTTTCTCAAAATTAAACTTCTTAATATAATTAAAACATAAAATCAACTAATAATTTCTTCTAAAAAAATATAGTTTAACCTAATAATCACATTTGACATAAAACTCAAAAATATTTATAAAAATAGTATAAAAATCACAAAAACTATAATTTAAGTTCTAAAATTAATAACATTTAATAATAACCTCAATTATCAAAATTTTATAATTTTTTAACAATAATTTTGAAATTAATAAAAATATTAATTAAATACCCAAAATTTATAAAAACTTTTAATTAACACCAAAATTTCTAAAATCTTAAAAACAATCAAAACCTTACAAATATTTAACCTTAATTACTCTAATTTACTAATTAAACCAAAGAAAAATCCAATAAAGTCAAATACAAATTAAATAAAATTATACAAAAATTCTGTAAATTAAGAAAAATTCAGAATAATGCACAAAAATTTGAATTTGAACAACCAAATGGTATACCTCATCATCTAGCTTAGAACAACTTAAAATCAACACCTAATTCCATTCAACAACCAGAAAATGACCTTAGAACAACCTAAGAACAACCCAGAACAACTCACCTTCAACCTCCAATTCCGACGCCGGAGGTGAGTTACAGCAGCGGGTTCTGGCTTGAAATGACACCTGAGAAGGTGAGGGAGGTTGAGGAAGCTTTGGTGGAGCCGGATCAGCTTAGATCAAGAGTGACAGAAGGAGAAGAAGAGGAACAGCAGCAGCGGCAAAACCTGGGAGCTTCAGGTTCACGGCGGAGATGGAGTCTCGGTGGTAGAGGAAATGGCATAGTGAGAGGGAAGACAGAGGCAGTGACAGGCGGGGATGGGGAGTGGCAGCAGCTGGTCTTCGATGTTTCGGGAGGGGTAAGTTCTTCTTCCTTTTTTTTTTCTTTGTTTTGTTTTTGTTATATAACTCTATATATATATATATATATATATATATATATATATATATATATATATATATATATATATATATATATATATATATGTGTGTGTGTGTGTGTGTGTGTGTGTGTGTGTGTGTGTGTGTATGTGTGTGTGTGTAAATATAGGTGTATGTAAATGTATATTACTCTAATGGTATATACTTTGTATGTATACTCACATGTATATGTATATGTATATATATATATATATATATATATATATATATATATATATATATATATATATATATATACACACACATATAGGTACTAGCAACACACATAAAACAATCATGAATTTCATGTAGTTTTTTTTATTAAATAATAATAATAATAATAATAATAATAATAAGAATAATAATAATAATAATAATAATAATAATAATAATAATAATAATAATAATAATAATAATAATAATAATATATGTCATTTTTAAATAATAAGGAAATAACACTCATATGAATTAAAAATCCCCAAATGATATAACATAATAATATAGCTATCTAATTAACAACTATTTAATATAATTTAAAATTATTTACTAATAATGTAAATTTAATGATTATTTTTATTTAAATAAAATGTAGGGTATTACAAGAATCTTTGGCTCAACATTCAACCATCTTTAGGAATTAATTTCCTTAGGGAAGAATGAGCTTTATTTCTTTTTAGTGCACAATTTGCATGTTTTAACATTTGTAACTTTGTAAAATTTAGTACAACATTTATTGTACCATATACAAAATATTGAAAATAGCATGTGGCTTATGAAAGCCAGAAATACCCTATGCCTTAAACCACACAATTTTTGTTTATGCATGCCTCTATATCACCACAAGACAAGTTTATTTATTTTAGCAGTAAATTGCCAAAATACTGTATATTTTCATGGCAAATTATATTTCCAAGGCATTATATTTTATGGCCAAATTAATTGTTTATTTAGCCTTTGTTTTGTTGTTTTCTTGTCTAGGAACCTTGGAATTGTGCTCTTTATCTGCATGAATTGCTCAATGAACTTACAAATTCTCCTCTATTTGATGTGCATCTTTGGATCTTCATTTATCTTGACTTCTAATAACCAATCTGCATCTTTTCTTGATATTTCTCTAGTCATTTGTCTATAGTGAATATGAATCTACTATTTTGTCTTCTAGGGATTTTGCTTCTCTGTTTTTCATTAACCAGATTTTTTAATGTTTTGTATCGCTAATCACACCACACACATACACCACAGCTATGCATGAAAATGCCCAATTTTCAGCTGTTATGTTGTTGAAATTTCGTCAATCATTCAATGCACTTTATTCACACACTAGAAAATAGAAAACAAAAACACACTAAAATTTGCAAAATTCAAACTTCATTTATTTAAGATAAGATAATGACTATCAAGCCAATTTTTAAAAACCAAAAGCAAAATAGCCAGTTAGTGGCAAATCTGGCCAAAGGCTAGTTATTTAATTAATTAATTTAGCTTTTATTTTCCCACATAGTAGGAAAAATTTTCAGCTCCACCTCTTTTTACACCCTTCTTTGGCTTAACAAGGAAGTAACATTCAACCACCTGATTTGCATATTGTCCCATGCAGAATAATCCCTTTCATAACTCATTATTTTAATCAAATCTACCATAGAGAAGACATTAAGAGAATTTTTATTGTCAATAGTAATTGAAAAAACTATTATTATTGCATTAAGTACCTCTCTTGATAACTTTTGGATGACCCCTTCTATTTCTCCTGGGGAAGTTGCCCTCCGAGTATGGAATTTGTTGACATCTTCCTTTGCCTTTTACATCATAGATCCCTTTTTATTAGAAAGTCGATCATATATAGCTTTAAGCCTGAGTTTAACCTTAGCATTAGGTTGGACCTTCTGTTCTTCAAATGCTCATTGTCTCTACTGTCTTCTTTTATGTGCATAAGTCAATGGCTGAGAAAAATTCTTGTGCTCCATCTTACTCCACTGCTTGTCTAGTAGAACATATTGTGGCACCATAAATCTATATTGCATATGTCATTCATATTTCATTAGCATGTATTTATGGTTATTCTTAAACGAATTTAGATAAGGTGGCCTTTTATCTAATAGTAAAATTTTCTTATGAGAAACTGGCCTTCAATGACTTTTAAACCTGTTTGGATTCTTGTTGGAAGGTTGAACCACCTCTTTTTTTTCTTTGATTTTCTCTTCCAAAACCACATTAATAGATTTGCTCAATATGACTGTAGAAAATGAATGTTCCTTTATCAATTCTTCCTCCTTTTTCTATATTCAGGTTCATTTCCACCTTAGGGATTGAGGAGACGACAAATAATCAAGAACCAGTGTTTGGCAAATTAATTTTTTCTCAGGTAAATTGTCACATTTTGTGTTTTGTTCTAGTCCATGGGGATTTATTTCTTAGTCTTGGGGAAGTAGTATATGAGCTTGAGGAATTAATTGTTCCTCATATATAATCCCTATATTTTGTTTTTGTCCTTGGGAAAGTAGTTCTGGGCCCTGGGGAAAAGGTATTTGAGCATGGGGATTTATCATGTAGCCTTAGGGAATTGGTTCTTTTTCTTGAGAAATATTACCCCCGGGCATTTTCCTTGATTTTAATGCTAAATCTCCATTTTTAGTGTAGAATTTTGACCTTCCAATTTAGAAGGTTTTTCACTCATTTCTAGCAAATGAAATATTTATCCTTTGCATAATTTTCTACATATCATTTTTAAATTTTTGAATAGAGTCTTTGAGAGAACTCCTTATCTGCTTTATTCCTTATGTGAAAGCACTAATAATCTCCAAATTTTGGCCTGAATGGCCAATAGGTGCCTCATTCCAAAAGTGATCCTAAGGCATCAAGCCTTCATTCATTTGTTTCCAGAAACCACCTGGGTTTACAGGTGAATTATTGGTCTAGTAACCAACTTCAAAAATTTCTTCTTCAAATTTGTTCATCTTGTTGAAACATGTCCCGCCAAGCATGCTAAAAGATTGTTGGCTACTTTTGGATTTTGATTGATTTGCGAGCATGCCAAAGGAGTGAGTCCTCGAAAAGTAAACTGACTTCTTCAAGACAACATGTGGATTCCTAAGTTTCTTTACCATAATTTGCTTGGATTTCAGAGATGGAAATTAATTTGCAAATAAAGAGACAATTTGAGCAACTAAAAGGAAAATTGTATTGATTTTAGAGCTGAGTAAAAAGTGAAAATAGAGTAAAGACAGTACTTTGGTAAACTAAAGAAATTGATAGTAAGCTAATGATTTGAGTTGTTGATGATCTTCTCCTTTGCTTTTATAGATGTTTTTCCTTGCGGGCTAATCCTTCAATTTAATGCTCCAGTAGCTCAAAAGTCTCTTGTCTTTATTGCAGGAATAAATTCACGCTTTATTCTCCAAATTTGCTCTTTTTTCCAAGGTATTCCAAATCTTCTTCATCAATGTACAAATAAGTCTAGAAGCTTCTTGTATTTTCCTTTCTTGTAACATTCACCTTAGTTTACTTCTCCAAATAATTTTCATTTCAAAGGTCATCCATTTTTAAAGAAATAAATTCCTATAACTCACTTCCCCAAGCAACTCATGTATAATAAATTTTGTCTCTAGAACCTTCTGTAAATTGCACGGTTATGGACTGTGGACTAAATTTTTTCACTTGTTCTTGGGCTTCAGAATTAAATGGCCATTAGTTTAATAGTTTTAGCCAAAAATTCAATTATGGTACAAACAATTTTAAATTTCTATAAATCAAATGTGATAAAATTAAAAATTTTATATTTTTTAAAGGAAAATAAAATTTAAAAATATTTTAAAGTTTTAGTCTTACCATTTTTAAAATTAATTTAAGAATAAATTTATATTTTTATATTTAATGTTAGACTTTATATATTAATGAAAATAATAAAACTAAACAATCAGCTCAATAATTAATTCCCATAAACTAAAAGAATTTTAATTTTAATGGTAGATTAATAAAAATGATTCGATTACTACAAAATTAATAAAAAAAATTGTATTAAAATATACATCACGTGATTGTAAAATTTGTAAGTTTACAAAATTTATGTTTTTAAAATTTTAAATAATTTGAGGGTGCCCATGCAAGCGTCATTTCTACTTCTTCTTGTTGCAGACACTTGCAACTTGAATCCAACTGTCTATTAGATTTCACTACCATAAAATGTTATATATATATATATATATATATATATATATATATATATATATATATATATATATATATATATATATATATATATATATATATATATAACTTCATTGTCAAGGTTAATACTTTTCATCATATATAACGTCTTTTGTTATTCATTTATGAAATTTTATTGCAAATATATATTTTTCCATAAGAAAAATTATATTCTGTCTTATTTTTAATCAATTATTGATTGAAGTTTATTTTTAAATTAATGTTATAATTATATTAAAATTTATTTAAGAATTTAGTTATATTTTTAAAAATTACTTTAAAATTTTTATAAAATAAATTAAAACTTGTTAAACCTTAGAAAGTATATTAATTTAATTAATTAAACTTAAAAAACCTAAATTTATTTAAGTGGCTTAGAACCTAACATGGGCCTAGGCCCAAAACACATAAGCATAATCAAACGAACCCAAAAATAATAAAAAAAACAATCAAATAAAAGATCAAGCAATTAATCAAACTTATTCTAAAAACCCTAATTTAATTAATTGACTCTAATCAAACAAATAAAATAAAATAATCAACCAGACAATCTACTTCTATCCACTTAAATCTAAATCAATTTTAACTCAAATAAACCCTAGTGATTTCAATAGCCATTAATTTTAATTAATTACCTAACAAAACCCTAATTTTACTAACCAATTAATTAAAATGTGCAATCACACATACATGATTTCATTATTTATACTATTGGAGCTATTATAATGAACTATTGAAAGTAACAAGAAAAGAAAAAAATTAATACAATCCCAAAAAAAATATTAAAGACCAAACAAAATCAAAACAAAAATAAAGAACTAAATAAAAAATCTAAAAAGCTAATTTTGCTACAAAGCCCAATCCATGGCATTCCAATGACCTTCATGGGTTTTATTCTCTAAGTAGGATCATCATGTAACCCCCTCCATAATCACCAACACAAAAGAATAAACAATGATTAGTGAATAAAATAAAAATAAAAAAATTAAATAAATTTGAAGTTTATTAAAATCAAAATAATAAAATAAAATAAAAATAAAAATAAGAGAAGAAAGGAAAGAAGATTATGCTTATGGATGCAGAGTGAGTTGCTCCTCAAACTAGGATAAATCACCGTTGTTTGTTAGATAGGTCTTCAAAAACTTGTTACTCTTCCTTCTCAAAAGTCTGTTGCTCCTTGCTTTTAAAGAACAAAAATAAATCATGAAGAAATTTTTTTGTACTGTCTAGAAAAAGAAAAGTCTTTAGGAAGAGAGAGAGGTCTTTAAAAAAAGGTTTGCAGAGTGAGCTCCAAAAGGGAGGTCTAAAGTGAAGTCTAAAGTCAGGTGCCCTTTTAGGAGCTTGAGCTATGCCTTTTATAGGAAGAACAAAAACCCTAGGCCCTAGACGTATTGAAAGAGTTTCAATTTTAAAAAGATTTTATTTCCTAAATAGATAAATCCCAAAAAGGAATTTAAGAAATTTTTTTAACCAATCAAAATTCAGGAAACATATTTTTTATTTTCTGTAAAAATACAAAAAAATGGATGAAAAACATATAATTTTGATCAGAATTGTGTAATTCTAGGCAGAATTACAAAATTCCAATCAAAATTACAGAATTCCAATTGGAATTATGTAATTTTGATTGGAATTATATAATTTTGATCGAAATTGTGTAATTCCGGTCGGTAATTCTGATTTTTTTAAAACTTTTAATTAAAAAACCCCTGAAAGAATTTAAAATTTTCAATTATGTCCTAAAAATATTACAATTAAGTCCTTAAAAAACCAATTAAACTCCTTTTTAAAAATGCATTCAAACTTTTAAGGTTTCAAACTTCAAGTGTTGAAGACCTATTTATAATATTTTTATCATTAGAATCCTTTGTTGCATCCATACTTCATCATCCCAAAATTCGGTGCTTATAGTTGCCCACCTTTGTTGCTATTTACTTGACAAATTATGGTAAAGCAAATAAGCACACAATTTCTTAAGAATAAAATTTTGGGTAATTACTTGTACTCTTTGAGGCTTTTTTCTATAAGTGATCATCGGTTCACAATGAATGCTTGTGTTATCATTCAACATTAGGCATAAACCTAAAACATCTAAGAAAACACTATGCTCAGATATATAGCATCGATTGAAAAGATACATTGTCCTCAGTCATATGATGTCGACTATACTCGATCATGTAGTTTGGATTGAAAGACATACATTATACTCAATCATATAATGTCGACTATACTCAGTCGTATAGTCTAGATTGAAAGAGGTACATTACACTCGATCGTACAATATCAACTATACTCAGTCGTATAGTCTGGATTGATAGGATACATTACACTCGGTCGTACAATATCGACTATACTTGGTTGTATAGTCTGTGTTGAAAGAATACATCACCCTCGATCGTATGATGTCGACAATACTCATTCGTATAATCTAGATTAATAGGATACATTGCACTCGGTCATACAATGTTGACTATTCTTGGTCGTATAATATATGTTGAAAAAAAACATCACCCTCGGTCATATGATGTTGACTATACTCAGTCATATAGTTTAGATTAATAGGATACATTACACTCGGTCGTACAATGACAACTATACTTGGTCGTATAGTCTGTATTGAAAGAATACATCACACTCGGTAGTATGATGTTGACTATACTCGGTTGTATAGTCTGGATTAAAAGGATACATTGCATTCGATCGTACAATATCAACTATACTAATTTATATAGTCTGGATTGAAAGAGGTACATTGTACTCGGTTGTATAATGTCAACTATACTCAGATGTATAGTCTGGATAGGAGCACACAATTGATCTTATAGCATTAATTTTTTTATACTAATAATTTAATAATTTAAGGAATTATCAAATCATGTTACTTTGCAATTTAGGACTAAATTGCAAGAAAACTTTGGACTTGAATGGAAATAAAGTTAAAGGACTAAAGTGGACGTTTGCCATTTCAATATATACTTTGCATTTTGTCAATTCATTTCTTCATCACCCATCCCTTTCATTCTCTCTCTTTTTTTTTCTTTTCATTTCTTTTGATTTTAAGATATTATTTCTTCAAATTTTCTTTCATCTGATCTTCGATTTGGAATCCGTCTATTCCTATGGCTCACCCAGGACACAAACTACATGGAAATAGCTCCAGGTAATTAGATCCAGTCATATCTCAACTGCATTTTTCTTAAAATAATATGGGGCTCAACGAGGGGGAAGAGGTGCTCTCTTTGACTTGCTTGCACCTTCACAAATGCTCACAGGCTGAAGTCGAGGTGAATTTTCCTTTTGTTCTTGATTTTGCAAAAAGATATATTCTTATTAGTGTATAAATTAATATATTCATGCATGCAATTATAGAATTTTGGCTATACAAAATTAAATAAAATTTGCATAAGGTTGTTAATCTGAAGATAAATTTTAAAAAACTGATATTTGCATATTACAAAAAATTAACAAAATTACAGTTTGATTTTTGAATTTTTGATCGAAACTCTAAAATCTAGATCGAAACTTTAGATTTATGATTAGAAATCTAGAAATTCAATCGACAATCTAGATTTCCAATCGAAAATCTATAAATCCGATCAAAATTCTGGATTTCCAATCAGAAATCCAGTCTTCTGATCCTCCCTTTTTTTAGATAAAAAAAAGTAGATAAATAATCAAGATTTTAAGAAGAAAGTAATCCTATTTTTTTTAATTTTATGTAGAAACCCCTAAAGTTTTTAGGTTGCTTTCACTTGCCTGGGGAACTCTTTCATGATTTATCTGGAGAGGTAGTACAACATATCTGGGCATCTGGCTTTCGATGCTTTATTACTGCTCTATTAACTGGTCGAGGTAGGTCAGACGACCACTCACTTTTTGCCCTTATTAAAAAGTGGATGGATACCACTTACACCTTCCACACATGAGTAGGTGAGCTAACTATTTCCCCCATGAGCTTCTCTGCTATCACTGGGATTACCTTTGGGGGTATCCCAATTCCTTTTAATATTCACTACTGCACTCTTCTAAAGGATGCTAGGAGTCATTATGTTCACGACTTGCTTGGGTTTGTTTTGATATAGAAGAATCAGAAGAATGTGCTTCTTTCTTCTTTTATTTAAGGTTTTAGGAGATTACCCACCGCCATACCTTGCTAGATCCTTCAGAAGATGAGATGCTTCTTATTGATATTGTTAGGTACTACCCTCTTTTGTGAGACTAGTCATGAGGTTAGCATTGCTCTTCTTGTTCCCCTTCAGGATTTTGTTCGCACTACTACATTTGATTAGGGATCTGCAGCTCTTGCCTATCTTTACTATAGACTGGATACTATTTGTAGAGTTCCTATGATGATATGCGGCTTCTGGAATATCTTGCATGTATGTCTTCTATATATCTTGTACCTCTTTTAGTTTTGCTCTTTTATAACCTCTTTATTTTCATTTCAACTATTTCCCTTTTTTTAGATCTGGGGCATAGAGATAGGGGTGATTCGAGGCTTCAGCACTATTAGCTCTAATAAGGATCTTCCTCTGATACAGAGATGGGGTTCTTCTCATCTGGCTAGCATCAAGTATGATTTATAGACTTATCAGGATCAACTAAATTCCTTGGAGTGGGAACTGGTAAGAGAATTTAATTTTTAGTATTTAATCAATCATGAAAGTGAAATAAAATTTATCTGAATGAATTTGTAAGTCAGGTTAGATTAGTTGATCGATGCTAAAGACATCCAATGATATGATTTTATGACTGCAGCTGTGAGGCTTAAGACTATGAGGATTTTGCTTCCTGGTTATGGTTGTCAGATGTGGTATTTTGGTGAGAGAATCTATCATTGGCATATGGGACCTTCCAAAAGGCGTGTTCCTTCTTCGATTGCCTCTTTGATGTTAAGGAGTTGCAACATGACTGACCCTGAGCTTAGAGCAGCTCTTGAGGGATATGACACTGCAACTCTGCTCGAGCGTTCTCATCATTATTAGGAGTATATTCAAGAGAATCTCTTAGAGCAGGTTCCTATAGACCTAGCTGCAGTACACTTTCCATAACCATTCTTCACTATTGCCATTTTCTTTTCATCATTGTAAATGACATTCATTTTTTTATGCAAGTTGAAGAAGCCATTGATGTTTCCATGGAGGAGGAGACTGAGGGTGACATTGAGAGAACTGAGTAGAAGGTTGAGCATACTCAGCATAATGGGGCTATTCGAGGTGATACTTCCTCGAGTACCATTTTGGGTGATGTTTCCCCACTCGATAGGTCTATGTACTACTGGGCTCTTGTGGTGCATACTCTTATTAAGCAGCATATATATTTTGATGTAGCTCGGATTCCTAGCTTTTCTCCTCCTAATGCTTCACATGTAAGTGCATTTTTCATTTCTAGTCCTGCACAAACTGACACTTATTACTAAATTAGTATATGTTATATTACAGATCCCTTAGACACAAGTAGAGTATTTTTATGGACTCACCTCATCCCAGAGAATATTCACTATGCAGATCACAGATAGCTTAAGGGTTAGTATTTACAACAAGTATGCAAATGTATGCATGATTCTAACTATTCTTAATGCCATAGAGTTATACTGGAGATCTAGAGCATAAGAATGAGAGGCTTCATAAACAACTTACTGATCTTGGCTTTAACGATCATAATGCTGAGAATTTTATGCCCTCAGATGAAAGTGACGATCTTGTTAGACGATAGAGTCCTTAGGCAAACAGTGGAGCTCAGGACGACTGATCTTTTATCTTTAGAACTTATAATTTCATGACTGTACTTTTTCTTCCTTTTTCCCTATGAACTATTTCTCCTTTTTTGAATGGTTTATGGACTTTTGTTTTAGATCAAACCCTATAATTTAATTAATCTTTTTTTTAAATCTTGGAAATCTGATCGAATTTCTGGATTTCCAATCGGATTTTTAAAATTTCAATTGTATATCTAGAATTCCAATCAAAATTCTAGATTTCTAATCGAATTTTTAGAATTCTGATCAAAATTCTGAATTTTCAATCAAAAATTCAGAATTTCAATTGAAAATTCAGAATTTTGATTGGAATTTTGAATTTTTGATTGGAAATTCAGCTCTAGTTCTTTGATCCTTTTCCATTTCTGATTCTTGATTTAAGTTCAATCTAGAAACCTAAAATCCTAATCCTATCCAGATTATCCTTTATGCCTATATTTAAAGGGCTTGCTAAAAGGATTGTCTCATATCTTTCTTTCTATTGGCTTTCATCATGACACAAACCAGCCTTGATTTGATGAAAAAGTTTCTCAAGAACTTTAATAGAGACAATTGGAATAGATTGCTACCCTATCATGTTAAGTCTTTGAAATCTCTTCAGCATCTAAAAATAAATCACAATTTTCTTCATGTTGCTGCCACCTTCTAGGATATCAAGGACCACGTATTTAGATTCAATGGAAAAGAGCTATGTCCAGTAATCGAGGAGTTTACTCCCATTCTTGGTTGTTCTTTAGACTTAATTACTATGATTTCTCTTCTTGATCTTAAGATACAGTTTCCCGGTAGACTAGTGGCATTATTTGATATGTCCCCAAGTGACATCTACATGTACGCACATAACATTGGGACTATTAGTCTTTCTTTTCTAATTACTTCTTATGGGACTAGGGACAAGAACAATTTAGCCTGGATTAGGACTATCTCTTTTTCTTGTATGCCTAATTTCTACTAATGGCTTCTCATAGAGATGCTGACACAAGGATTGTTAGTATCCTAGAATAAGTAGAAGCTGGAGCTAACCCTGTGCCTATTAGACTTGCTGAAACTATCATTGGGTTAGATAATTTGAAGGTTCAAAATCAATTCTCAAGCAGTCTACTTCTCCTTCAAGTATGTAATCTTTTTGTTTTGTCTAAGCTACCCTTTTATGTTTTTAACTTAGCAATTTTTTTTAGATTTAGTTATAAGAGAAATTGAGTCTACTTAATGCCTCCACTAATGCTTTAATTTATCAGTCTCATCATCTACAGTCCCATCCATTAAAGATGAAGGACAAGCATACCATAGATCAATGGATTGATTGGATGAAAGGCATTGTTACAATTGAGATTACATGGATCTATCCTTGGTGGAAGTTGAAGTTTATAACCATCAACCTATATGACCACTATGTTCTCGTTCATAGGTTACACTTTTCAGCCTTCTTTTTCCCTTTACACCTTTGCCATCAGTATGGTCATCCACAATTCATTGTGACTATTATACCTAGCTTCAAAGGTTTCCCTTTCAGATAAGATTTCTTAGACAAAGTGAAGAACTTGTGGCCTTACAGAGTATTAGAGCAGAACATGCATTTGGATGTTGATATGACTACTGATGACAACTACAAGGCCTAGGTTACCATGCAAGTTACAAAACCACCAAGAATTGCTAAGTACAAAAGGACTTAAGTATTGCTAGATGAGTCCCAAAAGAAGAAATAAAAATAAAAAAAGTAATCTCATAAGTTTGGTTTTTTTTAATGACTTTCATGTTTTATTTTTCATTTAAGTCTTTATGCTTTGTAATAAAGATGGAATATGCAATATTCAAACAAAAATTCCATTTCAATTTGATTCATTAATTAGGGTCAAAATGAGTACATTTATTACATCACATGACATAACTCTTGTTATTAGTTAGTCCTTTTGGATTTTCTAACTGAACATTTTTCTCTCACTTTTATTTTACTAATTTCTACTTAACTAGCTCTTTTCAAGTTTTCTAATCAGTAGGATCACCTCTTTTATATTATTCCTTAATTTTTGCCTATCAGCTCTTTACAAGTTTTTTAAACAGTGGGAATGTTCTAATTTTTACATGACTAGCCTTTTCAGGTTTTCTAGCTAGTGACCTTTTTTTTTTAAAAAAGGTAGTATTTCTTAAGACGATCTAGGTTGATTGGCTCAATGAATTCATTCCCTTTTAGTTCTAATATCTTTGTAACTCCCTTAGGTAGGATTGTCTTGACTAAATATGACCCTTCCTAATTTGGTTTGAATTTGCCTCTTGGATCAAACACTATTGCCCTTAACTGCTTTAGCACCACATCTCCAGCCTTTATCTTTCTAGGTTTAAACTTCTTGTTAAAAGCTCTCACTATTCTTCTCTAGTAAATCTGAGTGTGAAACAAAGCATTTTTCCTTTTCTCATATAAAGATATGAGGTAGTCGTACCTCTTTTGCATCCACTCATTCTCAGGGGTTTTTGCTTCCATAACAACCCTCAAAGACTTAATTTCCATCTCTATAGGCAAAATTGTTTCACAACCATATACTAATGAGAACGGCGTCTATCCTAGAGTAGTATGCATTGTAGTTCTATATCCCCACCAGGCAAAAGGAAGATATTCAGACCAATCTTTATGCATTTTCACCATCTTAAAGAGGATTCTCTTTATATTCTTATTAGCGACTTCAACTGCACCATTAGCCTGAGGTCAATAAGGTGATGATTTATGATGCTCGATCTTATATCTCTATAACAATTCAACTGTCTCTGCCTAAAACTAAACACCATTGTCTGTCACAACATGATGTGGGATCCCATACCTGTAAATGAGATTCTTCTTAATGAACCTTACCATTTTTCTAGACTTTAAAGTACTGAAAGATTTTGCTTCTATCCTTTTGGAGAAATAGTCAATTGCCACTACTATATATCTATGCTCATTTGAGGTAGTTGGTCTTATCTCCCCTATTACATATATTCCCATATTATAGAGGGCCATGGAGATGTTAAACTATTTAGCACTATAGGAGGAAGATGATTGAGGTTCCCATGTATCTAGCACTGATGGCATTGTCTCATTATCTAGATATAGTCTCTCTCCATACTCATCTAATAGTACCTTTGTCAAATTATTTTCTTCATCAGAATCATCCTATTCATATAAGATCCACAAATCCTTGTACGAATCTCTCTCATTGCTTGTTCTGTTTTATCCTTTTTGAGACATCTCAGTTGTATTCCATTCAACATTCTTCTATATAATACCCTATCATGACTTACATAATGGCGTGCAAGAACATGAAGGGCATATCTTTTTTTAGAAGTCGCTTCATCTGGGTATTTCCTTTCCTTAATAAATATCTGGATGTCATAAAACTATGGCTTTTCTTCTAGCCCTATCTGAATACTCATAACTGATTCTTTACCATAATATGGAGCTTTTATTTTTATTATCACCAAAGGTTTCATCATCAACCCTGTCAATTTATCCCACTTTAAAGCAAGCATTGCCAAGGTAGTTGCCATTTGATTCTCATCTCTTGGTAAATGCATGAAGAGAAATTTAGTGAAATTTCTCATTAGCTTCTTCAAATAACATATGCAAGGTTTTAACCTCTCTTCTTTCACTTCCCATTCCTCGTTAGCCTAGCTAATGACTAATATGGAATCTCTGTAAACTAGTAGGTCTTTAGCTCCAACTGTTAGTGCTGCTTCTAGCCCATAGATGTATGCCTTATACTCGACCATGTTGTTCATAACTTTGAAGTCTAACTTCTTAGCCATGGGGATAGTTTCTCCTCCTGGTACGATAAGAATCACTCTTAACCCTGCTCCTCTATTATTCATAGCTCCATCAAAATAAAGCTTCCATTCATGTCGTTCTATTACTGCCAAGTTCTCATTTGAAAACTCTAAATTCCATTGCTCATTTCCTTCAACTGCATTCTATGCCAGGAATTCTAATACTGCTCTTCCTTTAATGACTTTAGTAGTGACGTACTCAATATCAAACTCAGTTAAAAGTACCAACCATTGAGACATCTTTCCAGTTAAAGCTGGTGCTTAAAATAATTACCTTAAAGGATCTATCTTTGAAATGACTTGCACTTTGTATGACTGGAAATAATGCCTTAGCTTCCTTGTAGCCCATATCATGATCAAACATGTCTTCTCCATAAGATCATATTTCTTTTCATATCACAGGAACTTCTTACTAAGATAATACACTATGTACTCCACCCTTTTGGTCCTTCTTGCACTAACATTGCCCCTGTTGCCTTTTCTTCTAAAGCTAAATATAAGATTAAGGGTTTACCTTGCCTTGGTGGTCTTAATATGGGCAAATTGGTAAGGTATTCTTTAATCTTATTAAAGGCTTTATGACATTCTTCATTCCATTCCACTGGCTGATTCTTCCTTAAGAGCTTGAAGATTATATTACAAACCATGATGACTTTTAAAATAAACCTACTAATGTACTGTAGCTTCCTAATAAACTCTCATACTTCTTTCTCTGTCTTTGGTGCTGGCATCTTTTGAATGGCCTTAATATTTTATGGATCGACTTCTATCCCTTTATCACTGATTATATGCCCTAACAACTTTCCAAAAGTGACCCAAAGATACATTTCTTCAAAATAAGCCTTAGGTTGTATCTTTCTATTCTTGCCAGAAACTTATCTAAAGCCTCAAAATTTCCTTCCCTCATTTTTTATTTGACCGTCATATTATTAATGTACACTTCCACTTCTTTATGCATCATATCATGGAAAAGAGCAATTGTTGCTCTTTGATAGGTTGCTCCTGCATTCTTCAATCCAAATGACATCACTTTGTAGCAATATATCCCCCATCCCATGATAAAAGCAATTTTGATCTTGTTTATGACTTTCATTATTATCTAATTATAACTTGAGAACCCATCGATAAAAGAGTACATTGCACTAGATGTTGCACTATCAATAATCACATTAATATGAGGTAAAGGAAAATCATCCTTTGGGCATGTTTTGTTCAGATCTTTGAAATCTACACACATTCAAACTTTTCCATCTTTCTTGGGAACTGGTACTGTGTTTGCTAACCATTGGAGATATTCTACCACTTCTAAGAAATTAGCCTAGATTTGCTTAGTAATTTCTTCCCTTATCTTTTTAGCCCAGTTTGGCCTTAACCTACAAAGCTTTTGCTTAACAAGTTTAGCCTCTGGATATATCAGAATGAGATGCTCTATAATTTCTCTATCTAAACCTGGAATATCCTTATAGGACTAAGCAAATACTAACTTTCTTTTTGTTAGTATTCTCTTAAAATTTTTCCTCTCTTTAGGAGTTAAATCATGTGATATAGAAATGTGCTTTGGTTGTTCATTTATGCCCATTTTTAATGAATCTAATTGAATAGAATTAATGTCAAATATGCATGAAGGATCATTATTAAAATGCACAAGACTATCAGAATCAATATCACATAAGTAAGCCAAACCAGAGTTTATATCATTGATCGCAGAGAAAATAGAATTTTTTTCCCTAAACAAATTGGACATTATTAAATCAGTTTCTTCATAAAAAATATCATTAAAACTATTATTAAAAATGCTAGCTAAATCCTGTGGTGGTTTTTCTTTAGGTGGCAGACATAGCAGTTCTTTAATGGCCTCAGTCCCTATCTTCTCAACAACTATCTTTATCACCTTATCTTTATTGTCTTGTAGTAGATTCTTAACTATCTGCTTCTTAAAGATCTTGAACCTAGGAACATTCACACCAGCTACTTGGATAGGCTCTTTCTCACCCAGGTAGAGCTTTTCTTTTCTTTCTTTGATAAATCTATCCTTTAGTGGTCCTACATTCTTTAAGAAGTTGTTCTCATTGAGAAATCTCCTTCTAGCTCCTTTACTACCATACCTAACTCCTATATAATCCAATCCTCTGGTATCATTTTAGCCTTTAAAATCTGATAACTCTGGGCTTCCTTGTTCATTTTTTTCCTAGTCTTTGTCCAAGTTAATAATTCATCTTCTTGATCATACTTATAACTCTTGGATCCATCTCAATTCCATAAAAAATCATAGCTATTTGGAAACCAGGAGGGGCAACTACCTACTTTTGAGTATCCATAACTATAGATACAGTTTTGTCCATACTAGCATTTAAGGTCACAACCTCTCCATCTAATAGGAGTTTCACCTTTTGATGCACAATTGAAGGCACCCCTCCCAAAGTATGATACCAAGGCCTATCCAAAAGTAAGGCACATGTGACAGGGATATCTAGCATAGTGAATTTGACCATTGCCTCTATAGGTCCAATTTTTGTAGGAGCCACAAATGTTCTCTCTACATTCCTTATGCTGTCATTATAAGCTCTTATTATAAGGTTAGATTTTGTTAAATCCTCCACCTTTACTCCTAGATTAGGCAGGATCTGTAGCAGGCAAACATTAATTGTAGATCCATCATCCACCATCACATAATTGGTCCTTTTTCCTCTCACTTCAGCTAGAATGAACAAGGCTTTATTATGATTCCTCCCTTTTATAGGTAAATCTTCATCAGATAAGGGAATAACATCATGCTTCTTCTCAATAACTTTGGCCACCATTGCCTCAAGGGTTGCAGTAGTTTTAATGTTTATCCTTGCTAGAGCCTTTTTGTGGCTACTTGAGTGCATCAAGAGCTCCCAAATGCTTGCATTTGCTTTAACCTTCTTAAGCTATTCAAGGATCAATTCATCATCATGTTCATTTGGGTCTTTTCTTTTAGTAATTTCTTCTCTTTCTATAGCCTTGTCCATTAATTTATAATCCTTACTACTTCTAGTGAAATGACTGACTTCTAGATTATTAACCCACACATTGTAACCTTTTATGCCTTTTTTATTAGAATTATACCAGATGTCAATAACCCTAATGGTCCGATCTTTCTTTCCATCTTTCCACACCTCAACCATGCATTTCTCTTTCTTTTCTGACATCTTCTTATCATTGAATTCGTTACCCTATCCTGTAGGCATGATTGATTCAATGGATATATTGAAAGAAGATGGATTGGAATAAAACACCTTATAATCGAACTTGCCTAAAGGTTGTCCCAATAAGTCCTCTACTCTTTCCTCATCTTTTAGGGTATTAGAAGATTTTTTATTAGTTTTAAAGTGTAGATCCTCAAAGGAGCTTAGCACTTCTTCCTCACTAACTCCTGAGTTGATCATTATGGTAGTTAGGGGTGGCATGTTTTAGTAATTTGGGAAAGATTGGATTTCTCAGGGTTTGTGATTTTTCTAGAGTCTATCTATAAGATTTTGAATTTCTAGTTTAAGGTGCATGCAAGAGTTAGTGGAATGGCCAGCAACTTAATGAAATTTGCAGTAACTGTTTGGGTTAAAGCCAGGGAGTTTTGGGTTTGGTGGTCTAGAGGTGGTTAAAAGTCTAATAAGGTGTTTTTAAATCAAACAGTCTAGGACTTTAGATAAAGACTGGTTAAAGTTCAAGAATGTCATGACCCAACTAGGAGTCATGACCGGCGCTAAGGAATAAGAATTCTTTCAAATCTGGAACCTGTAGTAAGCCTTAAAAATAAAAACACATGCAGTAAATAATAAAAAATATGACTAAATTAAAATTTTTCAAATTATATATAAATATAAATACTTAACATCCTTTTATAAATAAAAGATGTTTATACAATATACTGGATACAAAGTATCAAGAATAAAATAATACTCTTCTGATACAATAACACTACTCCTATAGTTTTTAGAATACAAATCAGAGTTTAAATATATATTTACATGATCTAGCCGGGCGAAAGAACACCAACGAAAAGCAATACTACTAAGGTCTAATGATATAAGATCTCCTGAAAAAAATAATTGAGGAGGGTCAGACCTCACTGAGTGAATTATTATAATATATATACATGCAATCTAAACCATATACAATCAGGCATCTGTATATATATACATATACACGCATTTCATACAAATGCCAAACTCTGGTTATATATATATATATATATATATATATATATATATATATATATATATATATATATATATATATATACAAAAAATGTTTATTTTAATAAATGAAGGATCAAATAGAACCTTACTTAATCGCAACCTCAATCAATAATACTGCTCTAGCCATACAAGCTCACTTAATTCCAAGGTAATTCACTTATTCCATTTTAGACAGTATACTGGCCCCGAGACATTAAGTCAACCGAGCTCCAGCAATTTGATTGTCAGTGTAATTGGCCCCTAGACACTAAGTCAACCGAGCTCCCACAATCACACTACTCAATCACATCAAATCTCAATCAATCAATCAAATGTCACCTCAAATAAGTTAGTAAATAAACCCTAAAATCTATCACATCGATACGTACTCGATCCTAGTGCTATCCACTAGGTAGCACGTTCTATTGATATCCTTCATTTAAAAATTAAACATATATATGGAAAATAAATAATGCATAACCACATTCATAATAACAAAATAAACCATATATTTACTAGAAATATACCTAAAATAAACATAGTATATTTCAAGTATATATATGCTAAATAAATTCGAAATCAACCATACATGCATTTATTTTGAAATATATCAAAAATATACTAAAAATATATCTAATTGTATAACATGCATATATCAAAATAAACCCTAAATATACCAAAGATATACTAAATGTATATTGAAAATATGCAAACATATATATCGAAATATACTAAAAATAAACCAAAAATATACCAAATCATATTATAAATTAAATTACTTTTAAAACATGTAATGAAAATGAAAATCCTAAGTCATGCATCCTAAATACAATGCATATATATATATATATATATATATATATATATATATATATATATATATATATATATATATATATATATATAGTATAATAACTCCACGAGACAAACTCGGCGGGTTTAGTGCGATAGGTCTCGGCATAGCTAGAAAATAAATAATAATAAAATATCATAATAAAATTCTAACTTTATGCTTCTAAGATTACTATAGAAAGACTCAATCAAAATTTCAAAACTAGACTCGGACCGGTTGTCACGTTTTATGAGAAATCTATCAAAAATTCGGCAAAGTCTCCTTTATAAAATGGACGTCTCCCTAATATATATATATAATAACTCACTGATTTGCGCTTCACGATACAGACTCGACGGGCCTGGTGTAATAGGCCTCGGTCTCGGTATAGCTAGAAAATAAATAATAATAAAATATCATAATAAACTTCTAACTTTACGCTTCTAAGATTACTATAGAAAGACTTAATTAAAATTTTAAAACTAGACTCGAACCGGTTGTCACGTTTTATGAGAAATCTATCAAAAATTCAGCAGAGTCTCCTTTATAAAACGGATGTCTCCCTACAAAAGTAGGGTTGATCCTACACAGAAAATATACTTCTGAAATCACAAAGCACAACACCTTGGGTTGGGACCCCAAACTCAACAAATTCCCAACTGAGTTTCACAAATCACAACCAACAATATTAAATAGTAAAATAATAAAAATAATAAAAAATCCATAAAAATATTTAAAACCTTTATTTTCCAACTAAGACATAAAATTCTAATTTTTAAATAATATTTGATAATAAAATTCATAAATGGAATAAAATTCCCGTTTTACAATTAAATTAACATAAATTGTAAATAATTATTAAAATCACCATTTAACATCATAAAAAAAACCATTTAAGCTCAAAATAATAAATAAATTTATTATTTACATAATATTCCAAAATTGTCACAAATTAACTAATAAAATCTCAAATATTGTACAATATTAATAAAAACCCATTTTTCAAATAATTAACCTAAAATGGTTAAATTCACAATTAACTACATAACTACTTTAATTATACAATAAAATTAATTTAAAACCCATTTTATCATCAAAATAGTAAATAATATATTATTTAATTATAATTTTCCAAAATTAGTATTAATTAGAGGAAAAATAGTAAATAATTTGTAAAAATCATTTTAATACCAATTATTATTTCAAAATCATTTAAAACATATAATTTAACCACCATTTCAACAAAAACTCATAATTAACTTATAAAATAAAAAATCACATAATACTAATAATTGCTCAAAAATTAAATAAAATTACTAAAAATAATTTTATTAACACACAAATTACTAACTTAATATACTAACTCTAATTACTCAAATTTCCCACCAAAAATATATTTAACATAATTAACAAAAATTACAATTTATATTATTAAAATATCAAAATACCCATAATTAAAATTAACTAAAATAATTTCTAATCAACTAAGTACATATAGATCAACTCAAAAATCAACCAAATATTAAGAAATAAATTAAGCAAAAATTATAGTAATTAACTAAAAATTAAAATAAATACAATAACTAACAAACAACTAACAGTTAACTAGTAAACAACAAGGAAACAACCCAGAAATTAACCTCATAACTCAACTAAATCAGCCTAAAACTCACCTCAAATAGAAATCTATGACAGAAGAGGTTGTTGCTGTAAGTGCCAGGGCTGCTGCTGCTGCTGGTCTTCATGCTAGAAGGAGAAGGAGGCTGTTGACTTCACGCGAGAAGGAGAAAATACATCAAGGAACAGAAAAAGGAGTTGATGGTGGTAATGGCATGAGGGCTGGTGGTGTTGCTAGGATGGGAAGCACTGAGAGAGGAAAGGAAAAAAAAATGCTCTAGAGCACAAAAAAAGAAAAAAAAAGAAGGAGAAGTAGTGGTTGACCAAAATAATGACCCCATAACCTATTATATATATATATATATATATATATATATATATATATATATATATATATAGGTACACACACATGCACCTAAATACAATTAAATATAATACAACAATTGAAATTAATAATATTAATAAAATAATTGGATAATAAGAATAATAAGAATAATAATATTAAACAATAAAAATAATACTAATGATAATAAAAATAATAACCATGACAATAATAACACCCAATAATTATAATAATAACCCACATAAACTATTTTGTGTGTGTATATATATGTATGTATGTATGTATGTATGTATATATACACATTCCCACACACATGCACTAATAAAATAAAATAATGTAATATTAACAAATGACAATAATAATATTAACAATAGTAGTGGATTAATTTAAAAACATTAATAATACTCATAATAATAACAAACAACAAAAATAATAATAATACACTTAACAATAATAAAATAATAGTAATATTATTAAAAATAACAACAGTAATAGTAACTTTAATATTTGAATGATAAACTCCAAAAATAATTATTTCACATAAGAAAATATATATACATAAAATAACGATGGTTAACTACAAATAATAATAATAATATAAATCCCGTGTAAATAAATTATTTCTATGTAAATAATTCTCTTAAAATAAAATACGTAATTAACATTAGTAATTAACAATAATAATACACAATTAAACTTTAAAATTATTAATACTGCATATCTCGAAATATATTTTTATAATTTAAAAACAAGGGTCAAAACAGAGAATCTCCTAGGTTGTTGAATAGTATGGACTCCCACAACCCTACTAGTATTTCCTTATTGTATGCCCCCAGTTGGGTAGTTTCTTGCTCTGGTGCTTCTAAACATTTTCCTTTTCTCGTTTTCAATCTCTTCAGCTTGCAATCCATTATCATAAAGGTCTACAAACATCTTGGGATTCATTATTTGTAACCTTTCAACTAGATTGGGTGACACATTTCGTACAATCATCATAACCTAATCCTTCTCAATCAATTTATTCTTCATCAATCCTGCCTTATTCATGAATGTAGTCAAGAAATCTGAAAATGGTTCATTAGGCTTCTACTTGGTCAATTCTAAATCCCTGATGGATACCTTATGCCTACTGTTATAGTTATATTACTTCAAAAAAGCAATACATAGTTCCCTCCAGTCTGCTCGGATAGACTTCTCCAACCCATGATACCAACTGACGGTCATACCCTCTAAAGATTGTACAAATAGCTTGGTAACTACAGATAAAAGAGCCTTAGTGGTGCTTATAGTAGTTGTGTATTAACTAAGGTGGATCCTTGGGTCTCTAGTACCATTAAATTTTTACAACTATGGCATCTTGAACTTATCAAGCAGCTTATCTTCCTCAAATCGCATTATATCATCAAAGTCAAATGAGTGTTTGATGCCTTGTCCTCTTATTAATTCCTCCATTTTGGACATCTTCTGGGTCAGCGCATTCATCTACTTGGATTCCATCTCTTGAATTAGTTCAAGTGATTCCCTTTTTGCCTTTTTCAACTATGTAACTCTCAACATCCTCTATCTTTATTTCCACAGTAAGTACATTCCTAGTAGTATTTAAAGGTTGCCCTACAGCATTGTCATTGTTAGTAGGTGGTGCACCCATAACAGGTGGATTGGCCACAACTGGAGGTGCAGTAGCAGGTGGTGGCATTAATCTAGCCAGAGCTTGTCTTAACTCGTCTTGCATCATTACTCTCATATCATCCATCAATGCTCCTTTTATGTCCTTTATGGTCCAGTTTCCTCCCTCTTATTATTCTATTTCCTCTGGTTGTCTAGTTGGAGCTTGTGCATCTTCTAAGTATAGTGGATTGATTGGACTCCTTTCTAGTCTGCTAAGGATCTCTTTTGCAATTGACTACGGGCTTGAATTTGTTCTTACCAGTCTGCCACTTTTCTGACTCCAAACACAGGAAGACCTATATGAATCTATAATGGCTGAGAAATAAAGTGTTAGTATAATGCATGTATGCATAATGCACGTGCTATGCAACAAGTAGCAAGTCAAGTAACATATCAAGGGTGTATATATATCCTTTTAAGCTTATTGCTCCCACACACATATTCAATGGCAAGTCTCTTTTCCTAGGATTTTTGGTCTTGGCCTTAATATTAACAGGGGATATCAAGAATTGACATGCATGCCAAATATCTCAAAGCAATAAAGCATAGAAATAACATTTCTAGTTATAAAAGATTAGCCCAATTTTTATTAACCCAAATGGACTTCTAAAGTATGTGCTTAGGCCTTTATATATAGAAATACCTCATGGTAACATTCACAAGCAATTTGGATAATCCTAAGGGAAATTACTAAGCCATTATATATGGTTAAGTCTGATGGAAAATTTAAAGTTCCTTTAGCAAAATGCCCTTTTTTAAGACTTGAGTTACAAGCCAACGTCAAAGGGGCCCAATATCCTTTGTAAACTCGAGAGAAGACTACCCCCCCTTTAGGACTTGGGTTATAGACTTTGGTCAGATGAGCTCGGTAATCTCTTTTGAACTGAGTTAAAGCTAAGAGTGATGGTTAGCTAATTTACAATCCCATGAAGCTAATGCAATCATGAAACCATAAACCAATGCCATTGATTAATAGGGACATGTAAAATGAATGTAAGAATAAATAATAATTAATAAAATAATTCTAAAGAACACAAATAGAATAAGTATCTTTTATCCCCAGTGGAGTCACCGTTGTAGACATCGGGGTTTAATGCGCATCCAAGATCTTAGAAACTGTGATACTATTTGAGCTCAGGGCTCTAAGGAATATACTAACTACTATCACAAAGACATGGTGTGGAAATGAAGAGTTGCCACCTAGGGTAATAACTGGGACAAATAAAAAATAGTGGTACTCTATTCTCTAAAAGAAAGCCAGCACCACAACCAGAAAATTCTGGGTACAGAATATTAACTTCTTTTAGCCTTGTGTTCATTTAGAATTACTTTATGAATTACTATCTTATCCTCTATTTACGTGTAATTTTATATAAACCTGTATTAAAATAATTAACTCCTAGAAAACTAGTCATTAAAAATACATGTAAACAATGCATTCATATAAATCACAATCTCTAAGTTAGTCTAATCTACATTAATTTTAATTAAGTGGGCTAAATCTACATGTTTTTAATTTACAAGTGAGCTTAAAGACTAATGGGCCTAATTCCTATTCAATTTTAATTAAGTGAATCTAAGTCTATTTATTTTCATTCTAAAATGGGTCTAAATCTGCAAATTATGAAGTGTTTAAATTAATGGGCCTAGTTCTACATATTTTATTTCTAAGATGATCTTAAATTTATAAATTATGGAAAAGGCTCAAATTAAATCGGTTAAGTCTAAGTTAATTACATTAAGCTAAAGGTGGGCCTATGTCTATATTAACTAAATGAGCCTAAATTATCTTTACCCTAAATCTAATTAATTATGGGCCTAATATCAATTTAATTAATTAAACCTAAAAAACCTAAATTTATTTAAGTGGTTAGAACCTAACATGGGACTAGAGTTCAAAACACATAAGCATAATCAAACCAGCCCAAACATAATAAAAAATAACAATAAAATCAAACATAATATCAAGCAATTAATCAAACTTATACTAAAATCCTAATTCAATTAAATTGACTCTAATCAAACAAATAAAATAAAATAATCAACCAAACAACCTACTTCTATCCACTTAAATCTAAATCAATTTTAACTCAAATAAACCCTAATGATTTCTATAGCCATTAATTTTAATTAATTATCTAACAAAACCCTAATTTTACTAACCAATTAATTAAAATGTGTAATTATACACACATGATTTCATTATTTCCACTATTGGGGCTATTACGATGAACTATTGAAAATAACAATAAAAGAAAAAAAATTAATACAATCCTAAAAAAATAATAAAGACCAAACAAAATAAAAAAAATAAAGAACTAAATAAAAAATCTAAAAAGATATATTTAGCTACAAAGTCCAATCCATGGCATTCCATGGACTTTCATGAGTTTTATTCTCTAAGTAGGATCATCATGTAATCCCCTCCAAAATCACTAACACAAAAGAATAAACAATGATTAGTGAATAAAATAACAATAAAAAATCAAATAAAATTAAAGTTTAGTAAAATCAAAATAATAAAATAAAATAAAGAGAAAAATAAGAGGAAAAAGGAAAGAAGATGATGCTTGTGGATGCAGAGTGAGTTGCTCCTCAGACTATGATAAATCACCATTGTTTGTTATATAGGTATTCAAAAACTTATTACTCTTTCTTCTCAAAAGTTTACTGCTCCTTGCTTTTAAAGAACAAAACTAAATCACGAAGAACTTTTTGTGTACTGCCTTAAAAAAGAAAAGTTTCAAGGAAGAGAGAGATCTCTTTAAAAAAAAAGGGTTTGCAGAGTAAGCTCCAAAAGTGAGATATGAAAAAGTGAGGTCCAAAATGAAGTCTAAAGTCAGGTTCCCCCTTTAGGAGCTTGAGCTATGCCTTTTATAGGAAGAACAAAAACCTTAGGTCCTAGACGTACTGAAAGAGTTTCAGTTTTAAAAGAATTTTATTTCCTGAAAATTTAGATAAATCCTAAAAAGGAATTTAAGAAATTTTCTAACTAATCAAAATTCAAAAAACATATTTTTTATTTTCTGTAAAAATACAAAAAAAATGGACGAAAAACGTATAATTGCGATTGGAATTGTGCAATTCCAATTGAAATTATATAATTCTGATCGAAATTGTGTAATTTCAATCGAAATTATAGAATTCCGATCGGAATTCGGCAATTCCGGCCAGTAATTCCGATTATGTTAAACTTGTAATTACAAAAAGACACCTAAAAAAATTTAAAATTTTCAATTAGGTCCTAAAAATTATTACAATTAAGTCCTTAAAAAATTAATTAAACTCTTTTTTGAAAATGCATTTAGACTTTGAAGTTTCAAACTTCAAGTGTTGAAGACCTATTTATAATATTTTCATCATTAAAGTTCTTTGTCGCATCCATACTTCATCATTCTGAAATTGAGTTCTTACAACAACATATAATGATGATATAAAAGAAAGAGCCATTAAGTGTTATTAAAAATAGTTAAAAAAGAATTGAAAATGCTAGCCTCCTCTTTTTCTTTTAATTGTCACTTTTTTCTTTTCTAACCGCTCATTTTCCTTAAGGAATGAGGGGTGATTTTTTGTCATTCTTGGCCTGAAATGACCCCTGTATATATCTTTTTATCAATTTATTTTTTAAATGAGTAGTTACTCCATATAAATTTAGGTTTTATTTTATTTTTCATAATTTCGTCATTATGTTGCAATGTTTGGTTTTCGTCATCTTGTTACGATGTTTTGTTTTCCGTTGTCTTGTTACAACATTTTGTTTTCCGTCTTGTTGTGGCTTTTTTTTTTTGTGTGCAATTCAGACAGACAAAATATATTCGATCATATAGAGACAACGAATCATATCATAATTGTTAGTATGTTGCAGAACTGAAGTTATAGGTATTTTAATCACTATAGTATTATAAAATTTATAGGCTTTGAGCTGATTTATTATGTTATTAACTTAGGTATTATTTCATTCTCTATGATTTTTAGCGAATTCGTATTTATGTTTCTATCGATATATTGCTAGTTTGAATTAATAAAATTATTTTAGTTTCAGATAAAAAAAAAAAGAAAAAGAAAGAGCCATTGGACTGATAATTCTTTGTGTATAAATATAAGACAAATATTTTCTATAAAAAAAATATTAATGAAGTAAAGCCACCAATTAATACTTTTCATCATATATAGCGACTTGTGCTACTCCTAAAATTTCATTGCAAATATAATTTTTTTATTAAAAAAATTATATTTTATTTCAACTTTGAATTAATTATTAATTGAATTTTACTTTTAAAATTATTTTAATTTACTTTCTTAATTTTATAAATTGAGTTAATTCTATTTAATTTTATTTTAACAATTTAATTGTATTTTTAAAATTTTTTAAAAATTATAAAATTTAAAAACATTCTCATGTTTTAGTCTCACCACTCTTGAAATAGATTTATGTCACGACCCAAAACAAGGGCCATGACCGGCGCTAGGGAACGGGAATTCTTTCGAATCCGGAACCCGTAGCAAGCCTAAAAATAAAATAAATCAATCATGCAATAACAATAACCATATAATATATATATGTGCAGCGGAAAATAAAATCATAAATATTACAATATCATCCATAACAACTGGATATAATTCAAAACTCATCACATCGCATATATAATCTCATAAATGTATAATCTTATACAAATCCAGTTTTAACATAATACATCTCTTTAAAATAAAGTACATAAAATCCAATACTGTAATTTACAGCTACTGCAGTGTCTAGATAAAATAAATAAGACTCAAGTAGACAATTTACATAAAGAAGCCGGGGCGAAAGAAATCCGGCGTATCGACCTGCTACTAAGGTCTGAGGAAGTTGACTCTCCTGAAAAATAGTCAACGGAGGGGAGTCAGACCTCACTGAGTGAATTACTATAGTATATATACATACACTCTAAGTGATAATGCAAACAGTCAACAGTATATGAGTAATATGTATATATACAGGCAAGTTCATACAGATGCAGAAAAATCATTTTATATATTTTGTCTGAAAATCAACTTTTATGAAGGATCACATAGAACCCTAGAATATCGCAACCTCAGAAAAATAGTGTTAAACAACACTCTAGCCATACAGGCTCACTAATTCCAAATATATCCACTTAATCCATATGGACAGTAGACTGGCCCCGAGACACTAAGTCAACCGAGCTCCAGCAGTCTGACTGCCAGTGTGATTGGCCCCGAGACACTTGGTCAACCGAGCTCCAGCAATCACACCCAAACCACATCTCACATATATCAATAATCATAATCAAATCGATATCCACAAATAGTCAGTAATAAAGCCTAAATACTATAGGCGTACCGGTACGTACTCGGTCCTAGTGCTGCCCACTAGGTAGCACGTTCTATTGATATCCTTCATTCTTAAATAATAAAACATTCATTCACAAATATAAATGATGCATGAATATTAATGAAATAGCAATATAAACCATATATATACTGGAAATATACCAAACGTAAACCAGGTATATTTGAGTATATATATACGTCAAATAAATTCAATCAAATCATGAATTAAACTAAAAATATATTTAAAAACATTTTAAATATATTTTATTAATAAAACATGTATATAATTTATTATATACCAAAAATATACTTGAATATAAATCATGTAATTTATGCATATTCAGTCAAAATAAAACATGCATTTTCTAAATCATGCATCCTAAGCATATATATATAATATAGTAACTCACCTAATGCGCTCCACGAGACGGGTCCGACGGGCCTGGTCCACTAACCCTCGGTCTCGGCGCAACTAAACAAGAAATAATTACTCGACATCAGAATAACCCTAACAGAAATCCTAGAATTCAATCTAGAGTATTAAATACAGAATCGAAAATTAGGGTTCGACTGGATATCACGTTTTACGAGAATTCTACCGGAAATCCGGCAGAACCTCCCCTGTAAAACAGACATCTCTCTACTCAAAAGAGTAGAGCCGACCCTGCAAAGAAAATACACTTCGAAAATAACACCATAAACAATCACAACCCCTCGGTCGGACTCCAGACTACAATCTGTCGACCGGGGTCCACAAACACAGAAAATATATTCAAATATACCAAAAATATCCTTAAGTCATAAAAATACATTTTATAAATAAAAATTACATAATTGACCTTGAAACACTATAAAAATCGATTAAAACTCATTTTATTTGAAAAACCGTATATTATATATATAATTGAAAATAATTCACGAAAAATAGTTTTAATTAGTTAAAAATACCAAATATTTTGTAGAAATCATTTTTATACCTTAAATAAATATCAAAACCAATTAAATTACATTTTTAGACAATTTAGGGTAAAATTACCAAAATACCCCTATATATATATATATACCTAATTTACTTCAAAAATTCACTAAAAATCATACAATTATCCAAAATTAATTTTCTCAACATATTTATCAATAATATCAATAATTAAACTCAATTAACCAATTAAATTCAATTTAAAACACAATTAACTTAATTTTACAAAATCACCTAAACTTCAATAATTAAAAATAAATACTTAGAAATTCATAAAAATTCCAAATAAATTCCTATAATTCATTTCAACACCTAATTCAACCATAAACTCCAATTTCATAATTTAAATAATTAATTTCCGAAAATTCGAAAATAATATTAAAATATTCAAAAATACCCAAAAATCCAAACAATCTCCAAAAATTCTACAAAAATTCATACATGAAGATTAAGCTACCAGGAACAACATTTGTGAAGGAAGTTTCCATGAATCATCCAAATTGAAGCTCAAAAAAATCGAAAACCAAAAGTGGCCGAAATATTCAACTCAAAACCTAAGCAATTCTAGACCGTTTTAGCTCAAACAAAAGCTAGAATAACACTCACCGGAGCTCAAGGAGAAGATAGAGACTGGCGGTGTCGAAAACGGTGGCCGGAGGAGGGAGAAACCACGGTGGCAAAAATGGTGGTCCGGCGGCACCCACGGGAGAAGAAAGAAGAAGAAGAAGAAAAAGAAAAAGAAAGAAAAGGAAAGAGAAAAGAAAAGAAAAAGAAAGAAAAAGGAAAAGAAAAAGAAAAAAAAAGAAAAAAGAAAAAAAATAAATTTTAATAATTTAATAATAAATAAAATAATCAAATAATAATAAATAAATAATAAAATATTAGGGTAATAATAAACCCTAATTAAATAAATATACACACACAAGCTTTATTTAATAATTTAAAAATACGTATGAGTTCATGCAAACCCGTAAATACATTTAAAATAATTAATAATACATTGTTTACGTGAAAATTTCCCCGAAAATGAAAGTCCCGGGAAAATTTTACGTAAAATACTGAAAATAATAGACAGTAATTAAAATAGGTTTAAAATACATATTAACTCATAAAAATATCATATAAAATACAAAAATCACTGACACTGCATATCCCGATACAGTGTAAAAATATTTTTAAAATTACGGGATATTACAGTCTTCCCCCCTTACAGGAATTCGTCCCCGAATTCCAAAACAAGATTACAGAATCAGGAAGGAAAGAGATACGGGTAAGAAGCTCGCATCTCAGCTTCAGTCTCCCACGTATGCTCTTCAACTCTGTCGCTACGCCACAAAACCTTGACCATCGGAATCTGCTTCGATCGCAACTGTCGAACTTGAAAATCAACGATCGCCACAGGTTCTTCCACAAACGTCAAATCTTCACTCACTTCCACACTGTCAGGTTGCAACACATGTGAAGGATCTGAGATATACTTCCTCAACATCGAGATATGAAATACTGGATGCACCTGCGACATACTCGGAGGCAAATCCAACCGATATGCAACAGTGCCAATTCTCTCCAGAATCTCAAACGGTCCAATATATCTCGGTGCTAACTTACCCTTCCTACCAAATCTCATCACACCCTTCATCGGAGATACTTTCAGAAAAACGAAATCTCCAACCTGAAACTCCACATCTCTGCGCCTAGGATCCGCATAACTCTTCTGTCTGCTAACTGCGGTCTCTAATCTCCGCTTGATCACGGCGACTTTCTCTGCAGCATCCTGAACCATCTCTGGTCCAATCAAAGCTCTCTCACCGATCTCATCCCAACACAACGGGGATCTACACTTCCTTCCATACAACGCCTCATATGGTGCCATGCCAATACTGCTATGGTAGCTGTTATTATATGCAAACTCAACAAGCGATAAATGATCATCCCAGCTACCTCCCAAATCCAAGACACACATCCTCAACATATCTTCCAGTGTCTGGATCGTCCTCTCAGACTGACCATCTGTCTGAGGATGAAAAGCAGTACTGAAATCCAACCTAGTGCCCATCGCTTCCTGCAACTTCTGCCAGAAACGAGAAGTAAACACTGAACCTCTATCTGACACAATGGACACAGGTACTCCATGAAAGCACACAATATGCTTCACGTACAACTTCGCCAATCTAGCAACTGAATATGTGGCTTTCACAGGCAAGAAATGTGCAGACTTCGTCAATCTGTCTACAATCACCCAGATGGAATCGTATCCATCCTTCGAACGAGGTAAACCGACTACAAAATCCATAGCTATCCTTTCCCACTTCCACTCGGGAATAGGAAGAGGCTGAAGCTTCCCAGAAGGCTTCTGATGTTCGGCTTTCACTTGCTGACACGTCAAGCACTTAGCAACATAATCAGCAACATCCTTCTTCAATCCATCCCACCAGTATAGATCTCTGATACTGTGGTACATCTTAGTAACACCAGGATGAACGCTGTAAGCTGTAGAATGTGCTTCCTCTAAGATCTCTTCTCTCAAATCATCCACATCAGGAACACACAATCTACCACTGATCCACAACACACCATCATCATCGAGTGTGAAATCAGTGAACTTCCCTGCTCTGACATTCTCTGCAAGCTCTTCCAGAATAGGATCTCGGCTCTGAGCTGCTTTAATCCTATCCCTCAGTACAGATCGTACTTTAAACTGAGCTAACAATCCACCTGATCTACTGATCTTCATCATCAGACCTTGATCCACCAACAAATGCAATTCCTGGATCAATGGTCTCCTCTCAACACTTATGTGAGCAAGACTACCTGAGGACTTCCTACTCAAGGCATCTGCTACCACATTAGCTTTACCCGGATGGTAAAGAATCTCACAATCATAGTCCTTCAACAGTTCCAACCATCTTCTCTGCCTCAGATTCAAATCTCGCTGCTGAAAAATGTACTTAAGGCTCTTGTGATCAGTAAATATCTCACAAGTCACCCCGTACAGATAATGTCTCCAAATCTTCAAAGCAAAGATCACTGCAGCCATCTCAAGATCATGTGTGGGATAGTTCTGCTCATGCTTCTTCAACTGCCTCGAAGCATAGGCTATCACCCTTCCATTCTGCATCAACACACAACCAAGACCAATTCTAGAGGCATCACAGTAAACTGTGAACTTATCCACACTATTAGGCAAAGCTAATACTGGCGCTGTGGTCAACTTCTCCTTCAACAACTGAAAACTATTCTCACAAGCTTCTGACCACTCGAATCTAACATTCTTCTGAGTCAAGCGAGTCATAGGGGCTGCTATCCTGGAAAAATCCTGCACAAACCGCCTATAATACCCGGCTAAACCCAGAAAACTCCGAATCTCAGTAACTGAAGTAGGTCTAGGCCACTCAGATACTGCCTCAACCTTCTGTGGATCAACCTGAATACCTTCTTTAGACACTACGTGTCCAAGAAAAGAAACACTCTCCATCCAGAAATCACACTTCGAGAATTTAGCATAAAGCTGATGATCTCTCAGTGTCTGTAGTACAATCCTCAAGTGATATACATGCTCTTCCATACTCCTTGAATATACCAGTATATCATCAATGAAGACTACCACAAACTGATCCACATACGGTCGGAATACTCTGTTCATCAGGTCCATAAAAGCTGCTGGTGCATTAGTCAAACCAAAAGACATCACCAGAAATTCATAATGACCATAACGAGTGCGGAAAGCTGTCTTAGGAATATCAGCTTCACTGATCCGCAGCTGATGATAACCCGACCTCAAGTCGACCTTAGAAAAGAATTGTGCACCCTGGAGCTGATCAAACAAGTCATCTATCCTCGGGAGAGGATACTTGTTCTTCACTGTCACCTTATTCAACTCTCTGTAGTCAATGCACAGTCTCAGGGTACCATCCTTCTTCTTCACAAACAAGACTGGTGCACCCCAAGGAGAAACACTAGGTCTGATAAAACCCTTATCCAACAACTCTTGCAATTGCTCCTTCAACTCTCTCAACTCTGCAGGAGCCATACGATAGGGTGTCATAGATATAGGAGTAATACCTGGAACCACATCAATACAGAACTCAATCTCTCTATGAGGTGGTAAACCTGGCAACTCCTCGGGAAAAACATCAGGAAACTCACAAGCAACAGGAACATCTGTGAGTGACAACTTCTCCACTGACGTATCCCTAACCAATGCCAAAAACCCCTGACAACCTTTCTTCAACAACTTCCTAGCAGAAATAACAGAAATAAGATTCTGAGGTGCTGAACTCCTGTCACCAACAAACTTAAAATCTTCTTCACCAGGAATTCTGAAAATCACCTCCTTATTCCTGCAATCAACCACGGCATAGTACTGAGACAACCAATCCATTCCCAAAATAACATCGAACTCCATCACATCCAACAAAATCAAATCAGCGGGTAATTCTCTATCTCCCACGAGAACTGGACAACCAGAAAGAACAATATCGGCGTCCAAAGAATCACTCAGAGGAGTGGCAACAGACAAGGGAAAAGCCATCCTCGAAGCTTGCCAACAAGATTTAGAAGCAAAAATAGGAGAAACAAACGAATGCGTGGCACCCGGATCAAACAAAACCAAAGCATCCAGGTAACAAACAAAAAGAATACCTGCCACGACTGCATTAGATGCCTGAGCATCCTGCTGAGTCAGATGAAAAACTCTGGCCTGGCCTCGACCTCCCTGCTGACTGGTAGAAGCCTGGCCAACACCTCGGGTACCTCCTCTCGTACCTCTACCACGACTCTGTTGTGGAACAAACTGAGTAGAACTCTGATGCTGAGCTGGTGGTAACTGAAATGGCACGGGTGCTGCACTAGCAATCGACTGCTGTGGGAATCGCGGAATCTGCTGCTGCTGATATCCGGAATAAGGACACGATCTGGCAAAATGTCCTGTCTGTCCGCATCTGAAGCATGTCAGTGGTGTCAGATAACACGGTCCCTGATGGACTCTACCACAAGTCTGACAAACACTGGCCGCTGATCCAGAACTACGACCACTGCTGCTGCTCGAAGCACCTGACCCAAATCTGAATGATCTACGCTGACCTCCACGACCATGTCTACTGCTCCGATGCACTCGCTGCTGCTGTCTCTGACTCTACTGAGTCGAACCTCGCTGCTGACTACTCGAACCAACATGAAAACTCGAATATGGAGTAGCCTGCGATCCACTCGACTGAACTCCCAACTGGTAATAATCAGGCATCGCTCCCTGCCTAACTAACCTCAGCTCGATCTCCTTAGCTAGCTCAATCACCGACTCGAGAGTAAGACCTGCTGTAGGCATACCAGCAAAAGCTGAACCCAAACCAGTCACATAGGTAGTAACAGCGAAATACTGATCTCGCATCAGATCCTCAGCATATCTACCCAGACGAAGGAACTCTCGGGTATACTCCTCTACTGATCGATCTCCACGAGAAATGCTGGTCAATCGAAGACGATAGCTCAAACGAAGAGGCTCTGGACAAAATCTCCTCATGAATCGCTCTCGAAACTGAGCCCATGTCATCGTCATCATAAAGGGCTGGATCATCTGAATAAACCAATCCAAAGCTGGTCCCTCGACAGACAACTCAACGATCATGATCCTCTGGTACTCGGTATGAGCAGTCCGAGTCCTAGTCTCAATCGCATGCAGAAAATCTAAAGGATCAGAAGTACCATCAAACGCAATCCTGCCAACTCTGGCATAGAACAAAGCTGCCTCAGGGTCAGACATACCCTGCTGATAGGCAGGCTGAACAGGCTAAACAACTGGAGGAACAGGAACATCAAACTCAGGCTCAACAGGCTCCTCGTCCTGTAACTCTCTCTGCCTACGGCGACCTGCCGCTCCTCGAGGTCTACCCCTGCCACGACCTCTACGTCTAACTGGCTGCTCAGGAGGTAAAACCTCGTCCTGAAAAGACTCATCATCCTCGGCCTCAACGACCGGTGGAGCGACACGCGCTCGCCTCCTCATTCTGAAAAGACAAACGGAAAGATTCAGACAAAACAGACAACGGAGGAATAACGCTGAAAACTACAGCAAGGAATACTTATCAAGACATACTCGAACCTAATACACTGCAGTAGTCCAACAGAAAACACAACTTAAAAACTAGGGCCACAACTCACATAACTAAGCCCTGACATAGAACTCCACTCAGAAACGAACTTCGCTCTGATACCAACTTTGTCACGACCCAAAACAAGGGCCATGACTGGCGCTAGGGAACGGGAATTCTTTCGAATCCGGAACCCGTAGCAAGCCTAAAAATAAAATAAATCAATCATGCAATAACAATAACCATATAATATATATATGTGCAGCGGAAAATAAAATCATAAATATTACAATATCATCCATAACAACTGGATATAATTCAAAACTCATCACATCGCATATATAATCTCATAAATGTATAATCTTATACAAATCCAGTTTTAACATAATACATCTCTTTAAAATAAAGTACATAAAATCCAATACTGTAATTTACAGCTACTACAGTGTCTAGATAAAATAAATAAGACTCAAGTAGACAATTTACATAAAGAAGCCGGGGCGGAAGAAATCCGGCGTATCGACCTGCTACTGAGGTCTGAGGAAGTTGACTCTCCTGAAAAATAGTCAACGGAGGGGAGTCAGACCTCACTGAGTGAATTACTATAGTATATATACATACACTCTAAGTGATAATGCAAACAGTCAACAGTATATGAGTAATATGTATATATACAGGCAAGTTCATACAGATGCAGAAAAATCATTTTATATATTTTGTCTGAAAATCAACTTTTATGAAGGATCACATAGAACCCTAGAATATCGCAACCTCAGAAAAATAGTGTTAAACAACACTCTAGCCATACAGGCTCACTAATTCCAAATATATCCACTTAATCCATATGGACAGTAGACTGGCCCCGAGACACTAAGTCAACCGAGCTCCAGCAGTCTGACTGCCAGTGTGATTGGCCCCGAGACACTTGGTCAACCGAGCTCCAGCAATCACACCCAAACCACATCTCACATATATCAATAATCATAATCAAATCGATATCCACAAATAGTCAGTAATAAAGCCTAAATACTATAGGCGTACCGGTACGTACTCGGTCCTAGTGCTGCCCACTAGGTAGCACGTTCTATTGATATCCTTCATTCTTAAATAATAAAACATTCATTCACAAATATAAATGATGCATGAATATTAATGAAATAGCAATATAAACCATATATATACTGGAAATATACCAAACGTAAACCAGGTATATTTGAGTATATATATACGTCAAATAAATTCAATCAAATCATGAATTAAACTAAAAATATATTTAAAAACATTTTAAATATATTTTATTAATAAAACATGTATATAATTTATTATATACCAAAAATATACTTGAATATAAATCATGTAATTTATGCATATTCAGTCAAAATAAAACATGCATTTTCTAAATCATGCATCCTAAGCATATATATATAATATAGTAACTCACCTAATGCGCTCCACGAGACGGGTCCGACGGGCCTGGTCCACTAACCCTCGGTCTCGGCGCAACTAAACAAGAAATAATTACTCGACATCAGAATAACCCTAACAGAAATCCTAGAATTCAATCTAGAGTATTAAATACAGAATCGAAAATTAGGGTTCGACTGGATATCACGTTTTACGAGAATTCTACCGGAAATCCGGCAGAACCTCCCCTGTAAAACAGACATCTCTCTACTCAAAAGAGTAGAGCCGACCCTGCAAAGAAAATACACTTCGAAAATAACACCATAAACAATCACAACCCCTCGGTCGGACTCCAGACTACAATCTGTCGACCGGGGTCCACAAACACAGAAAATATATTCAAATATACCAAAAATATCCTTAAGTCATAAAAATACATTTTATAAATAAAAATTACATAATTGACCTTGAAACACTATAAAAATCGATTAAAACTCATTTTATTTGAAAAACCGTATATTATATATATAATTGAAAATAATTCACGAAAAATAGTTTTAATTAGTTAAAAATACCAAATATTTTGTAGAAATCATTTTTATACCTTAAATAAATATTAAAACCAATTAAATTACATTTTTAGACAATTTAGGGTAAAATTACCAAAATACCCCTATATATATATATATACCTAATTTACTTCAAAAATTCACTAAAAATCATACAATTATCCAAAATTAATTTTCTCAACATATTTATCAATAATATCAATAATTAAACTCAATTAACCAATTAAATTCAATTTAAAACACAATTAACTTAATTTTACAAAATCACCTAAACTTCAATAATTAAAAATAAATACTTAGAAATTCATAAAAATTCCAAATAAATTCCTATAATTCATTTCAACACCTAATTCAACCATAAACTCCAATTTCATAATTTAAATAATTAATTTCCGAAAATTCGAAAATAATATTAAAATATTCAAAAATACCCAAAAATCCAAACAATCTCCAAAAATTCTACAAAAAATTCATACATGAAGATTAAGCTACCAGGAACAACATTTGTGAGGGAAGTTTCCATGAATCATCCAAATTGAAGCTCAAAAAAATCGAAAACCAAAAGTGGCCGAAATATTCAACTCAAAACCTAAGCAATTCTAGACCGTTTTAGCTCAAACAAAAGCTAGAATAACACTCACCGGAGCTCAAGGAGAAGATAGAGACCGGCGGTGTCGAAAACGGTGGCCGGAGGAGGGAGAAACCACGGTGGCAAAAATGGTGGTCCGGCGGCACCCACGGGAGAAGAAAGAAGAAGAAGAAGAAAAAGAAAAAGAAAGAAAAGGAAAGAGAAAAGAAAAGAAAAAGAAAGAAAAAGGAAAAGAAAAAGAAAAAAAAAAGAAAAAAGAAAAAAAATAAATTTTAATAATTTAATAATAAATAAAATAATCAAATAATAATAAATAAATAATAAAATATTAGGGTAATAATAAACCCTAATTAAATAAATATACACACACAAGCTTTATTTAATAATTTAAAAATACGTATGAGTTCATGCAAACCCGTAAATACATTTAAAATAATTAATAATACATTGTTTACGTGAAAATTTCCCCGAAAATGAAAGTCCCGGGAAAATTTTACGTAAAATACTGAAAATAATAGACAGTAATTAAAATAGGTTTAAAATACATATTAACTCATAAAAATATCATATAAAATACAAAAATCACTGACACTGCATATCCCGATACAGTGTAAAAATATTTTTAAAATTACGGGATATTACAATTTAAATATTAATTTTTATAATTTCATATAAATTTTTAACTTTTATGTACTAATGAAAATAATAAGAAAATAAACAAATTTTTATAATTAAGTCATAAAAATTAAAAAAATAATTTTAACGGTTAATTAAAGAAAATATTTTGTCTAATAAAAATTTTTATTAAGATATATATTACTTAATTGTAAAATATTTAAAAAATTTTAAGCTTATAAAACTTTTTCTTATAAATTTAAAATGTTTATAAGCAAATGATATACATTTTAAAAATATTTCAATTATATAAAATAGTTAAATATTAAAATTAAAATTTTAAATTTATAAGAATTAATCATAAATTTTTTTAAAAGAATTCAATATAATCTAGTTTTAAAATTTTCGATTTCTTACGTGTTGTTAGCAAGACTTGCTGGAGCCTGGAGGAATGGGAGTAGACAGTGAAGCTTAAGGAAGGTAGGATGGAAAGAAAATATGGAAACTTACTTTCTTAAAGTCCGCACACGAAAGACACTAAAGAATCTCATCACAGTCAGTATGGAAGTGTCATTTCTAATTTTTTAGCATAAGAGTCCACATATATGCCTTCATTGACGGGGTTCATACTTTTCATTATATATGGTGACTTCTGCTTTATAAAATTTCATTGCAATATATACATCTTTTATAAGAGAAAAGTATGTTCTATCATAAACTTTTAACCAATATTAATTGATTTTTTCGTTTAAAATTATTTTAATTTGTTTATTTAATTTTCAAATTTTTTAAGATTTTAATTGTATTTTTTAAAATTATTTTTAAATTTTTATAAATCAAATTTGATAATTATTAAAATTTTATCTTTTTTAAAGGAAAATAAAATTTAAAAATATTTTAAATTTTTAGTCTTCCCATTTTAAGAATAAATTTAGATTTTTATATTTTATGTATTAATGAAAATAATAAGACTAAACAATAATTTTAATAATTAATTCCCATAAACTAAAAAAATTTAAGAATTTTAATGGTTGATTAATAAAAATTATTTTGATCAATATAAAATTAATAAAAAATTTTATTAAAATATACATTACTTGATTGTAAAATTTGTAAGTTTATAAAATATATATTTTTAAAATTTTCAATTATTTGAGGGTGCCCATGCAAGTGTCATTTCCGTTTCTTGGTATTGCAAACACTTTAAAATTAAAAGTGTATATATATATATATATATATATATTGTCCATGACTTGAACTGACTCGCCAACTAAACTTCATTGGCTTAAAAGTCCGGGTTTATATTTTTCATCGTATATAGTCTTTCGTTAGTCATTTAAAATTTTTTTTTGCAAATATATATTTTTCTATAAGAAAGATGATATTCTATCTTATCTTTAATTAATTATTAATTGTTCTATTTTTAAAATTATTCTAATTTTTTCTTTTAATTTTATAAATTATGTTATAATTATATCTAAATTTATTTTAGGAATTTAGTTATATTTTTAAAAATTATTTTAAAATTTCTATAAAATAATTAACACTTATTACATTATAGAAAACATAAAATTTAAAAATGTTTTCAAATTTTAGCCTTACCACTCTTGGAATAGATTTAGAAATTAATTTTCGTAAGTTCATATAAAATTTTAACTTTTTTGTATAAATAAAAATAAAAACAATTTTCAAAAAAATAAAAACAATAAGATAATATAAATTTTTTTAGAATTAAGTATTACAAATTAAAAGAATTTTAATTTTAATAATTGGTTAAAAAATTATTCTAAGAATTGGTAGAAAATTTTATTCAAAAATGTCATTTGATTGTAAATTTTTAAAAAAAAAATTAAGTTTATAAAAAAGTATTTTTAAATTTCTAATCAAATGATATATATATTTTTTATAAGCTTAAAAATTTTATACTCCAATGATACATATTTAAAAATTTTCAATTTTATTCATCAGTCAAATATTAAATAAGTTTTTTCCAACGTTTAGGATCAAATTGCAAAAATTTTATTAAAAAATATAATATAATTTATTTTAAAAAAAGAATTCTATTAAAAATTTTTTTTTTTTTTTTTTTTGGAAATAAAGTTGAGGATCGATCAGGAAGTGTGTAATAATCTGAATTTTTTATTAAAATATTATTATTATTACTGTTATTGTCCTTCTTAATATTATCTCATTATGGCCTTTACTATTTTATTTATCAATATTATTATTGTTATTATTATTATTATTATTATTAAAAAGAAGGACAAATTACGGATGGACACGTGGGTGTCCCACTTTTTAGTATCCACTTTTTAGTATAAAAGGAAAAGTGGTCTGGCGGAGAGGAAGAGGCAGCAGGCAAGGGAGTCCTGGCATGGCAACTTGCATTGTAGTCCCTGAACTTTTCATCTTTTTCACTTAATATCCAAGGTGAACTCTAATCGACCCCAAATTTGACCAATAGATACCTCTCATCCTCATCTACCCCGCTATAGTCTTTATTTTGCAAAAAAATGTCCTGAAATTTCCTAGAAATTCAAAAACTAGTCAATACCTTTTTGTAAGTTTACATTGTTCCAATGAGTTTCCGGCAACAGAGTTGGTTACATTACGTTCTTTTCGATATTATGAGTCCATAGGTACCAACTACTCGCCCTTTGATATTTGATCTATAATTCAATGCATATTTTGGTTGGCTTGAAGTTTTAGATGTGTTCCATATATTATTAAGAATGTTTTAGTATGTTTGGTTTGTCTGGATGTAGAGTTTTTCTTGTGAGAATGTGGTGGATCCCATAAAAATACAATGGAATTGGGATTGGTCCATAAATTATAGAATTTTTTTTATAAATTAGAATAAACTATGATGATAGATTTTCATAACTGGACCAAAGTCCAAATTCTTACGGATTTTGAGAAATAAAATTCGGAAGCGTTTTAGTGGAAATTTCTTAATTTTCATTTTAATTGGTTAAATTATTAAAAATAAATTCCTTTAGCCTCAAAGGTCATATTTAGGATATTTTCGAGTCAATTTTATTAATTCTTTGATTTTTATAATTTTTCAGAATTTTAGAGAATTTTTAAGGATTTTTTTTCCCATATGCATGATTTAAATAAATATTATTTATTATAAAGAGCTCTGGAGTGGGAGCCATTGCATTTAGGCAACCGAGGACACGTCAGCTAGCATGCTCCATCTGTTAGTTTAAAACTATAAAATGTTTGTTGTGTTTATAAATATATATATGATTTTTCATGAGATTTATTAATTATGAATATAAATATTCTTGTGAGCATGAATTATTAGTTTAATTATTGCTAAGAGCTTTAATAATATGTTTTAGCTCGGAATTCATTTTATTTTATTTTATTTAATGCTATTGTGTTTCATTGTATTAATTTATATGATAACTACATTTTGGAGAAAATGGTAGAACATGCTACCTAGTGAGTGTCACCAGAACTGCTTGCGCACCAGTATTAATTTGGGTTATAAGCCGGCTATGTTGTGAAATATGGGCCCTGGTCAAGTTTTACTCTCTGGGCAGATGTATGATTATGGTTGAGCCCTGGTCGAGCTTACTCTTTAGGCAAAGTTACGTTTATTGGTTAGACCCTGGTCGAGCTTGCTCTTTAGGTGACAGTAAATACTTGAAATAAGATATCGACTGTGGTTGGACCCTGGTTGAGCTTGCACTCTAGGACCTATAGTCAATTGGACTAAGTAAGCCAAGTGGCTATTATATTTTAAGGTTTAGGATTCTACCATGATTTTCGTTAAATATTTTATTTTATATGAATTTTAATGGGAAGTTTTACAGAAAGAAATTTATGAAATTTTGAAAGGATGTTTTATAAAGCTAATGTTAATAAATTAAATGATTTTTAAATATTTATTTATTTTCATGAGTTTAGTATTTTTAAATAAACGTTTTAAAACCAACATGCATTATATAGCATTAATTCACTCAGTGAGGTCTGACTCCTCTCAATTATTTTCCTAAGATCTCTGGAGTTTACAGTTAGTTCCACCTGTCTACGCCAGACTTGTTCTTCCCCAGTTGCTTTATGTATGTGATGTTAGTGTTCATTGTCTTATATTCGTACTTTAGACACCATAGTAATAGTTAAACATTTTGATAAATGGATTTATATTTGATTAGTTTAAATTGTATTTATGTATTATTATGATGATAGGTGTGTTGAGCATACATATTGTGTTGAAATTGATATTTATGATGGATTATTGGAATTGTTATGATGAAAGTATTGATGTGAGAATATTTTGGAAGTGCATTTCTTGATTTACAGGTTTTGGGTTTATTCCTAGCACAAAGGAAACTATGCTGAATTTTTATTAAAATCTTAAATTGATTTAACTTTATTATGAAAATTTTATTAAGGGTTACTACAGGTTTTAAAAGCTTCTCGCTTTCCTATTCCCTAGTGTTAGTCACATGCCCTTTGGTTTAAGTCGTGACAAAGTTGGTATCAGAGCTTATACTTGATTTTTTGCTGTTTTAATCATTGAATTGTCTTTTTTGAAACTATTGTGATGAATAGGTGATTATTTCTCAATTGATGTCATTATTGCTTTTAGAATTCCTTGTATATGTTAGCGTCCTTGTTATGTCTTGAATGTTGTTTCTCTATCTTTTCAGAATGAGGTGAGCATAAAATGCTCTTGCTACAGATGCAACATTTGATGAGGGCGACCTATACTTTCAGGATGAAGCTTATCCTCTAGCCTCACTATGTAGAGAAAGGGGTAGGCCTAGGGCAATGGTAGCTCAAGGACAAGAGCAACAGTTGCTAGTAAAGTCAAAAGTCCTAAGGTGGATCCTACAACCTTTACAGTTGGAATGGTAGGAATTAACCAAGTTCTAGCTGCACTTAATTAGGCAATGCCATTAGTCTAGTAGATGCTCCAATAGAGGAACCAAAAAATGTCAGATGCTGATGTTGCGCTCCTCTACTCTAGAATTGTTAGAGTCTCTTTTGATGGTACAGGAGATGCTTTAGACTTCATTAATACAATTATGTCACGGACAAGAACAGGGTATACTAATTATCAGAGAATCTTGATTATTGATTTATTCCTTCAAGCTGCTGATCAAGACTAGTTTATGCAGTTTATTCAGTCTCACATGAATAATATGACCTGGCTTGAATTTAAAGAGTGGCTCCTAAGGTACTTTTTTCCACCAACAGTAAGAGATTCTTTTAGATGGAAACTACTGCACATATCTATGGAAGAGTATACTACAGAATTTTATAGGCTAGCTCACCATATTAAAGATATAAGGAGAGATGAATATAGAGTTATTGACTTGTATGTCACTGGACTAGAGCCAGTATATATAGGCATTCGTATAGAGGACTGTACCTTAGAAAGAGTAGTAAAGGAGGCTAGATTGTTAGAAAGAAGACATGTAATGCAAAATACTATTCCATACCCTTATTTAGCTAGCAGTAGTAGATTGGAAGTATCTCAGGGCATTCACCAACTAGCGTTTCAACTTGGTAGTATAAGTGTGCAAATTGGTACCTCCTAGTAGCTTAGAGGTTTCTGGGAGACATAATTATAGGCAGAGTAGACCTACTAGATTTAGACTTGGAGCCAACAGTAGTAGTAGTGGGCAGAATTCTAGGTATGGTAGTTCAGGCTCAGGGCCCAGTGTATATCTTAACTATGGCCGAGTACATCAAGGACTTTGTTACCTATCATCAGGAACCTATTTTAGGTGTGGATAAGTTAGACATTTTGCTAAAGAATATCCATATTCTGGTTATTATTTGTGTGAAATTTATGTTATTAGTAAAGCATTTTATTTTGTTATTTAGTAATTTTTATGTCGTAAGTGATTTTATTTTGTGAGTTTCTTAGTTTCAATTTTAATTTATATGTTTTTAGGTTGGTTGGACTATTGGTGAAAGAATTTAGATGAAAAATAGCATTTTGGGTGAAAAGAACCAGCTTTGGTCACCTGAAAGTAAAGATCGCAGCATTTAAAAGTAGGATTAGTGCGAAGTCAAGGTTGCCATCGTAGCCCATTATGTGGTCACAATCGAGAGAAGTGGCCATAATTGTCACTGATGGTGTTGTGGTCATAGCCCAAGCTGTGACCATAGTTAAGAAAGAGCTCTAAAGGGTCATGAGGGCTACTGCCATCATAGCTTTTCTGTGGTCGCAGCCCTTTGACGAATTAATTTTAATGACTTGGAATTGGCTTGTTTTGAGGGCAACATGTCTACCCTTTAGAGGGCTTTAAATACACCACTTTAAGGTTGATTTTTAGGAGGAGAAAAACACCAAAAAGGCACAAGAATTAGAGAATAACTTAATGTAATATCCCATGTTTTTAAATATTTTAATACTGCATCGGGATATGCAGTGTTAATAATTTTGTATATATATTATGATATTTTTACGAGTTGATATGTATTTAAAACCTATTTTAATTATTGTGTATTATTTTAAGTGCTTTACGTAAAATTTTCCCGGGACTTGCATTTTCGGGGAAATTTTCACGTAAATAATTTACTATTAATTATTTTAAATAGATTTCCATATTTGCATGAACTCATATATATTTTTAAAATACTAAATAATGTATGTTAGTGTAATTATTTATTTAATTAGGGTTTAATTAATATTACTCTAATATTTTATTATTTGTTTATTTATTTTAATATTATTTAATTATTTTAGGTGTATTAAATTATTAAAATATTAAATTATATGTGTGTGGTGTATATTTAATGTGTGTGATTTAATATTATTTTAATATATAGTATAAAGTATATATATATATATACATATATACATTTAATATTAACAAAATTATAAAGTTTAGTATATTTACAACTTTGTCATTCGTTCTTCTTCTTCCTCCTGACCGTTCCCCATCATCATCCGCCGCTGCTACGGTTGTTTTCTTACCGTCGGTGTGCCGTCCGGTGTGCCACCTCCTTCTCCAGCCTTCCCCGCCGCCTGTTGCAGCCGTTTCCGGCATCTAGAAGCCATTTTTTGCCAGAGAAGTCGAAAGTAGGAGCAACGTCGTTCACGACGTTTTCGGCCACCATTTTTTACACCGCCTATCTCTTTATTCTCCTTGAGCTCCGATGAGTGTGATTCCAAGCTTTGTTTCACTTAAAATAGTCTTGATTTTCTTAGGTTTCGATTTTTCGAATTCGGCCATTTTAGGGTTCTTGAATTTTTTTGAACTTCAATTTGATTGATTCATAAAAAATTCCTTCACAAATGTTGTTCCCTTTAGCTTAATCTACATTTATAAATTTTTTTAGAATTTTTGGAGATTATTTTGATTTTTGGGTATTTTTGAATATTTTAATATTATTTTCTAATTTTCGGAAATTAATTAAATAAATTATGAAATTGTGTTTTATGATAAATATAGGTGTTGAAATGAATTATATAAATTTATTTGTAATTTTTATGAATTTCTATGTATTTATTTTGAATTATTTAGGTTTATGTAATTTTTGGAAAATAGGGTTAATTGTGTTTTTAATTAAAATTAATTGGTTAATTGAGTTTAATTATTTATATTATTGATAAATATGTTGAGAAAATTAATTTTGTGCAATTATACTATTTTTGGTGAATTTTTGGAGTAATTTTTGTATATATATATATATATATATATATATATATATATATATATATATATATATAGGGGTATTTTGGTAATTTTACCCTAAATTGACTAAAAATGTAATTAAATTGGTTTTAATAGTTATTTAAGGTATAAAAATTATTTCTATAAATTATTTAGTATTTTTAACTAATTAAAACTATTTTTCATAAATTATTTTTAAATTATATATAATATACGATTTTTCTAAATAAAATGAGTTTTATCGGTTTTTACTGTGTTTTAAGGTTAATTATGTAATTTCTACTTATAAAATGTATTTCTGTGATATAAGGGTATTTTTGGTATTTTTTATAATTGTTCTGTGATTGTGGACCCCGGTCGGTAGACTGTAGTTTGGAGTCCGACCGAGGGGTTGTGGATGAGTTATTGTGCCTGTTTCTTTTCGAAGTGTGTTTCTTTGCAGGGCTGGCTCTACTCTTTGAGTAGAGAGATGTCCGTTTTACAGGGGAGGTTCTGCCGAATTTTTGGTAGAATTCTCGTAAAACGTGATGTCCGGTCAAACCCTAATTATGTTTCTGTGTCTAATATTCTAGATCGAGTTTCTAGGGTTTTCTGTTAGGTTTATCCTGATGTCTGTTATTTATTATTTATTTAGTTGCACCAAAATCGAGGCCTAGTGGACCAGGCCCGTCGGACCTATCTCGAGGAGCGCACTAAGTGTGAGTTACTATTTTATATATATATGCTTAGGGTGTATGATTTAGAAATGTATGTTATTTTGATTAATTATGCATAAATAACTCAATTAGAGTTTAAGCTTATTTTTAGTTTATCTTTGGTTTATTTTTAGTATATTGTAAATTATTTGCATGCTTTATTTAACATTTATACTTAAAATGTTTTTAAATATATTTCTAGTTATTTTATAATTATATTGGATTTATTTGACGTATATATACTCAAAATATACCTGGTTTACTTTTAGTATATTTTTAGTATATATATAGTTTATGTTGCTATTTTATTCATTTCATGCATCATTTATTTTTATGAATGTATATTTTATATTTTAATGAAGGATATCAATAGAACGTGCTACTTAGTGGGCAGCACTAGGACCGAGTACGTACCGGTACGCTGATAGCATTTAGGCTATATTACTAACCATTTGTGGATATTGATTGGATATAATTATTTGATGTGTGATATGATTTGGGAGTATGATTGCTGGAGCTCGGTTGACCAAGTGTCTCGGGGCCAATCATACTGACAGTCAGACTGCTGGAGCTCGGTTGACTTAGTGTCTCGGGGCCAGTCTACTGTCCAAATGGAATAAGTGAATATATTTGGAATAAGTGAGCCTGTATGGCTAGAGTGTTGTCTAACACTGCTTTGAGGTTGCGATATTCTAGGGTTCTATTTGATCCTTCATAACCAGTGGTTTTCAGAAAAAATATATAAAATGATTTTATTGCATTTGTATGTAATTGCTTGTATATATACATATTATAAATATACTTTTGATTGTGTGCATTGACATTTAGTATGCATTTATGTATATTATAGTAATTCACTCAGTGAGGCCTGACTCTCCTCCGTTGACTATTTTTCAGGAGAGTCATCTTCATCAGACCTCAGTAGCAGGCCTGTACACCGGATTTCTTCCGCTCTGGCTTCTCTATGTAAACTGCTCATTTGAGTTTATTTTATTAATCTAGACACTGCAGTAGTTATATAAATTTGCGAGATATGTACTTTAAACATTTGAACTGGATTGTATTAAAAGAGTTTATTTATATATGTTTGAGGATTTGATTTAAATCTCGTGGTGGATAATTATTTTGATATTTATGATTTTATTCCGCTGCACAACATTTTATTTAAATGTGTTATTATTACTATTGCATGTTTTATTTTATTTTAGGCTTGCTACGGGTTCCGGATTCGAAAGAATTCTCGTTCCCTAACGCCGGTCATGACCCCTATTTTGGGTCGTGACACTTAAGAGATATAAGAGTTGAAGAATTAAAGAATAAGAATTCCTAGTTTTACTTTCTTCTCTCTTCTCTATTCTTATAATTGTTATGGATTATTTTTATGATTGTCTAGGATATTTTTACATTATAATAAGCTAAGTGTGTTTTGGCTAGGAATTAATTACTTGATCATGAATTAGTTTTTCTTTAATTAATGAAGTTTATTAGTTAATTGCAAGCTATGTTTATTGCGCTTATTTTGTGTTGATGTTTGATCGCCATTAGCATAAATTAAAATTAGGGTTTTACGTTGAAAGATCAAAACCTTAGTGGATCTATAAACATATGTTTAAATTGCTTAGAGGTAGAGACATCATAAGTAATTAGATTCCAAATGGAGTGGCCAAAAAATTATAGTTTGATTTAAGGAATTAAGTTTATAATGAGAATTGGGGCTTGATATTTGTAATTTAGAATTATGAATTAAAATTGGTTAATACTTGAGAGAGATTAATAAAAAAATTAGAAAGGCTCAGGACTTGCAAGATTAAGAGATTCATTAATTAAAGAGAACTAAGAATTGTGGAAGAAAATTAATTCCTAACCATTGTGTTCATCATTTATTTAATCTTTTGCTCTATAATTTATTTTTATTTACAAAATTTATTTATTTGCTATTTTAATTTTCTTCTTATTTCTCATTATCGAAAGCCTTGGACAATAAAAAATTACGTTAATAGCCAATTAGAATGAGTCCTCGTAGGATCAATATCTTTATACTACTTGGTGATACCGTGCGCTTGTAGTTTTACATCAACAGTTATTAGCAGGTCTGCCTTTAAGGTTCATCATCAATAATTGCTCAACCAGTATAGCAGACTCCTTGGTTTCTAAACCAATGTATCTTTAGTAAAGTAGTAAATAGTTTATAGGTCGTTATGTAGGAGGTATGCATAGAGGAAGACCTGGTGGCAAAGGATTTATTCAACCATCCACTTCATAGCAAGTAGGCCGTGGACAAGCTAGAGTGTTCACATTGACTCCTCAAGATGCTTAGACATCCAATGCAATGATTGTAGGTACTCTTCCAGTTTGTTATTTTCATGTTAGAGATTTATTTAATCCAGGTGCATCACATTCTTTTGTATCTTCTATTTTTGCTTTAAGAATAGGATGCCAATCATCCAAGTTATTAATTCCATTGTCTATAGCAACTCCACTTAACGACGAGTTGGAGACAGATATAGTCTTTCCATCTTATCTAGTGTCAATGAAAGGTAGAGAGTTGCCCGTAAACTTAGTTCTATTGGATATAATAGATTTTAATGTAATTATGGGAATGGATTGGTTAGCTCAGCATTATGCCACTTTGGATTGTTAGGAGAAAAAGGTGATCTTTAGAATCCTAAATGATAAGGCATTTTTATTTAGAGGCAAAAAGAGTTTAATGCCTCAGAATTTCATATTTACAATCACATCTAGAAAGACGCTTGAAAGAGGGTGTCAAGGCCATTTGGCAGTGGTTAGGGATACAAAGGTAGATAAAAGGGTAGTTGAGAATGTGCTAGTAGTGTGCACATTTTTTGATGTTTTTCCTTAAGAATTACTAGGATTGCTATCAGAAAGAGAGATAGAATTATGTATTGATGTTGTACCAGGTATAGATCCTATTTCTATACCACCTTATAGAATGGCGCCTGCAAAATTAAAAGAGCTTAGAGAATAGTTAGAAGAGTTCCTTGATAAGGGTTTCATGAGAGCCAGCATGTCTCCTTAGGGTGTGCTAATGTTGTTTATAAAGAATAAAGATGGTAATCTTTGACTTTGCATCGAATATAGACAGTTGACAAATTCACCATCAAGAATAAGTATCCACTTCTAAGGATTGATGACTTGTTTGATTGGCTTTAAGGGGCTCAGTGTTTCTCTAAGATTGACTTGAGGACATGGTATCATCAATTGAGAATTCGAAGTGGAGATATACCCTAGACTACATTTCAAATAAGATATGGCCATTATGAGTTTTTAGTGATGTCTTTAGGTTAACTAATGCCCCAGCAGCTTTTATGGACTTGATGAATTGGTGTTTAGGCCATTCTTGGACCACTTTATAATAGTGTTTATTAATGATATCTTAGTGTATTCTAAAAGTAAAGAGGAATATGCTATGCATTTAAGGATGGTGCTTTAGACTTTAAGGGAGCATCAATTGTATATCACGTTCTTAAAATATGAGTTTTGGTTGGATCAAGTGGCATTCTTAGGCCATGTAGTATCCAAAATGGCATACATTTAGTTCCCAAAAAGATTGAATCTATTATAGAATGGTGGAGACCTACAACAGTCATAGAAGTAAGGAGTTTTCTAAGTTTAGTAGGCTACTATAGGAGATTTATGAGGAATTTCTCCAAGATAGCTTCATCTTTAACAAGGTTAACTCAGAAGAATACTAAGTCTGTATAGAAAGACAGGTGTGAAGAGCACTTTCAGATGCTGAAGCATATATTGACTTCAGCTCCAGTATTGACTTAACCTTCGGGAGGTAAAGGGTATACAATGTATTATGATGCTTTTTTAGTAGGATTAGGTTATGTATTAATGCAGAATGGGAGAGTAGTTGCCTATGCTTTATGTCAGTTAAAGAAGAATGAGCAAAACTATCCTATTCATGATTTAGAAATGGCAGCAGTGGTATTTGCATTGAAGATTTGGAGGCATCACTTATATGGAGTAACTTGTGAAATATATATCAACCATAATAGCTTAAAGTATATCTTCCAGTAGAGAGACTTGAACTTAAGGCAAAGGAGATAGACCATCCAAACATTAGAGGATATGCTGTGGATGTGTAATAGACTTTGGTGTTCCATAGGATTTGCATTTACTATTAATTGAATTTGCATATAATAACAGTTATCATGCAAGTATTGAAATGGTTCCTTATGAAGCATTGTATGGTAGGAAGTGTAAATCACCCATGTGTTGGAAAATTAATGAGAGGCAACTAATAAACCCAAAATTGGTGCAAGTGACTTTGAAGAAGGTTCTTATCATCTAACAAAGATTGAGGATAACCTTTAGTCGACATAAAAGCTATGCAAATCCTAAAAGAAAAGATATATCATTTTCTGTTGGAGATAAGGTAATTTCAAAGTGTCTCCAATGAAGGGAGTGATGAGATTTAGTAAGAATGGTTAGCTTCAAGATATATTGAACCCTTTGAGATTTATAAGAGTTAGTGATGTGGCCTACAGACTGGTGTTACCATTAGAACTGTCACATATTCATCCAGTATTTCATGTTTCCATATTGAGGAACATCTCTGATCCTTCACATGTTCTTCAACCACAAACAGTGGAGCTTAGTGAGGATTTATCATATGAAGAGTATCCTGTGGTGATTATAGACCGTCAAGTTCATCAACTACGTACCAAAAAGATACCTATGGTGAAGGTACGGTGGAGCAATCATGCAATGGAAGATTACACTTTGGAGACAGAGATCAATATGCAGAACTGATACCCCTACTTATTTAAGTATTAATGAAAATTCAAAAATGAATTTTCTTAAGGAAGAATAATATAATAACCTAAATTTTTATTTTTATTTATAATTATTATTATTATTATTTTAAAATATTATTGTTATTGTCCTTCTTAATGTTATTCTATTATTATGGTCTCTACTCTTTTATTTATTGATATTATTATTGCAACTATTATTATTATTAAAAAAAAGGGCAAATTAAGGATGGACACGTGGGTATCCACTTTTTGGTATAAAAAGAAAAGTGGTTCGACGGATAGAAGAAGCAGCGGATAAGGGTGGCAAATCACATTTTAGCCCCTGAACTTTTCATCTTCTTCGTTTAATATCCAAGTGAACTCTAATTGACCCTAAATTTGATCGGTACATTCATCTCATCCTCATCTACCTTGCCATGTCTTTATTTCACAAGAAAACATCCTAAAATTGCCTAAAAATTCAAAAACTAATAGGCAATCTTTTTGTGATTTTGCACTGTTCCAAGGAGTTTCTGACAATAAGGTTGGTTTCATTACGTTCCTCTCAACATCAGGAGTCCATATGTATTAACCACTCACCCGATCTACGCCTCTAGAATATTTGATGAATTTTTTTAGTTATTTCCCTTTGATATTTGGATATGTAATTCAATGCATATTTTGGTTGGTTTGAAGCTTTAGATGTGTTCCATATATTATTAGGAATGTTTTAGTATGCTTGATTTGTTCGGATGTAGAGTTTTTCCAGTGAGGATATGGCGGATCCCACCTAAAATATAGTGGAATTGGGATTGGTCCATAAATTATGGAATTAGTTTTGTAAATTAGAATAAATTATGCCAATCAATTTTTATAACTAGACCAAAGTTCAAATCCTTATAGATTTTGAGAAATAAATTCCAGAAGCATTTTGGTGGAAATTTCTTAATTTCCATTTTAATTGGTTAAATTGTTAGAAAAAAATTTCTTTAACCTTAAAGGTCATATTTAGGATATTTTCAGGTCAATTTTATTAATTTATTGATTTTTATAATTTTTTGAAATTTTGGAGAATTTTTATGGATTTTCTTTGTTTTCATATGCATAATTTAAATAACTATTATTTATTATAGAGAGCCATGGAGTAGGAGCTATTGCATTTGGGCAATCAAGGACACATCGGCCAGAACGCTCCACATGTGAGTTGATACTATAAAATGTTTGTCATGTTTATAAATATATATGAATTTTCATGAGATTTATTAATTATGAATATAAATATATTTGTGAGCATGAATTATTAGTTTTATTACTGCTAAGAACTTTGATAATATCTTTTAGCTCGAAATTCATTTTATTTTATTTAATGCTATTTTATTTCATTGTATTAATTTATACGATAACCACATTTTGGAGAAAATGATAGAACATGCTATCTGGTCGGTGTCACTAGGATTGTGTGCGCACCAATATTGATTTGGGTTGTGAACCGGCTATGTTGTGAAATGTGGGCCCTAGTCGAGCTTTGTTCTATGGGCAGATGTATGATTATGGTTGAGCCCTAGTCGACCTTGCTCTCTAGGCAGAGGTATGTTTGCTGGTTGGACCATGGTTGAGCTTGCTCTCTAGATACCAATAAATACTTGGAATAAAAGGCCGACTGTGGCTGGACCTTGGTTGAGCTTACTCTCTGGGACCAACAATCAATTAGACTAAGTGAGCCAAGTGTCTATTAGATTTTGAGGTTTAGAGTTCTATCATGATTTTCGTTAAAGATTTTTATTTTATATGATTTTAATGGGAAGTTTTATAGAAAGAAATTTATGAAATTTGAAAGGATGTTTTATAAAGCTAATTTTATAGATTAAATGATTTTTAAACATTTATTTATTTGCTCGAGTTTAGTATTTTTAAATAAACATTTTTGAAAGCAACATGCCATTATATAGCATTACTTCACTTAGATAGGTCTGATTCTCCTTAATTATTTTCTCCGGATCTCGGGAGTCTACAATAAGTTCCACCTGTCTGCGTTGGACTTGTTCTTCCTTGGTTGCTTTATGTATGTTATGTTAGTGTTCATTGTCTTATACTTGTACTCTAGACACCGTATTAGTAGTTGGACATTTTGATAATGTATTTGTATTTGGTAGTTTGAATTGGATTTATGTATTATTATGATGATAGGTGTGTTGAGTATACATATTGTGTTGGAAATTGATATTTGTGATGGATTATTGGAGTTATTGTGATGAAGTATTGATGTGAGAATATTTTGGAAGTGCATTTCTTAATTTATAGGTTTTGGGTTTGTTCCCAATACAGAGAAAACTCTATCTAATTTTTGTTAGAATTTTAAATTGATTTAATTTTATTATAAAAATTTTATTAAAACTTACTATAGGTTTTAGAAGTTTATCACTTTCTCATTCCCTAATTCCGGTCACGCATCATTTGGGTTCGGGTTGTGACAAAGTACTATTTTGGCATTAAACTGACAAGTTAAACACTTTTCATTATGCCAATGAGTCATAGCCCAAGTGGTAAGGGTGAGACACCCATGACCTCTTGGTCATGGGTCTGGGGTACGTAAAATTAAAGGTTTTAGTCTATGATGTACCATTGAGGATAATATTTCTCACACTCTACATATATAACAAATATATAGTAGTAATAATAATATTTGTAATATAATATTATAGATATTGATAGACAAATAGATAGATATACAGAGTATTTTAGTTGTAATTTATATGTACCATTCTGGCCTTTTTACATCTTGTAGTGACTTCTTCTAGTCATTTATGAAATTTGATTACAAATATAAATATTTTTTAGGAGAAAAGTATATCTATTCTAAATTTTAAATTAGTTATCAAATGAATTTTACTTTAAAATTATTATAATTTTATTTTATTTTTTGAATTTCATCAGTTGTGTCAGCTCCATTTAATTTTATTTTAAGGTTTTAATTGTATTTTCAAAAAATTTCTTTTAGATTTCTATAGATGAATTTGATAATTATTAATTTTTTTTTTTTAACAAAAATCAAATTTAAAAAAATTATAAACTTTTAATCTTACCATTTTAATAAATTAAAAACTAATTTTGTATTTTTGTATATAATGTTAACTTACTGTTCTGTAACAAAAGCTGATTTATGGGGTGTTTATGAGGGTTTATCTTTTGCTTGGGATTTGGGAATTAGAAGACTTGTAATGGAGCAGGATAGTGAGTGTACTGTGAAAATGATTTCCCAAGGCTTAGAAAACAATCAAGGTATGGCGGATTTTCTTTACCTGGTTCAGAATTTGCTTGCAGCTGCTCTTTCATGACTGTTGTGGAGTTAGTTATAGGTCCTTTCTTGCTTAGGCTGTTTGCCTCGTTTGTTTAAAAAAAAAAAAAAAAAAAAAAAATTCACCCTTAAATTAAATTAAGGAGAATGTGTAGAACATTAAATAACCAAGACCAATGGATACAACTATCTCATTTAGCAGACAATGTTTAATTTGATATATATGTATGCCCTCACAATTCAAGACTGTTGTCATTGGACTGCACTAGATATCTTATTTTAGAAACAAACTACTTTTTCTTACTTTTTCTACGTATTTTTGTCATATTTAATTTTGTGAACAAACAGCAAAAAAGAATAGCAGAGAACTGGCATGGTGTAAGATCACCGTGCAACACATTTATTTGCTTTAAGTATTGAAGATATATATAGAACTTTCTCTGCAACCTGCCCAGTTAGGACCACCTTCAAGGACTGCAGTATGGTGGGTTGTTGCATCCTCCTCTAGGATTCGGGATACTAGAATACCCCATGTTCGGTGGTATTGGGATGTATGGTGCGTATTGAGCTAGTTTCCTTCCTGTAATTCAGCCAAAACAACACCAATCTGATTAAGACATAATTGATCTGGGAAAAAATAATCAATTAATTGCCACAGGCATTATAAAGAAAAGACGAGTTCCGTACGTACCAGAGGACATCACTTGATCAGAGGACAACATGAGCAAGACTGTAACAAAGACCAGCACTAATAATGTCTTAGAAATGGCCATTGATTAATCCTCCCTACAAAGTATAAATTTTATATAGCGACCAGATATTATGTATTTCTACAGCAGAAGAATGAAAGCAAATTGAAGGGGTTTTGTGTGGAAGGGCCACTTTGTTGCGTAATATTTATAGGGAAAAGTTGCGTATGTATTGCCTATGCCATTGATGTGATGGGTTTTAATTCGTTCGTTTATTTTCTTTACCTTTGTATTTAAGTATTTATTAACCATTTCACTGCGTTATTATCACATATTCAGATTTATAATTTTCAATATTTTAGATTTAATGAGTATTGAGCTTTTAATAGTATCACCTTGATCTAAAAATAGATTTAAAAATTAATTTTCATAATTTCATATAAATTTTTAACTTTTATGTACTAATGAAAATAATAAGAAAAAATAAAATTTTTATAATTTTAAAAAAGTAATTTTAATGGTTGACTAAAGAAAAATATTTCAGATAATAAAAAATTTATAGGAAATTTTATTAAAATATATATTACTTAATTGTAAAATATTTAAAACATTTTAAGCTTATAAAACTTTTTCTTATAAATTTAAAAATTTTATAAGCAAATGATATACATTTTCAAAATATTTCAAAATTCTATTCAATAGTTAAATATTAAAATTAAAATTTTTAATTTATAAGATTTAATTTTAGACAGTCAAGCTTAAGGAAAGAGGTAAAGGTAAGATGGAAAGAAATTCGCTACTTAAAACTGGCACATGAAAGATACTAAAGAATCTCATTGGAAGTGTCATTTCTATTTCTATGAAATTTCATTAGCTTAAGAGCCCACATATATGCCTTCATTGACGGGGTTCAGACTTTTCATTATATATGGTGACTTCTGTTTTATGAAATTTCATTGCAATATACACATCTTTTATAAAAGAAAAGTAGGTTCTCTTCTAAACTTTTAATCAATTATTAATTGAATTTTTCTTTTTAAAATTATTATAATTCGTTTCTTTAATTTTCAAATTTTTTAAGATTTTAGTTGTATTTTTAAAAATTATTTTTCGGTTTTTAAATATCAAAATTTCAAATTTTTTAAGATTTTAGTTGTATTTTTTAAAAATTAATTTTTTGTTTTGATCTTGTCATGGGACTATTATCCTCTCCCCAAAAAACTAGCTTATTAAAGTGTGCAGCGTCCACGTTTATAAGCTCAAGATCTCCCCCACAACTTTTCAATATGGAATTTGTGACATTTTACCCCACTCGATCGTTCAACGCCCTCATTGCACCGGCTCCTTACCTAATAGAGGAGAGGGACTCACTCGATCCCGACCTACCTCGATCCTGGTATCTCTCATGAGGGCCCCACATTGAAGAAAAGTAGGGTCAGCTCTGATACCACTTGTCAGGGGACTATTACCCTCTTCCTAAAAGACTAACCTATTAAGGTGTGCAGTGTCCACGTTTATAAGCCAAAAACCTCCCCCACAACTTTTCAATGTGGGATTTGTGACATTCATACCAAATTGACGTAGCGGAAGGACGGATAATCACAATCGAATATTGTTAAATCACACACGATTGTCAATAAACGATATTCTATAGTAATTCAGGCTATAGGCATTAAAATTTCAAGAAATTTTGAAAGAATAAAAGAGAATTTAAATTATCATAAAACTGTCGTCCAACAATAATAAGGGAAGCTTAAATAGTAATTCTAGAAAAAAGCCTAAACAAAAATAGAAAAATACCCTAAACAAAAATAAGAAAATTCCTTAAACAAAAATTAGGAAAATACCCTAAACAAAAATAGGAAAATAAAATTCTAAAAATAGGAAATAACAAAAATTGCCCAAAATTATGAAACTGCCACTATCGTAAATTGTCAAATTTTTGCATAAATTTGAGGGCTTGTTCCTCTATGCGGCCTGCATCATTCTCCCCAGGGTAGACAGAATTTGCCCTTAAATCTGACTCGTTTGATGAATCACCTACAAAAGGAACCAAGTGTTTGACATTGAACACATCTGCAGTCTGAACATGGTTAGTTAGCTTCAATCTGTAGGCTTTAGGATTAATCTTCTCGATAATCTCTACTGATCCAATTTTCTTGACAGACAACTTGTTGTATTCGCCTGCACAAAATCTGTCTTTAATCAGAACAGTCCATACAAAATTTCCCACATCAAACTCGACATGTCGCCTCTTCTTGTCAGCAGTCTGTTTATTCTATGAGGCAGCCTGCATCAGGTGGTCATGGACAAACTGATGAACTTCCTATAACCCATTGACAAAACTTGCCGCTTTGCCATCAAGTCTCATCTTTGTTGAAAGAGAAATCAAATCTAGGGGTCCCCTAAATACAACTGAATACACTATTGCAAAAAGACTGAATCCAGTACTTCTATCGACAGTATGATTATGGGTGAACTCCGCCTAACACAGTCGTCCAACGCAAGTTCTGTTTGCATTGATATTTTTCTTTAACTCTTTCATTTTCGACAGTCGAACTGTCCAAGGCAAGTTCTGTTTGCATTGATGTTCTTTCATTTTCCACAGTGTAAGAAAAGTTTTGTTTGCATTGCGACTTTTCTTCCTATGAATTTATTTTCTATTAATTTTATCATCCTAATCTAAATTGGAAAATTTCCTTGAAACGTAGTAGCAAAATTTCTACCGACCAAAAAATAAAAGAGAATTACGAGTTATGAACTTCTTTTTTTTTTAAGCGCTGAGATACAAATTTTATATTAAATATCCACTATCGTAATAGTGTCATTTTTTAAGTTAAGACAAATTTAATTAATCTGAAATATGATGATGATATGTCCTTTTGATTTTGATATATTTCTTGGCATGGAAGTGGCAGAAAAGGCCACATGTATGGCTTTGCTAACGGGTTAAATACTTTTGGTGCCTTCACTGACGAGTTAAAACTTTATATCTTATTCGGCGACTTTGAGCTGCTCATTTATGAAATTTCATTACAAATAATATGATTTTGATAAGCGGAAAAGGCAGAAGTTTAAGGAGTGGCTCCCTTTAAATTTATTTTTCCTTCATTTTTCTTATTATATCTCATTAAAATTCATGTAAGAGCTCATATTCATTTTTAAAGATAAACAGTAAAAAAATAAATCTGTGATGAGTAGTAATGCTACTGACAATTGCTTCATCTATTCATAACTTCAAGACTCCCCACTATAAATTAAATTGGAGAGAGTTTATTTAATGTTAAAAATACATATTCGTATGGGAAATTAAAAAAAAAAAAAAAAGCTTCTTTATATCTCTTGTTTTCAAATAGAAAAAGAAACTTAGATTGTGGTTTATTGAAAAGTTTTCAAATTTTTAATTTTTTTTATAGACTAGTAATATGAGTTGTTTAATTTTTGAAAATTTCAGCAAAAAAGCCCGTATGTTTTCCTCAATTTATTTGCAAATTATTCTTCAATTATACTTGATTTTCTTTGTTTTTTTTTTTGAATTTTTTAAATTTGTTAGTATTTTAAATCATTCAATTTTAAATAACCACAAGATAATTTTTTTTAAGATAAATAAGAAATCAATAGTTAAGATAAATAAAATTTTTATAATTTAAAAAAATTAATTTTAATAATTGACTAAAGAAAAATATTTCAACTAATAAAAAATTTATAGAAAAATTTATTAAAATATATATTACTTAATTGTAAAATATTTAAAAAATTTTAAGCTTATAAAACTTTTTCTTATAAATTTAAAAATTTTATAAGTAAATGATATATATTTTAAAAATATTTCAATTCTATTCAATAGTTAAATATTAAAATTAAAATTTTTAATTTATAAGATTTTATTAAAACAGTAAAGAAGTAAAGCTTAACGAAGGTAAAGTGGAAAAAAATTTGCTCCTTAAAATTGGCACTAAAAAATCTCATTGGAAGTGTCATTTCTATTTCTATGAAATTTCATTATCTTAAGGGCCCACATATATATACCTTCATTGACGGGGTTCATACTTTTCATTATATATGGTGACTTCTGCTTTATGAAAATATTTTAAAGTTTTAGTCTTATCATTTTTAAAATTATTTTTTTATATTTAATGTTAGATTTCTATGTGTTAATAAAAATAATAAAATTAAATAATAATTTTTTTAACACATATCATATTATAAGCTAGGCTTAAATTTTATTAAAATATACATCACTTGATTGTAAAATTTGTAAATTTATAAAATATATATTTTTAAAAATGTTAAATTATTTGAGGGTGCCCATGCAAGTGTTATCTCTGTTTTTTGGTATTGCAAACGCTTTTCATTGCATACGGCAACTTGACGTCTACTAAACTTCATTGGCATAAAAGTCCATGTGTATGCCTTCATTGTCAGGGTGGACGTCTTTTGTTACTCATTTATGAAATTTTATTGCAAATATATATTTTTCGATAAAAAAAATTATATTCTATCTTATCTTTAGTCAATTATTAATTAAAATTTATTTTTATAATTATTTTAATTTATTCTATTAATTTTATAAATTATGTTATAATTATATCTAAATTTATTTTGGAATTTAGTTGTATTTTTAAAAATTATTTTAAAATTTCTATAAAATAAATTAACACTTATTAAATTTTAGAAAATATATAATTTTAAAATATTCTCAAATTTTAATGTTACCACTCTTAAAAGATTTAAAAATTAATTTTTGTAATTTCATATAAAATTTTAACTTTTTATGTATTAATAAAAATAACAAGAAAATATAAAATTTTTATAATTAAGTCTTATAAATTAAAAGAATTTTAATTTTAGTAATTGATTAAAAAAATTATTTTAAAAATTGATAGAAAATTTTATTAAAGTATGTCACTTGATTGTAAAATTTTAAAAAATTCTAAACTTATAAAAAATATTTTTAAAATTTCTAATCAAATGATATATATTTTTTTTAAGCTTAAAAATTTTATACTCAAATGACATATGTCTAAAAAATTTCAATTTTATTCATCAGTCAAATATTAAATATATTTTTTTAACTTATAGGATTTCATTGTAAAAATTTTATTAAAAAAAATAATATAATTTAGTTTTAAAATAAAAAAAAATCTATTAAAAAATGAATATATTCGGTCGAAGTCAATTTGGAACAAAGTTGAAGGTCAACACGGAAGTAATTTTAATGGTTGACTAAAGAAAAATATTTCAGATAATAACAAAATTATAGGAAATTTTATTAAAATATATATTACTTAATTGTAAAATATTTAAAACATTTTAAGTTTATAAAACTTTTTTTTTATAAATTTAAAAATTTTATAAGAAAATGATATACATTTTCAAAATATTTCAAAATTCTATTCAATAGTTAAATATTAAAATTAAAATTTTTAATTTATAAGATTTAATTTTAGACAGTAAAGCTTAAGGAAGGAGGTCAGATGGAAAGAAATTTGCTACTTGAAACTGGCACATGAAAGAGACTAAAGAATCTCATTGGAAGTGTCATTTCTATTTCTATGAAATTTCATTAGCTCAAGAGCCCACATATATGCCTTCATTGACGGGGTTCATACTTTTCATTATATATGGTGACTTTCTGTTTTATGAAATTTCATTGAAAATGTCACCAAATGCATCTAGTAGGCTGATGAACTCTGTCTTCTTCCAGAAAACCATAAAGCCAGAGTGGATAGTCTAGAGGTAAGTTGCATAAACAAATAAACCTTACATACTTGTTCTTCATAATTGTCCATATAACAAAAAAGGCTTTGCTTTTGATTCAAAAATCAGGTGAAGATAATGGCACTTTATACTATTAGTAGAGCAATCAAAGCAATCTGTGACCTTACATGTGAGTAAGTGCCACTATTGAAATACACTGCTTGCTCTTGTTTTTCTATTGCTTGCAAGAATGTTGCTTGGTAAATAATTTACGAATGTGTTTGAATGTAAACATTTAATTTAAAATCTTAGATTTCAAATATTGAATTTTAAATATAAAGATTTCAAATACCATATAATTATATATCATTTCAAATCTTTATTAAATAAATTATTAAATCCTTTATGAATTTATTTTAAATCCTCATAAATACAAATCCATTTAGTTTCCAAGAAATCCAAATTTATGCTCAAATTCCTTTCATCCAAACATATTATAAGGGTTTTATTTCATGTTCACATTGCATTGGCTCACGGTCTAACTGATAGTACAAGTCTTGTTTCATCCCTATATGTTTTTTCTTTAATCTCCTCCCAAGTTGTGAGCTATCCCATGTGAATCCCATGAATCCCATGAAAATACCCATTTTTGAATCCCATGAAACCAAATTGTTAGATAGGATGGCCTTGAGCATTAAATTTTTGAATAAAAAAGTTATGGAAGGCGTCTTGGATTTAGGTTACTTTCTTGAAAAGTGAGCACTAAGATATAACACATTGCTAAGGGATTTTGACTACTTTATGCTTCTCAATCAAATGACACTTTGTCCGAGCAAAATTTAGGGAGTCTAGTTGTTGGTACAATAAAAAAAAAAGTCCGATATAATTTTAGTAATTATATTACACTATACAATTAGTATAATTTTGGCAAATTATTGATTTTTAATATACTTCAAAACATCAAAATAAAAAATATTATTCATGTTTAGTCCCATGTCGTCTGTCTCTTTAGGGCTTTTTGAAGAATTATATATTTTTATTTCATAAAAAATATAAATATACTAAAATAAAAAATTAAAAAAATATAACAACAACTATATTACAATATATAATAAGTATTCTATTCATATATTATTCATATATTTGTATATTATCTATATATTTTTAAAATATTACAAGTATTTAAAACACAAAACAATATCGAAACTCAAAAGGGAGAATTTTTGTGTTAAATAATTAAAAGTTGGGTCTATATTTTTCAATTGTGTTAAAAATTAACAAAAACTATTAAAAAAAATTTATTACACAACAAGATTAAGAAGTAATAAAGAATGATACTTGAAAACAATATATTTTTTTGAATATTATTCATTTATAATACAACAATATATTATCCGAATCTCATAAGTATCTAAAACTTAAAATAGTATCTGAAACTTAAAACAATATTTGAAAACTCAAAACAACATCTGAAAATTAAAAAATCAATATCTCAAACTTATAAATACAGTATACTATTTAAATATTATATGCATGTGAAACTTCAAAATCATATATGATACAACCAGTATATTATCAGAATATTATTCAAATATTTTCTTCTAACCAAAAGTATATTATTCAAATATTATTTGTATCTAAAACTCAAAATAGCAAAATAGTATCGAAAACTCAAAATAATATCAGAATATGATAATTTGAGTAATATTTATTGTTAGAAAATTATTAAAGAAATAGTTGGTCTGAAGTAATAAATTTCAAATATAATTGTATTCAATTAATTAAAATAAATAATAAATAAAAATAATTGATATATGCATATCAATTAACTTAAATCCAAGTGCCCATCATTTTTCAAATGTATGAAACTTAAAAAAAAATTATATTTGTTTCTATTTTATTATTTGTATATTTTAGTTTATTTTTCATGTATAAAATGAATAAAATAATATCAGCATAAAATATATATACATCAAAACATTTTCTAGGATATCTAAAACTTTACTTATTTATTAAAACTAATATGAGTTATATAATTTAAATATGTTAATTATAATCTCTGAAATAGAACACACACACATATATATATATATATACCCAATACCAAAATAAAAATAAAAAATAATGATAATAGAGATTAAGAAAAAAAAATAAGGAAAAAATAAAAAGAAATAAAAATTTAAAAAATAAGGATAACATGAGATAAAAAAAATAAAATTTTAAATAGAAGAGGAATGAAAAACAAAGGCAAAACAATAAATATATATTATCTCATGTTATCAAAATTAAGAAATGGAAAGGAAAAAAGAAACATAGAAGAATAGAAAAGAAGTAAATGGGCATAAAGGAAAACAAAATTTTAAAAAAGGGCACATGAAAAGGTAAAAGGGCATGTGTGTAATTAATCTAAAACTTATGGTAATTTAATATAAACCGGTAAAAAATGGCCCAAATTTGCAAATTTTTCCAATCTCTTTTTGACGGGAAATTCTTACCTACACTCAAAATATGTTCCCATTTATACACGAAGCCAATAAATAAGAGACATTTAAGAAAGTGAACCCTATTTTATTCCTCCAATATTGTGCCCAATGTTCATTAATATTTATTTTTTTGAAATTTTAATTAATTTTATAATTATAAAAAAATTAACAAAAAAATTATTTTACAAACCATATGAGTTTAAATTATTGGACGACGGGTTCATCTTAATACACCTTAAGTTTTAGATTCCAAAAAAGTTTTAAAAATTAAAAATGCAATTATAAAATATAAATATTAATTAACATTAAGAGAAATATTAGAGGAATAAAATAGGATCCACTTTTTTAAATGTCTCTTATTTATTGATTTGGTGTATAAGTGGGGACATACTCTAGGTGTAAGTAAGAATTTCTCCTTATTTTTTGGTTAGTAAAAATTTTGCTACTTCTTTTTAAGAAAATTTTCCAATTTAGATTAGGATGATGAAATTAATAGAAAATAAATTTAAAGGAGGAAAAGTAGCAATGCAAACAAAACTTTTCTTGCACTGTGGAAAATGAAAGAACAAAGAAAATACGAATGCAAACAGAACTTGCCTTGGACTGTCGAAAATGAAAGAAAATGCAAACAAACTTTCCTTGCACTGTGAAATGAAAGAACTAAGTGGTTTAGGCTATAAATTAACTTGGTTTAGAAGCCCTCCATAAAATGAACATTATTAACCAACAATTAGTGATCATTTCTATTATTAATTAACGAGCTTGTTCCTAAAGCTGCACTCTCTCTGCAACTCTTATCAGTAACAAGCAACTGCTGATGGGGCATCTCCATTTCCTGCTGCTCTGCCTCCAGATTTATCTATGCTGCTTCATGAGCAATGTCGATGGACACGGCTCCAGCACTGATAGAGCTGCACTTCTGTCTTTCAAAAATGCAGTAGACTCTGACCCTCATGGCGCTCTTCGTAGTTGGACTCAAAATACTTCTCACTGCACTTGGTATGGTGTTTCTTGCTCCAAAGAAGGGGCTCGAGTCCGGTCTCTTAACCTTTCCAGTCTCGGCCTTGTTCCTATATCTTCTCAGCTCTCAAATCTTAGTTCTCTCTCTGTGCTTGATCTTTACAATAATTCATTTCATGGCGAAATTCCACTTCTTTCTCGGTGTCATAACCTGAAAGTAATCAGATTACATAAAAACAACCTCACCGGTGACGTTCCTTCTGGATTGGGTTCTCTGCAAAGACTTGAAGAACTTAACTTCGCCACCAATAGACTTACTGGTGTTATCCCTGCAACGTTTGGAAATCTGACATCACTCAAGATTCTCTGCCTTGTAGGAAACCAGCTAGTTGGAGAGATTCCTAGTGAGCTTGGTCGTCTTCAAAACCTTCAGTGGATTCTGCTGTCAGAAAATCACCTCAGTGGTGAGATTCCACGCTCTATCTACAACATTTCTTCTTTAGTTTTCTTGTCCTTAATAAACAACAAGCTCACAGGAACGTTGCCAAGAGATTTGGATTTGGGTTCTGCACTTCCAAATCTCATGTGGCTTTACGTGGCTCAAAACAGACTTACAGGAGGACTTTCCACTTTATTCAATGCCTCTCGTATCCAAGATCTAGACCTCTCCAACAATGGTTTTCAAGGGCCTGTTCCCATGTTCGGCAGAATGAAAGATCTTGCTTATCTAAATCTTGGCCATAATTCTCTGTCTTCCACCGCAGAGCTTAATTTACAGCTAATTGATTCTCTCGGAAACTGTACTCAGCTGCAAATTCTGAAGATCCATTCCAACCACTTGAGTGGAAAATTTCCAAGTTCTGTTGCAAATCTGTCAGCCCATCTCCAGGATTTTTGCTTTGCTGACAATTGGTTGACTGGCAGCTTCCCCAAGGGATTTGAAAAGTTTCAAGATCTGATATCCCTGTCAATAGAAGATAATTATCTTACTGGTGCCATACCAGAAAGCTTAGGTAGCCTTAAGAAACTTCAGAGATTTTCTGCATTCGACAACAAATTCTCTGGAGAAATTCCAGATATCTTTGACAATCTTACGCAACTATCTAATCTATTGATTGGAAGAAACCAGTTCTTTGGGAGAATACCTACAAGTATTGGGTCCTGCCAACAATTGAACAGGCTATACCTAGCTGAGAACAGGCTCAATGGTGTCATACCAAAGGAGATCTATGGGCTTTCTACATTGTTCGAGTTGCATTTGCATCAAAATAATTTATCCGGTCCTTTACCTGCAGAAGTTAGTAATTTGAAACATATCCAATACATGTCTCTTTCTGTCAATGCGTTATCAGGAAATATTCCTGCAACAATTGGTAGCTGTTCAAATTTGGAAAATCTTTATATGTCACAAAACAACTTCACAGGCTTCATTCCAAGCTCAATTGGAAAATTAGCTTCTCTGGAGACATTGGATCTCTCTTCCAATAATCTCACTGGCAAAATCCCTCAAGAGCTAGAAGTGCTTCAGTATATAGTAAGGCTTAACTTGTCTTTAAATCACTTGGATGGCGAAGTTCCTGCAAATGGCGTCTTCCTGAAGCTCAGCCAGGATAGCCTCATGGGGAACAACAAGCTTTGCAGTAGTAACCATACAATTGCAGAAAGACTGGGACTTGCTCAATGCAGTGCTAAGAGAAGAAACAAGAATACTTGGCTGAAGTTTGTACTTCCCGTTGTTATTGTTGCTAACTTAGTAATTGCGTCCTTCTGCATTGTATGCACATTGAGATCCAAGAAGAAGCAAAAAGCCAAGGTCAAAGGATTAAGGATGTCTAAGGCGTCACCTCCAATGATTTCTTTCTTTGACATCCGGCTAGCTACAGACAACTTCTCCGCCAACAATTTGATAGGGAAAGGTGGATTTGGGTGTGTTTATAAAGGTATCTTCATAAACTTTGAAGATGAATCAAACAACAGAGGAACTCTCCTTGCTGTAAAAGTCCTGGACTTGCAGCATAGAAAAGCTGCCAGGAGTTTTGAAGCAGAATGTGAAATTCTGAGGAATACTCGGCACAGAAACCTCGTAAAGGTCCTCACTTCTTGTTCTAGCATTGAACACACGGGGGAAGAATTCAAAGCTTTGGTAATGGAGTTCATGCCACATGGAAACTTAGACAAGTGGTTGTATGAAGAAGCTGATGATGGGTTACGCTTAACGTTATTGCAAAGATTGAACATTGCAATAGATGTAGCTTCTGCCATGGATTACCTGCACCATGACTGTGATCCACCAATAGTTCATTGTGATCTGAAACCTGCAAATGTGCTATTAGATGATGACATGGTAGCTCATGTTTCTGATTTCGGGTTGGCAAGGTTTGTTTCTCAAAATTCATCAGGGAATGTGAGCAGCACAATTGGAGTGAAGGGCTCCATTGGTTACATAGCTCCAGGTATGTATAAATAGTACTATTATGTATTATAACTGGTGTTATAATATTTTATTAATTTGATACTAATTAGATATATAACGTCTTAGAGTATGGTCTGGGAGGCAATGCTTCAACATCTGGTGACGTGTACAGTTTTGGGATCCTGTTGCTTGAGATGTTTATAGCAAAGAAGCCCACCAATGAAATATTCAGAGAAGGTCTAAGCCTGATTGAATTTGCCGAAGCAGTCGACCAGAATCATGTAATGGAGATTGCTGATCCAGGGCTTTTCAAGAATTTTAATGATGGGCACTGTTCAACTAGTGACGACCATGAGACTAATAGCAGAAGTAGCAACCGAAATAATGCCAGTCAAAGCAATTTAGTGCACACAGGTGAAGAGTTCATAGCAGCAGCAATAAGAGTTGGTGCATCTTGTGCAGCTTATTCTGCCAATGATCGTTTAACCATGAGACAAGCCTTAATACAGCTGCAGAAGATAAAGAAAGATATACTCAAAAATATTGTTTAACTAGGCAAATGCCCGTGCTTTACGCAAATGAATTTATTTTTTTAAAATGAACTTTTCTGAAATAATAATTATAAATTTATAATGCTTGTTTAAGAACATAAAAACCAATAACAATCTAACTGACATTATTCAACTTTGTTAAAAGAGGGGTTGTGCATTTGGCCAAATATTATGGAGAAAAAAAAAATCACTTTAAAGTTTGTGTTTCACCAAGTAGAATTTTTCTCCTAGATTCCATCAAAAACGTCTATCCAAGGCAAGCTTTAATGATATAATAACATCATCTATGCCAATTGAATTGAGTATAAGTATAAGTAGCCAAGTCTTAATAGACAAACATCTAGGTAATTTCAAATGATGAGGTGATGATCATCCATCTTGATGAGAATAAAAATTACATACTAAATATGCAAATATTTTCCATGAAAAGTACTCAAAATAGAGTTGGCATAAAGATAACTGATTACATCCTTTCATGGGTTTGCCAAGAATTCCATACATCCTTGGTTTCATTTGTATATGGCCTTATAATTGTCTACAGGAAATAGGCTCCAAGTGATGCAATAGAATGGCATTGCATGCTTAATCAGGCATGTAACAGCTTGCACATGCATATAGGATGGTACTAAATAAGTGAAACCTACATCAATAGCTTCGTGCATGTTGAGAATGCCTTTGGTTATGTTTTCTCCAATTCTCTAGTATCCTCTGCACCCAAACAAAAAGAGAGTACTTTCACAATACAACTTATTAATGATCCTACAAAAAATTATTAGTTGTTAGATAGGGTAGTTTATTTTGCAAAGGAAACTTATATCTAGAAGTAGAAGTCATCTTGATTTTTAGTTTTTCTTCATAAGGAAGTTCAAAATACTTTAGTCATTTGTTTCAACTCTTTAATGAGAGAATCAGCTATACCATGGCTCTTTTAATTAACTACAAAGAAAAGACAAGCATAGGATTCAAATTAAACAAACAGAGCTAAGGGAGAGCAAAATCTGACCGGGTTGAATTTTTCGAGCTAAACCAGGCCAAGTTAAGGGGCCGAAAAAAAAGAAAATGGGCCAAGGCGGGTTCAAGTGTTACGGGTCGAGTAGAATCGGTTTGTTGGAGCTATATCAAGGGAGGGTATTAGATATTCGACCCGCCCGAATTTTTGAATATCCATAACTAATACTATGTCATTTTAGATATGTATAAATATATACTAAACCTAACCTTAAACAAATATCCCTCATTTCTCTCTATTCTTCTACGATGCTCTTCTATGTTTTTCTCTTAAGAAAACCCTAGTTCCCTTCCCTTCCCTGACCCATCAACCACCTCACCTTCCCTTCAAACCCTAATCTTCTCCTTCAAATCCTTATTTTGTAACCCTACTTCTCTCATTTGTGTTTAGGTCAATCTTTCAATCTCTCTCGATAGTAATCTCTGAGCCTCTCGATCTAGAGGATGTCTCATCTCCACTGAAATACATTCGATTTCTTTGTTGTTTGCTTAGTGATAAAAAGGCAATGATGGAGATCTCAAACAGATCTACAACATGCATGTGTTGCTACTAAAAGTCGATATACAAAATTGATTATTTCTTGATTTTTAACCATGCATGTTCATTATTGACATTATCTGGTAAAAACTTTATAATATTTATGGTTATTTGAATGTTTATTATAAATATTATTTATATTTAACTTATTTTGTTTGTTTTTTTATGGATGCTGATGATTCATGCAATGAAGTTTATGTCGAAAAAGAGGTGAAAGCTTCATTGCGTTGTCCCAATTTGTGTTGTTTGAGCAAGATCTCCTTACTTTTATTCCGATCTATATTGTTTGAGCAAGATCTCTTTGCTTTCTTTCTATCTGAATTGCCTGAACATGATCTCCTTGCTTTTGTTCTGATCTATATTGTTTGAGCAAGATCTCTTTGCTTTCTTTCTATTTGTGTTGCCTGAGCATGATCTCCTAGCTTTTCTGTCATTGTATTCATTTTGCAAAAAATATAAGGTATATTCTTGATTTTTTTTTCTTGATTTTGAATTAAATGTTTGTTATTTATCCTTAATATCACTTATTTGATTTTAAAAAATTTTCTTTCATTGTGTTGGTCTGTTTTGGTTTCTGGGAATTTTTATTTTACTATTTTAATATAGTTTTTAATTAAATCTATTTTAAGATTTCATTTAATTTAATAAACCCTATTTCATAATATTATTGTAACTTTAATATTTAATTTTAGTCTTATTACTTTACTTAACTCTGTCATTATAAAATTAATGTTTAATTTAATGTTTAGTCATTTTACATGACTCTTTATTTCTAATAATATTGTTTTTTACTTCAAAATGTATATGTTTATATTAATTTTAATTTTATTTAAAATTTTTTAAATATTCCTTTTTATATTTATTTATTTGAATGGAGATGATTTAAAATCTAAAATAAATTTAGATTATATTTATTATTGAATTTATATTTAATATATATATATATATATATTTATTTATTTATTATTTTTATTGGTGGTGATGTCTCTCTTTTTTGTAAGATGGATGTTGGGAATCCCAGCAGCAGTCTGACTATTGCTACTGGTGTTGTCCCTAATGTTGAATCATGAAATGAGGTGGAAGCAAATAAAATGGATTCTGCTACTACTAAGTAGAATGATGTTGCTACTAAAAGGAAAGAAACTAAATCTAGATTGAGGGCTTGGGAGCACTTTGACAAGATTAAAGATGGCAAAGGCACTACATAACAAGCTAAGTGTATTTATTGTTCTGCTAAATTTAATGCTAACTCAAAAAAATACGGCACATCTTCAATGAGTACTCACATGTTATAATGCCACATAACAAAGACTCTAGACAAGCCTTTTTAACCTTTAAACCTGATGGGGTGGAAGCAAATGGAAATGGACCTCTAGGTTTAGTTGGCACTTAGAATTTTAACCAAGAGCTAATTATGACTACACTTGCTAAAATGATAGTTATTGATTACTTGCCTTTCAAGTTTGTTGAAGGAGAGGGGTTTAAAAACTTTATTTTTGTAGTATGTCCTAGGTTTAAGATCCTCTATAGGTGGACAGTTAATAGGAACTGTTTTATTTCTTATGTGGATGAGAGAATTAAAATGAAAATTTTTTTTAAAGAACATTCTTAAAGGGTTAGCCTGACCACTAATTCCTAGACTTATATCCAGAGAATCAATTATATGGGCATTATAACACATGTCATTGATGATGAGTGGAGGCTACATAAGAAAATTATATCATTTATTCCTGTTTCTTCACATAGAGCGGAGTATATAGCCAAAGCTTTAGAAAGTTACTTACTTGAGTGGGGTTTACTGAATATTTTTAGTTTTATTATAGACAATGCCTCATTAAATGACACAATAATTTCTTATTTTAAAAAGAAATTGCTAATTTGGGGAGTGAGCTCAATTAGAGCAAAGTATGTCCATATGAGGTGCTTTGCACATATTCTTAATTTGGTAGTTAATAAGGGTTTGAAAGATGCTAACATAGCAATTAAAAGGTTGAGGTAATTTATTAAGTATATTAGAAACTCCCTTACTAGACTGAGAAAATTTAGGGAATACAGTGATTTGGTGGGTGTTGACTGTAAATTAAGTTTGTCACTTGATATTCCCACTAGGCAGAACTCGACATACTTGATATTAAGGATTGCATGTAGTTATGAATAGTCATTTTAGGTTTTTGGAGAACAAGAGTTTAGTTTTAAGGCAGATTTAGGTAAGAATGTCCCTAGTGATTATTAGTGATATGCACTAGATCAATCATGTATGACTATGTTTTGACTTTATCATTTTATTTAATAAAGAGACATTTTTCATTATCATTTTGTGTTATAATAATTACTTGAATAGTCAAGTCTTACTAAGGTCATCAAGTATGTGACTTGATAGTAAAACCCTTAGATTAAATATGAGTTTTATTCAAATTATCTCTAGTCATAACCATGTATTATGGATAGTATGGTGTTGATTGATGATTATGTTTTACTAATCATGAATATGAGATATTAAGCCAACTCATAAGTACTTATTTAAGAAATAAAGTGTTGGATTGACACATCACGAGAATACTACATAGATTATTGTCATAAATAATTCTCATCACAGTAATATTGGCTTAGTCCTCTGACCTTAAAATCACCATGAATTTCTACATAACTATTTTGTATTTTGACACAATCTTACATTATCTTTAATTAGATGATAAAATAGGTTGTTTTTGGGTATGAAATGAGTTATGTGAGGATTATGAGTTATTGAGAAGGAATTTGTCCCTCATTTAATCTGAGTACGATATCTATGGGCCCCTTGATAAGATAGACTGAGGAAAATGCATGGCCATGTTAAAATAAATTGATAAAGAGTTATCATTCTCAATTCACTTGGAATCAAGAAATAATATGATTGAATTCTATAAGGATGACATAAATATGTCTTATATTTAATCAAGATATCATATGACAAAGGGACTAGAATATTCACTGTATATTAGGTTATATCGGATTATTGACTTCACATTAATTGAGTAGTTATAATGTCTTGCTATAGGCCATTTATAACTTGTAGGCCTAAATAGAGATTTAAAGCCCACTACCAACGTTATGTGAACCTATATGGTCACACACTTTGAACAAGTCCAAAATGAATATAGGTTTAACAAGCCCAAATAAGCTCTATTGAAATAAATAAATAAAATATTTATTTATTTATTTAAGGTAAAGGTTATCTTAAATAAATAGAAAATTATTTTTGATTTAATTTTAAATAAAATCAGAATAAGAATAAGTGAGAAATTACTAAAAGGTCGTTTGGTAAGTGAAACCCTAATTTAGAGGTCTATAAATATGTTATATTCCCTAGGGTTTCACTAACACTCTCATTATTCTGCCACTAAATTTGTTTTCTCTCTTTTAGAAAATAAAAACACAGAGTTCTTTTGATTATTTATTTGTGAGAAATCAAGAGAAGGTGCTAGCTGTTGGGTTCTGTGATGCAAACGCAGCGAAAAAATTAAAATTTTATCACGTTCCCAAGCCAGGATCCATGTAATTCGACTAATTGATTAAATCTAAGGTTTTTAATAATCTTACCAAAACGCAGAAGAGGCAAGATTCTCTGGAAGGGTGAGAGGAGGTTCACACCGGTGATACCTTACCTCGAGCTTTTTGGCTTGGTTGTTCGGATCAAGACGTCTCCAAAAGGATGCGTCCTCTATAGGTATCCACACGAACAACCCTTCACAAAACGAATTTGAGTGTATGTGCTAGCAACCTCTTGGCTGTCTCACAAATCAAGAACAAAAGGAAAAACTCTATCTTTGTTTTTCTAAGAGGAAAGAAAACGAATTTGGAGGCAAAAACAAGTGTGTGAAACCCTAGAGAATATAACATATTTATAGACTCCAAGTTAGGGTTTCACTTAGCAATAACCTTTTGGTAATTTTCCATTTATTATATTCTGATTTTGTTTAAAAAATAAATCAAAAATAATATCTTATTTATTTATTTAAAATAACATTTATCTTAAATAAATAAACAAATAAATAAATAAATAAAACACTTTAATTATTTATTTTCATAGAGTTTATTTTGGGCTTATTAAACCCATATCCGTTTTGGGCTTGTTCTAAGTGTGTGACCCTGTGGGTTCACATAACATTGGCAGTGGGCCTAAATCTCTATTTAGGCCTACAAGTCATAAGTGGCCTCTAGCAAGACATTATGACTACCCAAGTCATGTGAAGTCAATAATCCGACATAACCTAATTACAGTGAATTTTATTGTCCCTTTATCACATGATATCTTAATTGAACATAAGGCATAGAATGTCATCCTTATATAGTTCAATATTATGACTTGATTCCAAGTAGACTGAAAATGATAACTCTTTATCAATTCATTTCAGCATGGCCATGCATTTTATTCAGTCTATCTCATCAAGGGGCCTTTAGATATCTTTCTCATATTAATGAGGGATAAATTCCTTCTAAATCACTCACATTCCTCACATAACTAATTTTATATCCAACAACATTCTTTTAATCATCTGATTAAAGACAATGTTAGAATGTGTCAAAACATAAAATAGCTATGTAGAAATCCATGATGATTTCAAGGTCAAAGGACCGAAATAAAATTACTGTGATAAGAAATACTTATGACAATAATCTATGTAGTATTCTCATAGTGGGTCAATCCAGTACATGATCTCTCATCATGTACCTATAAGTTGACTTAATAACTCATATTTATGATTAGTAAAACATAACCATCAGTCAACATCATACTAGCCTTAATACTTTAATATTCATATAATGAATAAATGGCTAGGGATAATTAGAATAGAACTCTTATTTTAATCTAAGGGTTTTACTATCAAGTCACATACTTGATGGCCTTAGTAAGAATTAACCATTCATGTAATTATCATAAAATCAAATGATAATATAATACCTCTTTATTAATAAAATAAGAAAGTCAATACATAATCACAAATGATTGACCTAGTGCATATCACTAACACTAGCATATACAAACATTCATTTTTAAATCAAGGGCTATTCGTATAGACACTTGTGGATGATGAATTCTTTTAAAGACGTCTCAATCTGAACTGCCAAATTAAAAGCTCCAGGTCTTTTCCTTCTAGAAATCTTACCTTTAGATTTAATCAATTAATCGAATTACTTGGATCTGGGTTAGGGTTTGTGATTAAAATTTTATTTTTTGTACTGCATATGGAATCACGAAACCCAACATTGATGAAGATTGGCAAATAGTGAAACAACATGTGAAATTTCTTCAGCTTTTTTATCAATTAATTTTGAGAATTTCAGGTTCAAAATATATTACTGCAAATTTATTTTTAGTGAAATTCCATACCTTTTCTGCATTCTAAATGAATGACAACAATCATCTGATTTGCAAGTTAGACAAATAGGACTTAGAATGAAGTTCAAGTTTAACAAGTATTGGGGTGACCCATAAAAAATAATATACTAATTTTCATTGCCAGCATTCTTGATCCTAGGAATAAAATTGAATCCATGAGATTCTCTTTAAATGCAGTTTATGGAAAATTACAAGGTGGAAGCTTATTCAACAATGTCAAATCTGCCCTATATGAACTTTTTAAAGATTGTGCTGCCTTTTACAAACCTATCAATGCATCTCAAAGTTGCTTGTTTGATTCTGGAACTTTTAGCCAATCTAATTCTGGTGCTGGTGTACTTGTTTATAGTACAATTGTTTCTATTTTAAAAGGCAGGTGTAAGAAATAGAAAATGAATAAGGGTTCAAGTGAAAGCAAAAAGAGTGATATTAATTTATATCTAAATGAAGTAATTATTAAAGAAGATGGTAACTTCGATGTATTGAGATGGTGGAAATTGAATTCAGAGAGATTCTCAATTCTCTCTAAACATGCTCATAATGTTTTGGTTATTACCATCTTAACTGTTGCTTTTGAAAGCACTTTTAGTACTCGTGGAGAGTACTTGATGTCTTTAGGAGTTCATTGATGTCACAACCCAAACCCAAAAGTCATGACCGATGCTAGAGAATGGGAATTCGTAAGAATCCAGAACCCGTAGCATGCCTAAAATATAAAAGCTCAATATTTACATAAACATAAATATGCCTCAGAATTAAAAATTTTAAAATCAAAATAACTTTCATATCATATCATGACAAAATATTTTCATACAAAAATTCAAATACAAAACTTCAGTCAATAATAATATAAAATAATACAACAAGACATACTATTACTGCAACATCTAATAAATATGAGAAGTGATAGTTCAAAATTTACATAAGTCAACCGGTGAGGAAACGTTCCAGTGAAGATAATTACTATAAGAGGTTTGATGAAAATGATTCTGAAAAATAATTGAGGGGGGTCATACCTCACTGAATGAATCATTATTATATATATACATGCAACTTAAGGACACAGACTTTCAAACATCAGTACAATAATATTTATATATTTATTCTATACATACATTTTATATAGATGCTCAAAATTACATTTTACGATAAATAAATAAATGCATAAAGATTTTGGGTGGATGATCAGAGTAGATTTCTAAATTTTTTCACAACTTTAATTACTAAACCTCACTAGCCAACAGACTTACCTAAATCCAAAAATATTCCTCTTTTCCAATTTGACAGTGGACTGGCCCCAATATACTAAGTTAACTGAGCTTTCGCAGTCATATTGCTCGCATGACTAGCCCCGAGACACTAGATCAACCAAGCTTCTGTAGTCACATGACTCTCTAACCACAAATCTCAATAATCAATTGTTTTCCATTTCTCAAATCATATAATCTCATATCATTAAAAATTTTATAACCTAGCATCTGGCGTACTGTTGCGCAATAGTCCTAATGTAGCCCACTAGGTAGCACGTTCTACTGTTGTCCTCCAAAACATCATATCAAAAATAAAAGGATAAAATTATATTAAATATGAGCAACATCCAAATTACACAAATAAATATTCACCTTTATATATATGCAAACATATATATAATAACAATAACAATTAACATTTAATGCAACATAGCATAATAAAATTCATATTTATTAAAAATATGGATGCCAATAATATTTTCTACATGCAATGCATACATATAATAATAACTCACAAATGGAATGCGCTCCTCTAAGATGACTCGACTGGCTTTGTCCTGTAGGTCTCGGTCTCGACGCAGCTATAGAAAAATAATAATAAATTAATTATGATAAAAATCATAAACTTATATATTATAGATTTCTAAGGAAAGACTCGATCTAAAATATAACTCTAATAACTCAAAACTAAACACAAACCTGATGTCATGTTTTATGAGAAATCTACTGAAAATTCGGTAGAGTCTTCTTTGTAAAACAAATATTTCTCTATTAAAAGTAGAGTCATTCCTACACAAAAACACATTTCAAAATATTCCAAAGTTCAACATCTCGGATTGGACCCTCAAACTACATTTCACGCCTAATCAAGAACTAACATCACAAAATATACAAAAAAAATAATATAATTTTTTCAAATCACCAAAATATATCATAAAAATATTTAAAAAAAATTATTTTCCAAATAAATAATAAAATTCTAGTTTAAAAATAATAATTGCCAATAAAATCCATTAATGGAATAAAATTCCATTTTACAATTAAATTAGCATAAATCGTAAATAATTATTAAAATCACTTATTATATCATAAAAATAAAAAAATGCTCATTTAAGCTCAAAAGATAACAAATAAATTTATTTTTCGTTTAATATCCCAAAATTACTACTTATTAATTAAAATTGGAAAATAATTATAAAAATTATTTCCATAATTTTATTTATCAAAAATTAGTCTAAACAAAATAATTAACAACAATTTTATAAAAATCAAATAATTTATTAATTTCCAACAATTTCTCAAAAAAATATATTTATACATAACCTTCAAAAGTTCATATTTAAAATTCTATAAAGATTTTCACAAAATTTTCTTCACAAAGTTTATTCTACATAATTAATAAAATTTATTTTTTCCCAAGCCTGGAATAGTAGCATGAACAGTAACTGAGCTCAAAAAATTCAAAAAAAAAACATAAAAATAAATAAAAATCACCATTAGCTAGATCACAATCTCAATTGCATTTAATCTCAAAGCAACTACATCTAATTAATTTGAATTCAAGCTCAATTTAACAAAATAACCAAAATCAACCTAAAAATAATTACTCAAAATTGAGGTTGTTACCGGAGTTGCCCGGAAAAATTGGGTGAGGGGCAATGAATCCTGAAAGGAGAGCTTTCGATCAAAGCAGTGTCACCAATGGTCGTCTCTTCAATTTGACACTGAGAGAAAACTAAGAAGAAAGAGAGGGAGTAGTAGCCAGCAGTGGAGATAAGCTACTGCTGGCAGCTGGAAGATTTCGGTGACAGCGTGGGGGCTAGAGTGGCGGTGGTAGGTGGGTGGTGGCGCTGGTGACATGTGGGAAGGGAAGAAGAAGAAAGAAAAGAAGAGGAAGGAAAAGAAAAAGAAAGAGAGGGGTAAAGGAAAAAAAAATTTTTAACATTTTTTTAATTAGACAAATAGTGATTTTTTTTAAAATAATAATATCTTCATTTAATTATTCTCACTGTTATACACACACACACACACACTTAACAATCAATAAAAATTTAATAAAACTACACAAATAATAATAATAATCTCGTAAATAATTAACACTAATTAATAATTGTGGAAGCACTTATTTGCACATTTGTTTGGCTAAGAAAAGGTAGTAATCCTATTTTAGTTGAAGAGGCAATTAAGGAGTTAGAGAAATTTGAGAAAGGTATTAAGCCTGATTTTTTTAATCACTTTCTTTCTGTTATATTATTTTATTTATCCACAATTACTAATACTTGTTTTTTTTATTGTGCTGCAGAGCCACTAGCAGTTGGCGTTGGGCCAACTATAACACCTGCCTCAGCTACATCTTAATTCCTAACTGATTTTGCTTGCACATTTTGCAAACCTACATTTGAGTAAATATGCTAACTATGCTGGTTGCTTATGATTCTGTTTGCTGCCTGTGGATGTGAATAATTTATACTTGACCAGGTTGCCTAAATGTGATCTCCACTGATGAGCATGAATTGCAAGTTGTTCACAGTGTTGTTGTTGCATTTAGTTTTTATTTGAATGTGACCTCCACTGCATGAGCATTAATTGCATGTTATTCACAGTGTTGTTGTTGCATTCATTGTATATTTTTAAGGCTATGATGATTGCTTCCACTCATCTTAAATTGAGTCACTTAAGTGAATGCTCTTTGCTTAAGTTTCCTTAGTAGCTTATTTTAATTATAGTTGCCGAAAATGTGGCTGCATTTTCTTTAGCATGACTTTATTTACAAATATGAGCCTCCCATAGTCCCACTAACTTTTTGTTGCAACAAGTTTTCTTTTGAATTGTTAGTAATTGATAATGTTAGGGAGTGGACTGGAGACATGATCCATACAATAGATAACTTATTTTTATTTGATGCTTTAATTCACATCTATTTGGGTTTTTTTATGTGTTTATTATATGAGTTGAGTTGATGATGAGGCTTCCACCTCTATTACCTATATAATTTATGTACTAGATGATTTGCAAAGTTTCTTTGGTAGCATTGATGTTGTTGTCGAAAACTTTGTTAGAACCATTCTTTTGTTGATTTAAAAAACATTCTCTGAAACTCATCTCATTTTCATTTGATTTTAACATTTATGATTTCAGTGGCTTGTCTTATTATTTTAACACACAATTTATGTTCAATTTTTGTAGGAATGAAGGAATCCTAGTATTTTTTTGATGGACTCCTATTCCTTTTTTCTTTTTATTGACTGAAAATGCACAACACATTATTTTCTTAAACTGTATAGCATATTCAGAATAAGAGTAGAAACAAAGTGATTTTGTAATTATTTGATCAGATAGGTTAGGATTACTTAATCATATAGTTAGATTATCTTCTTATTATGTAAATTTGTAATTATGTTTATATTAGACTTTTATTTAAATGGGCATGTAGAACATTAAGCATGTAAACATGGGAATGTAAGCATGGGTCAAGCCCACTATAGAATGAAAATTAAGTTAAGTTTGCTTTTGGGCTTATTTTTAATGGGTTGCATCAAATCGAGCCCATTGAAAAAATTCAAACTGAATAACTCGATAATTTGGATTAACCGATCCGTCGGTTCAACTCCCAAATTTTGCATGATTTGGCTTATCCATACCCATATCAGAAACCGTTTGGTACCATAATTTGTAAACTGACCCAAGTCGACCAACCCCGATACTCAACCCTAAGCAGAGCAAAAGAACATTATCTAAACAAAATATGTATATAGTCTGAGGCCTCTAAGAAACATAACATTCAAATTTGTTTGTATCATATAAAAATATGTCAAAAAGAGGAAATGTTTACCTACATCTAGAGCATGTCCCCACTTATACACCAAGCCAATAAATAAGAGACATTTAAGAAAGTGGGCCCTATTTTATTTCTCTAATATTTTCCCTAATGTTAATTAATATTTATATTTTATAATTACATTATTAATTTTTAATTTTTTTTTGAAATTTAAAACCTAAGGTGCATTGGAATGAACCCGTCGTGTAATAATTTAAATTCATATGGTCTGTAAAATAATTATTTTTTTTATAATTATAAAAAAATTAAAATTTCAAAAAAATAAATATTAATTAATATTAGACATAATATTAGAGAAATAAAATAGGATCCACTTTCTTAAATGCCTCTTATTTATTGGTTTGGTATATAAGTGGTGACATACCCTGATTGTAGGTAAATATTTTCCTAAGTGGGAAAAAAATTACAAAGGGGATGCTCTAACCCCACCATGTCTAGTCGTTTACCTTATTAAGATTGACTCATGTATACCTTTTGAACTGGTCTTCTTAGGTTAGAAGTGTCTCTTCCATTTCTTGGCATATGAGTGGCAGAAAAGGCCACATGTATACCTTTGCTAACAGGTTAAATGCTTTTGGTGCCTTCTTTTATTCGGTGACTTTTTTTTTTTTTTAAAGAATATACGAAAGAGCCATTAAGAAGAACCAGAACATCACTTACAACAGCATCATAAGCAAACGCTGGGACAGAACCCCAAAATAAGAAATTACAATTAGTAGTTAAAACACCTTGTGCTAAACTGTGAGTAATAGTACTTCCTTGCCGACGAACAAAAGAGTAAGAAATCTGTGTATGTGCAGCAAGGTGACGAATATCTTCACACAAAAGGTCAAGTACAACACGTCCCAGCTGATAAGCATTGAGCCTAGTAATTGCAGATAATGAATCCGATTCCAAGATCACATACTAATAACCATGCTCCACTGCCAAAGATAACCCAAACAACAAAGCCTTGAGTTCTGCCATCTCCACATCCAAACAATCATCAATAATTTTCCCGGCAGACATCAGTATTTCACCTGTTGCCTTTCTTGCAATAACTCCAAGACCCACCTTTGAGTATCGACTATGGACAGCGCATCAGTATTTATTTTCACTTGCAGCCCCAGCAGAGGAAGCCAACGAGCAGTATCAATACTATCAGTAAAAGCCGGTAAGGAGGGTGCATCAACAGACTTAAAATCCAGACGAATTTCGTCAACCATCAAAAGGAGGTGGGATGGATAAAGCCCTGAATGCCCAAATACAAGTTGGTTTCGCTGAAACCAAATGCCCCACCAGACAAACAACCTGAGTTAATAAATCCATATTACCACCATCCATTAAACTTTGAAACCACTCCCACACAGTCAGATACGGAAGTTGATCAACTCGCAAACCAAGAGAGTGTTGGTTTGAAAAGAAAAATGGAGACTTATATAATTGAAGAAAATAAGGAGAGTTGAATTGAAAGAACAGATGAGCTGCTATATTATTTTTACTCAATTCACTTCATATCAACAAGACAAATAGCAGTGCCATTTTATAGGCTTATATATAACTGAAATGTAGAAAAATAAGCAACTAGCTGATATTTATTTCAGCACTAACAATCACTTCCTAATAATTAGCTAACAACTTAACTAATAATGAGAAGATATTGCAGAAATTTCCTGCAACAAATTTTGGATCATATCTCCAACATTCCCCCTTGATCCAAAATCACACACTCCAAGTAATGACCTGAGATAAGCATTTCTTTGAATTGATAGAGCTTTTGTGAAGATGTCTGCAACCTGAACTTCAGTATGACAGAAATTCATGACTATTTCTCCCTTGGCCACCAATTCTCGGATGAAATGAAATCTCAGCTCAATATGCTTTGTTCGTCCATGATAAGCTGGATTCTTTGCCATTGCAATTGTTGATTTATTATCACAATAAAGCTCAGTTCCCTTTTCTTGCTTTTGCAGCAACTCACTCAGCATTCTTCGAAGCCAAATACATTGACAAGTTATTGCAGTGACAGCCACATACTCTGCCTCAGCTGTTGACAAAGCTGTTGCTGCTTGTTTTTTGGAGCTCCACGTGATCACAACAGATCCCATTCCAAACATGCTTCCAAAAGTGCTTCTTCTATCGTCTAATGAGCTTGCCCAGTCACTATCAGTGAAACCGACCAATTTGAAATTGGTTACATGAGTGTACCAAATTCTAAAATTCAATGTCCTTGCAATATACCTTGAAATCCTCTTTGTTGCTCTATAGTGTTGCATTGATGGATTACTCATGAACTTTGACACAACTCCAACTAAAAATGAAATGTCGGGTCGTGTATGTGTTAAATATATCAATCCACCAACTAAACTCCTAAATTGCTTCTGATTTGCTTCTTTAACTCCATCCTCTTGCTACAATTTTTTATTCATGTTCATTAGAGTAGCCACCATCTTGCAATTGGACATGTTGAATTTCTTTAGCAAGTCCGCAGCATACTTCTTCTGAGAAATGAACACCCTAGCTTCATCTTGTATAATCTCTAGTCCAAGAAAATAGTGTAGCAATTCCAGGTCTGTCATTTCAAAGCTGCTCATCATTTTGAACTTGAACTCTTTTACAAGTGCTAAACTTGTCCCCATGTAGATTATATCATCTATATATAAGCACACTATCATGAAGTCAGCAGCACCTAGCTTCTTCAAATAGAGATTAGGCTAATTTTCACTCCTCATAAAGCTATTTTAATGAAAGTATGCATCAATTTTACTGTACCAGGCACTTGGAGCCTGCTTTTAAGCCATAAAAGGCTTTTTGCAACTTGTATACTTTTTCTTCTTTCTTGTTGGTCACAAAACCTTCTGGTTGGGAGACATAAACTTCTTCTTCAAGCTCACCATTCAAAAATGTTGATTTTACATCTAATTGGTACACCTTCCATTTGAGTTGCTAATGCCAAGACTAATCTGACTATTTCAAATCGTGGCACAGTAGAAAAAGTCTCCTCGTAGTCGATTCCTTGTTGTTGAGAGTAGCCTTTCGTGACCAACTATGCCTTATGCTTTTGAACACTTCCATCTGCATTAAGCTTTGTCTTGAATATCCACTTTAAGCCTATTGCATTCTTTCCATTAAGCAAGTCTGTCAGCTCCCATGTTTATTTCCTTTAATGGACATGAGTTCTTCTTTCATTGCCTTCTTCCACTCTTCTCTTTCTACTACCTCTTCATAAGTTGAAGGATCTGGAACTAGCAAAGCAAATTCATCTTATTCGTATATCTCCCTTAATGATTTGAATTTATGTGGTGGTGTCTCCTTTGAAGATTCACTTGTTGAGTTATTAGTGTTTGGTCTAACATTTAGTGTAGTTGTTGGGCTACACTCAATTGGAGTGGAAATTGGTGAATTAGCTAAAGTTGAATTTAAGTTTTCTTTAACTAATGGAACTTGTGACTGATCTTCATCGCTTGAACTTCCTCCATTCTAATCCGAACTTGCTTTCTCATTAAACATTACATTTCTACTAACAATTATCTTTCTAGTAGTAGGATTATACAACTTATATTCTTTGGATTCAGAATAATAACCAATAAAAATACATTTTACTAATTTTTCATCTAATTTTTTATGATTTTGAGAATCAACTAAAGCATATGCAATAGAACCAAACACTTTTAAATGGCTTACAGTGGGGTTTGGTCCCTTTCCATGCTTCATATGGAGTGTAATTCTACTTTTGTAGGGGAAATATTTAGCAAGTATACCGATGTTGCTACTGCTTCTGCCCAATATGAATTTAGAAGACCTTTCCCTTTTAATAGACTTCTTGCCATCTCCACCACTGTTCTGTTTTTGCGTTCCACCACACCGTTTTGCTCTGGAGTATATGATGCTATAAGCTCCCTTCAAATTCCATTCTCTTGACAAAATTGATTGAATTCTTTTGAAAGAAACTCACTACCTCTGTTCGTGCGAAGTACTTTTATACTCTTACAACTTTGCTTCTCAACCAATGCTTTAAATTTTCTGAAATTCTCAAATGTTTGTGACTTGAATTTCAAAAAATATACCCACCTCATTATGTTAAAGTCATCCATAAACAAAAGAAAGTAGTAACTTCCTCCAAATGATTCTATATTCATGGGACCACACAAGTCTGCATGAACTAGTTCAAGACATGTTACAGCTCTCTATGCCTTCCCACTAGGAAATGACTTCCTCATATGCTTGCCATAAATGCATCTTTCACATAAATCAATTATTTGAATTTTTGGTAAGCCATAAACCATACCTTTCCTTTCGAGTAGTTGCAATCCTTTCACATTTAAGTGTCCATACCGAAGATCCCATAGCTTGGATTCATTTTGTTCTCCAACAACCAAAGCAAACTCTTTTACAGTGGAGACATCAAGTGGAAACATTCTATTTTTTGTCATTTGAACATTTGCAATCACTTGGCCTGATTGTTTGTTCTTAATGACACATGCTTCATCATCAAATAGAACAGAGTACCCACTAACAAGCAATTGCCTAACACTCAACAAATTTTGTGCTAAATTATAAGCAAATTGAACATCGTATAAAAGCTTTATTTTACCTTGGCTAGTTATAATGGCCACGGTTCCTTTCCCTTCAACCTTTATTTCTTTATCATCTCCCAATGTTACCTTCCTTTTTTTTTTGGCTTTCATCAATCTCCTTGAAGAGTGACATTTTTCCTGTTATATGATTGGAACACTCGCTATTTACAAACCATACTCCACCATATGTGTCAATTGTGTTGTTGTGTGCCATAAACAATTTGCTTTCTCCATTAACTTCTTTTGCATAATTCACCTTTCTATCTTTAAACCAGCAATCAGCTTTTACATGCCCGAATTTTCAGCAATTATAACACTGGATGCTGCCTTTGTTATTGGATTTTTGCTCAAACCATCTACCTCTTCCTTTATCATGGCTGAAATTCTTTCCTCGAAATCCTTGTCTGCTTCTTCCTCGACCTGCTGCTCTTTCATGTTCTTTTGAGCCTTCACCTTTTATTTGAAATGTCTTTTCTTTACTCTTTTCCTCTGTTCTGTTGTTTCTTGCTTTGTGTGATTGTAGAGAACCCATTAACTCATCAAATGAATAAGTTGACAAATTTTTGGACTCCTCAATAGTTGCAACCATATGGTCAAATTTAGGAGTTAAACTCCTTAGCACTTTTGTGACAACATTCCTCTCTGAGATCTCCTCTCCATAGGACCTCAATTGGTTGACAATTGCTGCTACTTTTGTTAAAAAATCCTACACTGATTCACCATTCTTCATGTGCAAATTCTGAAATTCACGATTAAGTGTCTGCAACTTCATTGCAACCATTGTGGATAAGCCATGAAATGCTAGCTGCAAGGTTGTCCATGCCTCTTTTGTTGTTGAGGTTGCTGCAATTTTTGAAAAAATTGATTCATGGACTGCTTGTTGAATAAAGAACAAGGCTTTCGAATCTTTCTTTTTATTTTCCCTCAATCTAGTCTCTTCATCTTGATCATCGTACCCATGCTCCACCAAGTCCCACAACTCCCGTGACTTGAATAATGTTTTCATTTTGATGCTCCAAAACTCATAGTTGTCACCTTTAAAGATTGGCAAGGCTGGTTGGGTTGTGCTCACTGTACTATTGTTATTTGCCATGTAAAAATGCCCCAAAGTATGAAAGTAACCAGCTCTGATACCACAATGTTGGTTTGAACAGAAAAAAGAGACTTATATAATTGAAGAAAATAAGGAGAGTTGAATTGAAAGAGCATATGAGCTGCTATATTATTTTTACTCAATTCACTTCATATCAACAAGACAAATAGCGGTGCCATTTTATAGGCTTACATATAACTAAAATGTAAAAAAATAAGCATCTAGCTGATATTTATTTCAGCACTAACAATCACTTCCTAATAATTAGCTAACAACTTAACTAATAATGAGAAGATATTGCAGAAATTTCCTGCAACAAATTTTGGATCATATCTCCAACATAGAGGAAAGGAGCCATACCCCTTTAACCCGGGAACAATCCTTGAACAGATGGACTAATGTTTCATGTAGACAGCCATGTGAAATGTCAATACCTCGCCGACATAGATTATGCACAGTGGGGGAGTGAATCAGTAAGCACTCTCCATAAAAACATGCGAACCTTAGGAGCAATCAATAGGCGCTATACACACCTCCAAACATTAATACTTGAGTTCACCGATGAACTAGCATCATTACGGTGCTGTGTTAAGCTGAGCACCACTTTCTACCCAGATTTTATCGAATAAGAACCATTTTTAGTATACAACCAGAATTGACTATCTGGAGGAGATAGAAGCATAGAGGTATCTTTAAGATAGCTTCCACTTTAAAAGGTAGGAACAATTCTTTTAATAAAGCCACCCGCCAGTGCTTTGTATCATAATCAATCAAAGAATAAACATGACTTTCAATAGCAATCTGTCTTCTGACTAATGTCTTCATCCCATGCATACCATAAAGCCATTTGTCATGCCATATATCAACCGAATGACCATTCCCAATGCGCCAGCCAACAACCTCATGAAGAATATATCTAGCTTGCATAAGACTGCGCCAAAAATAACTAGGGTTGTAGCCCAAAGAAGCAGTCCAGAAATTACCTCTTATGTAATACTTAGATGACAAAACACGAGCACACAAAGAAGAAAGATTCATCAGCAACCGCTAACCCTGTTTTTCAAGCAATACCAAATTGAAAGAACGGTAATGACAGAATCCCAAACCACCATCAGTCTTGGACTTCGTTAAGTGCTCACTTGCAAGCCAATGAATTTTATTTTTATCACTCATATCACCCCTCCAAAAGCGGTTAATATGCTTTTGTAAATCATCACTAAAGGTTTTGGCCAGCAGAAAATAACTCATAATATATTGGGGGATAGTCTACGCAACTGCTTTAGTAAGGACTTCCTTGCCTGCCCTACTAAGCAAATTTTCTTTCCAACCCTTTAATTTCTTCCAAAGTCATTCTTTAAGAAAACAAAAATTAATTTCTTAGATTTTTCAATCATCGTCGGCAAACCTAGATATTTAACATGGCGATCCACAACCGACATATGCAACAATCTCTGAATCTAAGAATGTTGTCCTTCCGAAATAGTACTACCAAAAGAGATAGGAAATTTTTCATAATTGACCACCTGACCCGATTCATACTCATAGTTCTGCAGTAGAGTTTTAATTGCTTGACACTCAAAATGATTTTCTCTAGCAAATAAAAGGCAATCATCAGCAAAAAAAAATATATGGGAAATAGGAGGACTATGCCGACTTGCTCTAGCAGGATGAATAACACCTTGCAAAACCACTTTCCTTATCATTGATGAAAACCCATTCAACCCGGTCATAAGTCTTACTTATATCAAGTTTCAGAGCCATAATGCCTTTCTTGCTTTTAACTTAAAAGCAATGATAGCATTGTCTGTAATTAATCTACCCGGTACAAAAGCACTCTTGAGTTTCATGAATCAACAATGGCAAAACCATTTTTAGGCGATCAGCAAGCATCTTTGAAATAATTTTGTATGTAATAATGCATAAACTAATCAACCTTAAATCTTTAACAGTAACCGGGGATTTAATTTTCGGAATAAGTGTAGCAAAGGTATGATTCACTATATCAGGCATCACCCCAGAATTAAGAAAATGAAGTACCATAGCAGTAACATCACCACCCACAATATCCCAATATTTTTGAAAAAACAAAGCTTTTATACCATCAGGTTAAGGGGCCTTACTTGGATGAATTGTTTTAATGCACACAGTACTTCTTCTGCAGTGAATGGAGTGATAAGAAGTTCAATATCATTAGGGGACAAGACCGAGTCAATAGCAGATATTGAATGAGGAAAAGACTGCACACCAGACGTAGAAAATAACTCTGAATAATATTTAATAACCAGATTTGCAATGCCCGCTTGACTTTCCTCCCAATCACGGGAATCAGTATGTAATCTGTGAAGCTAATTTTGCTTACGTCGTTTAGATGCTTTGCGGTGAAAGAAGTTTGTATTTCTGTCTCCAGAATGTAACCAAATAGCACATGAATGTTGACGCCAATATTTGTCCTGTTGAGATAAAAGCAAATTGGTTTGCATTTGGAGTGCTTGAACTTAGGTAAAATTCACCGAAGAATAAGAATTCTGTTATAGAGTTTGTAGTTGTTTTAAATTGGTGTCTACGCATTGACTCAGGTTCCTAAAATTATCAAAACTCCACTTCTGCAATGTTGTAGCACACTCAATTTAACTTCGGCTGTAATGCACCCGAAACATCATATCCTCTAGACCAATTCCACACCAAGTTAATGACATCCCGACAAGCAGGTACACTAGTCCACATGGAATCAAATCTTAACACTCTCTTCCGGTGTTGACAGAAAACATATCTTTTTATGGTAGTGAACAACATAGGTAAATGATCAGACACTAATTTAGGTAGGTGACAAACTTGAGAGCTTGGGAAGAGAGACATGAGTTGATCATTGCCCAAAAATCTGTCTAACCTTTCCCGTACATGCGCTGCTCCCCTTCTGCCATTATCCTATGTAGACATCCCACCTTCAAAACCTAAATCACTAAAACCATGTTTATGAACAACCCGATGGAAAGAAGCACTACTGTTATAATCTTAAGCATAATCCCCACTCTTCTCAGAACTATGCAAAACTTCATTAAAATCTCCAAAGCATAGACAAGGAGAAGTATTAGATTGGAGAATCTGATCAAGCATCAACCAAGTCTTATATTTATATTGTTTTTCAAGAAAACGATAAACGCCACACCCTTTCTAAATCTAATTACAAACAATATCATAGACTTCAAAAATAATACAATTAGCACCATAAGAGAGCAATACATCAGTGGACTTCTTCCACAACAACATTAAACCACCAGACCGACCACAACTAGGAACTGAAAAAGTAGAATAATTCACGAACAAATGCTTTAAACCATTAACACGTGAATTAGACAACTTCGAATCCATAATGAACATAACATCAAGGGAATACTTCCAAACATAAAAACATATAGCACGTAACGTTCGAGGGTTCGCCAATCCCCGAACGTTCCAACTAAGTAAATTCATTGGGCCGGGCAAGGCTGCAAAGCAGCCTCTGCCTCGCAAACTGTTTCAACAACAGTAGTAGGACTTGAAATGGAAGCAGCAGAATCAATTCCCATGGCATGAAACACCCCATCAGCACGCCCTTTTTTAAGTAACACATCAATAACCATTATATTACCATCAGTAATTTGAGGGGCAGGACTCTCGGATTATGGCATTGGGGAAAAAACTTGCTGAGGCAAAGAAATCCTATGAGGATGATAAGAAAAGCTACCAAAATATGGTCGCGGGTTTTTCAAGGCTTACAAGTTTGAGTGTAGGAGAATCTTGCTCGCTCAATACCCGAATCGGGACTTTTCAGACTTGGATGCCGAAGAAGATGCTCGAAGCAAGGCCTCTTCTAGGCAGTTGAAGAATCCAATACTTTTTAATTCAGTATTATGAAAGATAAATAAAATAGTTCATTCTCTAAAATTGACAGTACATTTATTGATAACATTTTCGAAGACTGTTCGAGTTCCAATATCGGGGCAATTCTCTTTCCTATTTATCCTTGATCTTATATGCCCCCTTCATCATTTTTTTAATAACTTGGTAAGGGTCTTCCTAATTAGGCTTGAGCTTGCCTGCACCGAAGTTGCCTTTGCGAATGTCAACCCTTATGAGTACCTAATTTCTGACCTTAAATTATTTTGCTCGGAGGTGTCGGTTATGATATTCTATGACCCTCTGTGTATGGGTTTCTGTTAAAATGGATGTCTGTTCTCTCCTCTCTTCAAGTAGGTCTAGACATTTTCGAGCATTAATATTAGGGAAAAGGTGCATTTAAGCCCCTAATGTTTTATCAAAGGAGCTGATAAGCCCTTTTATTTTTTTTGGACCATTTAAACACGAGTTTCATGTTTTCCTTTGTTTTTAGCCCCCCTGGTAATGGTGTTTTCATTGAAAGAAATACCATCATCAATTAAAGCTGATGTGGAGTAGATAATAGGTCAAAAAATTTGGTCGTTAAAGTCATTACATCAACAACTTCTTCTCCTTATTCTCCTTCTTTACCCTCCCATGAAAATCCTTATGATTTTTTCCCCAAATTGGAAACCCTAAAATATGGTTTGAGGAAAAATTAGCTTAGTAGGAATGGCATCATTTTCCTCATTGTCTTCATCTTCGGCTTCAGGAAGCTCAAGACATAGTCAAAGAAGTAATATGGAGTTGGATTCTAAGGGAGAGAAGAAGTTCTGCTATTGTCGAACTTGAGGGTTGAGATTCATGGCTCCTAGATGGACATCATGGACTGATGATAATCCTAGACGTAGGTTCTATGGGTGTCCAAATTATAAGGTAAGTGAGTTATTTTTAAACTTGAATCAAATTAATTTTATACTTCAACCTTTATGTGATTATGAATTTCTTGTAAAAAATTGACAGGTTAATGGGTGTGGGTTTTTTGAATGGCATGACCCACCTGTGAGTAAAAGAGTGAAGAATTTGCTTAATGAACTAAAGTATGACAAACTTATGTTGTTGGCTAAAAACAAGCAATTGAAGGCATTGAGAAATAGTGTTGGAAGTAGTATAGAGGATGATTTGAATGTGGTATGGAGACAGTTGCAGATATTAAAGAAAGAAAAAGATAAAGAAATTGACAACTGCAAGAAGAAAATTATATCAGCTTATATTGCTTGTTGTATTTCATGGATGATATTTGTAAGTGGACTGTCCACAAATATCTTCCATGAAATACAACAAGCAATATATGAAGGACAATCATATAAGTGGACTGTCCTTCATCAACTACCTTTTCAATGGACTGTCAAGGCTACATAATACAAATAAATAATTTCCCATACTCCATCACCCACAACTCAATACAATATATATAGACCAACACAAAATAGAATTTCAAAGAAAATAAATACTCACATTCTATATTGATTTTCCTGTGTTTAATTCGACATGGCATCCATAACCAACTTCAGTATGTTTGTCTCGCCTTCCACATATGCCTCCCAAGGTCCTTGCTGACTGTTCAAGTTAGTGATATGCGACACTAGGTTGATTACATGTGACATTGCTCTGAGTTGAATAAGGTTATGACTCTGGTTGTGGCATTGAAGCACTAGTTTGTGTTTCAGTTGTGTTTTCCTTTGCAGATGGTCTGACTCTCTTTATCCCAAATGCAGTAGCCTGAAAAAATGATTAAATTATTAATAAATATTTTAAACAATGTACATCAAATTTACAATGAAAATGCATAAAAACTTGATTCCCTTTATTTGGACAAAGCCTTCTATTGTGACCAACTTGATGGTATAATCCACACTTTTGTTTAAGGCCTTTCTTACACAGTTTACCATTATTGTTTATACTTGAAGGGTTTAGCTTGTTTGATGCTCTGACTCTCTTTGTCCTTGGTCTACCACTTAACTTCACTTGTGGTGGTGGTTCAATTGCATTGTAATCCTCACACCTCATAAACCTTTTACTTGGAACAGGTTATAATGGAATCTAATAAGTAGCCATGTAAGTGCACTTATGGAACCACTTAGTAATCACAGACATGGTGTTTAACTTGGAGTGGTACATGGCATATATTCCATTTGCATATGGGATGCCGATTAAATCCCATGACCTACATGTACACAATTGTTTATCTAAAAACACTGTGTGCTTATCTGCTCCTTCCCCAATCTTATAACCCACATCATGATTGAAAACCACCTTACACCAGTAGCATTTTCTTTATTGTCTTAAAATAATCGCATGCAACTTGGGCTCCATTCATTGAACCACTTATCAGCTATACATTTATTCTCTCCGATTCTGTTCATAGCTTGAAGTCGAATGTCCTCTAACATGGTTACAATAGGCTTATGCCTTGCAGGAAGTATCCATGAGTTAAAACACTTTGCTATATTACTATCCACCATATGACTCTTGTATCTTAAACTAAAGTATGCCTTACATCAGTTATATGGAGGATACTTTAGAAGGTCTTCAGCTGCCTTGGCACTAAGTTCACCTAATTTGATAAGGTTGTCCTTAAATTCTTCTTCATATGAATTCCATGCACAGGCCCAAAATTTTTTTCTCAATTCCCCTCCTCCCCATCTTTTTGACCAGTTTGAAAATATATGCCTTGCACACCAACGATGCTCAGCATTAGGCAAGACATGTTAAATAGCATTAACTAGTCCCTAGATGAGAGTGACAAAGATAAACATACAACAAAAACACCCTATGAACATGTTATAGCTTTAAATGAACTCAAACAACACCATTTAATAAATGGGTAAAGGCAAGACATATTACTGTAGACACCTAATTTCGGGATGATATGTTATGGATGTAACAAAGGACTCTAGTGATGAAAATGTCTTCGAAACTTAATCCTTAAAAAATTCTAAGGGCTTTTAAAGGAAGGGTTTAATGTTTTCAGGGACTAAATCGCAAAGTTCTTTTTAGGACCTAATTGTAAAATTTAAATTTTTTTGGGGGCCTTTTTGTAATTAAATGTTAAAAAAAAGAGCATCGAAATTCCATAATTCCGACTAAAATTATGTAATTCCGATCGAAATTACAACAATTCCGATCAGGATTGTATAATTCCGATCAGAATTACACAATTCTAGTCAGAATTGAATTCTTCCGTTTTCCTATTTCTAAATTACTTCCAATTTAGTATTTTAATTGATTTAAACTTCCTAATTAATTCAATCCAAATTGGTTTAAACTTCCTAATTAATTCATTCCTAATTGGTTTAAAATTCCTAAATACACTTTAAGAATTAGAATCATATTAGGATTAGGGTTAGGCCTCCTGGTTCTACTATAAAAAGAAAGGAAGAAGCAGTAGAAAAGGGGGGGGGGGAAGCATAAAAGGGAGAAAAAGCGTAAAAGGGAGGAAAGCGTAAAAGGAGAGAAAAAGGGCCGGGGGGGAAGCATAAAAGGGAGAAAAAGCGTAAAAGGGAGGAAAGCGTAAAAGGAGAGAAAAAGGGGCGTAGAAAGGAAAAGAAAGAAGGAGAAGAGAAAGGAAGAAAAACATGATTTTATTCTTCTTATTTTTTTTTACAAAAAATTCTTTTGATTCAACAATCAATTCAAGACTTGTGAAGAACTTTAAGGAGAAAGATTTGAAGATTTGTGAAGAACAGTGAACTATCAATCTAAGGAGCACCCTAAATCATCCATAAACATATCATATTCTTCTATTATTCTTTTATTTATTTATTTATTGGTTTATTTATTTATTATCCTATTTATTTTATCATAATTTATTCATTAATTTTTTTTTATGGTGACTATGGAGGAAAACACATGGTGATTATATGAGGAAGATGAAATTCACAGAATACTATGATCAAGCCCTATAGAGATTTAATTTCTAGGGTTTTATTTTTATTGTCTTTATTTTATTTTATTTTATTCTTTATTTTTATTTTTTTTATTAATTATTTTATGAATTAATGTAATAGCCCCAATAGTGGGAATAGTAGTAAAATTATGTGTGTGGTTGCATGATTTTCAAATTGGTTAGTAAAATTAGGTTTCAATTTGGTAATCATTTAAAATCAATGAAGGAAGTAGATTAATTTAGGTTGCGTGTTAATAAAAAATTAGGATTTTAGTAAGGATTAATTTAGTTATTTATTTGATCTTATTTAATTATTTTTATTTATTTGATCTTATTTAATTGTTTTTTATTTATTTTTGAGCTTATTTATTAGTTTTATGTGTTTTGAGGCCTTAAGACCATTTTAGATTTTGATTTATTTATTTTATCCCATATCACTTAATAATTAATTAGGTTTAATTAATTAAAATATATTTTTAGGTCCATAATTAATTAGATTTTAGGTTAGAAATATCCTTAGACTCATCTAGTCAATTATACATAGGCCTACGTAACTCAATTTAATTAATTTAGACTTAGCCCATTTAATTTAAACTCTTTTTTCATAATTTGTAGATTTAAGATCACTATTTAATTAAAACATGTAGAATTAGGCCCACTAATTTAAATATTCCATAATTTGTAGAATTAGGTCCATTTTTTAAAATACATAGACGTAGGTTCATTTAATTAAAATCAAAAGGAATTAGGTCTTTAGGTTCACTTATACATTAAAACATGTAGATTTAACTCATTTAATTAAAATTCATGTAGATTAGACTAATGTAGGGGTTATATGATTGAATGCATTATTTACTTGTATATTTCATGACTAGTTTGCCTTGGAGTTTATTGTTTTTGGTTTATATGAAATTGCTTGTAAATAGAGAATAAGATAGTAATTCATAAAGTAATTATAAATGAACACAAGATTGAAAGAAGTTAGTATTTCGTATCCAGAATTTTCTAGTTGTGGTGCTAGCTTTCTTTTAGGGAATCGAGTACCACTTTTTTGATTTGTCCTAGCTATTACCCTAGGTGGCGACTCCTCATCTCCACGTCATTTCTTTATGACAGTGGTTAGTGTGTTCTCTAGAGCCCTGAGCTCAAACAGTGACGCGGTTTCTAAAATCTTAGACGCGCGCTAAACCCCGCCGTCTACAATTACAAATGCTTTTTATAATCAAAATAGAACAAAAAATATAACTTTTGCATGTCTGAGATGAGAGTTAATGTAGAGCCATCACCTAGCTCAAGTTCTTGAGCTAACTAACATAAAAACCATTTCCAATTGTTTTTATTTTCTTTATCAATGATTGTCTAAGCAATTGGAAACATCTTGTCATCTCCATCAACCCCAACATCAGACAAAAGCTGGCCTTTATAAATTCCCTTTAAAAAATAGCCATCAATTACAATTAAGGGTCTACACCCTGCCTTCTAACCTCTCCTACAAGCATCAAAACATATAAACATTCTTCTAAACACCCTCTGCCCTTCTTTTAAAGCTTCTTTGCATAGTTCAATCTTAGCCTTGGTTCCCAGATTACTTATCTTTAAGGCAGCTGCATAAGCTTCTAAATAACCGAACTCAACTCTAAAACTTCCATCAAGTTCTTGAATCACCTTTCTCTTAGCCCTTTTACACTTGAACAAAGAAACATTAATCTTTAAAACTTGCTCTGCTTCATTCTTCATGTCTGTGACCTTGAAAGTAGGATTTTTGTAAATTTTGTCCTTAAAATGTTTTGCCAAGTAGTGGTATGAAGCACTAGGAAGCCTGAAATCTCTATAACATCTATGATCTGGATTATGTGTTTTCACAGCCAACCCTAAGTTATCCCTATCTTTCAAAATGAAAAGAAGAAATGGACACCCATCTTCATTAACACACCTCACCCTAATCCTATGAGGTTCATTAGGATTAATTTTCAACTTCTTACTAAAGGCAATTGCTTAGTTTGTTATTGCTTTCCTTGTTTCTGCAGCATTTGCAAAGGTCATCCCCAACACAAAGTGAGGTTGGTTTGCATTAAATTGTAATTTTTCATTGCATCTTTGTTTCTCAAATTCATCCTCTTCATCTTCATCACTCAAATTAGTACTATAACTTTCATTTTCTTCATTAATCTACCCATTTTCCTCTTCCTCGCTTACAAACCCATTTGGAGGAATATAAGTTGTGTTAACATCTGCTTCTCTACAACCTATACCCCTTGCATTGTTTCAGCTAAACTGTGTATTTGCCTCTATATTCTCATTAATGGGACCTTCATTTTCATTTACTTGATGTGCATTTACTTCCTCTTCATTTACTAAATTTGCCTCTGTATTAACATTTCCAACCACCACTTCATTTTCTTCGTCAGCATTCACATTAATTTCATTTGTAGCCTCTGTACTCACAGGATTAAACTCTAACGCTAATATGTGAGTTTCAAACTGAGGTGAATCCACTTTATAGTCAATATAAAACTCAATTTCCCCAACCTAATTGTTCTCTGTTATGTAATTTAACACTCACCTTACACTATTATCATCATTCACTAGAAACAACCCATCCCTCAAATTTTTCTTAGCTCCAACATAAAAATTTTCTTCACATTTTTATAACCTAAGCTAGTCTGGTATTTATAGAGTATATCCCCATAGCACATGTAATCTGGATCGAAGTCAAACAAGGTCTCCACTTCCCCATTCACGTAAAGCAACTCATCTTTTTCATTTACCTCCTATTTACCCCCATAGTGAAAAATCAAATCCACTGTTTCATCCATACAACCACTGTAACGTAAAAAAACAAACAAAAAAAATAATCAAATATCTTTTTCTAATCAAAAGTATGTTTGAATATATCCCTTTTACATAACACAAGAAAGAATCCAATAAAGTTCTTTACTTATTTTATTACTAAAATAAAAAAAATGCCCTAAAACTAAAAATCAGGACCACCACCATGTGATTTTATTCAACAAAACAAATGAAACTAGATTAAACTTCAACATTATTTGTACCTATTTTTCATAGCAATAATAGCAAATAAGAATCACCTCCAGCAGCTTTACCATCAAAGAAAACGATAACTCCCTTGTTGTCTCGATCTCCTTTCGCTTGTTGTCTCAATCTCCTCCTTCAATGGCTAGATTAGATTTTTATTTTTAGGGTAAAAATTGTTTCAATATCTGTTTGTTAAAGACAGTATAGTTCAGATATTTTTTGGAAAGGCGATAAAATAACTCCTTCAAGTTGATACTGAAAATGTGCGACCCATTTACTATTGCATAAAGACCATGTTAGTTACAGTAACGACAGTATTTCTTTTAATTAAAACACCGTTACGAGGGGGGCTAAAAATAAAGGAAAACATGAAACTCGTGTTTAAATGGTCCAAACAAAACAAAAAGGGCTTATAAGCTCCTTCGACAAAATATTAGGGGCTTAAATGCACCTTTTTCCTTAATATTATTGACTTCATAATCTAGATTCTCGGTTACATGGTAGCTTGCTGATCCAATCTCCACTGGGATTACTGCATCCATCCCATAAGTTAGTCTGAAAGATGTTTTCCTTGTGGGAGTTTTAGGCGTAGTTCTATAGGCCAAAACGACATTGTTGAATTCGTCGACCCAGTTCCCTTTCTTTTTATCTAATATTTTCTTTAGCCCTTGCATGATGATCTTATTAGTGACTTCTGCCTGGCTATTTATTTGTGGATGAGCTACTAAAGTAAACCAGAGCTTTATTCTAAGATCCAAACTTCTAAATTTCTTGTTGTCAAACTACTTCCCATTATCTGTTATTAGGGTGTGTGGTATTTTGAATTTACAGATGATTTCTTTCTAAAAAAAGTGTTGGATCTGGGCCTTAGTGATGGTTGGTACAACTTTGACTTTTATCCACTTAGTGAAGTGATCTATGGCCATAATTAGGAACTTCTTCTAGTAGGTTGAAGTAGGAAATAGGTCCAAGATGTCCATTCCCCATATTGTAAAAGGCCAAGGACTCCTGATTAGATGTTGAGGATTATAAGGCTTATGGCTGAGGCGAGCAAACTGTTGACACTTGTGGCATTCCTAAGCTAATTTCTAAGCATCTTGGGACATGGTAAGCCAATAGTATCCTTGGAGAAATGTTTTTTTGATCAATGAATGATGAGGTTCTTAGGCTCATTAAATTCCTTCATACATTTCTCTAAGCAAGTAATTTCCTTCTTATGGTGATACATATTTAAACCATGGATACGAGAGAGACCTTCTGTAGAGTTCCTTGTGGCACATTGAGTAGTGCACAACTTTTTTTTTAATTTTTGAGTTTTTAACTTATCTTGTGGAAATATCCCATGCTCAAGATACTAAATAATTAGTTTCATCTATTCTACTACTTCTTGTATGTCCATGATCTTTGCTTCCTCAATGCTTAACTTTATCAATTCCTCAGGAAGCTCGAGTTTTTTGAATGTCTAATTATCTTCTACTACTAATTTGGCTAGTGAATCTACTTTTGAGTTTTCACTTTTAGGGATTTAGATGATTTCCCATTGTCCCCCATCCTACTTGAACTTCTTTAGAAGCTACCTGACTTTCTCAACATATTTAACGATGCTTAGGTCTTTGATTTGGTATGTTCTTCTAACTTGGTTTACCACCAGTTGTGAGTTAAAGTATATCTTGAGATGCTCAGCTCTGACATCGGTGGCTATTTTTAATCTAGTAATTAGTGCTTTATACTTGACTGCATTATTAGTGGAATTATACTTTATCTAAACTGCGTATCTGATAGTGACTTTATATAGCCCTATAAGAATGATTCTAGCACCGGATCCTTGTATGGATAAGGCTCCATCAATGTAAAAATTCCATTTTGGGCATTCAAAAGGAGAAAAATCTTCCACCGTCATCTCTTGTACAAAATCTGCCAGGGTCTGAGCTTTTATTTGTTGTCGAGGTTCATAGCTGATGTTAAATTCTTTGAGGAATATTGACCATTAAACTAGTATGTTAGATGTCTTAGGTCTTTGTAAGATTTTCCATAGTGGGAAAGTTGGATCTTATAATGATTGAGTGGGCCTAAAAATAGTGTTGGAGTTTCCGAGACGTGTGTGCGACGACCATAGCTAACTTATCCATTTTGGGATACCGAACTTCTAACCCTCTAAGTATTTTACTGATGTAGTATATTGGATTTTGTTGACTTTCTTTTTCCCTCACCAATATCGATGCAATTGACTTTTGACCAATAAATAGATATAAGGACAGTGTTTCTTTAGGAATCAACCGACCAAGTAAAAGTGGCGAGGATAGGAATTTTTTGATGTCTTAAAAAGGTACCTGGCATTGTTCATTCCATATAAACTTCTTAAAATTTTTTAATGCTCAGAATAGTGGTAAACACCACTTGGCTTAACAGAAGATGAAATGTCCTAAGGCTATTATTCTGCCATTTAGTTTTTACAACTCGTTGATTGATATTAAAGCTTTTATCTTAGGAATGGCCTCCATTTTTCCAGATTAGCTTTAATTCCTCTGTGGGATATCATGAATCCTAGGAATTTACCTGCTTTTACTCTAAGAATACACTTATTTGGATTAAGCTTGATCTAGTATTAGTTCAGTATTCAAAGAATTTGATCAAGGTCATCAGAATGCTACTCTATATGTTGGCTCTTGACAATGATGTCATCCTTATATAACTCTATGTTCTTTCCAATTTGATCTTGTAACATATGATTCATCAACCTTTGATATGTTACTCTGGCATTCTTCAGCCTAAAGGGCATAACCTTGTAGCAATAAAGACCTTCATGGGTGATAAACGACGTCTTTTCCTTATCTTCTTTCTTTATTGGTATTTGATGGTACCCTTTATCAGCATCTACAAAGCTATACAAATAGTGACTGGTGGTTAAGTCTACAAGTTGATCTATTGTTAGCAATGAATAACGGTCTTTAGGGCATGCTCTGTTGAGATCAGTATAGTCCACACACATTTTATACTTTCCATTGAACTTTTTTACCAACACCATGTTGGCTACCCATTCTAGGTGTGTTATCTCTTTAATGAATTTGGCTTCTAGCAATTTCTTTGTTTCCTTAGTGATTACCTTCTATCTTTCGTATGTGAAGTTCCTCTTTTTCTGAATAACTGGCTTTACTCTTGGTTTGATGTTCAGACTATGTGAGGCAATCCGAGGATCTACTCTAGTGATCTCAAATGCTTAAGAAGTAAAATTGTTTGAATGTTTAATGAGGACCTTGCTTATTCGATACTTAACTTTATTATTAAGCTCATTGTTGATCCTTACTGTCTTTCCTTCAGTAATCTATAAGGTCTGGACCTAGGTAATTGGTTCAAGATTAGCTCATTGCTTCTTCGCTTCCCATGATTTTAGAGGGAATGCTTTAATCTAGGGTTTGACTGCCATCTGATAGCATTACCTAGCCATATGTTAATCTCTAAAAATTGTTAGGACCAGGCCTTCAAGAGGAATTTTCATGGTCAAACGCCGGATACTTGTGACTACATCGATCTCATAGAATATTGGTCAGCCTATAATGCTATTGTACATGAGAGGAAGATCTACCATATTGAATTGAGCTTTGACATCTTTCACTTCCCCAGTATCTCAGTCGCCAAATTCTAAACTTCACTATATTAATCCTATCGATTGGGTGGTTCGTCTACAAAAGCTTGTAATAGGATTCTGAATCGCTTTCAAATCAGTGATAGAACCTCCCATTGCTTTGTAAGCATTCAAAGAGAGTGCATTAATAATTCTTCCATCATCAATCAACAATCTTTTTACCAAGTAATTATTAATGAAATTGCTCACCACTAAGGCATCATTGTGAGGGTGCTTAACATGTTTCTTATCTTTTGGACCAAACATGATAGCATGCTTCTTTTCATGGGTGAACCCTTCTTCGTGGGATCTCTTAAACCTTTTCTTAGTTGGCTCTCCTCTAATAATCATGTTGATAACTCCGGCTACTTTAATCCGAGCTTTCTTTGGCTCTGGCTTATCCCTATCCTGACCATACGGATCTTTGTTCCATCTAATTATGTCAATGAAGTTATCGAGTTTATAATTGTGTATTAATCTTTCTATGGCATTCTTTAATTCTCCGCATGCCTCAGTTTTATGCCTATAATCCCGGTGGTATTAACAGTAGTACCTCCTATCTTGCATGACTCTCCTGGTTGGACTCTGCCTTCTAACTGGGGTTATGCCCAAGCCATTTTGTCTGATCCACATTAGGATTTTAGATTTGGAAGAGTTTAATGGTGTATACTTCTCTGCCTCCTTTTTGAATCCTTCTACTGGGTTTCTGAAGTTTGATCGTTGGAAGCTTGACCTTCTTAATCTATCATCTTTCTTGATAGTTTTTTTTCATTATCCCTATGCATTCTTCTATCTTCATCCATCTTTATCATCTTTATTTCCATAGCCATTACCTTAGTGAAGGTACCGGGTTCTTTTATCATTATCTTGTCTTTGAGCTTTCCTAACTAAGTTTGAAATTTCTTGGCTAATTCTTCAAAGGAGGAGATAGAATTCTCAGAAAGCTGGTGGAACCACTTACGAGCATTCTTGATGAGTGTACTAAGACCCTGCACATGATTCCATCATTTACATTCTGAAGTAACATCCTGGTCCTAAATGAGGATATATGGTTAATTAGATCTCTGGTTCTGTCGAATTGATCTAATTAAGGCATTCTAAACTTGGTCAAGATCTCCATCTAGATTATTCTGCTTACGAAGGGTGTCTTTCCTTCTAGAACACATTTATCTTCTTTCCTCAATCCATTACGAGCTTTATGCATAACTTCTTCAACTTTTTGAGTTATCTTAGAGTCATTAAGGGTGGTCGAAATTATTGAGCTAGATTCTCTTTCTGGAGTTTTATGATTTTCTCTATTTCCACTAGATACATTCAGAGCTGCTGCTGCTGCTATATTATTTTCTGGGTGAGTTGCTCTAGGATTGTCGCTTTGAATTAAGGCATTCATCTGTTGTTGCATTAGGGTCATCTAGGTTTGAATATTTTGAGTGACTGCTTCTTTGCTCATCGGGGATAGGTTAAGTATTTGGGTTGTTATGTTCAAGTTTAGTGTGTTTATGGCAGGAGTCTCTAGTAGGCTTGGAAAATGTACGAAAGGTATAGGTCTGTTGTTATACTGAAGAAGAGCATAATAAGAGAAGTCAGTGCCTAAAGCTAACCACCCCCTGAGTATTACCAGTTGGAGTGTATGCTCCAATTGGGGCCTGAGATGAGGGTCTGACATGTTGAAAAGGGGCCAATGGAATTATTGTCTGAAAGGGTGCTAATAGGTTTATTGGAGGAATGGGAGCTGATGGATTGATTGGAGAAATAGGAGCATATGGAATGATGTGTGTGAATAGAGTTGAGATTGATGGTGGACTAGAAGTCATAATGCCAACATCTCATTTGGTAGATGCTTAATGGCTTTTAACCCAAGAATTCTCATAAACGATGCCACTAGATAACTTGTTTCCAGAACTCCTAAGTTAGAACCTTATAAGGGATCAAAGAAAGGCAAGATCAGAGCTGGGAAAGATCCCCACAAACCCTATGATGCCTAAGTCAAAGAATACAAAGAGAGAATTTTAAAGAGATAAAGAGAGTAAGGAGTATGAGAAAATAGAATGAATGAGAATGAGGGATATGAAGTCCTATTTATAGGGATAGTAAAGCTCAAATATGAAAGAAATAGGATTCCTCTTTGATTAATGTCATGTACTTAGTTGGAGAGTGTTTCTTACTATCCGAGAGTCTCCTTAATTAGGAATTTTTTTTCCTATTTGGTTTGGGCGTCCTTCTTCTACAAGTAACCCCTGTATAGCAAAATAAAAATCTTAGTTAAATAGAAATATATACATACATACATGCATATATATATATATATATATATATATATATATATATATATATATATATATATATATATATATATATATATATATTATTGTATCTAAACTTTAGTCAAACCGTATACTTTTTGTGATCCTCTAACTTGTGTTGTTCTTTATCTTGATCATAATTGTATGAAGCTAGTTACTCTAAAATTATAATTTATCATATTTCTTTGAATTTTTTCACTTGTAGTAAAAATAAGTTGTAGTCCATGACAGAAATTTGGGTTAATTATAAAAAAAATTACAAATTTTATCATATTTTTCAAACTTATTATAAATTTTTAGTTATAATAAATTGATTTATAATGTTTTAAATAAGTAATAATATTATCAAGTGATCAATCAAGTTAAAAGCCTATTAATTTCTACATAGTTAATTACTAATTTGGTTTGAGAATAATTCCCCCAACACTTTTGTTTCGGAAGTATGCATAGTGGAAGTATTACTTCCAAATACTTTTATTTATTTGCATTAATATATCACCTACAATTTTGGAGTAATTTGTAATTAAATCCATAAAATTCTATAATTAAATATTTTAAACCATAAAAATAGAATCCATTACTTGCCGTAACAAGGAATAGCACTGAAATTATTTCATACATATTTTTCATACTTTTAACTACGTAGAGTATGATAATAAAATTCAATTGCGAAAAAATGTTAAATTTAGTTGATATGAAAATATAAATTTTGTAATAAAAGATTTTTATTATTTGATACAAGAGCATTATTTATAGCAAATAATATATATGTAGCTACGAACTTATTTCTCACAAATAAATATATGGAGTTTTTTTTTTAAAGAAATATATGGAGTTAAAATGAACTTATTTGCTATAAATAAAATAATATGATCCTTTATATGGTTAAAATTTAGATTTTTATTTTATCTTACATGCTATTTAATTATAGCATTATCTTTTTTTTTTTTAAAAATCTATATCCTTTAATATATATTGCACACCATCATTTAGCTATTGCAGGTCATTTGTATAGGACTAATTGGAGTATTGGTCATGGTATAAAAGATTTTTTAAGGCTCATGAAGGTCCATTTACAGGTCAATGCCATAAAGGCTTATGTGAAATACTAACAATGTCATGACATGCTCAATTATCTTTTAACCTAGCAAGGTATATTGATGTCAAAAATTATAAGGAAAAGGTCCAAACATGACCTTAATGTTTTGCCCTATTCCCACATTGGCACTTAATATTTTTTGCGAGTCGTTTATGCCCTTAATGCTGACAAAATGAGAGCATTTAAACCAAAGAGCTAAACGTTGTTAATTTTTGTTGTTGCCACAGCTAATGTGTCATATGTAGAACCCACTTCATGTGAAAAGAAAAAAAGAAGGTGATGTGGCACATGGGACCCACTTCCTGGTATAAAAAAAATGGAGTTTTCAATAACACCTTCATACTGAGGTCGCTGTTCATATCAAGGCTGCTGCAATACATACCCAGAATCCTAAACCTGTTGCTGCATTTGAACTCGAGGTTCGGATTAGAGATATTGATCTTTGGATCAATTGGATTAGCAGGAACCCTAGTGACTCAAGATGGGATTTGAATAATTTGATCTTGACAAATCATTATTGCTTTTGAAGATTGATAGCATTGCTAAGGCTACTATCACTGAGAAATAAAAGCAAACAAACGCAAAATTCAAATTCTAATAGTTTATCGACAATTAAATCAGCAATAGAATCACAAAGATTAGGTACATCTAACATGTATCAGATGTGTTAAACATAACATAATAAAAGGGTTAAATTTAAGTACCTTAAAACAGAGTCTAGAGAAGCTAAATTGACAGTAGAAGCGCCACCACTACTATCGCTACCAGACTTCTGTTGTGTTTGGGGAACAACCATCAACTGCGGCTGAGCCAAAAATCCTAGGTTTTGCACGACTATAACTAAGAATGACAGCACCTGCTGCTGATTTTTTTCCATTCCTTGAACACAATCTCTCAAGAGAAGCAATTTATTATATGCATTTTCCTGATACTGCCTAAGCTTAACTAACTCTTGCATTAGTGCATTTCTATTAATCTTCAGATTCTCAATTTCCTTCCACAGCCCCTCATTTTCAATTTTGTCATAGGAACAAGTGGCAGAAAGAATAAAAGTGTGGATGCAGGGTGCCATAGTTTAGCAAAGTAAACCTTGAGTAAATATTCAATTTCCAATTGAGGTCATATACATGTTAGAAGAACATAATTCTAAACCACAATCACATTGCATCCTATGCAATCAATTTCCAACTAAGAACTTCCCCAATTCCCAAAATTGAGCAAATAGAAATGAAGTCTTTAAATTCTAATATTTTATTATTATGAAAAGTTTGTGAACCTTCATTACTTAATAATACTCAATTCCTGAACTAAATTTAAACCTTAGCTATTTTTTCCACTAGCTCATTTTCTTTCCCTATGATCTCTTGAATTGCTAAGCATTTTCTAGCCATTATCTTGACACCCATTGTCTGTCAATAATTAATACATCAACAAGGGTCAGGTATTACAGTCATAAACATTATGGGAACATAAATTTTAAACAACTAAAATCAAACAATATCGAACTGAGAAAAAGAAAAAACAATTCATAAAAACTACCATTGGCATTAAGCTTATTCACTTTTAGGTGAATAAGAAAGAACAAGAGCTAATAATAGAAGTTCTTCAATGAAAATTAGCATGTACCGCTTTTTTTATAGAATTAACTTCATAAGAGATCCATACAAAAAAACAAACAAATTCATAAAAAAAATTATTGTCGAATCATAAAACATTTCAAAGTTGATAACTTTCAGATTGAGATATAGCTTTCAATTATAACACATTAAATATACCTGGAATTCCATGCAGTCCCAAAATCACTACTTAACAATAGAAGAGCTTTGCTATGCTTCAGAACCTCACTTTCTAGAGATGAAAATCTACATGAATCATCATCTTTAAGAGACAAATTCTCATGTCTCTTAAATTGTTTAATGGTATTCATGAATGCATCTTTGGTAGCTTTATACAGTGGAAGAACTACAATTAATAAATTGAGATAGGGGCGGTAGCTTTCTATAACCAATAGGAACACCATGGTCTAATCTCTCATCATCAAAAAAACCTAATTTTGGTACTCACCACCACCACCACCCATCATAGCAGAAGAACCCATAGGAACACCAACAACGCTGTTGCCACAACCTAAAATAGCTAAAGAAATAGGCAAGGGCAGTAAAGATGATGAAATTACTATAAAACCCTCATCCTATCTTTGCCATCATTCTTATCCTTTGTCGTCGCCACTACCACCACCTTGTTTTGGATTCTTCTGGAAACCTTCCCCATCTCTAAAAATGGAGTCTTAAATATTTGGTCCAAATATTCCTAAAAAACATGTTCTTGCTGTATTCTTTATATGTTGCCCAAAAAAAAAAAAACACTTGTTCACACCATTAAAGTAGTTAATTGATTGGTTGTTTTCCCTTAGCTTCCATCTCCGGTAAATTTGATGGTCCTTGTAGACTGTGATATGTTCATTGAGCTTTGACTCTTCCTCTTTTTTTTCCTAAGCTCATAAGGAATTAGAAACCTTCTTTTAGGATCAACAAAGTGTTTCCCTTAATTTTTCTCTCTATTTTTTCTTACTTTCGATAATAACAATGTTTAGTTTTAGGATTTTGTTCTTTTGGGTGGTAAAATGGACAAATCACCTTCTTCTTTTTTTTTACAGGAAGCGGGACCCACATATGCCACATTAACTGTGGTAACGACAAAAGTTAAGAATGTTTAGCTCTTGGGTTTTAAAAAAATATATATCAAGGGAAACAGCATTAAGGGCATAAACAGCCCACGAAAAACATTAAGTGCTAATGTGGAAATAAGGCAAAACATTAGGGTCATATTTGGACCTTATCCTAAAATCATAATTTTTTTTACTTTTAAAAATTTATATATCAAACTTTAGAATTTGACAAAATTAACTCAATTTAACAAATTATTTACAATTTTAGCACAATTGCAAGTTGATCAAAATAAGAAAAGCAAAATATATATGTGAAATCTAAAGTAATGTAGCTATTCTTTACTTTTGTGAATTGCACTTCCACATCATCTAAATACTAATTATAATAGTAAGAACCTTAGTAATTTTTAAAAAATATAAAACCAAAATGGAACAGTTTATTTAATTTGTAAAAATATGTTCATTTCCTTTTTTACCTAATTTTAAACTTTCATATATATATATATATATATATATATATATATATATGATCAAATCATACTTATGTTAAAACTGTAAATAATATACCAAATTATGCTAAAATAGTAAATTATATGTCTAATTAGGCTAATTTTATCAAGTTTTAAAATAAATATGTAAAAGATCTAAAGGTTGTGATTTTTGGCATCAATATGCCAAAAAAAAATCATTATTTTGATTTAATTTTAGAAAGGAAAATTTTTTTTATTGTTATTTTCAATATGAGATTTGAGACTTTAGTTTCACATTTATATTTTTTTTTTACCACGAATTTAATTTTAAAAAAAAATTATTTTTAACAAATAACCTAAATGGTTAAGTCTCATAGCATTGGTTGAAAAATAAGAGAGTAGAGGCAGTTGAAAGATTGAACCTTCCAACTACAAATTTATTTATTATAGTGGATAATAATAATTATTAGTCGTAATGTCCGTTTATGTGGCTGAATTTCTATATGAAAACTTTACTTTTTTGCTAACATTTTTTTTTTTGCTTTGTTCATAAGGCGTACTATGTAGGTTTCAATTGTGAAAGGTACTTTTAAACCGATATCATATTCAAACCAATTTTCCACTCATATCGGGTTAGTCCATGAAGGGATAAAGTGTTGACCATTGTGGTACTTCATACTTGAGCGAGAGTTCGAACCCTTGATCTCACTTAAAGTACGAAAATGCCAAATTACTCACACCAATCACTAAAGATTAATTTTTAGCTAACATTTTTATTAGCCATGAATCTAACATTTGAGACAAAAAAAAATCTAAATAACTAGCTATAAATTTATTTATTTTTGTAGCTAACATCATATATTAGTCATCAAATATAGTGGCTAAAAATTTTAGATATAAAACAATTTATATTTATAGCTAATTGATATTATTAGTTATGACTGTAACTTTTGTAGCTAACTTCATGTGGCTAATTAACTTTTAACTTATAGAATTACCTATGTGTATAAAATATATTTAGCCATAATTTTTATAGCTTATATATATATATATATATATATATATTAGAAAAAAAAAATCATATTTGTTACCATAAGTGGAAAAAGCAAGTTTAGAATCGTTTCCAAACATATGATCTTTTATGAGGCAAAACCCAATAGCATAAACAAAAAACGTTACTCAATAATGGCAAACCAAAAATAATAGATTTTTTTTTCCAGAAATTTAAATTTTCGATTTTAATAATTGACTATATCTAATAAAATTTATTTATATTTATATCAATAAATATTTAATTTTTTAGAGATTATGAATTAAAGAAAGAAAGAAATATGAAAAAAAAAATACTAACATCTTCGATTAGCCTATTTAAATTTAAGATCTTAATTGATTTGTATAATCATTTCAAAAATTCATGGATATTATATAGGAAAAATTACTAACACCCCCTAAAATTTGTCTAAACTAACTACTTCATCCCTACTATAGTTTTTTTTCTTCTTCTCTTTTTTGTTTCTCTACAATTTTTTTCTTTTCCTCTCTTTTCATTCTCTACTTTTGCATGATATTATCAACATCATCTCCAAAATACAACAAAGTAGCTAGTGATAACTTGCTTTCTAGAACTCTTGAGCCAGAACCTTACAAGTGATCAACAAATGGCAATGTGAGAGGTGAGGAGGATCTCCACAAACCCTCTGATACCTAAGTTATAATATAGAGAGAGAATCTAGAGAGAGGAGAAGAACAATGAGAGTATCAGGGAATAGGACGAATGAGAATGAGAAATATGGGGTCCTATTTATAGGGGTAGTAATGCTCAAACTTAAAAGGAGTAGGATTCCTCTTTAAATGAGAGTCCTAAGCCAATTAGGAGAGTGTTCCTTTTTTTTTTTTGGAGTCTCCTATTTCAGGAACCTTTTCTTGAATGTCTTTGGATGTCCTTCCTTTTTCGAGTAACCTGTATAGGGAAATAAAGACCTTAATAAAATAGGAATATGTATGTAAGGTATCAAGAGTCCCCTCCCCTCCCCCCCCCCCCCCCCCCGCGAGTCTGTTTGGATATTTATGTCTAATATATCTAGGTCCGTATAATGATGGAAATGTCATTCTTTTAAGAGAAAAAGATTGTTTGAATCATTGCATTTGATATGAAAGGGTGAGTTGAAGTGGCCAGCCCTAGTCACAAGAAAAGATAAAGCTCGATACCGAGTCTTGAAATCATCATACAAGAACTTCGTTGAAGTGCCAACTAGACTTAAGTGCACAAGACCTGCAATAAAGAAGATGTGATGGATTAACCCATAAGTACAGAAATAACATGATGGAACTAGTTGTCACTGGAGTTTTGATGCTTGGTGCATTAAAAACGCAGCCCGAATGTCGAGCCCCAGTATTGTAAAAGCATTTTGGGGGTGCCAGCTTCAATCATTGGACTCAGATGCTCAGTGTAAGGATGCAAAGCTTACATGCTCGAAACCTTAGTATTATAGAAGCGACCTGAGGATGCTAGCTTCAGTCATTGGACTTATTCTTGGTGCATTAGAAGTGCGGCCCAAGTGTCACATAGTCTCGGTGCATTAAAAGCGTGGCTCAAGTGCCAAATCTCAATACTGAAGAAGTGACCTGAGGGTGTTAATTTTTAGTTACTAAACATTGATGTTGGAGCTTTAAATGCTCAGAGTGGAGGCACAGCTAGCGGTGTTGCACTCGGGGGTGATAACCGCTATGTCATTTTAATGCCTTTTTTGAAATTTGAATTGCATAACCATCACATCTGTTTATGTGTCAAAAGATAAAATGTTTCTACTACTGTAATGATGACTACTCGATTAATGGGTCTTTTTCGTTTCCCAAGCTGCCCTTAATGATGTTTGAGAGACTAAAACATTTATGAAGGTAGTAATGGCTTATTCTAAATCCTTCTATTGTCGTATAAGTGCCTCTACTTCTTTGATTTATGGTATTTTTTCTTCTTGCTATCTTGTTTGCTTCTTCTTCCTTATGCGTTCTATCATTAGGTTTTTTTACAGCAAACCTTACATTATGTAATCATGTGAAACTTTTCTTCTTTCATACATTTCTTTTTTTTTCTTTTTAGATAAATCTATGGCGCCGAGGGAATAAGTTATCTTTGATCTGTTCATCTCTAGAATGGATGAGGATTTGCTAGGGTGGTATCGGAGGTGCTTTAGTATTCCTGTCGATTTCACTCTGTATACCATAAATAGGAAATTTAGAGCCTATACTCCAATGCTAGATCTCAATAGGTTAGTTGTGTATTTTGACCAACTAGAGGAGGGTTTGAAGTTCCCTCTGGATCCTTTTGTGAAAATGTTCTTGAATAGGTATAACATAGCACCCAGTCAGCTTCATCCTAATAATTATTGGATCCTGACTAGGTTTATAGAGTTAATGCATGAGGAGGGTAGAGAGCCGAACTTAGACGTCATGCAATACATGTATAGTCTGAATAAGAAAAAAAAGGGAGTTAATGTTCTCACTGTTAGCCATCCCCAACCATAACCTTTTTGTGAAGCTTTCAGACCTTCACAAGAAGTGGAGGCATAAATTTTTCATTATCGAGAACCACTCAGACTTTGTGGATATCAGGCGAATGTGGTCCAATAAGTGCTATAAGGTGAAGTGCCTCTAAAGTTGTCTAACCAAGATACAAAGATGGTCCTGAGACTTCATCTCCATGGCTTAGCCAATGCTCGGTCTACCGAAGATCTATCCTGAAGATATCTTTGGAAAGTCTACCCTGATCGTGTACAATCCATCAGTATATTTTAAGCTTCAGGAGGTATTATTCTGATTTCTATATTTTTCTTTTTTATTTTTTAGATGGCTGACTTTTTTTCCTTTGCATACAGGATTTAGCTTATAGTTGATGAGCCAGAGGTGCAAGGAAAAGCTCAGATATCTTCCCCATCGCCTGAGCCTATAGCGGCAGCAGTCCCGAATGAAGCCATCACCAGCCTGAATGGGAAATATGTAGTTGGGTCCTCTCAGACTAAAAAGGAAGGGAAGCGAAAAAGATGAATCCTAGATAGAGACTCGAATGTTGAGGAACTTGATGAGAAAATATTTGTCTAGCGTCTGAAGCTCTTCTAGTGTCCGAACATTAGGGCTTGGATCTTAAACAAGATGAAACCTCTAAGTGTCTCAAACACCCAGGTTAGAGATCAATATGCAAAGTCCTTGAGGCTGCCAGCTGACATGCAGTGCTGGACAGAAGAGGGCCGTGAGGAGCTGTATAGCTCCATGATTAGACATTCGCTAGAGGTAAGTGTTTAATGTTATTTGATCTTTTGTGTTTCGGGTTTTAAGGGAATGACATTAGTTCTTTTTCTTAGATGACTCAGGCTTTACTATTGGTAAAGGATGAATACTTGAGCCAATATAGCCTGAAGGAGACGAAGGTGGGGACCATAGCGATCAACTTTGAAAAAAAGTTGGATAAGGTGAAGGTGGCACTAGAACTCTGTCAAACTAAATATTTAGAGGCAAAGTCTGAGGTGGAGGCAAGCTAGAAGAAGGTGGCTGAGCTGGAGCACAGTCAAGCTCAACTGACTAGGAGGATCGAGGAGCAAGATACCTAGATTGCCAACCTAGAGAGGAAGTTGGATAAGGCTGAGAAATCTTGAGAAGATGGCAAGAGGACCTACCAAAACATGGTTGAAGGGTTTCTCAAAGCTTATAAGTTCAAGTGTCGGAGAGTCCTACTTTCCTAGAATCCAAATCTGGACTTCGCGCACCTGGATAAGATAACACCGACTGACCTAGCTAAGATTGCTTCTGAAGAGGATGCCTGGAGTAAGACCTCTTCTTTTTATGTGAAAAAAACTACCAAATCAGTTGAGGAGCTGTCTTTTGAGCCTCATGCGTCCGTTAGTGTTGCTAGTGTTGCTCTACCTCTATGTCTAAGTCTGAGCCATCCGATGCTCAGTTGTTAGACTAAAGAATTTTTTTTAGTAGTATGGACTTTGTAATATAAGTTTTCTCATCAATGAATGAAAATACTTTATTTAGTAGTATTTCGAGTACATCTATTGATAATATTTTTGAAGACAATCCAAGTTCCAATATCGTTGTAATTCCTTCCCTTATCTATCTTTGCTTTTATATGCCCCTTTAGATATTCATTCTGTGATCTGATAGGGGCCTTCCTAGTTAGGTCCAACTTTGTTGATACTAGAGTTGCTTTTGCCAATGTCTACCCTTCTAAGCACCCAATCTCATATCTTATACAGTCTTGGTTGGGTAGGCTGGAGATGATACTGAACTATCTTCCACTTGTGTGCCTCTACTACAGCAGATGCCCGTTCTCTTCTTTCTTCCCGTAGATCCAGGCATATTTAGGTGTCAATGTCATTGGTATCCTTATATAATTCTTTACTGACCCTGTAACTTAGTGATCCAATTTCTACTAATATCATTGTGTCTATATTGTAGGTTAGTCTGAAAATGGGGTTTCTTTTGTGGATGATCTGGAGATAGTCTTGTAAGCCCAAATAACATTGTTAAGTTCTTTAACCTAGTTTCCCTTCTTTTCATCGAGCCTTTTCTTCAATCCTTGCATGATAATCCTATTAGTGACCTCCATTTGCCTATTTGTCTGCGGGTAAGCTACTGAGGTGAAATGGAGCTTTATTTCGAGTCGAAGCAAAACTTTTTGAATTTCTGGTTATCGAACTACTTTTTATTATTTTTGATTAGCGTATGTAGTATTCTAAACCTGCAGATGATTTCTTTCTAAAAGAAGTGTTGAATGCAGGCCTCTATGATGGTCGGTACTGTAATATCCCAAGTTTTTAAATATTTTTATACTGCATCGGGATATGCAGTGTTAATAATTTTCATATATATTTATGATTATTTTCATATGTTTGATAATTATTAAGTTATTTTAATTATTCTTAATTATTTTAAGATATTTACGTAAAATTTTCCTAGGAATTGTATTTTCGAGGAAAGTGACACGTAAATAATTTAATATTAATAATTTTGACTAGTTTTATGAATTTGTATGAACTCATATATTTTTTTAAAGTGCTAAAATAAAGTGTATATATGTGTATTTATTTAAATTAAACTAGGGTTTAATTAATTACCCTAATTTTTATTATTTAGTTTTAATATTAATTAATTATTTTTAAGTGTATAAATTATTAAATATATTAAAATATATGTGTGGTGTATATTTAATGTGTGTGTGAGATTTTATATTAGTATAATATATATATATATATATCAAAATCAAAAAGTTTGCCAAAATTACAACTTTGCCCCTATCTTCTTCCTTCTCCCTCCCGATCGTCCTCCTCGCCATTCCTCAGACTGTAATGCGGTTTTCTTCCCATCGGTGTGCCTCCAGGCATGCCACCTCCGTCCTCAGCCATCACCACCACCTGCAGCAGCCATTTCCAACGTCAAAAGAGCTCAAAATCGTAGGAAACCCGAAACTCCTTCTCACCATCGTTCACAGCATTTCGAGCCACCGTCTTTGACACCGCCAGTATCTATCTTCTTCTTGAGCTCCAATGAGTGTGATTGCAAGCTTTGTTTCACTTAAAATGGTCTAGATTTCCCTAGGTTTCGATTTTTCAAATTCGACCTACTTGAGTTTTTTATTTTTTTTAGCTTCAATTTGATTGATTCATGAAAAATTTCTTCCCAAAATTTGATCATAATAGCTTAATATACATTTTCGAATTTTTTTGGAATTTTTAGAATTTATTTTGATTTTTGGGTTTTTTTGATTATTTTATTATTATTTTCTAATTTTCGAAAATTAATTAATTAAATTATGAAATTGTGTTTTATGATAAATATAGGTGTTGAAATGAATTATAGAAATTTATTTGTAATTTTTGTGAATTTTTATGTATTTATTTTGAATTTATTTAGTTTATGTAATTTTGAAAAAATAAGGTTAATTATGTGTTTAATTGAAATTAATTAGTTAATTAAGTATATTTATTGATATTATTGAAATATATGTTGAGAAAATTAATTTTGTGCAATTATATTATTTTTGGTGAATTTTTGGATTTATTTTAGTAAATTTATATATATAAGGGTATTTTGGTAATTTTACATTAAATTGGCTAAAAATGTAATTAAATTGGTTTTAATAGTTATTTAGGGTATAAAAATGATTTATAAAAATGATTTAGTATTTTTAACTAATTAAAACTATTTTTCGTAAATTATTTTTAAATTATATATAATATACAATTTTTTTAATAAAATGAGTTTTCATCGGTTTTTACTGTGTTTTAGGGTTAATTACATAATTTGGATTTATAAAATGTATTTTTATTATATAAGGGTATTTTTGGTATTTCTGTAATATTCTGTGAATTTTGGACCTCGGTCGGTAATTATAGTTTGGAGTCCGACCGAAGGATTGTGGTTGTATTCTATGATTATTTTCAAAGTGTATTTCTTTGCAGGGCCGGCTCTACTCTATGAGTAGAGAGATGTCCATTTTACAGGGGAGGTTCTGTCAAATTTTTGGTAGAATTTTTGTAAAACGTGATGTCCGGTCGAATTCCTATTTTAATTTTATGTCTAGTAATCTAGATCGAGTCTTTAGAACTTCTGTTAGATTTATTCTAATTTTCTATCATTATTTGTTTGTTTAGTTGCACCGAGACCGAGGCCTAGTGGACCAAGCCCATCGGATCCATCTCGAGAAGCGCAATAAATAGTGAGTTGTTATTTTATATATATATATATGTTTTAGGGTGCATGATTTAGAAATGTATGTTTTATTTTGATTAAATATGCATAAATAATTTAATTAGTACTTAAGTTTATTTTTGATATATTTTAAATTATACGCATGCTTTATTAAATATTTATATTTAAAATGTTTTTAAATATATATTTAGTTTATTTTACGATTATATTGGATTTATTTGACGTATATATACTCGAGATATACTTGGTTTATTTTTGGTATATTTCTAGTATATATATGGTTTATGTTGTTATTTATTTCAAATTCATGCATCATTTATTTATGAATGTATGTTTTATATTTTAAATGAAAGATATCAATAGAACGTGCTACCTAGTGGGCAGCACTAGGACCGAGTACGTACCGGTACGCTGATAGCATTTAGGCTATATTACTAACCTAATTGTGGATTATGATTGGATTTTATTTGATATGTGAGATATGATTTGGGAGTGTGATTGCTGGAGCTCGATTGACCAACTGTCTTGGGGCCAATCACACTGACAGTCAGACTGCTGGAGCTTGGTTGACTTAGTGTCTTGGGGCTAGTCTACTATCCAAATAGAGCAAGTGAATATAGTTGGAATAAGTGAGCATGTATGGCTAGAGTGTTGTCTAACACTGTTTGAGGTTGCGATTTGCTAGGGTTCTATTTGATCCTTCATAAACAGTGATTTTCAGTAAAACATATAAATAAATGATTTTACTGCATCTGTGTATATTTGCTTATATATATATTTATTATATATACTATTGACTATGTGCATTTTCATATAGTATGCATGTATATATATTATAATAATTCACTCAGTGAGGTCTGACTCCCTTCCGTTGACTATTTTTCAGGAGAGTTATCATCCTCAGACCTCAGTAGTAAACCCTTACGCCGGATTTCTTCCGCCCCAGCTTCATTATGTAAACTGCTTATGCTTATTTTATAATCTAGACACTGCATTAGTTATATATAGTGGTGGAGTTTATGTATTATATTTGTGTGAGTTATGTACTTTAAATATTTGAACTGGATTTGTATTAAAAAGTTTATTTATATATATGAATGAGGAGTTGTTGATTTAAATCCCATGGTGGATTATTATTTTGTTTTATTTATGATTTTTTTCACTGCAGATTATTTTAATTGTGTTATTATTATTTTTGCATATTTTTATTTATTTTAAGGCTTACTACAGGTTCCGAATTTGAAAGAATTCTCGTTCCCTAGCACTGGTCATGGCCCTTGTTTTGGGTCATGATAGGTACAACTTCCACTTCTACCCACTTAGTGAAATGGGTTTATGGCCACAATTAAGAATTTTTTCTGTAATGTTAAGGCTGGGAAGGGACCTAGGATGTCCATTCCCTATATAGCAAAGGGTCAAGGGCTGCCAATCAGATGTTGAGGGTTGGAAGGCTTGTGATTAAGGCGGGCAAACTGTAGGCACTTATGACATACCTGAGTTAGCTTTTAAGCATCTTGGGACATGGTGGGCTAGTAGTATCCTTACAACAATGCTTTCCTGGTCATTGAGTATTGTGATTAATGTGCTCCATAAATTCCTTCGTGGATTTCCTTGAGTATGTAATTCCCTTTTCTAGGGACACACATTTAGACCATGGGTATAAGAGGGATCTTCTGTAAATCTTCGTGATGGATAGAGAAGTGGGCGACCTTCATCTTCAGCTTCTGAGCTTTAAATTTATCTTCTGGAAGTATCCCATTTTCCAAATATTAAATGATCAATTTCATCCATTCCGAGACTTCCCGTACATCCATGATTTCTGAATCCTTGGTGCTGGGTTTTGTTGATGCTTCAATGAGCTCCATTCCTCTGAATGCCTGATTGCCTTTAGCTATTGACTTGGCCAATAGGTCAGCCTCAGAGTTTTCTTTTTAGGGGATTTGGACTATTTCACATTATCCCCCATCTTGCTCAATCTTCTTCAAGAGCTGCATGACTTTTCCAACGTATCTGGTGATGCTTGGATCTTTAATTTGGAATGTCCCTTTGACCTGGTTTAGTACTAATTAAGAGTTTGAGTGTATCGTGAGATGCTCAACTTTGACTTCTATAGCCAAAATTAGGCCTGTGATGAGCGCATTATATTCCATAGCATTGTTGGTTGCATTATACTCTATTCAAACTGCATATCTGATATGAACTTTGTATGGTCCTTTGAGGATAATCCTAGCACCAGATCCTTGGGTGGAGGAAGCCTTATCGACATAGAGCCTCCATTCTAGTGCTTTGGAGGTAGTGATATCTTCTAGCATTATTTTTTTTATAAAGTCTGCTAATGCTTAAGCCTTCACCTGCTACCAGGACTCATAGTCGATGTCAAATTCTTCAAGTAATATCAACCATCGGGCCAACTTGCCAGATGTCTTAGGTCTTTATAGAATTTTTCTCAAGGGGAAGTTGGACCTTACAACAACAGGATGAGCCTAAAACTAGTGTCTGAGCTTTCAGGATGAGTGGACAACCACCATGGACAATTTATCTAGTGTTGGGTACAAAATCTCAAATCCTCGAAGTACTTTGCTAACGTAGTATACTAGACTTTGCTGGCTCTTTTCCTCCCTTACTAGTATCGAAGTTGTGGATTCTCGACCCACAGAGAGGTATAAGTATAACATTTCTTCTAGGATCGGCCTGTTGAGAAAAGGTAGTGAGGATATAAATTTTTTAATATCTTTAAAGGCTGCCTGGTAGTTTTCAGTCTAAAAAAATTTCTTAGAATTTTTTAAAGCTTGAAATAGTGGTAGGCACTGCTTGGTTGAGTAAGAGATGAAATGCCCTAAAGCCATGATTCTGCCATTTAATTTTGTAGCTCGTGGATAGTCTGCGGAGCTTTCATGTTGAGAATGGCCTCCATCTTTTCTGGGTTAGCTTCAATACCTCTATGGGATGTTATGAATTATAGGAACTTTCCTTACTTGACTCCAAAGATGCACTTTTTTGGATTCAATTTGATCTGGGACTAGCTCAGTAATTGAAGGATTTAATCAAGGTTCGCAGGGTGCTGCTCTGCATGCTTTCTTTTGATAATAATGTTGTCCATGTGTACTTCCACATTTCTCCTGATCTAGTTCTAAAGTACATGGTTCATCATCCTCTAATAGGTTGCTCCGGTATTCTTTAATCCGAAGGGTATTACTTTATAGCAGTAAAAACCTTTGTGGGTGATGAAGGATATTTTCTCTTGGTCTTCTTCCTTCAGCGGTATCTGGTGATATCCTTATGCTACATCTACAAAACTATATAGACTGTGTCCGGCAATGGAGTCTACTAATTGGTCAATTATTGATAGTAGGTAGCTATCCTTGGGGCATGCCTAGTTAATGTCAGTATAATCCACACATATTTTATATTTACCGTTGGATTTCTTTACAAGCACCACATTGGCTACCCATTCCGGGTGGGTAACTTCTTTGATGAATCCAGCTTCTAGTAACTTTTTTATTTCTTCGACGATTATCTTTTGTCTCTCGTATACGAAAGTTCTTTTCTTTTAGATCATTGGCTTCGCCCTAGGTTTGTTATTCAAGCTATACGAGGTAATCTAGGGATCTACCCCGAAAATCTCATATGCCAAAGAGGCAAAGCCTCCTGAGTGTTTAATGAGGACCTTATTTATTCCCTGCCTAGTTTCACTGTCAAGCTCATTGTTGATCTTTACCGTTTTCCCATCAGTAATTTGTAATTTCTGAACATTGTCAATCAGTTCAGGGCCAGCTCCTTACTTCTTTATCTCCCAAGTTTTTAAGGGGAATGCTTCTGTATGAGGTTTGATTGTCATCTGGTAGCACTGCCTGGCCATGTGTTGATCTCTACGAATTGTTAGAATTCTGCCTTCAATTGGAATCTTCATAGTCAGGTGTCAAATATTTATGACTGCATCAATTTCAAAAAGCACTAGTCGTCCTATAATACTGTTGTATGTCAGTGGGAGATCCACCATGTTAAACTGAGCTTTGATAACTATTATTTCTTTAATGTCCCAATTTTTAAATTCCAGACTTAGCTCTACAATTCCCATCGGTTGTATAGTTCCTCCGCAAAAGCTTTTAATGAGATTCTGGATAGCCTTCAGGTTAGTGACAAAGCCTCCCATTATTTTGTAAGCATTCCAAGATAATGCATTAATAGCGCTTCCATTATCGATTAGCAATCTCTTTACCAGATAATTATTAATGTATGCGCTGAACACTAGGGCATCATTGTGAGGGTGCCGAACATGGTCCCCATCTTCTAAATTAAATACGATGGTCTGTCTCTTTTTTAGGGCAGGTCTTTCCTCTCTTCAAGCCTTTTTAGGCCTCTTCTCGGCATTCTCTCATTTAATAATCATGTTGATGATGCCGGCTGGTTCATTATAGGCCTTTTTTGGTTTTGGCCTATCTAGCCCTTGCGCATTTGAATTCCTGGTTCCTCTAGACATGTCGGTTTGCTAAGTTTGCCATTTTGCATCAATCTTTCTATGGCATTCTTTAGTTATCAGTAGGCCTCGGTGTCGTGCCCGTAATCCTAGTGATATTACAAATAGTGCCTACTATCTTATGTGGCTCTCTGGTTTGGGCTTATTTTTCTAGCCAGGGTAATTCCCATGCCATTTTGTTTGACCCATATGAAGATCCTATAACTAGAGGTATTTAAAAGCGTGTATCTTTTAGCTTCCTTTTTAAACCTTTCCACTGGGTTTTTAGAGTTTGTTCATGGAAAGCTTGCCCTTCTAGGCCTTGATCTTTCTTCTTTAGCTGGTGTTCTTTCTTCATCCCTTCACATCCTTCTATCTTCATATATTTTTATCATTTTAACCATCATGGCCATCACTTCTATGAAAGTGTGAGATTCTTTTATCATTATCTTATCTTTGAGTTTTCCAAGTTTGGTATCATTCTTTAGGGCTTTGATAGCCACTTAATCTACAAGATTCTCAATTTGCATGGCCACTTTGTTGAACTGGTCCAAATAGCTTCATAGTGATTCGTTAATCTTTTGTCAGCACATTCAGAGGTCATTGATGTTTTTGGCTAGGGGAATGTTAGTGACAAACCTAGTTTGGAATTTCTCTGCTAAGTTTTCAAAAGAGGTGATGGAGTTCTCAGGAAGCTGGTGAAACCATTTTTAGCACTCTTTATGAGCGTGCTTGGGAAAACCCTGCACATGGTTCCATCATTCACGTTCTAAAGTAACATTCTTATTTTGAACAAGGATACGTGGTTGATGGGGTCTTTGGTTCCATTATATTGATCCAACTGTGACATTTTGAATTTAGTTAGGATCTATGTCTAGATTATTCTCCTTATAAAGGGTATTCTTCCCTCCATCACACATTTATCTTCTTTCCTTGGCCTTGTATGAGCTTTTTGTATAACCTTTTCAACCTTTTAGGTTAATTTTGAGTCATCAAGAGCCAAAATCATTGAACTAGATTCCTCTTCTGAAACTTTACACTTCCCTTTGCTTCCTCCGAGTAATTCCAAAGATGGGTTGTTATTTTCGGTATGAGCTGACCTAAGGTTGCCATTCTAAATTAAGGTATTAAATTATTGTTGCATCAGGGCTATCTGAGCTTGAATGTTTTGTATCATTGCTTCCCTATTTATTGGGGTGAGGTTGAGTGTTTGGGTTATAGTGTTTAAGTTAGGTGTAGTCATGGCAGGTGTATCTGTTAGATTTGAAAAAGGTACGGAAGGTATAGGTCTATGATGGTGTTGCAAAGGAGCATAATATGGGGGGTCGATGCCAAGAGCTGGCCATCCTTGGGTATTTCCAAGCGGAATGTACGTACCTACAGATGAAGGTCCGACATACTGGAAAGGTGCTGGTGGTACTATAGTTAGGAGAGGTGTTGATAAATTAATTGGAGGAATGGGGGTGGAGAGGTTGATGTGTGTGTCAAGAGTCAAGATTGGCGGTGGGCTGAAAGTCATGATGTTAACGTCTTAATTTGGTAGATGCATGGATGGCTTTTATCCAAGAGTTTTCCACAGATTGCACCACTTGATAACTTTCTTTCCAGAACTCTTGAGCTAGAACCCTGCAAGTGGTCAACAAAGGGCAAGGTGAGAGGTGGGGAGGATCCCCACAAACCCTCTGATGCCTAAGTTAGAATATTGAGAGAGGATCTAAAGAGAAGAGAAGAACAATAAGAGTATCAGAGAATAGGATGAATGAGAATAAGGAATATGAGATCCTATTTATAGGGATAGTGATGCTCAAACTTAAAAAAAGTAGGATTCCTCTTTGAATGAGAGTCCTAAGCCAATTAGGAGAGTGTTCCTTCTTTTTTGGGAGTCTCCTATTTCATGAACCTTTTCTTGAATGTTTTTGGATGTTCTTCCTTTCCGAGTAACCTATATAGGGAAATAAAGATTTTAATTAAACAGGAATATATATATGGGGTATTAGTCAGGAATTTTCTCTTCAAAAATTCTCTTGTTTCATCTATCCATGACTTTTCTTGATTTGTTATCTAACTTTTATTTTTTTATCGTTTCCCTTCAATGGCCAGCAAATATCTTAAAGACAAAAGAGAGCAAAAATAGAAAGCAAAAGAAAAAAATGAGTAAAGTGACTTTTGGATTTTTTTGAAAAAAAAAAAAGATTTTTCATAGCTAATCTCTCCTTTTTTCTTCTTTTTAATTTTAATTTGTTTACTTTTTTTGCCTCAATTTTTTTATGGTTTGTTTTGAAAATTGTTTTTTTTTTGTTCATTTTTCAATTTTTTTTTCTGGTTGTTTCGGTGGTTTTTATTTTTTATTGTTTTGGCAATTGTTTGTCTAGTTGTTTTTGGTTGTTTTGGTTAATTTTTTTTCAATTTTACGAACTTGTTTTGTAGTTGTTTTTCTAATTGTTTTGATGGTTGTTTGTATGGTTGGTTTGGTAGTTGTTTTTAGGTTGTTTTTTTTTTTTTTTTTGCTTCTTTTGCAATTTCATGGGCTTGTTTTCTAGTATTTTTTTGGTTTTTTTCATGGTTATTTTGAAAAAAAAAAAACCATAAAAAAAAATAGGAACAACCACTACAAAACAACCTCATAATACCTAAAGATGAACCAATAAAAAATAAAAAATAACTACAAAAACAACCAAAAATTATTGTCCAAATGAAAAGATTAAGAAAAAAGTAAATAAATAAATAAAAAGAACTACTATCATAAGAAGAACAAGAGCAAGAAAAAAAATACTGTAAAATAAAAAGAAAAAAAAAAGTAGAAAAGAAAAGTGGATGGTTAAGCGTGAAAAAAAAGGACAGTTTGAAAAAGTTTTCCCAGAAATCGTGTGGGGTGTGATTTTCCAATTTTCAATGGTAATAGCTTGGGGCTTTTACAAACTCTTAATCTCTATTGTGTCTAATTTCAATGCTGAGCTTTAACTTAGAAATATCTATTTTTTCATTATTTGTAGAGAAACAAAATATTTTGTTGATATTTTAGCAAAGTAAAATGTTTCCAAAATTAAGCAATCTATTGATATAACTCTTTTCAAGGTATTAGTAAATTAAATAATTGATTTTTATATATCTCCTCTCGGTTCAAAAAAAAAAAAATTGTCGTGGAAATATATCGGATAGTATTGTCATAATCTTTTTTTGGGGAGGGGGAAGCTGATCTACGACCATCCTCTATCAAAGCTTCGTATGATTGTGTTGCCTTCCTCACTGGTATTGCCATATCGGGATCGGGGACCAAGATGGGCGTGGGTCCACACATCTCAAAACCCTACCCCGAATACATTCTCGATGAAGCTAAGCTGAAAGGAGAATTCGAGTTGGTATCGAATCTAAACCAAGGCGTACAAAGACCAAGGCTATCTTTCTTATCACCACTCTCTTCCCTTAGAATGGAAGACCTTTCGAAAGGGTATAGTCGAAGAACTCTAATCCTGTGAATTTCACTTATCTCTAAGCTTTTATTTTTTCCTTTAATTTTTTTTTATAGTTCTTGCTTTTTGTGATATGTGCATTTCCTTACGTCTTTTATTTTAGGAAGGAATTTTTTATCACATCCTACTCAAAGTAGCTGGTGATTTTTCTCTCTAATAATAATTAAATGATTTACCTATGAATAATTTGTTAAAAATTAATAATTTTTTAGTAATTAATTAAAAAGATAAGGTCATATGACATATATTTTATACCCTTTATACAAATTAAGGAGAATATAGGACATTACATATAATTCAGACCAGAATAAATAAAACATAACCCTATAAAATGACATCTCATATAAAAGATAGTGTTTAATTATCCAAGAGTGATTCAATAGGTAATTATAGTAGTAACACTACATAGGTCTAAAAAAGAGACTCATATATAAGACCAACCTTGAGAAGCTGCAAGAAAGAAAAAGGAAAATTTCATAATAATAATAATAAACACTTTTTAATCTTTAAATTAATTATCATCGTCTAATAATAAGAAGATAATATTTGATTTTTCTTAAAAATTTAACAAGCAAATATTTTATTAAACATTATACTATTTCAAAGCTTAAAATTCTAGCTATAGAATAACAAAGAAAATGTTCAATTATTCATAAATTGATAGGTACTAATTTTGAGTTTAATTTAGTATAAATTACATAATAGAAAATCAAATTAAATCGACATTTTCCGGTTCCATTTCAATATTTTTATTGAAATAGGACTTAACAATTTCTTTTTTTTTTTCCCAAAATACTAACATCTATTTTTTTTTTCTTTTTTTAATAGTTTAAATAATGTGGAAAGAGATTCTACAAATTGATGATTGTAAAATTTGTAAAATTTAAATCTGCTAACTTAAAATGTCCTTTGAAAGAAGTGATTATTTAACTGTTGTCAGTGATATCATTTTTAATTTAAATTATTAATAGTCATTAAAGGCTCAAAAGAAACATGGTAATATTACTTTTTTTTTTAGGCTTAAATTAAGAAGAATAGAACATTACATAACCCAGACCAGAAAATGGATAAGGCATCTAATTTAGCGGACAGTTTGTTCAATTTCAAAACATATATATGCCCTCACAATTAATTCAAAATTCCAGACATCGCACAGCAGAGAACTTTTCTATGAAGAAACAGCACAAAAAGAATGGCGGAGAACTTGGCAGGATACAGCATCACATCGCCATGCAAAATATTTATTTACTTTTAAGTACTGATTTATAACTCTCCCTTCATGCATGCTAGCTAGCTACCTGCAGCCCAGACAAGAACCAACTTTATTTACAGTTTTGTTGGTAGCATCCTCCTCCAGGACCAGTGCCATATGTCGGTATAGGAGGAGGATAATCAATGGTTTGAGCTAGTTTCCTTACTGTAATCCAACAAAAAATACCATTTTCATTAAGAAATTTATCAAATCCCTTCATAATTTGCCACGGACATAAAGCAAAGATGAGTTACCTAGCTTACTAGATATTGGGATTTGTTGTTCATCGGAGCACACCACTTGATCAGTGGACATCATAAGCAAGACTGTAACAAAGACCACCATTAATGCCTTAGAAACAGCCATTGATTTCTATAAATCAGATAATATATATATATTTCTATAGCAGAAGAAGGAGAGCAAAAGGGGCTGCGTGGATGGTCTCCTTTATGCGTAATATTTATAGGGAAAATGTAGCTTACACTACATCAATAAATAAATTGTAAAAATAAATATAATGTAGGACAGCAATACACATATTGCGCCTACAAAAAGACAAAAAAAATTGGAGATAATTCTAATAATGACTCCGAAGCTAATTAATATTATTTTTTGAATTTTTTTAAAATTTCCTTTTTTTTTTCACTCTAAAACTTAAGATGTATTAAAATAAACCAGTTATTCAATAATATAAATACATGTAACTTATCAAAAATTTTTACTTTTTAACAATGTAATTTATAAAAACTTTAGAAATAAAAGAGTAAAAATCGTACATAATGATATTACTGTAAATGTCACTATTCGCAACAAGTATAATTTCCTATAATGTATCTATAAGTTTTAATTATGAATTTTTCAAGGCAAATTCAATGTTTTTATTTTTGTAAATTTTTATTGATTGATTAATTATATAACGAAATTTAAATTTTTGCAATTTTTGATGATTTATCCTAATTTTTAAATTTTTAGTAATTTTAGTAATTTACAATTCTTTGGGTATGTACATAGATTTATAGATAGAAATATATTTTATAAAAAATTAATGAAGTAAAGCCACAAAGAGTGACTTATTAAATAAATTAGAAACAAAAATTCAACAAAGTGCACCTGCTCTAAAACCAGTCAAAAAAATGGAATTGTATTTGCTCATTGACTCCTAGCCTTTGAACCGGTCTCTTTAGAAAGCGTCATTTTTGTTGGCATTAAATGGCAGAAAAAGGCCACATATACGCCTTTACTCACAGGTAAGATGTATACTTTTCGTCATACATACACCTAATTATCTAAATCTCTGTCAAGAGGCTGGGCAACAACCCAAAAATGTATTTTCACGAGTCCATGCTCGTGAAAATTTTGAGCATGGACTCGGTCAGTCGGACCAAAAGATGTAAAATTTCCAAATATAAAATAAATACATCAGTCACATCTACAATAGAGAAATGTTTGAAATATGAAATAAGGGAAACAGAGATGGGTCAAATAGGAAGGCAACTAGCTAAGTTGACGAGTGAATGGAGAATTTGGTTTGCACACGCTCTGTTTAGTTGGCATGAATTGGGAGGACAGAAGAAATGGAAACAAATAATAGAAAAAAAAGTTGATGAGGTAGTAGTCAATTTGTTAATAATGATTGTAAGATTTAAATTCTTTTATCATTAATTTAAACAGAATGATTGTCTCATGTTATGCAGTCTATTAATATTTAAATCATATGATGATGTTTCTATTAATAAAAAAAATAATAGAAAAAAATCTATTCATATAAAATTAACTTATATGTAATTTTTTTTAATAGACGTTTTATTTAAATTTTTTTTTTGATAAAATGTTCTAATGTTGTTATTTTTATTATTTTAGCCCAAACATTCATTTTATTAAAATTAAATAAAGATATTAATATAAAATTTATTTTTTAATTGCTAAATTTATAACAGCCTCTAGATATAAAAAAAATTAAATTTTTGCAATTTTTGATGATTTACCCTAATTTTTAAAATTTTATAAAAAAAAAAAAACTTTAGCATATTTTAAGTAATTTTAGTATTTATTTGATTAGAATTAAATAAAAAGTGCTGAAATAATAATATTAAACTAATTCTTTATAAAATTGTTCATTTTATAAATGATTTTTATTGTAATAACTTTTAAATTGTAGATATTTTAATATAAATATTTATTATTTTAAATAATTTAAATTTCTTAGAAATTTTTTTATTTAATTTTAAAATATGAAAGTTTATTTTATTATATATATAATATTTAAATTAATTAAAATAACAATCATTAATAAATCTAAAAATTCATCTAAGGTCGGTTGAGTTGTATATTTCAATGCACGGTAACTAGAGCTTAATCAATCGGGGGCGGTCAACAAACAATACAATTTTGAAATATTGCCCTAGACAAATACTGTCAACTTTTTTCTTGTTTGACAAATATCTAAAAATTCATCAAAGGTTGGTTGAGTTGTATATATTTCAATGCACGGCAACTAGAGCTTAATCAATCGAAGCGGTCAACAAACAATACAATTTTGAAATATTGCCCTATAAATATTGTCAACTTTTTCTTTTTTGATAAATATTGTCAACTTGTTCAGCAATATTTGTCAATACATATAAATTAGCTATTACAAACTAACAGTACTAGCATCAACAACCACTATCTTAATTATCATTAACAATTATTATTATTATTATTATTATTATTATTATTATCCCATATATATATTTATATTCTATTAAAGGTTTATTTTACTATACAGTGATAACTTACAGATGAAAAATATCCAAACCAAATAGGAAAATGATTTCCAATTAAGGAGCTCTCGGACAGAAAGAAATACTCTCCAAATAGGTATAAAACTTTTATTAAAGAGAAATTTTATTCCTCTCATGTTAATTATCATTAACAATTATTATTATTATTATTATTATTATTATTATTATTATTATTATTGATGCCCCATATATATATTTCTATTCTATTAAAAGTTTATTTTACTATACAGTGATAACTTACAGATGAAAGATATCCAAACCAAATAGGATAATGATTTCCAATTAAGGAGCTCTCAGACAGAAAGAAATACTCTCCAAATAAGTATAAAACTTTTATCAAAGAGAAATTTTATTCCTCTCATGTTTAGGCATCATTATCCCTATAAATAGGACCTTTTATCCATCATTCTTATTTATTTTATTCTCTCATATTTTTTTGCTCTTTCTATCTCTCTAAAACTCATACTAGACCAAAGAAGGAAGATGAATGCGTTCTAGAAGGAAAGACACCCTTTGTAAGCAAAATAATCAAGACAGGAATCCCAACCAAGTTCAGAATGTCTCAGTTAGATCAGTTTGATGGGACCGGGGATTTGATCAACCATATATCCTCGTTCAGGACTAGGATGCTGCTTCAGAATGTAAATGATAGAATCATGTGCAGAGTCTTTCCTAGTACGCTCACCAAGAATGCTTAGAAGTGGTTCCACTAGCTTCATGAGAATTCTATCTCATCTTTTGAGGAATTAGCTAAGAAATTTTGGACTCAGTTCATCACTAACGTTCCTCCTGCCAAAAACATCAATGACCTTCAGATGTGTAAACAAAAGGCCACATAATCATTGAGAAGCTTTTTGGATAAATTTAACAAGGTAGCTATGCAGATAAAAAATTTGATTGATGAAGTAGCCATATAGGCCTGAAAGAATGGGACCCCGGCTAGAGAAACTCAAAGATAAGATCATGACCAAAAAACCTAGCACCTTTGTTGAGGTAATGGTCATGGTGATAAAGATGGATGAAGATAGGAGGATGCACCGGGATGACGAGAAAGCACCTATGAGAAAAGATGAAAGGTTAGAACCAATAAGGCCCATATTCCAACGAACAAACTTCAGTAACTCAGTTAAAGGGTTTAGAAATGAGGCAGAGAAGTACACACCACTAAACACCTCCAAATCCAAAATCCTCATACGGATAAGATAAAATGGCTTAGACATAACCCCAATTAGAAGGCTAAGTCCAACCAAGAGGGCTATACAAGATAGGAGGTACTACTATCAATACCACTGTGACTATGGGCACGAGATCGAGGCATGTTGAGAATTAAAAAATGCTATAGAAAAATTAATACGGAATAGTAAACTCGATAACTTCATTGACACGACTAAAAGGAATAGAGACCCAGAAAATCAAGATAGAGATAAGCCAGAGCCAAAGAAAGCTCGTAATGAAGTGGCTAGAGTTATCAACATGATTATCGAAGGAGAGGCGACTGAAGGAAAGCCTACAAGAACTCAAAAGGAAGAAGGCCCCATCTCTGAAAGAAAGCAAACCATTACATTTGGTCCGGATGACAGGAAACATATTTAGCATTCTCATAATGATGCCTTAGTGGTGAGTGCTTTCATCAATAACTACTTAGTAAAAAGATTGTTGATTGATAATGGTAGTCTTACATTTTAATTTTTATAGGAAAAGGAAGATAAAGGATTTAATAAGTGTCAAATTTATTTTATAGGAACCTAAAAATAATTTTTAAAAATATAATTAAGTCCTTCATATAAAATTGGATAGAATTGACACAATTCATAAAGTTGAAGAAACAAATTGAAATGACTTTTAAAATATGATTCAATTGATAATTTGCTCAAATTTCATAATAGAGCTATAATTTTTCCAATAATTAAAGATTATACTATTTCAAAGCTTAAAATTCTAGCTATAGAATAACAAAGAAAATGTTCAATTATTCATAAATTGATATAATAATTTTGAATTTAATTTAGTATAAATTACATAATAGAAAATCAAATCAAATTGTCATTTTCCGGTTCCATTTAGTTTTGTTCAATATTTTTATTGAAACAGGACTTAACAATTTCTTTTTTTTTTTCTCAAAATTCGAACATTTTTTTTTTCTTTTTTTAATAGTTTAAATCATGTGAAAATAGATTTCATAAATCGATAATTGTAAAATTTAAATCTGCAATTTATTATATCCTTTAAAAGAAGTGACTATTTGATATTATTTTTAATTTAAATAATTAATAGTTATTAAAGGCTCAAAAGAAACATGGTAATATTACATATTTTTTACGCTTAAATTAAGAAGAATAAAACATTACATAACCCAGACCAGAGAATGGATAAGGCATCTAATTTAGTAGACAGTGTTTGTTCAATTTCAATACATATATATGCCCTCACAATTAATTCATAACTCCAGACATCGAACAACACAGAACTTTTCTATGAAGAAACAGCAGAAAAAGAATGGCGGAGAACTTGGCAGGATACAGCATCACATCGCCATGCAAAACATTTATTTACTTTTAAGTACTGATATAGAACTCTCCCTTCATGCATGCCAGCTAGCTACCTGCAGCCCAGACAAGAACCACCTTTATTTACAGTTTTGTTGGTAGCATCCTCCTCCAGGACCAGTGCCATATGTCGGTATAGGAGGAGGATAATCAACGGTTTGAGCTAGTTTCCTTCCTGTAATCCAACAAAAACAACAAATACCATTCTCATTAAGAAATTTATCAAATCCCTTCATAATTTGCCACGGACATAAAACAAAGATGAGTTACCTAGCTTACTAGATATTGGGATTTGTTGTTCATCGGAGCACACCACTTGATCAGTGGACATCATGAGCAAGACTGTAACAAAGACCACCATTAATGCCTTAGAAACAGCCATTGATTTCTATAAATCAGATAATATATATATATATAGATTTCTATAGCAGAAGAAGGAGAGCAAAAGAGGCTGCGTGGAAGGTCTCCTTTATGCGTAATATTTATAGGGAAAAGTTGCATTACACTACATCAATAAATAAATTGTAAAAATAAATATAATGTAGGACAGCAATACACATATTGCGCCTGCAAAAAGACAAAAAATTGGAGATAATTCTAATATTGACTCTAATGCTAATTAATATTATTTTTTGAATTTTTTTAAAATTTCTTTTTTTAAGTCTAAAACCTAAAACTTAAAGTGCATTGAAGTGAACTCGTTATATAATGATTTAAACACATGTAATTTATAAATAATGTTTTATTTTTTAATAATGTAATTTGTAAAAAATTTAGGGACAAAAAAGTAAAAATTGTGAATAACAACGTTCCTATAGATGTTACTACTCGCAACAAGTATAATTTTCTATAATGTATCTATAAGTTTTAATTATGTATTTTTTAAGATAAATTCAATTCTTTTTTTTTATTATTATTTTTGCAAATTTTTATTGTTTGACTATATATATATATAGATTCATTTATTATTAATTATATATATTTAGATTTATTATTTTCATCTTGACTGCCAAGTTAAGATTATTTTAATCGATCTGAAAAATAATAAATGATAAGTATATCTAATATTTAACTTATAATTTCTTTTTATTCATTCAGCTTAAACAAAAGTTGCCGGACTAATAATTCTTTGTGTATGTATATAGATTTATAGATAGAAATATATTTTATAAAAAATTATTGAAGTAAAGCCACAAAGAGTGATTTATTAAATAAATTAGAAACAAAATTTCAACAAAGTGCACCTGCTCTAAAACCAGTCAAAAAAATGGAATTGTATTTGCTCGTTGACTCCTAGCCTTTGAACCGGTCTCTTTAGAAAGCGTCATTTTTCTTGGCATTAAATGGCAGAAAAAGGCCACAGGTATGCCTTTACTCACAGGTAAGATGTATACTTTTCGTCATACATACACCTAATTATCTAAATCTCTATGAAGAGGCTGGGCAACAACCCAAAAATGTATTTGATTTTCCAATATATTAATTGTACTATAATGACTTCTCGTGAAAATTTTGAGCATGGACTCGGTCAGTCGGACCAAAAGATGTAAAATTTCCAAATATAAAATAAATACATCAATCACATCTACAATAGAGAAATGTTTGAAATATGAAATAAGGGAAACAGAGATGAGTCAAATAGAAAGGCAACTAGCTAAGTTGACGAGTGAATGGAGAATTTGGTTTGTATACGCTCTGTTTTGTTGACATGAATTGGGAGGACAGAAGAAATGGAAAGAAATAATAGAAAAAAAGTTGGTGAGGTAGTATTCAATTTGTTAATTTTTTTTTAAGGATATTATGAGGTATAAGATTTAAATTCTTTTATCATTAATTTAAACAGAATGATTGTCTCATATTATGAAATTTATTAATATTTAGATCATATCATGATCTTCCTATCAATAAAAAAAATAATAGAAAAAAATTTATTCATATAAAATTAACTTATATGTAATTTTTTTTATAGACGTTTTATTTAATTTTTTTTTTTGATAAAATGTTCTAATGTAGTTATTTTTATTATTTTAGCCCAAACATTAATTTTATTAAAATTAAATAAAGATATTACTATAAAATTTATTTTTAATTACTAACAGCCTATAGATATTAAAAAACATTAAATTTTTTCAATTTTTGGTGATTTATCCTAATTTTTAAATTTTGATAAAATTTTAGGTAATTTTAGTGTAAATAATTATTTGATTACAATTAAATAAAAAGTGCTGTTTATCCTAATTTTTAAATTTTGATAAAAAACTTTAGAAAATTTTAGGTAATTTTAGTGTAAATAATTATTTGATTACAATTAAATAAAAAGTACTGAGATAATAATATTAAACTAATTCTTTATAAAATTGTTCATTTTATAAATGATTTTCATTATAATAACTTTTAAATTGTAGATATTTTAATATGAATATTTATTATTTTAAATAATTTAAATTTCTTAGAAATTTTTTATTTAATTTTAAAATATGAAAGTTTATTTTATTATATATATAATATTTAAATTAATTAAAATAACAATCATTAATAAATCTAAAAATTCATCAAAGGTCGGTTGAGTTGTATATTTCAATGCACGGTAACTAGAGCTTAATCAATCGGGGGCGGTCAACAAGCAATACAATTTTGAAATATTGCCCTAGACAAATACTGTCAACTTTTTCTTGTTTGACAAATATCTAAAAATTCATCAAAGGTTGGTTGAGTTGTATATATTTCAATGCACGGCCCTAGAGCTTAATCAATCGAAGCGGTCAACAAACAATACAATTTTGAAATACTGCCTTAGAAAATTTTAAGAGTTTTAAAATAATTGCTTACTTAGAATTCTAATTCAAGACGTCTAATTAAAATGAAAGAATTTCAAATCAACTCATTCATATCCTTTTGGATTATTTTTTGATAAATATTGTCAACTTGTTAAGTTATATTTGTCAATATCCTTTTTTTTTTCCTACAAAACTTACGCTTTACTTTTTTTTTTTTTTTTTTGATTCATACGAAACTACAATATTTGCAATACATATAAATAAGCTATTACAAACTAACACTAATGCATCAATAATCATTATTATAATTATCATTAACAATAATAATAATTATTATTATTATTAGATAAAAATCATTTTATTCAAAACTTTTTTATATCATCACATTTTGAACCTAGTATCTATTGCCACTTAAACTATTCGGTCTAAGTTTCATTGCCTTACAATTTTTAAGTTCACAGTTAGTTTTTTTTTTTTTTTTTTTTTAGGCAAGCAGTTAGTTCCTTGTTTAAAATAATAATTATAATAATAATTAATATGACATGGGAAGATTCATTCTTCTAGTCATTCATGTTTCTTCAGATTTTACCCACAAAGCTAACAATTGTATGATATTCAATACTACCTTGTTTGGCTATTGTTCTGCCATGCATATTATGATTAGTCTAAGGGCGCATTTAGTTTATACTCTAAAACAAGAATGGAAATAGGAATAAGAATGAAAATAAAAATAAATGGAAAAAAAAATGAAAATTTAGAAAAGATATTTGATTTCATTAAGAAATAGTAATGAAAATAAAAATTAAATATCATTTAACAATTAAAATTTTTTGTATGAATTTTTTTTAATTACTTTTTATATATAAAAAAATATCATTACAATTATTTTTATATATTAAAAATAATATTATAATTATGTATTATAAAATTTTTAATTGTAAAAATAATATTATAATTATTAAACTAATTCTTTATAAAATTGTTCATTTTATAAATGATTTTTATTGTAATAACTTTTAAATTGTAGATATTTTAATATAAATATTTATTATTTTAAATAATTTAAATTTCTTAGAAATTTTTTTATTTAATTTTAAAATATGAAAGTTTATTTTATTATATATATAATATTTCAATTAATTAAAATAACAATCATTAATAAATCTAAAAATTCATCAAAGGTCGGTTGAGTTGTATATTTCAATGCACGGTAACTAGAGCTTAATCAATCGGGGGCGGTCAACAAACAATACAATTTTGAAATATTGGCCTAGACAAATACTGTCAATTTTTTCTTGTTTGACAAATATCTAAAAATTCATCAAAGGTTGGTTGAGTTGTATATATTTCAATGCACGGTACTGGAGCTTAATCAATCGAAGCGGTCAACAAACAATACAATTTTGAAATATTGCCCTAGACAAATATTGTCAACTTTTTCTTTTTGACAAATATTGTCAACTTGTTCAGCAATATTTGTCAATATCCCTTTTTTTTTCAGATTAATCTGGGACGACAATAATTGCAATACGTATATATTGAAGAATAAAATTTAGAGAACAAGAGAGAAAATTTAAGGGAAATGTTTTTTTATTATATTCAAAGAAGGATTAGATCTCTTATATATACATACAGGAATCCTAGTCACAACCTAATTAGGAATAGAATTATATCCTAAATATAATAGAATTTTATTCCTAATTATATACAAATATTTACTTTCTAATATATACAATAAAAATATTTACTTCCTCAACACTCCCCCTCAAGTTGGTGAATGTATGTCAATTATTCCTAACTTGTCAAGTGAGTTGTAGAATGCTTTTCCGGATACAGCTTTTGTGAGGATGTCAGCTAGTTGAGTCTGAGATGAAACATATGGAAGACCAATTGTCCCTTGATTCAGATGATCTTTTATGAAATGTCTGTCAACCTCTACATGCTTAGTTCGATCATGTTGAATCGGATTGTTTGCAATTGCTATGGCTGCCTTGTTATCACAATGTAACAACATAGGCTTTGGATGTTTTAGTCCCAGATCTTGAATAATTCGCCTTACCTAGAGCAACTCACATACTCCATGAGTTATTCCTCTAAACTCAGCTTTAGCACTTGATATTGCTACAACTTTCTGTTTCTTGCTTCTCCAGGTGACTAAATTATTTCCAACAAATGTGAAGTACCCAGATGTTGATTTTCGATCAGTCCGATCTCCAGCCCAATCAACATCAGTATAGCCGGTAATTTCATAATCCTTATTCCTCCCAAAGAATAACCCTTTACCCGAAGAAGACTTTAGATATCTTAATACTTGGTATACTACTTTCATATGTTCTTTACTCGAAGAATGCATGAACTGACTTACAACACTTACTGCATAAGCAATGTCTAGCCGAGTATGAGATAGGTAAATCAACCTTCCCACCAACCTTTGATACTGATCTCTATCAGTTGGAACTTGATCTTCTAGGATTGAAAGTCCATGATTGACTTCAATGGGAGTCTCAGCTGGCTTACAGTCAAACATCTCTGTCTCTGCCAGTAGATCCATTATATACTTTCGTTGGCAAAGAGAAATTCCTTAAGCTGATCTTGCAACTTCAATTCCTAAAAAATACTTCAAGTTACCCAAATACTTAAGTTCAAACTCGGATGCTAACTATCTTTGAAAGTTTATTGTCTCACTCGGATCATTTACTGTGACCACCATATCATCAACATTTACAATCAGTGCAGTGACTTTACCTAACTTTTGTTTGCTGAATAGTGTGTGATCAGCATCACTTTGCTTATATCTGAGCTTCCTCATGAAGGTTGAGAGTCGTCCAAACCATGCTCGAGGTGATTGCTTGAGTCCATACAATGCTCTCTTTAATTTGCATACTCGGTCGGTACATTTAGTTCCGGGTGGTGGATCCATATATACTTCTTCATCTATGGTTCCATTCAAAAATGCATTTTTTACATCAAATTGTCGAAGAGGCCAGTCCAGGTTGGCAGCTAAAGAAATAAGGACTCGGATGGTGTTCATTTTTGCTACTGGGGTAAACGTATCTTCATAGTCGATTCCATACTTCTGAGTATACCCCTTTGCTACCAACCGAGCTTTATGTCGATTTATGCTTCCATCTGGATTGAGTTTGACAGTGAATATCCATCTGCACCCCACTGTTTTCTTTCCTTCCGAAAGAGGAACAAGATCCCATGTCCGGTTCTGCTGTAAGGCCTTCATTTCCTCATTCATAGCTTTCTTCCAATCTGGATCATCTAAGGCTTCCTGCACATTGCACGGAATAGATATAGTAGATAATTGATTTACAGTAAATGCATGTGAGTTAGACTAAGGATTGGTTGATATGAAGTTGTTGATAGGGTATTTAGCTTTGGTATGAAGGTCTGGATCATATTGTTTTTTTGGAACCCCTCTATTGATTCTAGAAGGATAACAAGGCTCAGTATTTGGAATTAAAGGAGACATGTTTACCTTATTATGCATTGCATCCGGAGTTTTTTCAGCTTTTGGTGTGGGTTGGGAAAATGTACTATCTTGATTACTCGGATTATCTTCGATGATCTGTCTAGGTGAGATAATCATACTCAGAACACCAAATGTTTATCCGGGTGAGATACTCGTACTCGAAACACCAGATGTTTGTCCGGGTGAGATACTCGTACTCGGAACACTAGATGTCTGTCCGGGTGAGATACTTGTACTCGAAACACCAAATGTCTATCCAGGTGAGATACTCAAAATATTTGGCAGACTCGAATTCGGAATACTCAGAATGCTATCTTCAAGCTCAAAGTGGTTGGAATATTTCTCCCCCTGAAGAGAGCACTCAGAGTTGGAGAAGAAAGGACTATTTTCATGAAACTGAACATCTCGAGTGACATACATCTTCTTTGTATTCGGATCATAACACCGATATCCCTTTTATAAATCCGCATAGCCAACAAAGATACACTGAATAGCACGAGGGTCTAATTTACTGAGTGTCTGATGAACATATGTCGAGCATCTAAAAACTCGGGGTTCGAGATTATTGAAGGGTAAAGATATGACAAGTTCTTGAAGTTTCTGAAGAGGAGTCTTAAAACCGAGTACTCTTGATGGTGTCCGATTTATGAGGTACGCAGCCGATCGAATAGCTTCTTCCCAGTATTCTTGAGGAACATTCATGTCAAATAGTGATGCTCGGACAACTTCTAATAACTGTCAATTCTTTCGTTCGGCTATACCATTCTGTTGAGGAGTGCCGACACATGAGGTTTGGTGGCGAATGCCCTTCTTGTGGTAGAAATCATTGAAACTTGAATTAACATACTCCCTACCATTGTTAGACTGCAACACACGGATTGTACTTTGGTATTGTGTAGCCACCATATTGTACAGGTACTAAAACTTGGAGCACACATCTCCTTTATTTGAAAGTAGTGATACCCATGTCATCCGGGTACATTCATCAATAAAAGTTATAAAATATTGAGCACCAGATAGAGTAGGAATCCGAGCAGGTCCCCAGACATCAGAATGAATGGTCATAAATGGAATGAAACTTTTATTATAACTCGGTACATAAGAAATTCGATGGCCTTTGGCCAATTCACAAACATCACACTTGAATTCCGAGTCTATGATATTTAAAAATAAATTCAGTTTTATTTGTCTATAATAATGAAAAGAAAGATGACCAAGACGTCGATGCCACAAGATTACTTGGTCTTTATTCGAACTACTGCTTCCAACCTTATGAACGTGACTTGACTTCTGTTTTGAATCATCATGCAACTCAAGATAGTATAATTTTCCACATTTAACACTAGAGCCAAGAATCTGGTTTGTGGCAATGTCCTGAAATACACAATAATTAGGCCAAAATTTGACAGTGCAATTCAAGGTTTTAGTGATTTGGCGAATAGATAGTAGATTACAAGAAAGAGATGGAACAACAAGAACAGTATCTAAATTAAGAGAGTTAGAGTTAGATACTGATCCCTCATGAGTGACTGGTGCCATGCCTCCGTTAGCGATTATAATATTTTATTGGGTTGATGGACGGATAGATGTAAGATGGTAAGTGGAGTTTTTCATATGATCAGTAACACCTGTATCAATAATCCATGTATTATTTCGAGTAAGATTTGTCATACCTGAAGTGGTATCTGGATCACCACTTGGTTGAGTAGTAGCAACTGTAGCTTTGTTGAGCATCTTACGAGGCCTCCTATTAAAAGCCCACCATTCCGGAGATCCTATAATTTCATAGAATCGTTCCTTGGAGTGTTCGACTTTTCCACAATGAGTACAGGTGTATGTGATGGGCTTACTCGGTATTTTTCCTTTGAATTGGGGATGAGTTTGAGCTGCTACAAGTACAGAATAATCTGGCAATATCTTTGGCTCTTCCATCGTATGTCATTGGTTGTGATCCCATCGGATATATGCATAACTAGACTCGAGATCAAAAGGTGGATCCTTCCAGAGTATTTCACTCCGAGCATTATTAAATTCCGAATCAAGCTCGGCTAGGAAAATATGTGTTCGAAGCCGAGTAATATGCTTATGGAGTGATACTACTCCATTAACATCCTCCCCTTATGCACACATCCAGGCATCTATTTCTTAAAATATTCGAATCAGTTCATTATAGTATACAGGTAATGGCTTACCATTCTGACATGTAGTGAATTATTTCCGATTCAATTCAAATAACTAAGTTTTGTCAGATCCATCATAGAAGGTTTTTGAGATAGCATCCCATATCTCTTTTGCTGTTGGAAGACGGATGAATCTCTGCATTAATGTCGGACTCATGGAGTCAATTAGCCAACTTTTTACTCGGTTATTATCAAGGAGCCAAGTTTCCAATGCTTTATCTCCTTCTGGTGACTTTGGCGTAGTGCCATTAAGAAAGCTGGATTTATTTCTGGCTCTAATTTGCATCTCCATGATCTGTGACCATAGAGTATAGTTTGTATCATCAAGAATAATTCTTGTGGGAAAGGGAGAATTATCTTGAAGGGTTTGAATAAAATTGGGTGTTCCATGGGATACGATGGATGTGTTTTCAGTGGTCATGATTTTGAAGATTCAAAGAATTCAAAGGAAGAAAAAATATGATTTCAAGGATTCAAGAAAAAAAATTCGAGTTCAATGGATCTACTTTGATACCATGAAGAATAAAATTCAGAGAAAAAGAGAGAAAATTCAAGGGAAATATTTTTTCATTATATTCAAAGAAGGGTTATATTCCTTATATATACATACAGGAATCCTAATCACAGCCTAATTAGGAATAGAATAATATCCTAAATAGAATAGAATTTTATTCCTAATTGTATACAGATATTTACTTTTTAATATATACAATAAAAATATTTACTTCCTCAACATATATTAGCTATTACAAACCAACAGTAATAGCATCAACAACCAGTATCTTAATTATCATTAATAATAATAATAATAATTATTATTATTGATACCTATATACATATTTCTATTCTATTAAAGGTTTATTTTACTATACAGTGGTGACTTACAGATAAAGGATGTCCAAACCAAATAGGAGAATGATTTCCAATTAAGAAGCTCTCGGACATAAAAAAAATACTTTCCAAATAGGCATAAGACTTTTGTCAAAGAGGAATCATACTCCTCTCATGTTTAGCCATCACTATCCTTATAAATAGGACCTTATATCTCTCATTCTCATTCATTCTATTCTCTTATATTCTTTGCTCTTTTTATCTCTCTAAACTCCCTCTCTACATTCTCTGACTTAGGCATCGAAGGGTTTATAGGGATCCTCCCCACCTCTCATTGTGCCCTTTTTTGATTCCTTATAGGGCTTAAACTCGGGAGTTCCAGAAACAAGTTATGAAGTGGCACCGTCTATGGGGATCTCTTGAGTTAAAAGTCATTAAGCATCTACCAAATAAGATATTGGCATTATGACTTCCAATCCACCATCAATCTTAATCCCAAACATGCATATTAATCTATCAGCTCTCAGTCCTCCAATTAACCCATCAGCACCCATTCAACCAATAGTTTTGTTAGTACCCTTTCAGCATGTTAGACCCTCATCGCAGGCTCCACCAAGACCTTACACTCCAGCTAGTAATACCTAAGGATGGCCAACACTAGGTACCGACTTCCTTTATTATGCTCCTCTACAACATAACAACAGACTTATACCTTCCATACCTTTTCCAAGCTTGCCAAAAATCCCCACCATAAACACACCAAACCTAAACATAGTAACCTAGACACTCAACCTACCTCCATTAAGTAAAGAAGCAATGATTCAAAACATTCAAACCCAGATGCTCCTGATGCAATAACAGTTGAATGCTTTAATCCAGGGCAATAATCCTGGAGTAACCCCTTTGGAAAATAATGTAGCAACACTAACAGTAGCTCTGAATGTGTCAAGTGGAAATAGAGAAAGTTATCAAGCTCTGAAAGGAGAATCTAGCTTAATAATCCTAGCCTTAAATGACTTAAAGAGAGCTCAGAAAGCACCTATGAGAAAAGATGAAAGTTCAGAACCAATAAGGTCTATATTCCATCAAACAAACTTCAGTAACCCGATTGAAGGGTTTGGAAAGGAGGCAAAGAAGTACACACCACTAAACACCTCCAAATCCAAAATCCTCATGTGGATCAGATAAAGTGGTTTAGGCATAACCCCAACTAGAAGGCTAAGTCCAACCATGAGGGCCATACAAGATAGGAGGTACTACTGTCAATAACATTGTGACTATGGGCACGAGATCGAGGTATGCCGAGAATTAAAGAATGCTATAAAAAATTAATACAGAATAGTAAACTCGATAACTTAATTGACATGACTAAAAGGAATAGAGACCCAGACAATCAAAAAAGAGATAAGCCAAAGCCAAAGAAAGCTCGTAATAAAGTGGCTAGAGTTATCAACATGATTATCGGAGGAGAGGCGACTGAAAAAAAGCCTAAAAGAACTCAGAAGGAAAAAGGCCCCATCTCTGAAAGAAAGCAAACCATCACATTTGGTCTGGATGATGGGAAACACATTTAGCATTCTTATAATGATGCCTTAGTGGTGAGTGCTTTCATCAATAACTATTTAATAAAAAGATTGCTAATTGATGATGGCAGTACTATCAACACACTCTCTTGGAATGCTTATAAGGCGATGAGAGGTTCTAACACTGATTTGAGAGCTATTCAAAATCCCATTACAAGCTTTTACAAAGGAACCACACAACCAATAGGACTAGTATAATTGAGGTTATAATTTGGCAACTGGGATACTAGGGATGTGAAAGGTATCAAAGTGTTATTCAATGTGGTAAATCTTCCTCTCACATACAATGGCATTATAAACTAACCAATCCTCTATGAGATTAATGCAGTCACAAGTATCAGGCATATGACCATGAAGACTCCTCTTAAAGGCCTGGTCATAACAATTTATAGAGATCAGCATATGGCCAAACAATGCTATCAGCTAGCTATCAAGCCCCAGATGGAAGCATTCCCTTTAGAATCAATAAAAGCTGAGAAACAAAGAGCTAATCCTGAGCCAATTGACCAGGTCCAGACCTTTCAGATAGCTGGTGGAAAGACATTCAGAATCAATAATGAGCTTAATGATTAAGTTAATAGTAAAATAAGCAAGGTACTCATCAAACATTCAGACAGCTTTAAATCTAAAGCATTTAAGATCATCGGAGTAGATCCTCAATTGCCTTGCATAGTCTAAATATCAAGCCAAGAGTTAAACCCGTTGTTCAGAAAAAAGAGGAACTTTGCATATGAGAGACAGAAGGTGATCACTGAGGAAATAAACAAATTGCTAGAAATTGGATTCATTAGAGAACACACCCGGAATGGGCAACTAACATGGTGCTAGTAAAAAAGTCAAATGGAAAGTATAGAATGTGTGTGGGCTATACTGATCTCAATAAGGCATGCCCCAAAGACAACTATCCATTGTCAATGATAGATCAGCTAATAGACTCAACTGCCTATCACAACTTGTATAGCTTTATGGATGCTGCTCAGGGGTACCATCAAATACTAATGGAGAAAGAAGATAAGGAGAAGACGTCATTTATCACTTATGAAGATCTTTATTGCTATAAGGTTATGCCTTTTGGACTAAAGAATGTCCAAGCAATATATTAAAGGCTAATGAATCATATTTTCCAAGATCAAATTAGGAAAAATATAGAGGTATATGTAAATGACATCATTGTCAAGAGCCAATATCCATAGCAGCACTTCGATGATCTTAATCAAATCCTTCAAATATTATACCAAAACCAGATTAAGCTTAATATAGAGATGTGTGTTTTTAGGGTAAAGGTAGGCAAATTCTTAGGATTCATGATATCACATAGAGGAATTGAGGCTAATCCAAAAAAGATGGAGGCGATACTTAAGATGAAAGCTCTAACATTATTAAACGAGCTCTAAAAGCTAAATGGCAGGATAATAGCTTTAGGGTGTTTCATTTCCTATTCAGTCAAACGATGTCAACCACTTTTTCAAACCTTACAAAACTATAAAAAGTTCATAAGGAATAAAGAATGTTAGGTTGCTTTCAAAGACATCAAGAGGTTCCTATCCTTACTACCTCTCCTTAGCAAACTAATCCCCGAAGAAGTTCTGTACTTGTATCTCTCTATCCGTCAGAAGTCAATTGCATCGATATTGGCTAGGGAGGAAGGAAGCCAATAAAATCCAGTGTACTACATCAGTAAAATACTCAAAGGATCAAAAGTTTGATACCCTAGACTGGATAAGTTAGTTATAGCTGTCGTGCACATATCCTGGAAAGTTAGGCATTATTTTCAGGCTCACTCGATCATTGTAAGATCCAGCTTCCTACTAAGAAAAATTTTACAAAGACTTGAGACATCCGGGTGATTGGTTCAATGGTCAATATTGCCCAAAGAATTCAATATAAGTTATGAACCTCAACAGCAAATCAAAGCCCAAACCCTGGCAAATTTTGTGCAAGAGATGACAGTATAAGACTTTGCCCCTTTTGAATGCTCGGAGTAGAAGTTATACACAGACAGAGCCTTGTCCATCAAAGGATCCAATGCTGGAGTCATCCTTAAAAGGCCACACGGGGTAACTTTCAAATATACAATTTAAATAAAATACAAAGCCACTAATAATGCAGTCGAGTATGAAGCACTCAACACAGGGTTGAAGTTAGCTATATAGGTCAGAGTTGAGTATCTTAAGATACACTCTGATTCACAACTAGTAGTAAACCAAATCAAAGGAACATACCAAATTAAGGAGCCAAGCATCGCCAAGTACATTGAGAAAGTCAGACAGCTCCTAAAGAAGCTCAAACAAGATGAGGGACAATGGGAAATCATCCTAATTCCCAGAAGTGAAAACTCAAAGGTAGATGCACTAGCCAAGTCAACAGTAAAAGATAATGAGACATTTAAAGAGCTTGAGCTTATTATGAAATTGATGAAGCCAAGCACCGAGGAGGCAAAGATTATGGACATCTAGGAAGTAACAGAATGGATAAAAATGATCATTCAGTATCTCGAGCATGAGGTACTTCCATAGGATAAGTTAAAGGCTCAAAAGTTAAAATTAAAAGTTGCGCACTACTCCATGCACAATGGGGAACTCTACAAAAGGTCTCTCTCACATCCATGGTCTAAGTGTGTATCACAAAAAGAAAGAAATTACGTGCTTAGAGAAATTCACGAAGGGATTTATGGAGCCCATAAATCTCATCATTCATTGATTAGACAAACATTACTCCAAGGTTACTATTGGCCTACTATGTCCCAAGATGCTCAAAATTTGGTTTAAGAATGCCACAAGTATCAATAGTTTACTCGTTTTAGCCACAAGCCTTTTAATACTCAGCATTTGATTGGGAGTCAATGGCATGGGGAATAGATATATTAGGCCCATTTCCTATTTCAACCTCCCAGAAGAAGTTCTTAAACATGGCTATAGATCATTTCACCAAATAGATAGAAGTTAAAGTTGTCCTAACCATCACTGAGGCCCAGATTCTACACTTTTTCTAGAAAGAAATCATCTGTAGATTTGACATACTGCATACCTTGATAATAGATAATGGGAAGTAATTCAACAATGAAAAATTCAAAAAGCTATATTCAGATATTAATATAAAGTTTCAATTTACTTCAGTAGCTCATCCATAAATAAATGGCCAAACAGAAGTCACCAATAAGATCATCATGCAAGGTCTAAAGAAGAGATTAAATAAGAAGAAGGGGAACTGGGTTAAGAACTCAACAATGTCATATGGGCTTATAAAATAACACCCAGAACCTTTATAAGAGAAACACCTTTCAAACTGACTTATAGGATGGACACAATAATCCTAGTGGAGATTGGATCAATAAGCTACCAGGTAATTGAGAATCTAAATTAGGAATTTAACAACATCAACGCTTAGATATGCCTAGACCTACTTGAAGAAAGGAGAGAACAAGCATCTATTATAACAAAAGCTCAAAAACATACGATCATGAAGTTTCATAGTAAACATGTTAAGCCAAAGTAGTTTAAGGTCGGAGATTGGGTACTCATAAGGGTTGACATTAGTAAAGGCAACTCCAGCATGGGCAAGCTCGGACCTAATTGGGAAGGTCCTTACCAAGTCATTGAGAAAATAGCCAAGGGGGCCTACAAGATCAAGGATGAAGAAGGAAAAGAGCTACCTCGATACTAGAACTCAGACAACCTTAGGAAATATTATCAATAAAATGTATTTTGAGTATACCAAGTTTGAGAAAAGAAAAAATATATAAACTTCATTCATTAATTAAAAATAATACAAGGATAAATATTTTAAAGTATTTTACAAATCAACATTAGATCTAGGAGGCACAATCTCGTTATTAGGATGAGCTTCAACATCTTCTGGAGGCTAAGATTCAGCAATCAAAGTGGATATGGCACTAAAAGAAGTAGCTCTAGAAGTAGATCTCTCTTTAATGACTTAAGGATCCTTAGGAGCAAACTTAGTAGCATCATCTTCAGCTGTAGTCAGTCGTGCCAGATCATTAGGAGTGATCATATCTATATTAGAAAAATCTAAGTTCGGACGCTAAGCCGATAGTACCCTCCGACATTCGGACTTATAGGACTTGAGAAATCCCTTCACCATCTTCTGATATATTCTTAGGCCATCACCTCAGTATTTCTTTTCATCAGCTAACTCTTTCCTTAGAGTTTTAAGCTCAACATCCTACATTTTGATCCTTGATGTAAGTTGAGCTAGTGAATGCTCGTGCTCTTAGACCTTCTTTAAGCTCACCTCTGTTTCTGACTTAAACTTTATGTTATCAGTCTCAGTGAGTTTTAGGGCACGCTTCACCATATCCAGCTTCTTCTCATAATCAATCACGATGGTCCTAACCTTATCCTTCTCAATATTGTATTCACTCTGAAGGATGAAGTGATTATCCTTTGCCAACAGTAGCCCTTGAGCCATTTGACGGACAAGTACAAAAAATCTGAAAACAAATACATCAATGGAAATGATTATTGCACCAAGAAGGTTAGACAAGTTACCTCTAAAGTGTGAGTAATCAACAAGTAGAATAACTCGTTCATTCCTTCCTTTTTCCACCTCTATATATCGTCAGGCAACCATAGGGACTCAACATAGTGATCCCTAACTTGCGGATTGGAGATGCTAGCAGCTTCACTTTAGATAAGATCCATTTTTTTGGATCTGGACATCCGACGAGCTTAGGGCACTTAATAAACACCTCCTCCCTAAGCTGTTCATCATCATCCAACCCCACACTCTGTGAGCACTTCTTAAGAACCTCAGACACTTCCTTTTGAGGGTCGCTAAGCATAGATTTACCTTCATTGCTCGGGCATTGATCAGTATGAGCCTCTAGGGTCTCTATATCTCATGCAAAAAGTTCAATCAGATGTGCTGCCTACTCCTCTAGCTTCTCATCTAAAAAGATTCCACCCGTAAAAGCGAAATAGTCAGCCATCTATAAATAAAAAATAACAGAAGTCAGAATATACCTTTAGAATCTTAAAACTTACCATTAACGTCTATACTCTCAAGGCAGACTCTCCAGAGGTATCTCTGAAATAGATTCTCAATAGATGTTGCATTGGCTATACTCTGGATATGAAGCCTCAACACTAACTGGATATCCTCTTTGGATAACTTCGAAGGATGCTTCACTTTTTGGCATTCATCGACCCACATCCACCGGATATTGATAAAATCCGATAGGTGTTCAACTATGAAGAATCTATGCCTTCATTTCTTATGAAGGTCTAAAAGCTTAACAAAGAGACTATGGTTTAGAATAACTAATAAAGAAAATATCAGCTCTCCCTTTTTTTTTATTCAGACTATACATGTACTAGAGAACATCTAGATCTGGCTATCTACCCTCCCTATACATCAACTCTATAAACCCAGTCAAGATTCAGTAATTGTTAGGATGAAGTTAACCAAGAGCTATATTGTATCTATTCAGGAAGCTCCTAATAAAGGGATCTAAGGGAAATTTCAATGTCACAACCCAAATCGGGAGTCATGACCAGCACTAGGGAACGGGAATTCTTTTGAATCCGGAACATGTAGCAAGCCTTAAAAATAAAAGCATGCAATAATTAAAATAAAATATGCACCAGAATTTAAATCTCACACAAATATAATAAAATAATAATTTATCATATCATAACATAAAATGTATAATGCACAATATTAAAAAAAAGACCTCTGAATTATAACCAACATACAATAAATACCAAATACAACTCACTACTATAGTTTTCTAGAGTATAAACAAAATTAAGTAAGTAGTTTACATAAACAAGCCAAGGCTGAAGAAATCCGATGGATAGGCCTACTACTGAGGTCTGAAGAAGAAGAATCTCCTAAAAAATCAACTGAGGGGAATCAAACCTCAATGAGTGAATTGTTATAATATATATACATGCATTTCCTAATGTCAAATGCATTCAATCATTCATATATAATAAATATATATACAAGTATTTCACACAAATACTAAAAACACTTTTATATAATAATATTGAAAAATATTTGTTTATGAAGGATCAAATAGAACCCTATTTAATCACAACCTTGATCAACAATAACATCACTCTAGCTATACAGGCTCACTTAATTCCAAATAAATTCACTTATTCCATATGGATAATAGATTGGTCCCGAGACACTAAGTCAACCGAGCTCTAGCAGTCAGTGTGATTGGCACCGAGACGTTTGGTCAACTGAGCTCCAACAACCACACTATCAATTATACAAGCTCACTTAATTCCAAATAAATTCACTTATTCCATATGGATAATAGATTGGTCCCGAGACACTAAGTCAACCGAGCTCCAGCAATCTGACTGTCAGTGTGATTGGCCCCGAGACACTTGGTCAACCGAGCTCCAACAACCACACTATTAATTATATCACATCTCAATCAATCAATCAATCTCAATCAAATAAAAATTACCACAAGTAATCCTCACTCAAGCTTACATCTATCGCACTGGTAAGTATACGGTCCTAGTGTTGTCCCCTAGGTAGCGCGTTCAATCGATATCCTTCATTTAAATAAAACATTCATACAGGAAAATAAATAATGTAGAATACATTCATAATAACAAAGTAAACCATATATATCCCAGAAATAAATCTAAAATAAACCAAGTATTCGAGTATATATATGTCAAATAAATTCAAATCAACCATGAAATATACCATAAATAAACCAATAATATACTTAAAAATAATTTAAGTATAAATCAATAGTATAACATGCATTTATTTAAACATATACCAAAAATATACCTAGAATATACTTAAACATTTAATAAAATAATTATGAACAAATACACATTAAAACATGTACATTTTAAAACATGCAACCTAAGTGCGATGTATATATAAAATAATAACTCACAAGTTTGTGCTCCTCGAGACCGATTCGACGGGCTCGATCCACTAGGTCTTGGTTTCGACGCAACTAAACAATAAAATAACAATGAAATTAGAATAAATCTAACCGAATGTTCTAAGAATTTCTAAAAGAAGACTCTAACGAATGATTGAAAACCAAGATAGACACATAATTTCAAGATCAACCCGATGTCATGTTTTACGAGAATTCTATTAAAAATTCGACAAAATTTCCTTTGTAAAACGGACATCTCTCTACTAAAAAGTAGAGCTGGCCCTGCAAAAAAAATGCACTTCTAAACACAGAATATTCAACACCTTCGATTGGGACCCCAAACTACACAATTCCCAAATTATATTATACAAATAATATAATAAATATATTAAAAATCAATAAGTTTCACAAATATCCTCAAAATAGCAAACAATAACATATTTAACATTAAAACATTAAACATAATCATTTTCACAATAATTAAGTAAAAATCCCAAAATAATAATATAATATTATTAAAAATCAAATTTCTCAATAATTCAATATAAAATAGTGAAAATTCACTTTATATATTCAAATAACTTAAATAGTTTAAATATATATTAAAAGTTACCCATTTAATTACCAATTTAGTAAATAACATATTATTTGAAAATAAGTTTCAAAAATTAGTATTAATTGCTTAGAAATAGTAAATAATTTATAAAAATCATTTTAATACCTTAAATAATTATAAAATCATTTAACACAATATTTAACTATAACTTTAACACAATTACCCTAATAATTTCAAAATATACATAATACTAAATAATTTCCTCAAAAATTCTATAAAATCATTAAAATTCTTTTATCAACATATATAATAATAATATTAACTAAAAAACATTATTAAACAATAATTTCAACAAAAATACATATTTAACCCAATTATCCAATATTTACATAAACTAAAAATATTACTAAAAATTATATAATATTCTCAAAAATTATTTTCTCAACACTAAAATTAATAACAATATATAATAACACTAAATCAACTAGTTTTATAATTTAAATAATTAATTTATGAAAATTAAATAAATAATAATCAAATAATCAAAAATTCACCAAAAATTAAATAAATTCCAAAAATTAAATATATATATATATATATATATATATATATATATATATATATATATATATATATATATATATTCATGAAGCTCAAGCTGCTAGAATTAAAGTTTCTTAAGGGAGTTTTCAAAAATCAACTTTAAAAAATAAGCCTTTAAAAAATAAGCCTATTTAAGGAAGGACACAAGGTTCTAGAATGACAATTACTGTCCTCACGGTTACTTACATCTCTCTTGTACAGTACCAAGGGTATTCCAGACAAAAGAAAAACTTACTAATCAAGCAGTTATCAATATGGCAGCTGAAATGTCTGATCTTCTAACACATGAACAGATATGAAAATTACACAATTCAAAATTCAAAAGAAAGTCAAAAGACATGGCAGTTGATAATCTCGCTCACCTTGTTGACAGTTGTCCCTTTTATCGACACTCGGGTCACACTTTTAATGCACCGAGATTCTAAGTTCAATGATTAAAACTAGCACCCTCAGGTAGCTTTGATAGTACTGAGGTTCAGCACTCGTACTTCTAATGCACCGATATTCTAAGTCTAATGACCGAAGCTAGCACCTTTAGGTCGTTTCAATAATACTGAGGTTCGACACTCCAACTTTACTTCTAATGCACCAATAATATATAGCACTCGGATCATGCTTCTAATGCATTGAGAATATTCGGCACTCGAGCCGTGCTGCTAATATATCAAGATTCTAAGTCTAGTGATTAAAGCTGCCACACTCAGATTGCTTCGATAGTACTGAGGTTTGGCACTCAAGCCATGCTTCTAATGCACTGAGAATATATGGCACTCGAGTTGTGCTTTTAACGCACTAAGAATCTACAGCACTCAGGTCGCGCTTCTATAGCACCTTTGAATCTAAAGCATTTGAGATCATCGAAGTATATCCTCGAATTACCTTGCATAGTGTGAATATCAAGCCAGGAGTTAAATCCGTTGTTCAAAAAAAAGGAACTTTGCATATGAGAAATAAAAGGTGATCATTGAGGAAATAAAGAAATTTCTAGAAATCGGATTCATTAGAGAACACACCCGGAATGGGTAGCTAACGTGGTGCTAGTAAAAAGTCAAATGGAAAGTACAGAATGTGCGTGGGCTATATTGATCTTAATAATGTATGCCTTAAAGACAACTATCCATTGTCAATGATAGATCGGCTAATAGACTCAACTGCATGTTACAACTTGTATAGCTTTGTGGATGCTGCTCAAGGGTACCATCAAATACTAATGGAGAAAGAAGATAAGGAGAAGACATCATTTATCACTCACAAAGGTCTTTATTGCTATAAGGTTATGCCTTTTGGACTAAAGAATGTCAGAGCAACATACTAAAGGCTGATGAATCATGTGTTCCAAGATCAAATTGGGAAAAACGTAAAGGTATAAGTAAATGACATCATTGTCAAGAGCCAATATGCATAATAGCTCTCCGATGATCTTGATCAAATCTTTCAAATATTAGACCAAAACCAGATTAAGCTTAATTTAGAGAAGTGTATTTTTAGGGTGAAGGCAGGTAAATTCCTAGGATTCATGATATCATATAAAGGAATTGAGGCTAATCCAAAAAAGATGGAGGTGATACTTAAGATGAAAGCTCTGACATTATTAAACGAGCTCTAAAAGCTAAATGGCAGGATAATAGCTTTGGGGTGTTTCATTTCCTGTTTAGTCAAACAATGTCAACCATTATTCCGAGCCTTAAAAAACTATAACAAATTTGTATGGAATGAAGAATGTTAGGCTATTTTTAAAGACATCAAGAGGTTCATATCCTTACTACCTCGCCTTAGCAGACTAAGCCCCAGAGAAGTTTTGTACCTGTATCTCTCTATTGGTTAGAAGTCAATTGCATTAATACTAGTTAGGGAGGAAGGAAGCCAACAAAATCTAGTGTACTACATCAGTAAAATACTCAAAGGATCAAAATTTTGATACCCCAGACTAGATAAGTTAGCTATAGTCATCGTACACTTATCTTGGAAATTTAGGCATTATTTTCAGGCTCACTTGATCATTATAAGATCCAGCTTCCCACTAAGGAAAATTTTACAAAGACTTGAGACATCCAGGCGATTGGTTCAATGGTCGATAGTGCTCGAAGAATTCAACATAAGTTATGAACCTCGACAATAGATCAAAGCCCAGACCCTAGTAGATTTTGTACAAAAGATGACAGTAGAAGACTTTACCCCTTCTAAATGCCCGGAGTGGAAGTTATATATAGATAAAACCTCGTCCATCCAAGGATCCAGTGCTGGAGTCATCCTTAAAGGGCCACACAGGGTAACTTTCAGATATACAATTCAGATAAAATACAAAGCCACTAATAATGCAATCGAGTATGAAGCACTCATCACAGGGTTAAAATTAACTACATAGTTTAGAGCTGAGCATCTCAAGATACACTATGATTCATAACTAGTAGTAAACTAAATCAGAGGAACATACCAAATTAAGGAGCTAAGCATCGCCAAGTACATTGAGAAAGTCAGACAGCTCCTAAAGAACCTCAAATAAGATGAGGGACAATGGGAAATCATCCCAATTCCCAGAAGTGAAAACTCAGAGGTAGATTCACTAGCCAAGTCAGCAGTAGAAGATAATCAAACATTTAAAGAGCTTGAGCTTATTGAGGAATAAATGAAGCTAAGCATTGAGGCGGCAAAGATCATGGACATCTAGGAAGTAACATAATAGATAAAAGTGATCATTCAGTATCTCGAGCATTGGGTACTTCTATAGGATAAGTTGAAGGCTCGAAAGTTAAAAATAAAAGTTGCACACTACTCCATGCATAATGGGGAACTCTACAAAAGGTCTCACTCACATCCGTTGTCTAAGTATGCATCACTAAAGGAAGAAAATTACATGCTTAGAGAAATTCACAAAGGGATTTATGGAGCTCATAAATCTCATTATTCACTGATCAGAAAAGCATTGCTCCAAGGTTACTATTGGCCTACTATGTCCCGAGATGCTCAAAATTTGGTTTAAGAATGCCACAACTATCAATAGTTTGCTCGCCTTAGCCACAAGCCTTTTAATACTCAATATTTGATTGGGAGTCAATGCCATGGGGAATGTATATATTAGGTCCATTTCTTGTTTCAACCTCCCAGAAGAAGTTCTTAATCATAGCTATAGATTTTTCCACCAAATGGATAGAAGTTGAAGCTGTCCTAACCATTACTGAGGGTTGGATTCAATACTATTTCTGGAATGAAATCATCTGTAGATTCGACATACTGCACACCTTGATAATAGACAATGGGAATTAATTCGACATTGAAAAATTCAAAAAGCTATATTCATATCTTAATATAAAGCTTTGATTTACTTCAGTAGCTCATCCATAAATGTAATATCCCGAGTTTTTTTTAAATATTTTTAAACTGCATCGAGATATGCAGTGTTAATAATTTTTGTACATATTTATGATATTTTATGAGTTTGATATTTATTTAAAACTTATTTTAATTATTTTATGTTATTTTAAGTACTTTACGTAAAAAAAATTTTGGGAATTTTATTTTCGGGAAAATTGACACGTAAATTATTTAATATTAATTATTTTAAATAGATTTACACATTTGCATGAGTCCATGCATGATTTTTAAGGGTCGTATTAAAATATATACATATACATGCATGTATACGTATTTAAATTAAATTAGGGTTTATTTTCATTAAATTATATTATATTATATAGTTTAATGATAATTAAATGTGTATTGTATGTGTATATGTATATATATTAATTATTATTTTAAAATTATGTGGTGTGTAATTTTTGTAAGTATAATATTAATATATTTTAATATAAATTATTAAATTTATTAATATATATATATATATATATATATATATATATATATATATATATATATAGTTTGCCAAATTACAAAAACTACCCCCGGCTCCCTCTCCTTCCTCCCGATCACCTCCCTCACCATCACCGTCGCTGCCAAGCTCCACCCTACTATCGGTGTGCCTCCAGGCATGCCACCTCCTTCGTCCAATAGTTTTGCCGCCTGCAGATGTCCCTTCCGGCGCCGGTGAGGTGGATTTTGGTGTTTTGGCCGAAAGTTGCTTCTTCCTCCACACCTCACGTTTCTAACCACCATTTTTGACACCACCGGTCTCTTTCTTCTCCTTGAGCTCTGGTGAGTGTGATTCCAAGCTTTGTTTCACTTAAAATGGTTTAGATTTGCCTAGGTTTCAATTTTTCAATTTTAGCCTATTAGGGTTCTTGATTTTTTTGAGCTTTAATTTGATTTATTCATGAAAACTTCCTTAACAAACTTTGATCCTAGTAGCTTAATATTCATGTGGGAATTTTTGTAGAATTTTTGGAATTTATTTTGATTTTTGGGTATTTTTGATTATTTTATTAAAATTTTCTAATTTTCAAAAATTAATTAATTAAATTATGAAATTGTGATTTATGGTAATTACAGGTGTTGAAATGAATTATAGAAATTTATTTGGAATTTTTTGAATTTTTATGTATTTATTTTGAATTTATTTAGTTTATGTAATTTTGAGAAAATAGGGTTAATTGTGTGTTTAATTGAAATTAATTAGTTAATTAAGTATATTTATTGATATTATTGAAATATATGTTGAGAAAATTAATTTTTTGCAATTATATTATTTTTGGTGAATTTTTGGATTAATTTTAGTATATTTATATATATAGGGGTATTTTGGTAATTTTACATTAAATTAGCTAAAAATGTAATTAAATCTGTTTTAATAGTTATTTAGGGTATACAAATGATTTGTAAAAATTATTTAGTATTTTTAACTAATTAAAGCTATTTTTCGTAAATTATTTTCAATTATATATATAATATACGATTTTTCTAAATAAATGAGTTTTCATCGATTTTTACTATGTTTTAGGGTTAATTACATAATCTCTATTTATAAAATTTATTTTTATTATATAAGGGTATTTTTGTAAATATTCTGTGAATTGTGAACCTCGGTCGGTGATTCGTAGTTTGGAGTCCGACCGAGGGATTTTGGTTGTATTCTGTGTTATTTTCGAAGTGTATTTCTTTGTAAGGCCGACTCTACTCTTTAAGTAGAGAGATGTCCGTTTTACAGGGGAGGTTCCGCCGAATTTTTAGTAGAATTCTCGTAAAACATGATACCCGATCAAATTCTGATTTAATTCCATGTTTAGTATTCTAGATCGAGTCTTTAGAACTCCTGTTAGATTTATTCTGATTTCTATCGTTATTTGTTTGTTTATTTGCGTCGAGATTGTGACCTAGTAGACCAGGCCCATCGGACCCATCTCGAGGAGTACAATAAGTTGTGAGTTGCTATTATATATATATATGCTCTAGGGTGCATGATTTTAGAAATATATGTTTTATTTTGATTAAATATGCCTAATAGTTTAATTAGTACTTAAGTTTAATTTTAGTTTACTTTTGGTTTATTTTTGGTTTATTTTCAATATATGTTAAACTATATGCATGTTTTATTAATAAATAATGTTTAAAATTTTTTTGAATATATTTATAGTTTATTTTGTAATTTAATTGGATTTATTTGACGTATATATACTTGAAATATATCTGATTTACTTTTGATATATTTCTAGTATATATATAGTTTATGTTGCTATTTTATTTAAGTTCATGCATCATTTATTTTTATGAATGTACGTTATATATTTTAATGAAGGATATCAATAGAATGTGCTACCTAGTGGGTAGCACTAGGACCAAGTACGTACCGGTACGCTAATAGCATTTAGGCTATATCACTAACCTGTTTGTGGATATTGACTAGATTTGATTAATTGATGTGTGAGATACGATTTAGGAGTGTGATTGTTGGAGCTCGGTTGATCAAGTGTTTTGGGGCCAATCACACTGACAGTCAAACTGCTGGAGCTCGGTTGACTTAGTGTCTCGGGGCCAGTCTACTGTCCAAATGGAACAAGTGAATATATTTGGAATAAGTGAGCCTGTATGGCTAGAGTGTTGTTTAACACTGTTTTGAGGTTGCAATTTTCTAGGGTTTTATTTGATCCTTTATAAGCAGTGATTTTCAGTAAAAATATATAAAAATGATTTTATTGCATCTGTGTGTATTTGCCTATATATATATTTATTATATACACTATTGACTGTGTGCATTGTCATTTAGTATGCATGTATATATATTATAGTAATTTACTCAGTGAGGTCTAACTCCCATCCGTTGACTATTTTTCAGGAGAGTCATCGTCTTCAGACCTCAGTAGCAGACCCTTACGTCGGGTTTCTTCCGCTCTGACTTCTTTATGTAAATTGCTTATTTGAGTTTTATTTTATAATCTAGATAGTGCAGTAGTTGTATATAGTTGTGGAGTTTATGTATTATATTTTTATGAGATATGTACTTTAAATATTTAAACTGGATTTGTATTAAAAGATTTATTTATATATATGAGATGAGTTATTGATTCAAATCCCATGGTGGATTATTTTTTTATTACTTATGATTTTATTTCCGCTGCATAATATTTTAATTATGTTATTATTATTATTGCATATTTTATTTTATTTTAAGGCTTGCTACGGGTTCCGGATTCGAAAGAATTCTTATTCCTTAGCGCCGGTCATGGCCCATATTTTAGATCATGACAATAAATAAATGGTCAGACAGAAGTCACTAACAGGATCATCATGCAAGTTTTAAAAAAGATATTAGATGAGAAGAAGGGGAACTGGGTTAAAGAACTTAACAATATCATATGGGCTTATAGAACAACACCTAGAGCCTTTACATGAGAGACACCTTTCAAACTGAATTATAGGATGGATGTAGTAATCCTAGTGGAGATCGGATCAGTAAGCTACTGGGTAACTGAGAATCTAAATCAAGAAGTCAGCAACATTAACGCTCATATATGCCTAAACCTACTTGAAGAAAGGAGAGAACAAGCATCTATTATAGCAAAAGCTCTGAAATAAAGGATCATGGAGTATTATAGTAGACATGTTCAGCCAAAGCAGTTTAAGGTCTGAGATTGGGCACTCATAAGGGCTGACATTAGTAAAAGCAACTCTAGCATAGGCAAGCTCAGACCTAATTAGGAAGGTCCTTACTAAGTCATTGAGAAAATGACCAAAGGGGCCTACAAGATTAAGTATGAAAGAGGAAAAGAGCTACCTCGATACTGGAACTCAAACAACCTTAGGAAATATTATTAATAAAATGTATTTTTAGTATACCAAGTTTGAGAAAAGAAAAAATATATATACTTCATTCATTAATTGAAAATATTACAAGGATAAATATTTTAAAGTATTTTACAAATCAACGTCAAATTTAGGAGGCACAATCCTATTATTAGGATGAGCTTCAACATCTTTTGAAGGCTGAGATTCGACAATCAAAGTGGATGTGGCACTAGAAGAAGTAGCTCTGGAAGTAGATCTCTTTTTAATGACTTAAGGATCCTTAGGAGCAAACTTAGTAGTAGTATCTTCAGCTGCAGCCAGTCACACCAGATCATTAGGAGTAATCGTATCTAGATTAGAAAAATCTAAGTTCGAACGCTAAGCCGATAGTACCCTCCAACACTCAAACTTATAGGCCTTAAGAAATCCCTTCACCATCTCCTAATATATTCTTAGGTCGTCACCTCAAAATTTCTTTTCATCAACTAACTCTTTCCTTAGAGTATTGAGCTCGGCATCCTACATCTTATTCCTTGATGTGAGCTAAGCTAGTGAATGCTTAAACTCTTGGACCTTCTTCAAGCTTGCCTCTGTTTCTAACTTCAACTTCATGCTATCAGTCTCAACGAGTTCCAGGGCATGCCTTACCATTTCAGCTTCTTCTTATAATTAATCGCGATGGTTCCAACCTCAGCCTCCTTAATATCATATTCACTCTGAAGGATGAAGTGATTATCCTTTGCCAATAGTAGCTCTTAAGCCATTTGACGGACAAGTGAACAAAATTAGAAAATAAATACATCAATGGAAATGATTATTGCACCAAAAAGGTTGGACAAGTTTCCTCCAAGGTGTGAGTAATTAACAAGTAGAATAACTCGTTCCTTTCTTCTTCCTACCACTTTTAGATATCGTCAGGCAACCGTAGGGACTCGACATAGTGATCCTTAGCTTGCAGATTGGAGATGCTAGCAGCTTCACCTTAGATAAGATTTATTTTTTTGGATCTGGGCATCCGATGAGTTTGGGGCACTTAATAAACTTCTCCTCCCCAAGCTGTTCCTCGTCATCTAACCCCCCACTCTGGGAGCACTTCTTAGGAACCTCAGACACTTCCATCTGAGGGTCGCCAAGCACAACTTTACCTTTTTTGCTCGAGCATTGATCAGTATGAGCCTCTGGGTCTCTATATCCCATATAGGAAGTTCAATCAAATGTGCAGCCTACTCCTATAGCTTCTCATTTAAAAAGATTCCACCCGTAAAGGTGAAATAGTCAGCCATCTACTAATAAAAAATAACAGAAGTCAGAATATACCTTCAGAATCTCATAACTTACTATTAACATCTATACGCTCAGGGAAAACTCTCCAGAGGTATCTCCGAGATAGATTCTCAGTAAATGTCGCATCGACTAGACTCTAGATATAAAGCCTCAACACTAACTTAATATCCTCTTTGGATAACTTCAAAGGATGCTTCATTTTTTGGCATTCATTGACCCACATCCACCAAATATTGATAAAATCCGATGGGTGTTCAACTACGAAGAATCTATGACTTCATTTCTTATAAAGGTTTAGAAGCTTAACAAAGAGACTATGGTTCAGAATAACTGAAAGAGAAAATATCAGCTCTCCCTTTTTTTTATTCAGACTATACACGTACCAGAGAACATATAGATCCAGCTCTTTATCCTCCCTATGAATCAACTTTATAAACCCAGTCAAGATTCGATAATTATTAAGATGAAGTTGATTGAGAGCTATGTTGTATCTATTCATGAAGCTCCTAATAAAGGGATCTAAGGGAAATTTCAACCTCCCTTCTAACTAATTAAAGTACATAACGTGTTTCTACCAATCCAATAGGGGGGGTATGACCCTTGAAATTCTTGTTTACAATATGCAAAGTGAAATCCCGAGGAATGCTAAAATGTGTTCTATACCATTGGAGCATGTTATCATTAATCCAAAACATGAAAAGGTCTGAACTAACTTGCTCTCGTGGGGCTATGGATCCTATTGAACAGAAATAAAGAAAGAAGACAAAAAGAGGAAGAAACTTCACCTAGAAGAGGAAGGAAGAATGCAGGATTGCAGAAAATATAAAGGATGCAAAAGTAGACAAACGCTTGAAAGGAAAACTAGAAAGTAAAAGGAAGTAGAATAGTAAAAATAATGATAGCTAAGGGACTAGCCTACTTAGGGAAAGACAGAAGGTTCTAGAATGACCATTACCACCCTCACAGTCACTTTTATCTCTCTTGTACAACACCAAAGGTATTCCGAGCAAAAGAAAAACCCACTAATCAAGCAGTTATCATTATGGTAGAAACGTCTGATCTTCTAACACACAAACAGATGTGATAATTATACAATTCAAAATTTAAAAGAAAGTCAAAGACATGGCAGTTGATAATCTTGCTTACCTCGCTGACAATTGTCCCTCTTATCAACACTCGAGCCATACTTTTAATGCACCGAGGGTCTAAGTCAAATGATTGAAGCTAGCACCCTCAGGTGGCTTTAATAGTACTGAGGTTTGACACTCGGGCCGCGCTTTTAATACACTGAGATTCTAAGTCTAATGATTGAAGTTGGCACCCTCATGTCACTTCGATAGTACTGAGGTTTGACACTCGGGCCACACTTCTAATGCACTAATATTCTAAGTCCAATGACTGAAGCTAGCACCCTCATGTCATTTCAATAATATTGAGGTTCAGCACTCGGGCTGCGCTTCTAATGCACCGAGAATATACGACACTTAAGTCACGCTTCTAATGCATTGAGAATATATGGCACTCGGGCCGCACTGCTAGTGTACTGAGATTCTAAGTCTAGTGACTAAAGTCACCACCCTCAGGTCGCTTAGATAGTACTGAAGTTCAACACTCGGGCCGCGCTTTTAATGCACCGAGAATATATAGCACTTAAATCGCGCTTTTAATGCACCGAGAATCTACGGCACTTGGGCCGTACTTTTATAACACCGAGCATCAAAACTCCAACGACGGCTGGTTCCATCGGGTCGTTTCTATAACATTAACGGGTTAATCCCTCGGTTTGTGTCTATAACACCGAACATCTTTTATTGCAAGTTCTGCGCATCTAAGTCCAGGTGGCACTTCATGAGTGATATTCTGATACAATGATTCCAAGACTCGATACCGAGCAATATTAAAGTTTATTCATTTTTTTATTCAAATTATTTTTAAAAATTATTAGAAATAATAAGCATTTTTTTAATTTTCAAATTAAACTAGAAAAATTAAATAATTCATATCTTTTTCTTTATTAATTATAGTGGTTGAATTTTTAATTTTTAATTTTAGTCAAATAAATTTTTATTCATTAAAAAATATTTTTTTATTTTTAAATATATTAAATAAAATTGTACTGTATTTTATTTTAGTTAAATTGTAATTTTCTTTTCACTCTTTCAGATAAATTTTAAAATAGTTTAATTATTTTATTTTAATAATATATATAATACTAAAATTTGACATTTAAGTCAATTTACTGTCTAAGATAAGACACATAAACACTTGAACCTATACGGAAACACCATTTTAGAAATTTTTTATAGATCCAAACATCTAGTTGTAAAAAATAAATGTTCCAACACCAAAATAGCAAAAATAAAAAAGTTGGACACCATTTATGAATTTATCCCTAATTAAAAAAAACACTTCTTAATCTTTTAATTAATCATCACTGTCTAATAATAAAAAGGTAATATTTAATTTTTCTTAAAAATTAAACAAGCAAATATTTTATTAAATATTATACTATTTCAAAGCTTAAAATTCTAGCCATAGAATAACAAAGAGAGGTTCCGGGGTGAATATTTTTATACTCCACCTATTGATTTTTAAAAATTTTATTCTTTTATTAATTACAACTACCAAACTACCATTTTTTTCATTTTCCTTCCAAAATCATTGTTTAATGTTTAATATTTTAAAACTACTTTAATTGAGTTTTTTTTTTTAATAAAATTTAATATAATCAGTTATTTTTTTTTATAAATGTTCTTTAATTTTTAACTTATCTTCATTATAAATTTGCACCAATTATAATAAATAATATATTTTTTTATTTTTTATGAAGAGACATTTTTAAATATCATATGCACATCATCCTTTTTTTCAAAAATAATTTTAAAAATCTAATTATGTGATTAAAAAATCTTTATAAAAATTCAACTATAATTCATCATATAAAAATATTCATAAATTTAATAAAAAGAGCTAAAATAAATTTAATATAATTTAGATAAATATATCCCAACAAATACTTTAATTAAATTATACTATGAAAAGTCTATTTGATAAAAAAAATATAGCTCTTACTTTTTGATTATTAATATGTTATAACACTAGTCTTAAAAATTAAAATTACAATAATTTTTGTATGATGAATTTTCATTAAATTTTTGTAAAATATGTTTTTAATCGTGTAATTTGATTTTTATATTATTTTTTAAAAACATTATGATATGAAAAATAAAAATAAAAATAAAAATGATGTGCATATGATATTAAAAAGATGTTCATAAAAGTAAAAATTTAAAAACTTTTCATAAAAATTGAAAAAAAAATGTTGTTTTTTTATAATTGGTTCAAGTTTTATAATTGTCTAAACAAATTAAAAGATAAAGAGTGCTTATAAAAAAAATTGATTATGCTAAATTTTTTAATGTAAAAAAGTGATGTAAGTTCAAATACAAGTAGTTTTATAATTTTAAACATTAAATAGTAAATTTAGATAAAAAAATTACAAAGAGAATAGTTTAAAAATAGTAATTAATGAAAAAAAATAAACATTTTAGATGAAGGGTAAATATGTAATATGAAATATTAAAAAATAAAAAAGGAGTGTAAAAATAAATTGATGAAGTGCAAAAATCTCCACCCAAAGTTCCGTTATTTATAAATTGATGGGTACTAATTTGAGTTTAATTTAGTGTAAATTACATAAAAGAAAATCAAATCAACTTGTCATTTTTCAATTACTTGTAGTTTTATTCAATATTTTTTGTGAAATAGGACATAAAAAAAAATTTCCCAAAATTCGAACATCTAACCGTTTTTTTTTTTCTTTTTTAATAGTTTAAATCATGTGGAAATATTATTCAAAAAAAAAAATCATGTGGAAATAGATTCCACACATGCAAAAGGGAACCACTTAGCTACTTTTTGGCTGGCATTATTCTTAATTTAAACTATTAAAGACATAATAGTCATTAATGGGTAAAAGAACATGGTAATATTACATATAAAATAAGGCATCTAGTTTATAGCAGATAGTGTTTGTTTAGTTTCATTACATATATATGACTACACAATTAATTCAAAACTACAGACATCGAACAGCAGAGAACTTTTCTATATAAAGAAATAGCAGAAAAAGAATGGCGGAGAACTTGGCAGGATACAGCATCACATCGCCATGCAACACATTTATTTACTTTGAAGTACTGATATAGAACTCTCTCTTCATGCATGCTAGCTAGCTATCTGCAGCCCAGTTACGGACCACCTTTATTTACAGTTTTGTTGGTAGCATCCTCCTCCAGGACCAGTGCCATATGTCGGAGGATAATCAATGGTTTGAGCTAGTTTCCTTCCTATGATCCAACAGAAACAACAAATACCATTCTCATTAAGAAATATATTAAATCCCTTTATAATTCCCACAGACATAAAGCAAAGACGAGTTACCTAGCTTACTAGATATTGGGATTTGTTGTTCGTCGGAGCACACCACTTGATCAGTGGACATCATGAGCAAGACTGTAACAAAGACCACCATTAATGCCTTAGAAACAGCCATTGATTTCCATAAATCAGATAATATATCTATTTCTATAGCAGAAGAAGGAGAGCAAAAGGGGTTGCGTGGAAGGTCTCCTTTATGTGTAATATTTATAGGGAAAAGTTGCATTACACTACATCAATAAATAAATTGTAAAAATAAATATAATGTAGGACAGCAATACACATATTGCGCCTACAAAAAGACAAAAAAAATTGGAGATAATTCTAATAATGACTCCGAAGCTAATTAATATTATTTTTTGAATTTTTTTAAAATTTCTTTTTTTTTTTTCATTCTAAAACTTAAGGTGTATTAAAATAAACCGGTTATTCAATAATTTAAATACATGAAACTTGTCAAAAATTTTTACTTTTTAATAATGTAATTTATAAAAACTTTAGAAATAAAAGAGTAAAAATCGTACGTAGTGATATTACTGTAAATGTCACTATTCGCAACAAGTATAATTTCCTATAATGTATCTATAACTTTTAATTATGAATTTTTCAAGGCAAATTCAATGTTTTTATTTTTGTAAATTTTTATTGATTGATTAATTATATAACGAAATTTAAATTTTTGCAATTTTTGATGATTTATCCTAATTTTTAAATTTTTAGTAATTTTAGTAATTTACAATTCTTTGGGTATGTACATAGATTTATAGATAGAAATATATTTTATAAAAAATTATTGAAGTAAAGCCACAAAGAGTGACTTATTAAATAAATTAGAAACAAAAATTCAACAAAGTGCACCTGCTCTAAAACCAGTCAAAAAAATGGAATTGTATTTGCTCATTGACTCCTAGCCTTTGAACCGGTCTCTTTAGAAAGCGTCATTTTTGTTGGCATTAAATGGCAGAAAAAGGCCAAATATATGCCTTTACTCACAGGTAAGATGTATACTTTTCGTCATACATACACCTAATTATCTAAATCTCTGTCAAGAGGCTGGGCAACAACCCAAAAATGTATTTTCACGAGTCCATGCTCGTGAAAATTTTGAGCATGGACTCGGTCAGTCGGACCAAAAGATGTAAAATTTCCAAATATAAAATAAATACATCAGTCACATCTACAATAGAGAAATGTTTGAAATATGAAATAAGGGGAACAGAGATGGGTCAAATAGGAAGGCAACTAGCTAAGTTGACGAGTGAATGGAGAATTTGGTTTGCACACGCTCTGTTTAGTTGGCATGAATTGGGAGGACAGAAGAAATGGAAACAAATAATAGAAAAAAAAGTTGATGAGGTAGTATTCAATTTGTTAACTTCTTTTTTTTTTTTAAGGGTATTACGAGGTATAAGATTTAAATTCTTTTATCATTAATTTAAACAGAATGATTGTCTCATGTTATGCAGTCTATTAATATTTAGATCATATGATGATGTTTCTATTAATAAAAAAAATAATAGAAAAAAATCTATTCATATAAAATTAACTTATATGTAATTTTTTTTAATAGACGTTTTATTTAAATTTTTTTTTTGATAAAATGTTCTAATGTTGTTATTTTTATTATTTTAGCTCAAACATTCATTTTATTAAAATTAAATAAAGATATTAATATAAAATTTATTTTTAATTACTAAATTTATAACAGCCTATAGATACTAAAAAACATTAAATTTTTTCAATTTTTGGTGATTTATCCTAATTTTTAAATTTTGATAAAATTTTAGGTAATTTTAGTGTAAATAATTATTTGATTACAATTAAATAAAAAGTGCTGTTTATCCTAATTTTTAAATTTTGATAAAAAAACTTTAGCAAATTTTAGGTAATTTTAGTGTAAATAATTACTTGATTACAATTAAATAAAAAGTGCTGAGATAATAATATTAAACTAATTCTTTATAAAATTGTTCATTTTATAAATGATTTTTATTATAATAACTTTTAAATTGTAGATATTTTAATATAAATATTTATTATTTTAAATAATTTAAATTTCTTAGAAAATTTTTTTATTTAATTTTAAAATATGAAAGTTGATTTTATTATATATATAATATTTAAATTAATTAAAATAACAATCATTAATAAATCTAAAAATTCATCAAAGGTCGGTTGAGTTGTATATTTCAATGCACGGTAACTAGAGCTTAATCAATCGGTCAACAAGCAATACAATTTTGAAATATTGCCCTAGACAAATATTGTCAACTTTTTCTTGTTTGACAAATATCTAAAAATTCATCAAAGGTTGGTTGAGTTGTATATATTTCAATGCACGGCCCTAGAGCTTAATCAATCGAAGCGGTCAACAAACAATACAATTTTGAAATACTGCCCTAGAAAATTTTAAGAGTTTTAAAATAATTGCTCACTTGGAATTCTAATTCAAGACGTCTAATTAAAATGAAAGAATTTCAAATCAACTCATTCATATCCTTTTGGATTATTTTTTGGTAAATATTGTCAACTTGTTAAGTTATATTTGTCAATATCCTTTTTTTTTCCCACAAAACTTACGCTTTACTTTTTTTTTTTTTTTGGATTCATACGAAACTACAATAATTGCAATACATATAAATAAGCTATTACAAACTAACACTAATAGTAATACATCAATAACCATTATTATAATTATCATTAACAATAATAATAATAATTATTATTATTAGATAAAAATCATTTTATTCAAAACTTTTTTATATCATCACATTTTGAACCTAGTATCTATTGCCACTTAAACTATTCGGTCTAAGTTTCATTGCCTTACAATTTTTAAGTTCACAGTTAGGTTTTTTTTTTTTTTTTTTGGGCAAGCAGTTAGTTCCTTGTTTAAAATAATAATTATAATAATAATTAATATGACATGGGAAGATTCATTCTTCTAGTCATTCATGTTTCTTCAGATTTTACCCACAAAGCTAACAATTGTATGCTATTCAATACTTCCTTGTTTGGCTATTGTTCTGCCATGCATATTATGATTAGTCTAAGGGCCCGTTTAGTTTATACTCTAAAACAAGAATGGAAATAGGAATAAGAATGAAAATAAAAATAAATGGGAAAAAAAATAAAAATTTAGAAAAGATATTTGATTTCATTAAGAAATAGTAATGAAAATAAAAATTAAATATCATTTAACAATTAAAATTTTTTGTATGAATTTTTTTTAATTACTTTTTATATATAAAAAAATATCATTACAATTATTTTTATATATTAAAAATAATATTATAATTATGTATTATAAAATTTTTAATTGTAAAAATAATATTATAATTATTTTAAAAAAAAAGTATAAAAATTATTTACTTTTGGTAAATATTTTTTATTCAATGCATATTTTTATTAATTTATATGTTTCATTTATAATTTTTAAAAATAAATGTTATTATTTAAATATTTGACTAATTTATAATTTATTTGACTTGATTCTTAAGGAAATTCATTCCCTAAGAAGAAGAAGAGTGTCACGACCCGAACCCAAAGGGCACATAACCGGCACTATGAAATATAAATATATAAGATACCTGAAACTCATAGTAAGTCTTAAGAAAAATTGCAATAAAATAAAGACAATAATAAAATGACATAATTTAAATAAAGATAAAAAACACAAATGAATTAAAATTCAACACAAACTTAGATAATATATATAATTATAATCTTTAGTACAAGTTTCATACATACGACAATCTAAAAATACAACATAATAATTAACCATTTCACTGCCACTGTAGTGTTCTAGATTTAAAATATATATATAATAATAACATATATCAAATAAACCTATATAAAAGAGTCGGAAAAGAAGAAATCTGGCATATAGTAGGCCAACTAACAGGCGACTTTCAAGATCCTGAAAAAAAAAATTTAAAGGGAGTCTGACGTTACCAAGTAAATTAATAAAAAAAATGTATATAGTATAAAAATCTCATTTAAAGTATATTTATGAAAATAAGAAATGTATAATTTACAATTTAATCTATTTAATTTTATTAATATCTTATTTTACCAAATAAAGTATTTAAAATCATAAAATACTTTATAAAATATAATAAGTTTCCTTAAATCATTTTTTTTATAAGAAAACTAGGTAGAAATCCTAGTCTACAATTCTAATTGTCTTACGGCTTTCTTAAAATCTAAAGATTGATGGTTTCCAAGAGCAACGCATTAACTAAGCTATCAATTACAGTCAATTCACCTAAATCGATATTTACTAGCAGTTCCCAAGAGTAAAGCATCACTGAGCCAGTAGCCCAGTAATATATATAAATCATGCTCGAGAGTAAAACATCACCGAGCCATATACATTCACCATTCACTCTCAATTCTATCGGTGTGCACACAGTTCTGATGAAACCCATCAAGTAGCTCGTTCTACCGTAGTGTATTTTAAAATAAATAAACAAGAAAGTTTACAATAAAACAAAATAAAATTTACTAATCATCTAAAAATTTAATATAAATATGCTAATATAACTACAGTAATAGTAGAAGAATTTAATTTAAATAGATATCTTATAATAATATAATTCTTTAATAAACCCTCCTATTTATCTAAATTAATAAGTTTATATATATATATATATATATATATATATATATATATATATATATATATATATATATATATACACACACACAGTTAAATTATTAATTTACAAGTTGATTGTGCTCCTCTGCGCAGTCGTGCTCAACCTCAACCAGTCAGCTCAGCTGGAGGCATGACTAAAGAAAAGAAATAAATAAAAATAGAACTCTTACAAATTTTAGATTTCTAAGAAAAAACTCAATTAAAATATGACTCTACTAAAATAGACCCAATATCACATTTTATGAGAAATCTACCAAAAATTTGAAATAATTTCCTTTATAAAATGGACATTTCTTTACAAAAGTAGAGTCAACCCTGCACAGAAAAACATTTTAAATAACCACAACAACTCCAAATCTCAGGTTGGGCCCCCGAACTACACTTAATGCCCAACCAAGAACCAATTTCACAAATCACAATATAAATCAATAAAATTTCATTTAAAAATAAAAATTAATTTACTTGCACAAATAAATCATAAAAGACATTTATTTATAAAATAATTAATAAAATTCACATTAAAATCAAATTTTGTTATAAATGTCCTTATTCAAATTTCTTGAAACTAAATAGTATTTAATTATCAAAAATTAATTAAATCATTCATTTTCATAATTAAGTAACCAAAAACTCATTTAAATTATAAAAATCATAAATAATATTTTGTTCAAATATTATTTCAATCATTACTCAAAATTAGCTAAAATAGGAATAAATTCATAAAAATTATTTTAATATCATTTATTACTCAAAAATTACGCAAAACATCATATTTCACCTAAATTTCAATTAAAACATCAAATTCACCAATTTATACTAATTTTTTCAAAAATTCATTTTTAACATAAATATTCAAAAATTTGTAATAAAAATTCGGAGCATAATTTTAATAAATTTCCTTAACAAAACTTGCTTAGCATAACTAGAAGAATTTATTAAAAATATAAAAAAAATTTCCAGTTCAAGAATAGTGTCATAAACAGTAATCCGAGATTCCAAAATTCAAAAAATTCCTAAAAATTCACAAAAAATATTTTTCAGAATCCTCATGATTCATACAATAATCATTCCTAAAGAACATATATCAAATAAAGTCAAATTAAACTTCAATTTCATAATTTAATAAAAATTTCCAAATTTAAAATTTTTCAAAATTGGAGTTGTTACCAAATAAATTTCTTGAAATTGATTGAGGATTATCGAAGTCCGGGTCAAAAGCTTCAATTTAAGCCTAAGAATGGCCGAAGAAGTCACTAGAAAAGTCACCGGTTAGCTCCTCAATTTTCGGCACCTAAAGAAACCAAAGGAGGGAGAAGAGGGAGGAGCTCCAGTGATTGTGGCAGCTGCTGTGTCACGACCCAAACTAGGAGTCATGACTGGCGCTAGGGAATGAGAATTCTTTCGAATCCGGAACTCGTAGCAAGCCTTAGAAAAATAAAATCATGCAATAATTAAATAAAAGTACGACAGAATTAAAATTTTTCAAATCAATATATAAAATAAATACTCCTAATCCTTCTATAAATAAATACATAATCGTACAGTGTTCAAATGCAAATTCTCAAAGTATTTAATATCAAAACAAAATAATACTCTTCAGATATAATAACACAACTACTGCAATTTCTAGAAAACAAATCAGAGTTTAGAATATACATATACATAAAATAGCCGGGACGGAAGAACACCGACGAGGAACACTACTACTAAGATCTGACAATATAGGCTCTCCTGAAAAAAAAAATTAAGGGGGGTCTGACCTCACTGAGTGAATTATTATACTATATATACATGCAATCTAAAACATATCCAATCATGCACACACACACACACACACACACACATATATATATATATATATATATATATATATATATATATATATATTCACGCATTCCACACATATGCCGACTCTGCTTATATAAATATACTAAATGTAGAAAACGTTTAGTTTAATTCATAAAGGATCCATAGAACCTAATAATAGCAACCTCAAACAACCCCATCATCACTCTAGCCATACAGGCTCACTTGATTTCAAATAGAACACTTATTCCAATCTGGACAGTAGACTGGCCCCGAGATACTAAGTCGACCGAGTTCCAGCAGTCTGGCTATCAGTGTGATTGGCCCCGAGACCCCTGGTCAACCGAGCTCTAGTAATCACACTATCTATCACCTCACATCTCAATCAACCTTATAGATCATTCATTCCACTATGGACAGTAGACTGACCCCGAGACACTAAGTTAACCGAGCTCCAGCAGTCTGACTATCAGTGTGATTGGCCCCGAGACCCTGGTCAACCGAGCTCCAGCAATCACACTATCTAACATACCATTAATCTTAGTCAAATTGATCAAATCAATTATAATCACCAAAATAAATTTTCACTCAACCCTTATCAATCACACCGGTACGTACACGGTCCTAGTGCTGCCCACTAGGAAGCATGTTCTATTGATATCCTTCACTTAAAATAAATTATTCATTCAGAAAATAATTAATATAGAATGATTTTCATAATCGTAAAGTCAACCATATATATATCAAAAATATACTTAAAATATACCCAGTATATTTCGGGTATATATACATGCCAAAGAAAATATGAAATAAACTAAAGGTAAACCATTAATATAGTTTAAAAAAAAAACAATTTAAGTGCATTTTAATAATACAACATGCATTTGCTTAAAAAAAATGTAGCTAAATATACAAAGAATATATCTAAGTGCACAAATCACTTAATAAAACAATTATGTATAAAAATTCATTTAAACATGTGTTTAGGTTTAACATAGATTCACAATATACCAAAATAACCTAATTTTTCTAGCATGCATATATCACAATTAAACCCTAAGTATACCACTAATGTTTTAGGTTTCAATTAATAATAAAACATGCATTTATTTGGGTAATATATCAAAAATATACCAAAAATAAACTTAAAAACAATTTAAGTGAAGGTTTATAATATAGCATGCAATTATTTAAGAATAAACCTAAAATATACTGAAACTATACGTAAAGTATACTAATCATTCAATAAAATAATTGTGACTAAATGTACATTTAAAACATGTGTATATATTAAAATGTATTAAACATAAACCTAATTGTTTAATGTGCATATATCAAAATAACATGCATATATACAAAAATACAACCCTAGATATACCAAAAATATTATAATTTAAATCACTTTAAAAACATATAATGAAAATGAAAAACCCTAAGTGATGCATCATATATGCAATGCATATATATATAGTATAATAACTCACATGTTAGCGCTCCACGAGACAAACTCGACGGGCCTGATCCATTAAGCCTTGGTCTCGGCGCAGCTAGAAAAATAAAATAATAATAATCGTCAGAATAAACTTATAACTCTATACTTCTAGGATTACTATTGACAGATTCAATTATGAATTCAGAATTAGACTCGGACCGGTTGTCATGTTTTACGAGAAATCTACCAAAATTTTGACAGAGTCTCCTCTGTAAAACGGACATCTCCCTACAAAAGTAGGGCCGATCCTGCACAGAAAACAAACTTCAAGAATATACAGTCTCACAACCCCTCAGTCGGACTCCCAAACTATAATTCTATCAACTGAGGTTCACAATTTACGAGATAATTACAGAATACATGAAAAGTCCAAAAATACCAAAAATACCCTTGAATAATCAAAATATAGCAAATTTGAATATTTGAAACGTTGAAAATAATTATTTAACTGATAATTACAATAAAATCCTAATTTTAATAAAATATTATTAAAAATCAACAATTCTCGATAAATTCATAAATATTGACCAAAATATATTTTAAAACTCCAAATTACACAATTAACCTTAAAACATATTAAAAACCGATAAAAACTCATTTATTTAGAAAAATAGTATATTATATATAATTTGAAAATAATTTACGAAAAATAGTTTTAATTAATTAAAAATACTAAATAATTTGTAGAAATTATTTTTATACCTCAAATAAATATTAAAACCAATTTAATTATATTTTTAGCCAATTTAGTGTCAAATTACCAAACTACCCCTACTATATATAAATTCACTATAATTACTGAAAAATTCATTAAAAATAGTATAATTACTAAAAAATTAATTTCTCAACATATAATTCAATAATATCAATATTTATACTCAATTAACCAATTAATTTCATTAAAACACATAATTAACCTAATTTTCTAAAATCACATAAATTAAATAAATTCATAAAAATTATATAAAAATCATAAAAATTACAAATAAATTTCTAAAATTCATTTTAAAACCAATAAACACTATAAATCACAATTTCATAATTTATTTAATTAATTTACGAAAATTAGAAAATTAATAAAATAATAAAAAATTCACAAAAATCAAAATAATTCCCAAAATTCTACAAAAATTCACAGAGGTAGATTAAGCTACTAGAATCAATTTTTGTGAAGGTATTTTGCATCAATCATTGAAATTGAAGCTCAAAAAAATCAAAAACTCAAAGTGACCGAAATGAAAATCAAGCTTAAATCCTGACCAAATCGAGTTTTCAATCTACAAGGAGCTTAGAGTCGGCTTCTATGGAGTTCTAGGAGCAAAACCACACCAGAATCATCAAAAACGATGGACAAAATATGCTTGATCGGAGCTAATGGTGGTTTTCGGTTTCTATGGCTTTTCACGGCCAAAACTCACCGAAGAAGACGACGGAGTTGGCTGGGACGATATCGTTTTGAGAGGGTCGGGTAGCATTTTTAGTAAATTTGATGAAATTTATATATTAGGTTTATATTATATGTATATATGTATATATATATATCTATCTTATATTATTTTAATATATAATTATTATATACACAATAATTATCCGCCACACACTTATTTAATAATATATATACACATATACATATATACACACATTTAAATATTATTAAAACTACATAATATAATATAATTTAATTAAAATAAACCCTAATTTAATTTGAATGCATGTATACGTATATATTTTATTCGACACTTAAAAATCATGCATGGACTCATGTAAATTCACAAAACCGTCTAAAATAATTAATATTTATATATTTACATTTTAATTTCCCCAAAAATAAAATCCCCAGAAAATTTTTATGTAAAAGACTTAAAAATAATTAAAATGACTTTAATAGATAATAAACTAATTAAATAATCAAAATATATATGAAAATTATTAACACTATATATCCTGATGCAGTTTAAAATTATTTAAAAATCCGGGATATTACATGCTGGTGGTGGCGAGGCTTCGTTTTGTGGTGGTGCGACGTGTTGGCAACGGCGGACGGTGATGGACAATGGTGTTGGGTGGTGCTATGTGCGGTAGGGGAGGAAAAGAAGGAAGAAAAGAAAAAAGAAAGAAAGGAAGAAAGAGAAGGAAAAAGAAAAAGGAAAAAGAAATATTTTTTTTTTAAATTCAAAGGACAAACATAATATAATATATTAAAAAAATAAAATTATTTCCAATTAATTTTTAATCATAAAATATACTACTTTGTGCTCAAATACTCAAATAAATAATAAAATAAATTTAATAATATTTAATTCTAAAAATTAATTTAAATCCCACAAAAATTAACTATCACAATTTAATATAATAATAATAATATAAAATAAAAATATTTATTAACACTGCATATTCCAAAATTAAATTTCTTAAATTAATATATGAAAATTTAGATCTTTACAAGGAAAATGATGATTCCTATTAATGGGGGAATTACATTCTCATTCATACATTAATTTTAGTCAACCAAACACTAAGAATCGTTCATTTCGATTCCCACCCTTATTTTTTACCAAACAAATGTTCCCCAAGATCTTAATTACCAATAATGTACCAAATACAATCTACCAATAAAAATCAATTTAGTATTAAATAATTTCACAAAATTAAAAAGTTAGAATTAAAAATAAATTTTATAAAATTTTTATTTAAATCAAACAAGTTGACTTAAATTTAAATCAAATACATTCTTAAAAAATTTTGAAGTAATGTGATATGTTGTAACACGTGTAAAAGCTTCGGGCTTTAGAAACTCTTAATTTGTTTTGTGTCTAATTTTCATTGGTAAAAGCTTTGGGCTTTAGAAACTCTTAATCTCCGTTGTCTAATTTTCAATGCTAAGCTTTAATTTAGAAATGCCTATTGTTTTTAATTTTTTGGAAAACAAAATAATTTTATTAATGTTTTTAACAAAATAAGATGTCCTTAGGTTTATAGTGGAAACTATAGTCATAATCTTGATTTTTAATTTCCCTAATTTGGTGAATTTCACCTTATCTCTAAGCTTTTGGTGATATATATATATATATATATATATATGATAAGCAAAATAAAAGTGTAAGAAAACAAAAAATATACAAAAAAAAATATAAGAAAATAAACTAAAAATATTTAAAATTGAATTAAAAAATTTTAAAAAATCACTGTAATTTTAATAAATTGTGTTCAAAAAATAATTTAGAGTGATATTTTACCTATTAATAATTATAGAAACCCTTGTTAAAAAAAATTAAAGAAGATCACGAACAATAACTGTTATATTTTATTATTATTTACAAATTAAATATTTCTCATAGCTAAATATATTAGTCTAATATTATTTTTATGTTTTATATATGAAAAATAAACCATATATAGCAAATAAATAAAAAATATATGAAAAATATTTCAAATTTTATTTTTATTTGTTCCAGATACAACCGCTGCTACTTTCCCATGCCCTTGTGCTTGTGCCCCAAATCTAGCTGTCCATTCACTAATCCATATTGAAATGAAAAGACAAAATTTGTATGCATGCTTCAGTTGAGCAAGATTAGGAGCTAATATGGACACAAAAATAAAATTATTATATTCAATAAAGTTCAAAAGTGAAGGCCATTAATTGTATTTTTTTTTTTTTGTCAAACCATTAATTGTATTTAGTAGAAGGTTACACAAATACTTTCTAGAACCATTTTTTTTAGATAAATAATACTTTTTTTATTATAATTTTTACTGTTGTGAGGGGAAAAACCACTTGGATAATTGAAGTGATGAAAAAACCCTCTTTAGAACTAAAAAGAGAAGGAATATAGAAAATAGAATTCAAAACAACAGATCCTGTGCAACTGAACTAAGAAGATAATTTTAAAAAAAATGAAGAGAGTGGAACTAAACATGATTAGACCAACACCGAATACCAACTGAACTATTCAGAAGATTCGAAGCTGGGTAAGGAATCCAGGAAAAGAGGCTTTCATCTAGAGAGAGAAACGCACGAAAATTAGTTTTTCATACTGTAAAGAAGAGGGGGTTCCAGAAGAGAAGACGATTTCATAGCGATGTAGCCAAATGGACCAACTAATGGCAAAAAACAAAGATGTCCAGAAACGACATTGTAGTTTGCCAAGCACAAGACCACATCACTGAACACTAAAAACTAATTTGGTATAATAGATGAAATACCCTATTATCGTAAATAGAAGTCCCAAAATCGCCACGAAAATTTACAATGGAGCAGCAAATGGTCTACAGTTTCACCAAAATAGCCACAAAAAGGACATAAGATTTGAGAAATAGGACAGATACTAAGCATGAATAATATGTTTCTTGTTGGCAATCTATTAAGCATAGCAACCAACAAAACAACTCGACTATAACTGAAATAAAATTCAACCAAAATTTAGGAAGCATAATAGCGTTAAGGGACTTTAAACGCTGCACGAAGAGCTTGTAGAGTCTGTTGACATAAAATTCTATCATTAGCACCAAACAAAAACATGGACTTCAGCAACAAAAGCTTAGTTGAAGTCGACAATCTTTGCCTTTTCACATTCCAAGACCAAGAACAGTCCGACCATGTACCCATCTCTAAAAAAATTAACTGAGTTGACGTAACGGAATAATGTTTACAGAGACAAAATAAGAATATTATATAAATAATCAAATAAATAAATAAATGAAGACAGTTAAACCAACCAATGAGTGAGTAAAATAAATAGTAAAACTTAGTGAGTAAAATAAATATTAAAACTTATCTTATAAATAATAAAAATGATACTAATATTTTAACGTAATTCATACTTAATTCTTAGACTACATCCACATGATAAAATCTAAAATTTTCTTTTACTATAAAAATAGCAAATACAAGAGAGAATATTCTCTAGATCAATAATAAAAGTATACAATAAAAAAATTTTCACCAAAATAGTGGCACTCAAAGTGTTTTTCAAACACTCAAAAAATAATTACTTCACTATTTTATCATTCACCATTTGAGAAAAAATTTTTAAACTCTTAAAACTCTGTCACACTCATTAAAGCAAAAATTATTTTGGCTACCCTCATAAGCACACACCTCATACTTGAGCTTTTTCTCTCACTCTCTATTGTCTTTTTTGTGTTACTTGCTTATTCATTTTTTACTTGCATCCGAATTGGTATTTATAGCTGTCACGACCCAAAACAGGGGCCATGACCGGTGCTAGGGAACGAGAATTCTTTCGAATCCGGAACCCGTAGCAAGCCTAAAAATAAAATAAATCATGCAATAACAACAATAATCATATGATATGCAGCGGAAATAAAAATCATAATATCATAATATTATCCACATCAACTAGATTTAAATCAAAATCTCATCACATATATAATAATCCTTTTAATACAAATCCAGTTTCAATATAATACATCTCTTTAAAATAAAATACATGAAATCCAATACTTTAATTCACAACTACTGCAGTGTCTAGATAAAATAAATAAGACTCAAGTAGACAATTTACATAAAGAAGCCGGGGCGGAAGAAATCCGGCGTATCGACCTGCTACTGAGGTCTGAGGAAGTTGACTCTCCTGAAAAATAGTCAACGGAGGGGAGTCAGACCTCACTGAGTGAATTACTATAATATATATACATACACTCTAAATGGTAATGCATACAATCAACAGTATATATATATCTAATATATATACATGCAAATACACACAAATGCAGAAAATCATTTTATATGTTTTATTGAAAATCATCTTTTATGAAGGATCACATAGAACCCTAGAATATTGCAACCTCAGAAAATAGTGTTAAACAACACTCTAGCCATATAGGCTCACTTATTCCAAGTATATCCACTTAATTCATTTAGACAGTAGACTAGCCCCGAGACACTAAGTCAACCGAGCTCCAGCAGTCTAACTACCAATGTGATTGGCCCCGAGACACTTGGTCAACCGAGTTCTAGCAATCACACCCACAAACCACATATCACATATCGATAATCACATTAAATCAATATCCACAAATAAGTTAGTAATATAGCCTAAATACTATAGGCGTACCGGTACGTACTCGGTCCTAGTGCTGCCCACTAGGTAGCACGTTCTATTGATATCCTTCATCATTAATAATATAAATCATTCATTCACAATAAATGATGCATGAATTTAAATAAAATAACAATATAAACCATATATATACCGGAAATATACCAAAAGTAAACCAGGTATATTTCGAGTATATATATATCAAATACATTCAATCAAATTATAAATTAAGCTGGAAATATATTTAAAAACATTTTAAATATATTTTATTCACAAAATATGCATATAATTTAGTATATACCAAAAATAAACCAAAAATATACTTAATGTAAACTTAAGAAATAATCAAATTATTTATGCATATTTAATCAACATAAAACATGCATTTCTAAATCATGCATCCTAAGCATATATATATAGTATAGTAACTCACCTAATGCGCTCCACGAGACAGGTGCGACGGGCCTGGTCCACTAGCCCTCGGTCTCGGCGTAACTAAACAAGCAATAAATAATCGACATCAGAATAAACCCTAACAAAAATCCTAGAATTCAATCTAGAGTATTAAACACAGAATCGGAAATTAGGGTTCGACTGGATATCACGTTTTACGAGAATTCTATCAAAAATTCGACAGAACCTCCCCTGTAAAATGGACATCTCTCTACTCAAAAGAGTAGAGCCGACCCTGCAAAGAAATACACTTCGAAAAATAGGCTCAACACAATCAAAATCCCACGGTCGGACTCCAAACTACAGTCCACCGACCGGGGTCCACAAACACAGAACATATTCCAAGTATACCAAAAATATCCTTAAATCACATAAATATATTTCATAGGTGGAAATTACATAATTAACCTTAAATACTGTAAAAACCGATTAAAACTCATTTTATTAGAAAAACTGTATATTATATATATAATTGAAAATAATTCACGAAAAATAGTTTTAATTAGTTAAAAATACCAAATATTTTGTAGAAATAATTTTTATACCTTAAATAACTAATAAAACCAATTAAATTACATTTTTAGACAATTTAGGGTAAAATTACCAAAATACCCCTATATATATAAATATACTTAAATTACTTCAAAAATTCACCAAAAATCATACAACTATCCAAAATTAATTTTCTCAACATATTTATCAATAATATTAATAATTAAACTCAATTAACCAATTAAATTCAAATAAAAACACAATTAACCTAATTTCTCAAAATCACATAAACTTCAATAATTCAAAATAAATACTTAGAAATTCATAAAAATTCCAAATAAATTCCTATAATTCATTTCAAAACCTAATTCAACCATAAACTCCAATTTCATAATTTAAATAATTAATTTCCGAAAATTAGAAAATAATATTAAAATATTCAAAAATACCCAAAAATCCAAAAAATCTCCAAAAATTCTACAAAAATTCATACATGTAGATTGAGCTACTAGGAACAACATTTGTGAAGGAAGTTTTCATGAATCAATCAATTCGAAGCTCAAAAAATTCAAAAACCCTAATAGGCCGAAATTGAAAAATCAAAACCTAAGCAATTCTAGACCATTTTAGCTCAAACCAAAGCTAGAATCACACTCACCGGAGCTCAAGGAGAAGAAAGAGACAGGCGGTGTCGAAAATGGTGACCGGAATCGACGTGATCGACGGTGGATCAATTTTCGGCTTCTCCGGCCAAAATCGACCTCCAGACGTCGGAAACGGCCTCCTTAGGCGGCGGAATTGGTCGGGGAAGACGGTGGCACACCGGACGCCACACCCACGGTGAAGAAACGGCACGGCAGCGACCGAAAACGGAGAAGGGAAGAATCGGGAGGAAGAAGAAGAAGTCGGGGGCAGTTTTGTAATTTTCCAAACTTTTTGATTTTTGACAAATATATGTATATATATATACTTTATACTATATATTAAAATAATATTAAATTACACACATCAAATATACACCACACACATAAAAATATTAATAATTTAATAATTTATACTAAATAAAATTAATTAAATAACAATAAAACAATTAAATACTTAATAAAATATTAGGGTAATAATAAACCCTAATTAAATAAATATACACACACAGGCTTTATTTAATAATTTAAAAATACGCATGAGTTCATGCAAGTCCGTAAATACATTTAAAATAATTAATAATACATTGTTTACGTGAAAATTTCCCCGAAAATGCAAGTCCCGGGAAAATTTTACGTAAAACACTGAAAATAATACACAATAATTAAAATAGGTTTTAAATACAAATTAACTCGTAAAAATATCATATAAAATACAGAAATTATTAACACTGCATATCCCGGTACAGTGTAAAAATATTTTAAAAACACGGGATATTACAATAGCCACGAGGTTGCCAAAAAATATAACTAAAATTTTCAACAAACGCAACATCAAATTTGATGTTGCAAACTCTGATATTTTTTTCAAACTTGTGGGCTTCACTATAAGGGACCCACAACAAGACAACCATAGGGTAACTATGATAAGTGAAAGAGTGATAAAGATAAGGAGCAAATAGGCACAATGCTACACCATTTATCAGTCCAAAAGAGAATTGAGGAACCATTTCTGACTTTAAAATTAAAGCTATCTAGGATTACAAAAGCTGAAAAGGAATTATCTAAGAAAGTGCTAGCAATGGATCGCCAAATAAAGGAAGAATGGCAAGTGGTTGTGATAAAAGTGTGATCAGCATGAGTGATATGGTACTTACTCTTCATAAAAACACTCTAAAGAGACTCATTATCATCTTGTAAATAACAAAGCCACTTGAAAAGAAGAGCTTTGTTATGTAAACAAAGATCAATGACACCAAGACCACCTGCTTCCTAAGGCTGAGTAATATAATTTTAACTAATGCGATGCCATTTTTGCAAGCTTGAGCCACCACTTTATAAGAAACTAAAGATGTGTCGATTTATCTCTTTTCCAACTATAATTGAGATCTTAAAAAAGGAGAGGATGTAAATGGGTAAAGAAGCAATAGGGGATTTAATTAAAGCTAAACAACCTGCTTAAAAGAGGACTCTTCCTTTCTAAAAAGATAACTTTTTTTTTATTTTTTCAATTACTAGAGTCCATATGGAAAATTGCTAGGGAGAAGCACCCAAAGGAAGGCCCAAATATTTAACTAGAAAGGCAGCTAAAAGACACAAAATTTGAGTTGATGTTGCTTGCAATAAATGGTCAGCAATATTGATGCTAATAAGTTGGCTCTTATAAAAATTAACAACAAGATGTTAGAAATCAGTTATGATATTTAGAAATAAATACATGTGTAGTAAGCACAAGTCTAAATAGAGTAAATTTCAAAAATTTACTCATCATAACCCTTCATAAAATGAAGAATTTCATTTGCCCAGAATTCAAATTGCATTGAAATACACAACTAAATAAATTAAGCAATATACAAACAAATAATTAATTAATTATAAGTTTGTAAACTTACTTGTTGTAGAACTTAGCCTTCCTTTTGTTCAATTCCTTGAATCAAATGCTTAGCCCTCCAAATGTAAGGTCTCTAGTTTGAAACACCAAAGCCTTATCTATCACTTACTTGTGTTAATTAAACTTAGTAACTTGTACTAATATAATTAAGAGCACAAGTATAGAGTATATGTTTAGTATATGTTGTGTTTATTTTTGGTTTGTGATCTTATCATAACCAAAATTACTTAATATTTTTCTTAACTCTTTAAGCAAAAACTCACTTAAACATTATTTTGCCTCTCCCTTCTCTTACCAAGTCACTTGACTTGCCTTAGATATAGCAAAAGATATATTTGTAGTAATTTTCCACTAAGGAAAAATATACATTAATTAATTAAGTGATTATTAAGTATGTCACCTTAGGTATACACCTAACCATCTAAATGATTAAAAATGACATCTTAGGCATACTTTAGAAATATCCACTTAATTAATATGTCACCTTGCTTAATTCAATAATTGAGCTTGACACCTACACATATTAATGTATAAATTTGTATGTAAAGTATACATCAAATGTATTATTTTACATATTAAATTATACATATACATAGATATAGACTTTAATTAATTTTTGGTCCAAAATAAATTTTGGCCTATTTCCAAACTAATTTGGACCATTAATATAACTCCATAAATAAATAACAACATATATATATATATATATATATATATATATATATATCCAATATTAATTAATAAATAATACTCTTATTTGAATTAGATTTCATGATATACTAGAATCATTATTCAAAACATAAATCTAATTCTATTAATCTTGATTAATTGATTAAACTCTTTTAATCAATAATTAGATTAATACTATAGTGAATAAATAAAACTTTATTAGGTGTGACTTACAAGGTTCATGTCTAAATGACAATGAGAAAATATAATATTAACATTTAATATTATTTGAAACTCTTTTCAATTCTAAATGTGAAAATCCCAATTATTCACATTTAGTTCTCATAAGCTGTGAGTGACCCCTAGTATCGATATCATAGCTACCCAATTAGAAATGAATGCATATTATGATTCATATGAACCTGATTATAATTATCGTGCATTAAATTCCTTTAATTAAAGATCTCAATATAGTCTAGAGTCAAGGTATTATCAAACTCTAATAGCTTTATTATATGACGTCATCTTAAGTTTTAATTCTTGATAAAATACAACAAATATTAGAACTCTTTCTAGTACTGAAACTCTTTTTTAGACTATGTTGTATTTATCCTAGCCAGGAATTTATTTATCAAGAATAAACTTAGATAGCATAGGATCTATCCCGGTTCACACCAGGTAATGAATCCCATCTTAGTTAAACATTCATCCCTACATTTAACTAATTAGAGCCACCACACGCCATATATCCATGTGATGATTAACACAAGTATGTAAGCGGTAACAAACTCTAACCACCTAAATGTGGATGACTATGCCACCTCAAGTCAAAGGACTATATGCACCATTATATTCTAGATTGTAATTGTTGATTATATGTGAATATCCTTGCAATCACAATACTAATGTCACTGTTCGATTAACCCATCCAATGAGTATCCATATGTCTATTTTGATCACTCATATCAAGTAGCATGAGATTCACTACCTCCCGCTATTAGTTTCTCACACTAATTAAGGAAAATAGACAAAGGTGATAGTCTAATTAATATTATCCAAATATTAATTAATCGACTATGAACAATTTATAGTAAATGTACTGAATAAATTTGTAACTCATATTATCAACTATTTGATAATAAATTTATTCAACATAATACTAAAGGATAAATACTAAAAAAATAACATATTTATTTAAAAGAATATTATTGTCATAAGGATTATATACAATGTCTAAATAATTACAAGAATGCCACTAAGGCATACCTTATACTAACATAAGATCGGAGATAATTGAAAAACATCGCATTATGTAAAAAAGATGATGAACATAGTCTGGAATTGCCATAATAAAGAATACTGTATCATTTGCAAACTGAAGATGAGAGATAGCCACTACTGGATAAATTAACACCATTAATAAAACTTGATGAAGCCATTTGATGGACTAGTAAAGATAGGGGCTCCACAACTATGACAAACAAAAGTGGAGAGAGAGGACAACATTGTTGCCTTCCATTGAAGAAGTGAAATAAGTTGTCAGAGAACCATCTACTAGGATTAAAGTACGAGACCCTGACACACACTCTCTGATCTGTCCACACTATTTAGTTCCAAAACCCATATGTTGTAAAACCCAGAGCACGAAGTTCCACTTCATAGAATCAAAAGCCTTTTCAAATTCAATCTTAAACATAAAGTCCCAATGTTTAATTTAGCATAAGTGTCTATAACGTCATTGGCAATAAAATAATTATCAAGAATTTTCGGACATAGAATGAATGCAATTTGAGATTTACTAATAAGGTGATTCAGAATCCCTTCAATCTATTTGTCAGTAGCTTTACCCTAATTTTGTATAAACCATGAGTAAGAGAAATTGGGTGATAGTCTTCCATTCTTAAAAGGTTTGAGTTTTTGGAACCAAAATGATGAATGAAGTCTTAATTGCTATTAGTAATGTACTATATACAAAGAAGCTATTAAACAAAGCAAAAATATCATCTTTAAGAGTATGTTATAATCACTTGTAAAGAGGAAATTAAATCCATATGGACTTGGAGCCTTACTGGAGCCACAACTTTAAATAGCCTAGCAAACCTCTTCCAAAGTAAAACGACACTCAAGAAAACTAGTTTGAGAAGAAGATAGCTTGGAAAAAGGTAAATCAATAACGTTTAATCTTAGAATTTTTGTTGAAAATATGCTTGAAATGGCTTTTAGTAGCTGTAAAAATAGAAAAAAATTGCACAAATGGTGTTAGAACTTTTCAATTTTTAGTATTTTGGTGGTTGAATTTTTTTTTATTCAAGTGTCTAAACTTTTTATTTTTATCTCAATTAAGTGCTTTTGGCCAACAAGTGGCGGGATAAGTGCTAACTAAGCACCAATAGGACCCACTTCTTCCTACACTTCACATGCCCCACACACACACATACACACACACACACACACACATACACACACACACACACACACACATATACACACACATACACACACACACACACACACACACACACACACACACACACACACACACATATATATACATTTGATTAGTCCAAAATATCTTTAATTCATGATTTTGACAAAAAAAAAAGGTATTAGGGCAAAAATAATTAAAATCTGAATATAATATTCAAGAACAAGATGATGGTCTATCTAAAGCTCTTCTTCTTGAAATTCATCAAATTGTTCCAATCACAAATGAAATGAACTAAAAAGAAAGTCTATTTCTATGTCCTTTTCATGATAAAAAAAAACTTTGTAACTCACTCTCTCATACCCACCTTTAATTCTTATACTTCATGCCCACTTTCTTTTTGCCACAACTGATATGCATATATTGAAAACCCACAAGTTTTAATTCTCTTCTTGAGCAAGCTTCTTGCATCTTCAATTCAGAACCCTTTTGCTACGAGCAAGCTTCTTGCACCTTTAATACATGGCCTTAAATCTACGACCTCAATATTCAACAATATTTAAAACCTAAATCTCTTTATGTTCAATACTTTATTTAGAGGCTATAACTCGTAATCACTCCAAGGATCGAACTTGATCAATTCTCTTTTATTGAAATTCTTAAAACTTGTGCTCATGAATTGGCTGTTAAGACTGGCTAAGAGATCCATGGAATTACTGTGAGATTTGGGCATTTGATGTTTATCACTGTTAAAATATTCTCTTGCATATTTATAGTGTTTGATGCATATAAGTTGTTTGATGAATTCTCTTAATTGAATGATTTGGTTTCTTGGAATGCTTTAATGGGTGCTCAGGCATTATTTATTTAAGTATGGTTTAAGAGTAGGCATTGCCATTATGTCCTAAAATCGAATTGTGTCCCAAAATCCTCCGACAGTAATAAGTCATGTCCAAGATAAATGGCTTCCACCAGCATAGGGTGTGATTAAAATTAACATGCAACTTTGTCATCAAGCACTTATCAGGGTGGTCTAGAATTTTGGCTCGGAATGGCATAAGGGAGGTTCTATTTTCTATGAAACATTTTGTTGAATACAAGCTGGATATCGAAGCGATGGAAACTCAAGCTCTGTTTATGGGATTGTAAATTGCTAAACAGTAGGGATATGAAGAGGTTGTTTGTGAATCTGATTATTAGAACTTAATCAATAGACTCCTTTTAGGTCAAAAAGGATCTTCGCTTCATGATTTATTATGTGATGATGTCTCCTTCATTGTTTCAAGTTTTATGTCAGTCTCTTTCTCTTATGTTCGTAGATCGGGAAATAAAGTTGCTTATTTCTTAACACAATATGCACTACACACTATACTAGATGTTCATACTTTGCAGTGCCAAAATCTATTGTAACCTGCATTCTTAAGGATTTTTCTCCTTAATATATTCTTGACCTTTTCTCAAAAAAAAAAAAGAGTGAGCGTTGCCACATTGTTGAATATTTTTTCTACTATTGCTAATTTACGAGATTCAATTCTTAGCAAAGGAGATTCAATTTAAGGAGAATCAATTCATGAGCATTGCATCAAGATCAACTTTGCTCAAATATAAATGTGGGCACTGTGTTGATTAAAATGTATGCAAAAAACAGGAAATATTGATTCAGAATGTTGAATTTTTTATGTGCTTGTTGGGAAGAATATAAGATTTCAATTTTGTTTCACCTTTTTTTTTAAAGGAGTGAACTGAGGGTATTTTAGAAAAATCAAATATTTTTATATATGTGGCACGTGAAGTATCTTTTTAAAAAGAAAAAGTAGGTCCTATTAGTGATTAGTTAGCATTAAAGCCACCACTTGTCAGCCGTAAGCACTTAACAAGACAAAAATAAAGAGTTCATACACTTAATTACAAAAAAAAAAAAAGTTCAACCACCAAAATAGCAAAAGCTGAAATGTTTAAACACCAGTTATGCAATTTTTCAGTAAAAAAAATCATTTGGATCAAGAAGCAACTGATTATTATGATATAGCTGAGAATTTTATTATAACTTTAAAACATTTTACACTCTAAATATTGATGAAAAAAAGAATAAAATAATAACACATTAGAACCTATAAAACAGAAATCTATTAAATTAGTTGTAAAAAGGATGAATACCTGAAAGATGGGAGGACACATAAATAAGACATCACTCAACTTGTTATCTTAGGAAGACATTCCTTCTTCCTCATCTTATGCTGGCAAACAACTTTCTTGCTTTGAAGCCTAATCTTATATGCTAATTTCATCTTCATCTTATGCTCAAGCTTTAGTTGCAACTTTAAGTCCAAAGGAAGTTTGTCCAACAATAAGTTGTCTTCATCATCACTTTCAAAGACACACTCCCTACCATAACCTAGACCTTAATAAAACCTTTGCTTTTTGTTAATTTTTTATGGGAGAAGATGGAGAAATCTAGATCAAAGAGGAAACTATAACCACCAGCAAAGGATGATGGTGCGACTTCGACGAGACCATGAGCAGCAAAGGTTTTGTGATATGGTTTTTTCTTCGTTGACGAAGAAGGTGGCAAACATGTAATTATCTTTACTTTTGGGGACACACCCATAATTAATGAAAACTAGGATTTTTTTTTTGTTGTTTAGGTAAAATTCTAAAGTATTTTTATAAATATTCCATTTTTTATCTAATTTTCAATGATAAAAGCTTTGGGCTTTAGAAACTCTTAATCTCTATTGCGTCTAATTTTCAATGCTAAGCTTTAATTTAGAAATGTCTATTCTTTAATTTTTTTAATAATTTTAATAATTTTAGCAAAGTAAGATGTCCTTGAATTTATAATGGGTACTATAGTCATAGTCTTGATTATTTATTTTCCAAATTTGATGGCTTTTGGTGTTATGTATATATGTGTGTGTGTGTGCGCACGCATATTAATTCATTGCTTTGTTTGTTTTAGGAATGAATTTTGTATTACTTCCTACGCAAAGTAGCCTATGATTTTTCTCTTCAAAAATGATTTACTTATGAAATAATTTATTAAAAAATTAATATTTTTAGTAACTAATTAAAAAAGAAAAGGTAATATGAATATAAATTTTGGAGAAAAATAAAGCATTACATTATTATAGTTAGCTATTTAAATTCAAATGTTTATTGTACTGTTATCAACTTATCTCTGTGTATCCTATATATTTGTAATCAATGTCATTGAGTAATACAAGTGTGAATTACCATTCAATCACAAACTCTAAGTTGGTATCAAAGCTGATCCAACATTTTGACCTTTAATCAAACCAGCTCATTAGAAATTTCTTCTTTTGCTACAATCTATCTTCTTCTACTTCTCCCATTCTTCATTTACTAAACATTATTTCTTCCTTATTAACTCCTACCAATATTTGGCAAACTTTTTCTATTAAATTAAACTCCAAGAACTATATTCCTTGAAAACTACAATTTCAACCATTGTTGAATTTCTATAACCTTTATAGTATTCTATATGGCACCGAACTATCTCCTCTAAAAACCATTCTTAATGCTATTACACAAGAACAAGAACTAAATCTCGCATATACCACTTAGTTTAATAAAGATCAAATCTTGTTTTTATGGCTTCTCTCTTCTATCTCTGAAGAAGCGTACCCTCATTTAATCGGGTTAAATTCTGCTTCTGCTGTCTAACAAGCCTTAGCTATGGCTTATGGCATAGTAAACAACACTCAATGAACTCAACTGTGCTTCATAATCTCTCCAAAAATAATATGTCTATCTCTAAATATCTCTTCAAAGTAAAGAATATTGCTGATAGTTTAGCTCTCGCTAGACAACCTATATCAACAACTGAATTCAATACGATTATATTTCATAATCTTGGCTTAGATTTTCATGGGGTTAATGGCGGACTAACACAATAATTTGAACCTCTGTCATTTCATGATCTTCATGGCTAACTGGTCTGCTGTGAATTATTTTTGAAGTCATAATAACCATCAGCTGTGCAACATTCATCTTCACAACTATCCTCTATGTCGGGTTCTTCTCATTCTAGGTACAATTGTCAATTCAATAACAATTCCAATAAAGGAAAATGGCCTAACCAATATAAACACAACTTTTTTTAATGTCAAATTTGCGATTACAATAACCATGTTGCTTTGAATTGCAAGCATCTCTTTGATGCAAATTTCACACGATTTCCTAACTCTTCCATGAGTCAGAACTCATACCACCCTTTATGTCTTATGTATTCTTCACCACAAGCAAATCTCAGTCATATGGATAGTGGTAATATAAACAGTGGTACTCTGAACAGTGCTTTCAACTCGACTCCATCTTCCTTTGATTGGTACCCTGACATCGATGCTAGTCGCCATGTCACTCCTAACCTTGCATCCTTGAGTATTAATGTAGAATATATAGGTAAGAACAAGCTTCTTATTGATAATGGTATAAAAATTCCCATTGTCTATATTGGTAAGAGTAACATATCTAATGCTAATCAATCCTTTATTTTAAATGATGTCCTCCATGTTTCATCCATCACAAAACTACTACCTTTTGTTAAAAAAATTTGCAAAGATAATCATTATTTTTTTGAATTTGATGATGAATCTTGCTTTATGAAGGACAAAACCACCAAGACAATAAAACTTTAAAGGATCAATGTTAATGGATTATACAAGCTATAGTCTTCTCCATTCCAAGCATATCTTACCACTCTTCAATAACAGCATGCTCGCTTAGGCTGTCATCATTTTCCAATCGTTAAACATCTCATTTAAAAGCTCTAATTACCATGTTCTCGTAATTTTAATTCATCTAATAAATGCAAAGATTGTTGTTTAAGAAAATTACATTGTTTATCTTTACCTATCACTCATCATAGAAGCTTTGCTCCCATAGATTTAATTCATTATGATGTCAAGGGTCTGGCCCCTATGAGTTCATCTATTGGTCACAAAATTTTTTTAATATTTATTGATGACTATTCTTTATTCACATGGTTGTATCCTCTTAAAGCTAAAAGTGATGTGTTTCTTGTGTTTCGTTAATTTCAATCTTATGTTGAACAACAATTTAATACAACCATTAAAGCCTTTAATTCATATTAGGGTGGTGAGTACCATTCATTATACATATATTTTAAGTAAACTGGCATCCATCATTGAATTACCTATCCTTATATATATGAGCAAAATGGTACAACTAAATAAAAAATCAGATACATTGGAAATATTGGTTTAGCTCTACTTGGTCATTGTAGTGCTCCATTTAAATACTAGCATTATGCCTTTGAAATAACAATTTTTCTTATAAATTTCATGCCTACAAAATCACTTTCAAATGCTATTCCATTTCAATTGTTGTTTCATAAATAACTATATTACTCCTTCCTAAAAAATTTTGGGTGTATTATTTATCCTTTGCTCATGCCATTTAACAAACACAAATTTTCCTTTTATAGCAAAGAATGCATTTTTCTTAGCTACTCTCCATAATATTTAGGTTATAGATGTCTAGATAATGAAACAGGGAAAATTTATTTTGCTAGACATGCATGTTACTTTTAATGAAACAAAATTTCCTTTTTAGAATTCTTCTTTGATGGTAGTCTTTTCTTCTGTTTCTCACACATCACAACCTTGGGTACAGCTGACTTATCTATATCACAAGATCCTCTCTAACCCATTTCATGTAAGACTTCTATTTTATGTCCACCTCATTTCTCCTCTCCTTTTACTTTTACTCATACTCCACCTCTATCTTCTCAATCAAAATCACCAACCAACTCTTCCACGCAACCTTCATTATATTCAACAACCTAACCATCATCCAATTCTCCTTAACAAACATCACCGAATATCAATGTCTATAATCTTGATGGTTTAAATTTGTTGATTTACCCTTATCCCCTAAATACTCCAATGAACCTATCTATCCTACCCACACTTACTCCATGATACTGCATCCTTCCACTCTTGCCACAACATCAAAACATGCAAATTTAGCTGCCTATTCTCAAACTTCCATTGAAACTTAACCATCCTCATTTTCTAAAATTGTCCTCTTACCCAAATAGCATAATGCCATGGAAAATGAAATGCAGGCTCTTTATAAAAATTACACATAGGATCTTATATCACCTCATGCACATGCTAATATTGTTGAAAATCAATGGGTTTACAAAATAAAAAGACATGCTAATAGTATTATTGAATGTCATAAGGCACGCTTGGTGGCAAAGGGTTATACACAAATTCAAAAACACATTTAGTTTTGTCATTAAGCCTTTGACAATTTGCATCGTTCTTACTATTGGCATTTCAAGAGGTTGGACCATTTTTCAATTAGATGTGAGCAATGCATTTTTACATGGTAATTTGAAGGAGGAAGTCTATATGAAATAACCACAGAGTTATATTGATAAAAAAAATTTCACATTATGTTTGTCATCTTTACAAGTCCCTCTGTGGTTTAAAGCAGGCTCCAAGATCATGGTTTCACAAATTAATTTCTTTTCTTCTCTCCATCGGTTTTTGAGGGTCTAGTGCAAACTCATCTTTGTCTATTTACTCTAACCACTCACATCTGTGTTTTTTATTATTGTATGTGGATGATATTATTCTTATAGGAAGTGATCCCTCATTTGTTAAAAGCATAATTGAACGATTGTTTATAGCATTTTCTTTACGAGACCTTAGCTTGTTAAAATTTTTTCTTGGACTTGAGGATGTCCATCATTCACGTGGCTTGACTTTACTTCAGTACTCATACATCCATTCCATTCTGCAAAAAATGGGGATGCAATATAGTCGTCCGTTAAACACACCAATGCAATCAGACCTCATTCTTAAGAAAGGAGATGGTGAACTTTTATCACCTTCAGAGGCAACCAAGTTCCACTAGTGTTGTGGTTCCTTACAGTACGTGACAATGACAAGGCCCAATATCATTTATGTAGTCAAGAGGTTAACTCAATTTACGCATTGTCCAACATCAACTCACTTCAAGGCATTAAAAAGACCACTCTGATATCTTCATGGAACAATTTCATATGGTCTTCTTCTTAGAAAATCCAACTCCACTGCTTTAACTATCTTCACCGATGTTGATTGGACCGAGAACGTCGATGACATACGGACCACTGACGGCAATTTGATTTTTCTTGGTACAAATCTTGTTGGATGGACTTCAAAAAACTAAAATACCGTCGCCAGATCATCCACAAAGTCTGAGTTCCGTCCCATAGCTAATGCTACTTCCGATTTAAAATGGTTAAAGGTTTTTCTTAATGATCTTGGTGTTCATTCTTCCTGAATGCCTCACATTTGGTTGATAACCTTGGTGTTGTTTTTCTTTCATCCAACTCTATTTTCAGTGCTAAAACATGACATGTTGAATGTGATTTCCATTTTGTTCGGGAGTTGGTTCAGTCCAAGCATTTGACAGTCGACTCAATCTCTCATCTCGTGATCAGCTAGCAAATGTGCTAACCAAACCACTGTCCAAACAACCATTTTCTTTCATCTTCAACAATCTTCGGTTACACATAGTTCCACCTTCACCTTGAAGGGGGTATTATAGATTATTATAGTTAGCTATTTAAATTCAAATGTTTTTTACTGTTGTCAACTTATCTCTGTGCTTCCTATATATTTGTAATCATTGTCATTGAGTAATATAAGTCTGAATTACCATTCAATCGCAAACTCTAAGTAAAGCGGACTAGAATAAATAAAACAAATGACAATCTTATATATTAAATGGCATTTCATTTAGCAAACAGTGTTTAATTTTATTACATTACACGATACATGAACAGCATATGATTAGTTTTCTTTGTGGCATGATGTAACATCACCACGCAGCACATTTATTTGCTTTCAAGTATTGATTTGCAACTTGCTCTGCCCCAGCTAGTGCTATAAAGTAAAGATGAATTACCTAGCTTATATAAAGATTTTGAGATTTTATTCTAGGGAAGACAAAACTTGATCAGTGGTCATCGTCAGCAACACCATAACAAAGACCATCATTAATGCCTTAGAACCAGCCGTTGATTGATTCCTCACTATAGCAGAAGAAAGAGAGTAAAAAGAGTTTGTGTGGAAGGTCTCTTTGATGCCTAAAATTTATAGGGAAAAGTTGCATATGCAATGTATTGACGATCATCAATTTTCTATTACATTCACATCTTGACCATTCCATTATGTTATTTTAACTATTGATCAGCTAGACAAGTATTATTGATCCTTAGAAAATTGTTATATCTAATTCAGATGTATTATACCGTATTAATAAATAGATGTGATAATGATAAATTACATGCAAGATTATAATGTTTACACTAATTTTTTTTTAACATGATTTTAACTATTTATTTCCTCCACTATTAGTCAACATGGATAAAAAGATTAAAAAATTAATTTGATTCTTAAATTTACTATTAAGTATCAAAATAATCTAAAATAAATTTTATCAAAACAAGAGTAAGTTTTATTTTTAACATAATTTAGTAGTAATTTTCAACAAAAATTAACAAATCAATTACCATCAAAATGCATGAAAATAAATAATGATAATTAGTTGTTATTTTTACAAGTATTTTATCTTCTTAAGTACTGTATAAGTATATTATTCTTCTTTATTCCACAAAATATTAATTAATTGCTATTCTATAAGAATTATGATTAATTTATACTAAAAATAAAGATTATGTTGTTCTTATAAATGAATATTCAATTATATTTAAAATATAAAATAAAATTTATTCTATTTTCATAAAAAAAAAAAAAAACTAATCTGAATGGTTTTAATACTTAAAAATAAGTTTAGAGATCAAGTTAGATTTTTTTTTTTTATCTATTTTAGTTCTTAAAACTAATGCTAGGAGCAAATCGATAATTAATTAATATTAAATTTAGTAACTAGTGAATATAATTTAAAAATGCAGGATGAAGTACTATAATATGCATATAATTTACCTAAGTTTATAATTTTATAATTAACATTAAAAAATATTTTGATTGGGCTATATGTATATAATTTAAAAAAGAGAGATGAACTAGTATAATATGCATATAATTAACCCAGTTTAAGATTAACATTAAAAAAATATTTTGATGGCGGCTATATATGGGATCACATGTGGCAGACAATGACATGAACCTTGACTAAAAGACTTTTCATACAATTTCAGCCCCTTTCTTGTTTTAATGGATCGTGTCTAATTGTGGCTTAAGGTACGTAGTTGGAAATATGCAGTCAAACCCATATCGAAAAAAGAAAAAACAAAAAAGTTATTAGAGATTATCTTCTATTTACATCAAACTATAAACATTTTTCCAATGATTCAACCAATAAAAATCTTAAAAAATTTATTCAATAAATTAAAGTAATATGCTTTATTTAATAGAATTTTTGTTTGTTTTAAATATATTTTATAACATCAATAAATAAATAATTACATTAATTATTGAAGTTAATAATCTTGTCCTTAGTTCGCATCCTATATATCATATGTAATTTTTACTATATATTATTAAAGAGTTAATATTCCCTTTGTGAATGAGTCTCATTCAGTCAACCATAACCTAAATAATGATGTACAAATAGCAAGTATTTTTATCAAAACAATACAAAATTCCTTTATATTTAAATATTTTTATAGAAATATATTAAATATAAACTTTTTTTTTTTTCAAGGAAATTGCATTCCATTAGAAATGAGAGTACAAATTCATATCTATTAGTCCTGATAATTTAGAGACAACATACAAATATCAAAACAAAATAAATTTCAGTAATTTTTTTGAGACTACTTTTTGAATAGTCATTTGTGCAATTATGATAAAAACTCAATGTAAATAATGAGAGTTTTATTCATGACCAATGGACCTGGAAATCGAACAAAAGGTCAGGCTAACAAAACTAAATTTAACAACCATTAAATAGAAACAACAAGGTCCTTCATCATTCAAAACAATTTATTAAAAAATTAAAAATTTCCTTTGTATTTATATATTTTTATAGAAATATATCAAATATAAATATTTTTTTTTCAAGGAAATTGCATTCCATTAGAAATGAAAGTACAAATTTATATCTATTAGTCCTGATAATTCAAAGACAACATACAAATATCAAAACAAAATAAATTTTAGTAATTTTATTGAGACTACTTTTGGAGTAGTCACTTATACAGTTATGATGAAAACCCAACCTAAATAATGAGAGTTTTATTCATGACTAATGGACATAGAGATCGAATAAAAAGTCAGACTAAAAAAATTAAATATAACAACCATGAAATAGAAATAAGAAAGTCCTTCATCATTTAAAATAAAGCACCTTCTTGATTTCTTCGCTCCAAATATAGATCTATAATATCTAACTTATTTATGTACTAAATATGAAAAAAGAAGGTTAAATGATGTGATTTTGGCTAAAAATGGTAAAAACCACCTCTTAAGACCACTAAAGAAAGGAGATTTTGTGAGAATGGAGAAGAAAATGAAAAAGAAAGAGATAAGAAATGTCAAACCTTCAAACATAATCATTCTAGAATATATGTGTAATCTAGTTTTTTTTTTTTTTAATAATAAAAAAATCATATAATTTAAATTTTAATGAACTATATAATATAGATAACTCTCTTTTTTCATTAACTATGATAAAAATTAAATTTTATATCTTATAATACTTTTAGAAAAAAATTATTATTTAACTATTGTTTGTGACATCTAACTTATTATTAATATCAATTATATTATCAAAAAGAAGATTTTATAGATGAGTAGATGCAACTGGGTATACGTTAAGAAAAGTATTTTACCTGTCAGTAACGGCATATGTATGTGGCCTTTTTCTGCCACTTAATGCCAAGAAATGGAAATAACAATTCTATGAAGACCGGTTCAGATGCTAGCAGTCAATCTTGAACATCATTTTGTTTTTGTTGTTGTATTTATGGTTAGGTGTTCCTCTTATTTATTTATGAAATAATTACAAGTTTAGTATTTGAATTTTTTAATTTTTTCTATTTAAATATTTAATTTTTTTTGTAATTAAGTATTTAAATTTTAGAAAAATATATAAATATAGTGTCTTCAGTCGATTTGATGTTAACTGATTTCTAAATTAGATCAAATTAGATCCACTTTTATATCAGTTATTAATTATATCATGTGTTATATGTATTGTATTATTTAAAGGATAAAAATATTCTTATTATCTTATTAAATATTATGAATTGACAAGAATAATCTTGATATTAATTTATGCTGTAAACATAAAAAGTGACTAATAAGGGAAATTTTATTTTTTAAATAATGTAATAAATATAGGAAATGTTATGATTAATGACTGGAATAAAAGTGAATTATATTTAATCTGACTAACCACTTAATCAATATCAAATCAGTTAGAAATATTATATTGATATATTTTTTTAATATTTAGACACTTAAATACAAAAATATATATATATATATTAAACACTCAAATAAAAAAAACTGAAAAGTTCATCTTTATTTGTTTTTTATCCATTCCGTCCATTACTCTTTTGCTTTACTTCAGTTTTTTCGTAAAAAATATCTGTCTTTCTCAGAGAATTTTTTTTATTAGGTTGATCCCATAACGGGAGATTACAGCACTATCCTGCACGATACTGCTAATGCTATTACAATATCTATCGCAAACTATTACAATTATATATATATTTTGGTGGACATTGACAAAAATATTTAATTCAAAATTTGACACCAATGAATATTAAACTTAGGACCTTTAAGTCCTAGTACCTCTGCCTACAACATTTTTCATCCGCCTTTATTAGTCCAACAACTTTTTTTCTTTTAATGAAGCTGACTAAATCAAAAGAAATTATCATAATTCTCTCCACATACATTAAATTTGTGTCATCCTAGCAATAAAGATGACACTATTAGAAAATAATAAGTATCATATTTAATCTTTATCGAATATAAAATTACTTTTACCTATTTAAATAATTATCAGATTTAAAGTTTGACAGTGTCTTCTCTTAGTTGGTGGGATTCCATTCCGAACTTTTGTCACGCTGCTGTTTGTAGTGATTACAGTAGAAATCCTAATTATAGGTTTCATTAGTTCTATTTCGGGATTTTCATCCCTTGTTCTTGTATGAATACTTCTATCTTTATTTTATTTTATTTTTAAACTTTAAAAATGTGATAAAAACATTAAAAAAATGTCAATCTAGTTGAAATATTTGAGTGAGTTATTTAATTTTCAATTTCCAATCTTTTATTAGAAAAATAGATATTACATCTGATAATTAAATTTATAATATTTAAATATAAAATATGTAAATTATAATTATAAATTTAATTGATACTCTCTGTAGGAAAAAAATTTTTAAAAATATAAAATTAACATTTTATTTCCTAATAAGATAAGGTTCTAATAAAATTGGTATTCAAAATCTATTAAATTTTAATTATTTTAGTTCGATTCAAATATAATTATAAAAACGATAAAAATTAATTAATTTAATGTGATTGTATATACTATTATTTTAACTCTAAATATTGTTTAAGTGTTGTTGTCAACAATTGTCGGTGATAGAGCTCCAATTCAATTCCAATTAAATCATTTTTTTTTCCCACTCATCAATCAAAGCCAAGAAAATTGCACAATATAGATGCAAATGTCAAACACACACTCTTTCCATGGCACTCCAGAAAATGAAAGAACTATATTTATCGACCAACAATTGTTGACCGTTTTTATTATTAATTAACGCGGTTGTTTCTAATTAAAAGCTGCACTTTCTGCAACGCAAGCAGGTACCAAGCAACTGCTGATGGAGTATCTCCATTTCTTGCTGCTCATCCTCCAAATTTATCTGTGCTTCTTCATGATCAGTGTGGATGGACATGACACCAGCACCGATAGAGCTGCACTTCTGTTTTTCAAGAATGCAGTCTCTGACCCTCAAGGAGCTCTTCGCAGTTGGACTCTAAATACTTCTCACTGCACCTGGTATGGTGTTTCTTGCTCCATGGAAGGAGCTCGAGTCCGGTCACTTAACCTTTCTGGTCTTGGCCTTGTTGGTCCTATACCTTCTCAGCTCTCAAATCTAAATTCTCTGTTTATGCTTGATCTTTCGAATAATTCATTTATTGGCCAAATTCCAGTTCTTCTTTCTCGGTGTCAGAACCTGACAATACTGAGATTAATTGAAAACAACCTCACTGGTCACATCCCTTCTGAACTGGGTTCTCTGCAAAGACTTGAATTTCTTAACCTCGCTATCAATAAACTTAGTGGTGTTATCCCTGCATCACTTGGAAATCTAACACTGCTTAAGAATCTTTCCCTAGCAAGAAATCAGCTAGTTGGGGAGATTCCAAGTGAGCTTGGCCGTCTTCAAAACCTTCTTCGTATTCAGCTGTCAGATAATCAGCTTAGTGGTGAGATTCCATACTCTATCTACAACATTTCCTCTTTAGTCTACCTGTCCGTGACAACGAACAAGCTCACAGGGACGCTTCCAAGGGATTTGGACTTCAGTTCTGCACTTCCAAATCTCAGGGAGCTTTACCTGGCGCAAAACGGACTTACAGGGACACTTCCCGCTTCCTTATTCAATGCCTCGCATATCCAACATCTGGACCTCTCGATCAACGGTTTTCAAGGGCCTGTTCCACTTTTTGGCAGAATGAAAGATCTTGTTTTTTTAGATATTGGTGATAATTCTCTGTCTTCTACGACAGAGCATAATTTAGAGCTAATTGATTCTCTTGGAAACTGTACTCAGCTGCAAGTTCTCAAGATCTTTTCCAATCAGTTGAATGGAACCTTTCCAAGTTCTGTTGCAAATTTGTCAGCCCATCTCCAGCATTTTTGCTTTTATGACAATTTTTTGACTGGCAGCTTCCCCAGGGGATTTGAAAAGTTTCAGGAGCTGATATCACTATCTATAGAACAGAATTATTTTACTGGCGTTATACCACAAAGCTTAGGTAGCCTCAAGAAACTTCAGAGCTTTGCTGCATTCGACAACAAGTTTTCTGGAGAAATTCCTGACATCTTTGGCAATTTTACGCAACTATCTGATCTAATGATTGGAAGAAATCAATTCGTTGGTACCATTCCTACTAGCATCGGATCCTGCAGAAGACTGAACAAGCTAGACCTGGCTGTGAACAGGCTCACTGGGGTCATACCAAAGGAGATTTATGGGCTTTCTACTCTGGTCGAGTTGTACCTGCATCAAAATAATTTATCTGGTCCTTTACTTGCAGAAGTTGGTAATTTGAAACAAATCCAATACATGTATTTTTCTGTCAACAAGTTATCAGGAAATATCCCTGAAATAATCGGTAGCTGTTCAAGTTTGAAGATACTCCATATGTCAAATAACAACTTCACAGGCTCCATTCCAAGTACAGTTGGAGAATTAGCTTCCCTGGAGACATTGGACCTCTCTTCCAATAGTCTAACTGGCAAAATCCCACAAGAGCTAGGAGAGCTTCAGTATTTAGTCAGGCTTAATTTGTCTTTAAATCACTTGGATGGCGAAGTTCCTGCAAATGGCGTCTTCCTGAACATCAGTAAGAATAGTCTCATGGGAAACAACACGCTTTGCATTAGTAATCTCACAATTGCAGAAAAATTGGGACTTCATCAATGTAATGCTGAGGGAAGAAACAAGAATACTTCGCTCAAGTTTGTACTTCCTGTTGCTATTGTTGCTTGCTTAGTAATTGTGTCCTTCTGCTTTATATGCGCATTGAAATCCAGGAAGAAGCAAAAAGCCAAGGACAAAGGAATAAGGGTGTCCAAAGGTTTGCCTCCAATGATATCTTACTCCGACATCCGGTTAGCTACAGACAACTTTTCGGCCAATAATTTGATAGGGAAAGGTGGATTTGGATATGTTTATAAAGGCATCTTTATAAACTTTGAAGATGAATCCGACATCGGAGGAACTGTCCTTGCTGTAAAAGTCATGGACTTGCAGCATAGCAAAGCTGCCAGGAGTTTTGAAGCAGAATGTGAGACTCTGAAGAACGTTCGGCACAGAAACCTGGTAAAGGTCATTACTTCCTGTTCTAGCATTGAACATACAGGAGAAGAATTCAAAGCTTTGATAATGGAGTACATGTCACATGGAAACTTAGACAAGTGGTTGTATGAAGAAGGGTTATGCTTAACGTTCTTGCAAAGATTAAATATTGCAATAGATGTAGCTTCTGCTATGGATTACCTGCATCATGATTGTGATCCACCAATAGTTCATTGTGACCTGAAGCCTGCAAATGTGCTATTAGACGAAGATATGGTAGCTCATGTTGCCGATTTCGGGTTGGCAAGATTTGTTTCTCCAAATTCATCAAGGAATGGGAGCAGCACAATTGGAGTGAAGGGCTCTACTGGTTACATAGCTCCAGGTATATGTATACACACATTGCTACATATTGTACTATTTTCTATTAATTAGATGACATACTAATTAATATATATGCTTGTAACTTGTTTTAGAGTATGGTTTCGGAGGCAATGCTTCAACATCTGGCGATGTGTACAGTTTTGGGATCCTGTTGCTTGAGATGTTCATAGCGAAGAAACCCACAAATGAAATATTCAAAGAAGGTCTGAGCCTGATTAAGTGGGCGAGAGCGGTTGATGAGAATCATGTAATAGAGATTGCTGATCCAAGGCTTTTCAAGAATAATATTAGTGGGCTTTTTTCACAGGAAAGTTCAAGTTATGATTCCAGTGATCATGATATCATTAGCAACAGAAGTAGTAGCAGTAGAAGCAATTATTCAGCACACAAAGGCGAAGAGTTGGTAGCAGCTGCAATAAGAGTTGGTGTATCTTGTGCTGCTCATTCTGCAAAAGATCGTTTAACCATGAGAGAGGCCTTAATACTGCTGCAGAAGATCAAGAAAGCTACAACGTCCGAGAATATTGTTTAATGGCCGTTTACATGTATATTTTTGTAGGATTTAATTGATTAATTAAACAAGAGAAGTTGTATCATTTTTCAATTTGTGCGTCTCATTGTGTCATTTTGCATATGCAAAAGATCAAGTTTGGTCAAACCTATAAAAAAAAAAAAAAATCCACCTCCCTTTTTTTCTCCAAATAAAAAAACTTGAAATGAACATTTTATTTTAAAAAATCTAAACTTTTTGCAAGTTTTTTAGAATTATAGAAAACACATAGAAAATAGAAATATCACACTTCTTTATAAAATCATAATAATTTTATAAATATGTTAATTTCATACATTTTGTTTATCATACCAATAGATATTGATAATAAATTTTTTTGGGTGAAATGTCGAAATTTTTAACCTCCACCATTTTATATCCATACTCTATTATTAATTTTTTAAAATATAAATGTCATAAATATTCTTAACTTGGATGTTTTACTTTTATTGTAATTTTTAAATTTCTTTATTTTTAATTTTATCTAAATAAATTACAACTCTTATGAAAAATAAAATATTTTAATATTTTACTATTTAAAATTACTTCAAGATCAAAAATTATTTTTAGTTAATTAAATTATATATTGTCACGACCCAAACTGGGGGCCATGACCGACGCTAGGGAACAGAAATTCTTTCAAATCTGAAACTCGTAGCAAGCTTTGAATATAATAAAAACATACAATAAATGAAATAAAATAATAAAAAAATCAGAATTTAAAACTCAATAATCTCCACATATCATAAAATAAAATATTTTAATACAACATTGACATGCCTCTCTGAATTTAAAATTAACATATATAATACAGAGTACCACTTCCAACTAATAAGATACAATTACTGTAGTTTTCTAGAATACAATAATAAATAATTAAGTAGATAATTTACATAATAAAGTTGGGGCGGACGAAATCCGGTGAACAAGTATACTGCTGAGGTCTGATGAAGAAAACTCTCTTGTAAAATCATCAACGAAGGGGAGTCAGACCTCACTGAGTGAATTATTATAATATATATAGAGGCATGTACACACAGATGCTGAAAATCTCTTTATATATAATACTAAAAAACATCAATTTATGAAAAATTAAATAGAACTCTAAGTGATCGCAACCTCAATTAGTAGTAGAAAGCACTCGAGCCATACTGGCTCACTTAATTCCAAGTAAATTCACTTAATCCAACTAGACAGTAGACTGGCCCCGAAAAACTAAATCGACTGAGCTCTAACAGTTTGATTGTCAGTGTGATTAGCCCCGAGACACTTGGTCAATCGAGCTCCAGCAATCACACCATCAATCACATCACATTTCAATCAAATCAATCAAGTCATAATTTCCACAAATAAGTTAGCAAACCAACCTACAATTTATCGCACCGGTATATACTCGGTCCTAGTGCTGCCCACTAAGAAGCATGTTCTATCGATATCCTTCATTTATATTAAAACATACATTCAAGTAACCAATAATGTATAAAGTCGTGCATAATAGTCAAATAAACCATATATATACCGAAAATATACCTAAAATAAACTAAGTATATTTCAAGTATATATATGTAAAATAAATTCAATTAAATCATGAAGTATACTCAAAATCAACCAATAATATGCTTAAAAATAATTTGAATATAAATCAAAAGGAAAACATGCATTTATTTTAAAATATATCAAGAATATACTAAAAATATACCTAAGATATACTTAAGCATTTATATAAACAATTATACAAAATTTTACATTTAAAACATATAATTCTAAAACATGCAACCTAAATGCAATGTATATATATAATAATAATAACTCATAAGAATGTGCTCCACGAGACTGGTCCAACGGGCCTAGTCCGCTAGACCTCGGTATCGGTGCAACTAAACAATAAAAATGATCACGAATCAGAATAACTCTAACTTAGGCTTCTAGAGACTCAATCTAGAATTACAAAATATGAATAGACACAGAATATGAATTAGACCCGATGTCACATTTAACAAGAATTCTATCGAAAATTCGACAGAACCTCCTCTATAAAACGGACATCTTTCTACTAAAAAGTAGAGTCAGTCCTGCAAGAAAAATACACTTCTAATTTCAGGATTCAAACAACCCCCGGTTGGGATCCCGAACTACAAAAATTTCCTAACCGAGGTATACAATTCACTAAATATTCAATAATACAACAAAACATATAAAAAATCAATAAATACCATAAATACCCTCAAAATCTCAAAATATAGCATATTTAACATTAAAACACCAAAAATAATTATTTTTCCAATAACTACTTAAAAATCCTAAATAATAATATAATATTATTAAAAATCCATTTTTCCAATAATTACACAAATATTAATAAAAATTCATTTTATAAATCCCAATAACTTAATTAGTCTAAATACATATTAAAAATTACTAAAAATCGATTTTATTACAAAAATAGTATAGCATATATTATTTGAAAATAATTTTTAAAAATTAATATTAATTAGTTAAAATTAGTAAATCATTTTTAAAAATAATTTTTATACCTCAAATAATATTAAAACCAATTAAACATAATATTTAACTAAAATTACCACCAAATTAATCCTAATATTTAAAAATACACATAAAATACTAATAATACTCAAAAATTCAATAAAAATTATATAAATACACAAAAATTATTTTCTCATCATATTTCTCATTAATATCAACAAATACATATAATTAACCAACTATTTCTAACAAAATATATATTTAACCTATATTTTCAAATTTGACATAAACTAAAAATAATTATAAAAATTACAAAAAATTCACAAAAATTATAAACTCAACTCTAAAATTAATAATAACCACGAATAACACTAAAAATCACAATTTCATAACTTATATAATTAATTTACAAAAATTAATAAAATAATAATAAAATATTCAAAAATTCACAAAAATCACACAAAAATTCAGGGATGTAGCTTAAGCTAGGGGGAACAACTTTTGTGAAGGAATTTTCCATGAATCAACCAAAAACTCCCGAAAAAAATTGAAACCCTAAAATTGCCGAATTAAAGAAATCGAGAAACAACAAAAATGGAGGAGTTAGAGCTCAAACCAAGGCTGGAATTGAGTTCACCGGAGCTCTAGGAGTCGAGCGGCACCAGAAACATGAAGAACGGCCGTCGGAATCGCCTGGAATGCCGATGAGCTTGAGTTTTGGCTTCTCTCAGTCACCACCGGTCTATTGCTTGCCAAAAAAGAAGGAGGAGACGAGGAGGACGACAGAAGGTGGCTGGAAGATGGTAAGGCACTCCGACGGTGAACTCGATTTCCAAGAAAAGAATAAATAAGAGTCAAGGAGGAAAGAGATATGGGTAAGAAACTCGCATTTCAACTTCAATCTTCTAGGTATGCTCTTCTACTCTATTGCTGCACCACAACACCTTGACCATTGGAATCTGCTTCAATCGTAACTTTCGAACTTGATAGTCTACGATCGCATCAGGTTCTTCTATGAACGTTAGGTCTTTATTCACTTCAACACTGTTGGGCTGCAACACATGTAAAGGGTCTGAAACATACTTTCTCAGCATTAAGATATGAAACACCGGATGCACTTGAGACATACTCGGGGGTAAAGCTAACTGATATGCAACAGTGCCAACTCTCTCCAGAATCTCGAACGGTCCTATATATCTTGGTGCTAGCTTACCTTTTCAGCTAAATCTTATAACACCCTTCATCAGAGACACCTTCAGAAATATAAAGTCTCCTACCTGGAACTCCATATCTCTGCGTCTAGGATCTGGATAGCTCTTCTGTCTGCTAATTGCAGTCTCTAATATGCTTTTGATCATAACAACTTTCTCTACAGCATCCTGAACCATCTCAGGTTCAGTCAAAGCTCTCTCTCCAATCTCATCCCAACTCAAAGGGAATTTACACTTCCTTCCGTACAAAGCCTTGTATGGTGTCATTCCAATACTGCTATGGTAGTTGTTATTATATGCAAACTCTATGAGTGGCAAATAATCATTCCAACTACCTCCTAAATCCAAAACACACATCTGTAACATATCTTCCAGTGTTTGGATCGTCCTCTCAAACTGACCATGTATCTGAGGATGAAAAGCAGTACTGAAATCCAACCTAGTGCCCATCACTTCCTGTAACTTTTGCCAAAAATAAGAGGTAAACACTAAACCTCTATCTGACACAATAGACACAGGTACCTTATGAAGGTACACAATATTCTTCACATACAGCTTCGCCAATCTAGCTACAGAATAAGTGGCTTTCACAGGCAAGAAATGTGCCCCAGATGGAATCATATCCATCCTTGGAATGAGGTAACCCAACCATAAAATCCATAGCAATCCTTTCCCACTTCCACTCAAGAATAAGAAGAGGCTGAAGCTTCCTAGAAGGTTTATGATGCTCAGCTTTTACTTGCTAACACGTCAAGCACTTAGCAACATAATCAGCGACATCCTTCTTCAGTTTATCCCACCAGTACAAGTCTCTGATATTGTGGTACATCTCAGTGACACCTGGATGTACGCTGTAAGCTGTAGAATGTGCTTCCTCAAGGATCTCTTCTCTTAAATTATCCACATCAGGAACACACAATCTACCATTGATCCATAAAACACCGTCATCATCAAGTGTAAAATTAGTGAACTTCCCTACTCAAACATTCTCTACAAGCTCTTCCAGAATAGGATCTCAGCTCTGAGTTGCCTTAGTCCTATCTCTCAACACAAATCACACCTTAAACTGAGCTAGCAGTGTCACGACCCAAAACACGGGCCATGACTGGCGCTAGGGAACGAGAATTCTTTTGAATCCGGAACCCGTAGCAAGCCTAAAATAAAATAAAACATGCAATAGAAATAATAACAACACATTTAAGTAAAATATAATGCAGTGGAATAAAATCATAAATATCAAAATAATAATTCCACCAAATGAAATTAAATCAAATCTTCAACTCATATATAAATAAACTCTTTTAATACAAGTCCAGTTCAAATATTTAAAGTACATATCTCATGCAAATATAATACAATATCTTTTAACAATTTTACGACTACTGCAGTGTCTAGATTAATAAAAATAAAACTCAAGTGAGCAGTTTACATAATGAAGTTGGGGCAGAAGAAATCCGACGTAAGGGTCTGCTACTGAGGTCTGATGACGATGACTCTCCTGAAAAAAATAGTCAACGGAGGGGAGTCAGACCTCACTGAGTGAATTACTATAATATATATACATGCATACTAAATGACAATGCACACAGTCAAAAGTATATATGTTACATATGTATACAAGCAAATACACACAGATGCAATAAAATCATTTTATATATTTTTACTAAAAATCACAGTTTATGAAGGATCAAATAGAACCCTAGAATATCGCAACCTCAAAACAGTGCTAGACAACACTCTAGCCACACAGGCTCACTTATTCCAATATATTCACTGATTCCATTTAGACAGTAGACTGGCCCTGAGACACTAAGTCAACCGAGCTCCAGCAGTCTGACTGTCAGTGTGATTGGCCCCGAGACACTTGGTCAACCGAGCTCCAGCCATCACACTCCCAAATCACATCACACATCAAATAATCATATCCAATCGATATCCACAAATGGTTAGTAATATAGCCTAAATGCTATAAGCGTACCGGTACGTACTCGGTCCTAGTGCTGCCCACTAGGTAGCACGTTCTATTGATATCCTTCATTGAAATATAAAGCATACATTCATAAAAACAAATGATGCATGAATTTAAATATAATAGCAACAATAACCATATATATACTAGAAATATACCAGAAGTAAACCATGTATATTTTGAGTATATATACGTCAAAGAAATCTAGATAGATTACAAAATAAACTAGAAATATATTCAAAAACATTTTAAACCTAATTTATTAACAAAACATGCATATAATTTAAAATATACTGAAAATAAACTAAAGATAAACCAAAATAAACTAAAAATAAACTTAAATACTAATTGAATTATTTATGCATAATTAATCAAAATAAAACATACATTTCTAAATCATGCACCTTAAATCATATATATATATATATAATAGTATCTCACAATTAGTGCGCTCCTCGAGATGGGTCCGATGGGCCTGGTCCACTAGGCCTCGGTCTCGGTGAAACTAAACAAATAGATAACGACAGGAATCATAATAAATCTAACAGAAGATCTAAAGACTCGATCTAGATTACTAGACATATAATTAAATCAGAATTCGATCGGATATCACGTTTTACGAGAATTCTACCAAGAATCCGACAGAACCTCCCCAGTAAAACAGACATCTCTCTACTCAAAGAGTAGAGCCGGCCCTGCACAGAAACACACTTCAAAAAATAGACACAGAATCATAATCACAACCCCTCGGTCGGACTCCAAGCTACAGTTCACCGATCGAGGTCCACAATTCACTGAATATTCATAAAATACCGAAAATACCCTTGTTTACTAAAAATACATTTTATAAGTAGAATTTACATAATTAACCCTAAAACACAGTAAAAATCGATAAAAACTCATTTTATTAGAAAAATCATATATTATATATATAATTGAAAATAATTTACGAAAAATAGTTTTAATTAGTCAAAAATACTAAATAATTTGTAGAAATAATTTTTATACCTTAAATAACTATTAAAACCAATTTAATTACATTTTTAGCCAATTTAGGGTAAAATTACCAAAATACCCCTATATATATAAATATACTAAAATTAATCCAAAAATTCACCAAAAATAATATAATTGCTAAAAATTAATTTTCTCAACATATATATCAATAATATCAATAAATAAAGTCAATTAACTAATTAATTTCAATTAAACATACAATTAACCCTATTTTTCCAAAATTACATAAACTAAATAAATTCAAAATAAATACATAAAAATTCACAAAAATTCCAAATAAATTTCTATAATTCATTTCAACACCTATAATTACCATAAAATACAATTTCATAATTTAATTAATTAATTTTCGAAAATTAGAAAATAATAATAAAATATTCAAAAATACCCAAAAATCAAAATAAATTCCAAAAATTCTAAAAAAATTCAAAAATTAAGAATAAGCTAAGGGGAACAACATTTGTGAAGGAATTTATCATGAATCAATCAATTGAAGCTCAAAAAAATTCAAAAACCATAATAGGACGAAATTGTAAAATCGAAACCTACCATTTTAAGTAAAAAAAGCTTGGAATCACACTCACCGGAGCTCAAGGAGAAGATAGAGACCGGCGATGTCAAAAATGGTGGCCGAAATCGGCTTCATCGATGTTGAGAAGAGTTTCGGCTTCTCCGGCCAAAATAAGCTTCCCGACGCCGGAAAAGGGCTCTGCTGGCGGCAGAACAAGCTGAGGACGATGATGGCTCACTGGGAGGCACACCGATGATAAGGGAATGGCGTGGCAGCAACCGGGAAAGTGGATGGGGACGATCGGGAAGAAGGAGAGGGAGGAGTGGCAACATTGTAATTTTTGTTAACTTTAATTTTTGTTAAATAAATAAGTATATATGTATATATATATATATATATATATCCCAACCATATATTATAATAATATAAATCCCCACACATATTAAATATATACCACACACATAATTTAATATATTAAATAATTTATACACTAAAAAAAATAATTAAATAATATTAAACTAATAATAAATAATAAAAATTAGGGTAATTAATTAAACCCTAATTAAATTTAAATAAATAAACATATATACTTTATTTTAACACTTTTAAAAATATATATGAGTTCATGCAAATGCGTAAATCTACTTAAAATAATTAATAGTAAATTATTTACATGAAAATTTCCTCGAAAATAGAATTCTCGGAAAAATTTTACGTAAAGTACTTAAAATAATATAAAACAATAAAAATTAGTTTTAATTGAATAACAAACTCATAAAATATTAATATTATATATCAAAAATTATTAACACTGCATATCCCGATGCAATATTAAAATATTTAAAAACACGGGATATTATAAACAATCCACCTGATCTACTCACCTTCATCATCAGACCTTGATCCACTAACTAATGCAACTCTTGGATCAACGGTCTCCTCTCCATACTGATTTAAGTAAGACTACTTGAGAACTTCCTACTCAAGGCATCTGCTACCACATTAGCCTTGCCTGGGTGATATAAAATCTCACAATCATAATCTTTCAATAATTCAAACCATCTTCTCTGCCTCAGATTCAGATCTTTTTACTGGAAAATGTACTTAAGGCTCTTGTGATCAATAAAAATCTCACAAGTCACCCCATACAGATAATGTCTCCAGATATTGAGAGCAAAGATCACTACAGCCATCTCTAGGTCGTGGGTAGGATAATTCTGTTCATGCTTCTTCAATTACCTCGAAGCATAAGTTATCACCCTACCCTTCTGCATCAACACACAACCTAGGCCAACTCTAGAGGCATCACAATAAATTGTGAACTTATTTTCTCCATTAGGCAAAGCCAAAACTGGAGCTATAGTCAACTTCTCCTTCAACAACTGGAAACTATTCTCACAACCTTCTGACCACTCAAATCTCACATTCTTTTGAGTCAAACGAGTCATAAGAGCTGCAATTCTAGAAAAATCCTATACAAACCTCCTATAGTACCCAGCTAAACCCAAAAAACTCTAAATCTCAGTAACTGAAGTCAGTTTAGGCCACTCAGACACTGCCTTAACCTTCTGTGGATCAACCTGGACACCCTCTTTTGACACCACGTTTCCAAGAAATGCAACACTCTCCATCCAAAAATCACACTTTGAGAATTTAGTATAAAGTTGATGTTCTCTCAGTGTCTGTAATACAATCCTCAAGTGATATACATGTTCTTCCATACTCCTCGAATATACCAGTATATCATCAATGAAGACTACCACAAACTGATCCACAAATGGTCTGAATACCTTGTTCATCAGGTCCATAAAAGCTGTTGGTGCGTTAATTAAGCCAAAAAACATCACCGAAAACTCATAATGGCCATATCGAGTGCGGAATGCCATTTTAGGAACATCGGCTTCATTGATCCGCAACTGATGATAACCCGACCTCAAATCAATCTTGGAAAAGAACTGTGCACCTTGTAGTTAATCAAACAAGTCATCTATCCTCGGAAAAGGGTACTTGTTCTTCATTGTCACCTTGTTCAGCTTTTTGTAGTCAATGCACAGTCTTGGGGTACCATCCTTCTTCCTCATAAACAGGACTGGTGCACCCCAAGGAAAAATATTGGGTCTAATAAAACCCTTATCTAGCAACTCTTGCAACTGCTCCTTCAACTCTACCAGAGCCATTCTGTAGGGTGGCATAGAAATAGGGATAGTGCCTGGAACCATATCTATACATAACTCAATCTCTCTGTGAGGTGGTAAACCTGGCAACTCCTCAGGAAAAACATCAAGAAACTCATAGGCAATAGGAACATCTATGAGTGACAACTTCTCCACTGAAGTATCCCTGACTAATGTCAAATAACCCTGACAACCCTTCCTTAGTAACTTCCTAACCGTAATAGCAGAAATGAGATTTTGAGGTGCAGGATTCTTATCACCCACAAACTTATATTCTTCTTCACCAGGAATTCTGAAAGTCACCTCTTTACTCCGATAATCCACCATGGCATAGTGCTGAGATAACCAATCCATACCCAGAATTACATCAAATTCCATCACATTCAACAAAATCAAATTAGTGGAAAATTCTCTACCCTCAACAAGAATTGGACAAACAGAAAGAACAATGTCGGTGTCCAAAGAATCGCTTAGAGGAGTGGTGACAGACAAAGGAAAAGCCATCCTCGAAGCTTGCCAATAAGATTTGGAAGCAAAAACAGGAGAAATGAACGAATGTGTGGCACCCGGATTAAACAAAACCTATACATCTAGGTAACAAATAGAAATAATACCTGCCACGACTACATTAGATGCTTGAGCATCCTGCTGAGTAAGATGGAAGACTCTGGCCTGTCCTTGACTTCCTTGCTGACTAGTAGAAGCCTAGCCAATACCTCTAGCACCTCCTCTAGTACCTCTACCATGACCCTATTAAGGAACAATCTGAGTAGAACTCTAGTGCTGAGCTGGAGGCAATTGAAAAGGAACGGGTGCTACACTGGCAATCGACTGCTAAGGGAATTATGGAATCTGTGACTACTGATAACCTGAATAGGGATATGATCTAGCAAAGTGTCTCTTCTGTTAGCATCTGAAACACATCAACGGTGTCAAGTAACATGATCCTTGATGGACTCTGCCACACGTCTAACAAACATTGGCAGCTGACCCAGAACTGTGACCACTACTGCTGCTCAAAGCACCTGACCCAAGTCTGAATGGTATACGTTGACCTCCACGACTATGTCTACTGCTCCTATGCACTCTTTACTACTACCTCTGGCTCTGTTGGGCTGAGCCTCTCTGTTGACTACTTGAACCAATCTAAAAACTCGAGTATGGAGTAGTCTGGAATCCACCTTATTGAGTGCCCAACTGGTAATAGACTCAGCTCAATCTCTTTGGCCAACTCTATCATTGACTCTAGAGTAAGGCTCGCTGTAGGCATACCAGCAAATGCAGAACCCAAACCAATGACATAAGTGGTGACTGTGAAGTACTAATCTCGCATCAGGTCCTCTGTATATCTGCCAAGTCAAATGAACTCTCTAGTATAGTCTTCAACAGATCTGTCACCCCTGGTGATACTCATTAGCCTGAGTCTGTAGCTCATACGGAGTGGCTTTGGGCAGAATCTCCTCATGAATCGCTCTCTAAACTATGCCTAGGTCATCGTCATCATGTATAGCTGAATCATCTGAATAAACCAGTCCAGGGCCGGTCCCTCCACTGACAGCTCAACTATCATGATCCGCTGGTACTCAGTGTAAGCAGTCCGAGTCCTTGTCTCTATCGCATGTAGAAAATCTAAAGGGTCAGAAGTCCCATCAAAAGCTATCCTGCTGACTCTGGCATAGAATAGGGTTGCCTTAGGGTCAGACATACCCTGCTGATAGGCAGGCTAAACAAGCTGTGCAACAAGAGGTATTGGAATATCCTTATACTCAAGCTCTATAGGTTCCTCATCCTGTAGCTCTCTCTGTCTATGGTAACTTGCCGCTCCCCGAGGTTTACCTCTGCCACGACCTCTACGCCTAGCTTGCAGCTCATGAGGTAAACCTCATCCTGGAAGGACTCATCATCCTCAGCCTCAACGACCAGTGGAGCGACACGCGCTCGCCTCCTCATTCTAAAAAGACAAACAGAAGAATTTAGACAAGACAGACAACTAATGGTAACGCAAAAAACTAAATCAAGGAATACTTATCAAGATATACTTGAACCTAATTAACTGCAGTAGTTTTAAAAGAAAACACAACACAGAAAAACTAGGGCACAACTCAACAACTAAGGCCCTGATGAAAACTCTGCTCTGATACCAACTTTGTCATGACCCAAACTAGGGGCCATGAACAACGCTAGGGAACGGGAATTCTTTAGAATTCGAAACCCGTAGCAAGCCTTGAATATAATAAATGAAATAAATAATAAAAAAAATATCAGAATTTAAAACTCAATAATTATGATAAAATTAATCTCCATGTATCATAAAATAAAATATTTTAATACAACATTTAGAGACATGCCTCTCTGAATTTAAAATCAACGTATGTAATACAGAGTACCAGTTCCAACTAATAAAGATACAACTACTGCAGTTTTCTAGAATACAATAATAAATAATTAAGTAGATAATTTACATAATAAAGCCGGGGGCGGAAGAAATCCGACGGACAAGTCTATTGTTGAGGTCTGATGAAGAAGACTTTCCTGTAAAATCATCAACAGAGGGGAGTCAGACCTCACTAAGTGAATTATTATAATTTATATAAACATATTACTAAATGACAAATGCAAACAATCATATGTATTTAATAAATATATATACATGCATGTACACATAGATGCTGAAAATCTCTTTATATATAATACTGAAAAACATCAATTTATGAAGGATCAAATAGAACCCTAGGTGATCACAACCTCAATTAGTAGTAAAAAGCACTTTAGCCATACTGGCTCACTTAATTCTAAGTAAATTCACCTAATCCAACTGGATATTAGACTAGCCCTAAGACACTAAGTCGACCGAGCTCTAGCAGTCTGATTGTCATTGTGATTGGCCCCGAGACACTTGGTCAACCGAGCTCCAGCAATCACACCATTAATCACATCACATTTCAATCAAATCAATCAAGTTATAATTTTCATAAATAAGTTAGTAAATCAACCTACAATCTATCGCATTGGTACGTACTTGGTCCTAGTGCTGCCAACTAGGAAGCACGTTCTATCGATATCCTTCATTTATATTAAAACATACATTTAAGTAACCAATAATGTATAAAGTCGTGCATAATAGTCAAATAAACCATATATATACCAGAAATATACCTAAAATAAACTAATATATTTCAAGTATATATATGTAAAATAAACTCAATTAAATCATGAAGTATACTAAAAATCAATCAATAATATACTTTAAAATAATTTGAATATAAATCAAAAGGAAAACATTCATTTATTTTAAAATATACCAAGAAAATACTAAAAATATACTTAAGATATACGTAAGCATTTATATAAACAATTATGCAAAATTTTACATTTAAAACATATAATTCTAAAAAATGCAACCTAAACGCAGGGATGTGCTCCACGAGACTGATTCGATGGGCCTAGTCCGCTAGGTCTCGATCTTGGTGCAACTAAACAATAAAAATGATCACGAATCAGAATAACTCTAACTTAGACTTCTAGAGACTCAATCTAGAATTATAAAATACAAACAGACACAGAATAGGAATTAGACCCGATATCACTTTTTATGAGAATTCTACCAAAAATTCGACAAAATCTCCTCTGTAAAATGGACATCTCTCTACTAAAAAGTAGATTCGGTCCTGCAAGAAAAATACACTTCTAATTTTAGGATTCAAACAACCCTCGGTTGGGAGCTCGAACTATAAAAATTTCCCAACCGAGGTCCACAATTCACTAAATATTCAATAATACAATAAAACATATTAAAAATCAATAAATAGCATAAATACCCTCAAAATCTCAAAATATAGCATATTTAACATTAAAACACCAAAAATAATTATTTTTTCAACAACTACTTAAAAACCCTAAATAATAATATAATATTATTAAAAATTCATTTTTCCAATAATTATACAAATATTAATAAAAATTCATTTTATAAATCCCAATAACTTAATTAGTTTAAATACATATTAAAAATTACTAAAAATTGATTTTATTACAAAAATAGTATATCATATATTATTTGAAAATAATTTTAAAAAGTTAGTATTAATTAGTTAAAATTAGTAAATAATTTTTAAAAATCATTTTTATACCTCAAATAATATTAAAACCAATTAAACATAATATTTAACTAAAATTACCACCAAATTACCAAATTAACACTAATATTTAAAAATACACATAAAATACTAATAGTACTAAAAAATTCAATAAAAATTATATAAATACACAAAAATTATTTTCTCAACATATTTCTCATTAATATCAACAAATACATATAATTAACCAACTATTTCTAACAAAATATATATTTAACCTATATTTTCAAATTTGACATAAACTAAAAATAATTATAAAAATTACACAAAATTCACAAAAATTATAAAATCAACTCTAAAATTAATAATAACCACTAATAACACCAAAAATCACAATTTCATAATTTATACAATTAATTACGAAAATTAATAAAATAATAATAAAATATTCAAAAATTCACAAAAATCAAAATAATTTCCAAAAATCACACAAAAATTTTGGGATGTACCTTAAGCTATGGAGAACAAATTTTGTGAAGGAAGTTTTCATGAATCAACCAAAAACTCCCAAAAAAAATTGAAACCCTAAAATGATTGAATTAAAGAAATCGAGAAACATAAAAAATGGAGGAGTTAGAGCTCAAAACAAGGCTGGAATCGAGTTCACCAGAGCTCTAGGAGTTGAACGACACCAGAAACGCGAAGAACAACGGTCAGAATCGCCTGGAACGCCGGTGAGCTCGAGTTTCGGCTTCTCTCAGTCACCGCCGGTCTGCTGCTTGCCGAAGAGGAAGGAGGAGATGGGGAGGACAACAAGAGGTGGCTGGATGATGGTGAGGCACTCCGATGGTGGTTGATCGGTGTGACAATAATGTTGAGGGGGTGGGGGGTCGCAGGAAGAAGGAGAAGAAGAAGACTTTTTTTTTTTTTAGCATAATGTATATATATACATAATACTTTATATTATAATATATATATATATATATATATAAACAATATTAATATATATACACACACATGTATATAAATATATATATTCACACACATACATGCATTTATACACAATAAAATAGTATAATAACCCTAATGCATGTATATATATATATATATATATGTGTGTGTGTGTGTGTGTGTGTGTGTGTGTGTGTGTGTAATAACACATAATAATAAACAATATCATTGTTAAAAATAACTTTGGTACTCTAATAGGATCATTGAAATGATTCTTAAAGCAATAAATTTACGTAAATAAATATCTAAAAATAATAAATTTTAAAATAATTATTTATGTAAAAAATTTGATTAAACACAAAATAATTAATATTAATCACAAAATAATATAATAATCAAATTTAGTTTTAAATTTTATTAGCACTGCATATCCTGCTAAGTATTAAAATAATTTAAAAAAACTAGGGTTATTGCACATATTTAGATTTTTTTCAAAAAATATGATTTTTAAATTATTTAAATGAAATAAATATAAATTTTTTTAATCCTAAATGATTGAACAAATTTTTTTTTACATTTATTCATATAAATTTTTATTGTTACAAGAAATTTGATATATAAATTATACTTTAATTTTGAACATATTAGTTAATATTTATATTATATTATTCTATTTTAACAAAGTAAGTATTTTTCTGATTACTAAAATGATAAAAATCTAGAAATATTTTGAAATAGAATCAGTAATAAATATCATAATAATTATATTTTTCTTGTTTAAGACAATGATGGGAGACATAAAAAAAATTAAACCAAGTATTTAATTTAATTATATTTTAATTTATATGTAGAAATGAAAATAATAATTTTAATTAAATGTAAAAAATAAGTAAAATCTAAAACACCTTAAATAATTATATTTAACACTTGAAAATGAAAATAAATTATCATACGCATAAATATAAATATCAATTTTAATTTTTAAAAATAAAAATGAATTCATTAAGAATTTATGTCTTTTTCAGTACCTTAAAAACTAAATTATTTTCTTGCACAAATATGGTTTAATGTTTAATAAATAATAAATAGATTAATTCAGAAAATTTTATTAATAATAAGTAAATATTTAATTAAGAACATTTGTGCTTTAAATTTGGCCGAGTGCTCACTTTCACCCCTAAACTTTACCTTTTTAATCTATAGTGCTCCTCAACTTTCATTGTAAACCCATCAAACCTTTAAACTTTAATTTTGGACTTATTTCACCTCTGAAATACAAAAAATTAGCGCCTGAAGGACACTTGCAAAACTTGAAGTACTAAAGTTCAAAAAAATAAAAAAAAAAAACTATGTGGTATTAAAATAGTAAAAAAGTACAATACAACCATTTATTAATTAACTATTAAAAAAAGCAAACAAACAAACTCTCTCTTTTCCCATCATTCACGTTTCTTCAGATAAAGTAGCAATTTACCCCCTGAACTTGGAGATGATGGTCAATTAACTCAGACTTTAACTTTTTCGCCAGTTATCACACCAACTTAGCAAATTTGGCCAATTAGCCCATATTAGGTTTTTAGAAAAATTCATTTCAGTCCAAAAATAATTTTTTTAACTAATTCACCCCAAAACTTTCATTTACCAATTCACCCCCAAAAATTGATTAGTTCTAATTTGTCAAAATTAAATATATGAAAGACATGAATTAGTAAAAATTAAAATTAAATATTTTTTTTAAGGAATTAATATTCAATTTAAAAAAAAACTAAAATTAAAAAAATTAAAATATAGAAAAATATAAATAATTTTCAAAATTTTTTGCATAGATTTAAATTAAAATGATAAATTATTTTTAGAAAAATAAAAAATAAAAGTTAAATTGTATCTATTTAACTTTTTTATTTTGATCAAATAGTGCTTATATATATAGTTAAATAATTATATATGTAGTTTTGAAAAATTAAATAATTTATTTTTCATTTTCCATTTTAATTTTTCATTTTATGCATGCAAATATAAAAAGATATTAAAAATATGAATAAAAAAAATTGATAGCATAAAAATTCAACTAAATGTAAATTAGAACTTTTTTTTTGAAATTTTTAATTTTTAATATTTAAATTTAAATCATATATCCACCTTAAAGAAATTCAATTTCAATAAATCTAATTTTATTATTCTATCAAAAACATATCTCCCACACTTTTTCATGTGGGTAGTTTATATTGTTATTTTCTTTTTATCTAATTCACTGAAAATATTTTATGAGTTAGTAATTAGATTCAATTTTAATAATTAAATTTTAGAAATTTTTAAATAAGAAATTTTTATTTTTCTATATTTTTTATGTGTATTCAAAATTTTAGTGCTCTCAGTCTGTTAATCTTATTTATATATATATTTTTATATCTATTAAAATTAATGAATAAAAAATAAAAAAAAATTGATAGTTATGATTTGACTTTTAAAAAAATTAAAAAGTTGAATTAATAATCACATTTACTTTTTTTAATTTTGAATTTTGAAATTTTTAGTAAATTTATTTTATAAAAAATTTCTCTATTTTCTTTAATGTGAATATCCAATTTAAATTAAATTAATTTAAAATTTTTAAATTTTTAAAATAATATTTTATGATTTATGTATAATTAAAATGTTTTATACTCTCAATCTTTTGTTTTTATTCACATATATTTTTATATTTCTTAATATCTATATATTTAAATGTTAAAATTAACAATTAAATTTAATAATTTTTAAACTACATTCATAATTATTTGATTATATACATGAGCATTCATAATTAAAAAGATAAATAGAAGCAACTTAAGTTTTTAATTTTTAATTTTAAAAATAATGGATCATTTTAATGGAACTCTATGCAAAAAATTTAAAAATTATTTATATTTTTCTGTATTTTAATTTTTTAAATTCTAGTTTATTTTTAAATTGAATATGAATTCCTAAAAAATAAAGTTTAATTTTAATTTTTACTAATTCATGTCTTTCATATTTTTAATTTGATAAATTGAACCTAATTAGTCAATAAATGAAAGTTTTGGGGTGAACTAGTTAACAAAAAGTTATTTTGGACT